>JAQSUU010000192.1:20000000-21200000 GCA_038087645.1 Saccharum hybrid cultivar R570
CTTGTCAGTTAAGGTCCGTTCGTTGTAAGCCTGTTGTGTTCGAGACTTTGCAACTAGCCTCATGCCTTGGGTAAGCCCAAAATGTTGGTGATTCCATTACGAGAACGTCTAACCTCGCACTGGGAGTGGAGAGAGTAGAGTGTACCCTCGGGGCTAGAATTTGGTCGGGTTCGAGGGGTACTGTACTCTCGGGTGGCGATGGACACGTTCTGGTTTTAGGAGATCTAAATGAGGGTTGATATATGCAAGATTCAGTTCTACATATGTCATGAGGTTAGGAATCCCCAGCTGGGTATAATCGGTTCGAATCATCGTTGCTCCTCGGTTATGGAGTCTTGATCACCTGACTTGCATCGTAGTTAAGAACTGGAATTGAAAGAAAGAATGAGAAAGGTTTTGATGATAATTACTTTGATCTGGATTAGGATCACCTAGAATTGGTTAATGAACCATCAATGTTAAAAGTAAAATATTGAAGATAAGGACTTATCTTAGTAAGCTTTTCTGCAAAAGAAAATTTGATTCTGGAATACCCGTACCTTGATTCCCTAAAGCTAGCATGCTCTTGGAGTCTTTGTCTTAGTCGGGTAAGTCTTGTTGAGTACTCTCGTACTCAGGGTTTGTTAACCCCTATTGCAGGTGCTAACTGGTGCTGCTAATTAGGTCATGTCAGTGGGCTTGACATGATTTGATTGTCCTCTCCTGACTTAGGTGTTCTACCTAAGTTGTCTTCTGTAGTTCTACTCGACTTCCGCAATACAAGTTAAGTTTGTAAAAAGTTAACTTAATCATGATTTGTAAATTTATTGTTATTATTCTTCCGCACTCTGATGTAACATTTTGTACAAATGTTGTAATGTTGTAGTTACTTCTTTGTTGATCCTGGTATGGGTTGTTAAATGTAGTTTAATCGGGGTCCTGTGAGGGCACCCGACAGATCTTCTTAGGTTATTTGGTGTGCATGTATCGCTGTCAGAGGTCTTAGGGACAATGACAGGTGCATGTGGGCCATATAATTTAGGAGGTTCTGCTACAGGTGGTATCAGAGCTCATACAATGGATCAACTACAACATTACATTTGAAAACTTCAAAATGAATTTACAATATAAAAGTTTTTGAGCATAACAAGCTAAAAATGGACTTCTATCTATTTTCTTGCTTGCTGGAAGACTTCATGAAGAATTTCTGATGACTCAAGTAAAAAGGCTTCAAGAAGTTCGTTAACTCGACTTTGGAAGGTCAAGAGAAGAGTCAACTTCACCGATAAAGCTCTACTGAAGTACCTGTTGAAAATCTGTTTTGTGCAATGAAGATAGTGTATAAGTAAAGTCCTACAATCTACTAACATGATGAAGATGAAGTACTCCTGACGTTGAGAAGACGTATAGGACGAGCATATCTCATATCATGCATAAAATGAGAATAAAATAATGATTAAAATTTCCCTCCTTATGTTCGAGGAGCAATTATTATTCGTTATAACTGTTCTATTGATGAATCTCGTCCTGTACTAGGTTCTATTAGTCCTTTGATGATCCCTGCTCCATAAGTTCCTAATCTTTGGGGAACTTCTAGATACACTTTATTTACCATGTTGACTCCATGTAAAACCTGGGACTACTCCTTGCATTGACTTCTCAATGTATGCATGTGTCACGTCTTGATTTCTTCCATCCTGACACATGCTATTACTTTGATATTGATCACTTACATGTGTTTGACGAGAGTTACTTTAGTTGTGCTTTATAGTGGTGCCTCGACCCGTGACTATGGTGCTGTGTTAAACCTAGATACTCTGTGATTCATGACCACACGAGTTCCACCAGAATACGCACTAGTACCGTAGTCGGTGCTCCTGAACCATTATAGCTCACAATTAATGTGCTTTCACTCGTTGGACATCATCGGAGAATTCTAACCTCTCCAGATCCTTTGTTATTATAACCAATCTCTGATCTTGGTTATAATACTGACATTATCAAATGAGTTACTGCAGTTGTGCCCTATGCTGGTACCATGATCAGTGACAATGGAACAGCGTTGTATCCTGGAGTTTCTTGTGACTTGCTACCATAAGGAAATACCGGACACTTGCTGTTATCAGGGTCTATGATCATGATTCCTTATAGTCCACAATTAGGGTGTTTTCATTCTCTAGACGCTCCTTAGGGATTCAAAGCTGTCTTTTTGAGTCCCTAGACGCCTTGTGATTATGACCGACTTCTGATCTCGGTTATATTCTCAATATTGTGAGACGAGGGTTATCGCTGTTGTGTCCTATAGTGGTGCCACGTTCCGTGACCACGGTGCCGCGTTGGAACCTAGAGTCTCTTGTGTGCCCGAGTCACACGGGTTTCTGCTCGGTGCGCGCAGGTATCGAGGTCTGTGGTCGTGATCCATTATAGTCTCATGACTAATATGGCCTCACTATTTGCAATATGTTTTGGGAATTCATGCCCCTACTTCTTTTGAATTATCTTACTCCTTGATGTTGGAACCATTATCAAATCGCGGTTGTAATCTTGATTTCTTCTGTGAATATTTTTGTTTCAACAGAAGACCCTACTTTCTTTAAAGTTGCTCCAATTGTGCACTATAGTGGTACCATGATCAGTAACAATGGTATAGCAAGTATCGTGGAAATCCCTATGGCTGATCACTGTATGGGAATACGGGGTATTTGCTATAGCAAGGTCTATGACCATGATTCATTATAGTCCGCAATTGACGTACTTACGACTCTCTTGGACTTTCTTTTTGAAATAATCCATGTCTTCGAGATTTCTCTAAATACTTTGTTAATTACAACCATCATTATGAAATCGGTTGTAATTCTCGAACTAATCCTTGTTACTTTGTGAACATTCTCAAGGTTAATGTGTTTGACACATTTCCTTTTCCATTACTTAACCCCACGGGTTATGTCGTTCCTGAAATCTCGGGACGAGATTTCTTTAAGGGGGATAGTGTAACATCCCAGATGTTAAAAAGCAGTTAAAACTTGATTAAGTACTGATCATGCATACATCAAGACATAAGATGCATTTCATGTTGCATAAGCAATGTTTCATATATCAGGTCTCTGTTGCATAGTGATGTTTCATGTGTTGCTTGGTAGTGTTTCATATGTTGCAATAGAATGTTTCATGTTTTATATACGTGTTTTACATGTTTCAATAGTGATGTGATATGTTATTTTTATTAGTATGCTTAATACATTAATAATGCCATGTTTCTTATCACATGAAATAATATTTTATTAGTGTTAAATAATTAATCATGTTTAGTTAAAAAGAATAATCAATTGAATTCAAAACCCTCAATTTCAAAACCTTGTTTTACCCCTTTTGAAATAATTCAAAATCTAAGCAAAATTTGGGAAAAAGTTTAAAACCAAGTTTGTAGAACTTTTCAAGGGCTACAACTTTGGTGTTTTGAGTTTTCAAAGTTCTAGTGTAAAATGTGGAGCAATTTTGAAAATAAACAAATTTCAGATTTAACTTATTTTTGTCCCCAAACTAAGATTTCAAAATGGAGGCAGAATTTGAAAAAGTTTTGAACAGCAAAGTTGTAGGTCTGGTCAAGATATACAACTTTGATGTTTGGAGATTTTGAAGTTTCAATATAAAATCAAAAGTAATTTCTAAATTACCAAATCTAAAAAATGTGTCCCCTTTTGAATTTAAACTCAAATTTCAAAATCCAGTGAGAATTTGAAACAGTGTTCAATACAAAACTTGTAGAGCTTGAAATTCTGAAGATTTCATACATTGGAAGTTTTTCAAGTTATTACATGAATTTGAAAGTAATTTGAAAAACCAGTTTAAATTTCAGAGTTTGGGGGGGGGGAGCTACAGTGCAACGCCAATCACCGACGGCCACCGGCCGGTATGGGCGCCGGCGAGACGCCGGACGGCTTCAGCCAGCTTCCAGGCGCGCCCAGAATCGCCAGCGCGACGATGTAGCAGTGCCGCTCTGTAGTCGCGACCGCCTGCTATAAATACCGAACGTTCACCGTGACCTTGTTCGTTTTCGCCACCGCCGCCACCGCAGCTCCGCCGCTCGCCGCTGCCGCCACCAAGCCGTCTCTAGCCACGCCAACTGCACCACTAGCTCCGCCTCGGCCTTGCGCATCTTGTGGACCGCTTGCATTCACCGTTTTCGCACCCGAGCTCCCGCACCGCCTGTTCCCGTGCTCAACTCCGGCGACTGCCCGCCATCCTCGCCTTCCCGTGGCCAGACCACTCCAGCCGCTCCCCGTCGCCACCGAGAGCTTCACTGCAACCGCGGTGAGCCGATGATGCTTCTCGACCCTTCAATTTAGTCTCTACCGCTTTGTAGGCGGCGGCGTGCTACTCCCGTGACCACCGTGCCGCCATCGCCGTCGCTCGCTAGTCGCTAGAGCTCGAGCCAAGGTGTTTAGTAGCAAAACGGAGTCGTGGGGTGGTGTAGAAGGTGTTGATAGAGTCGATTTATCGACCGAGGCACCGGTCACCGGCCGGCCACCGTGGGAGAGCGAGTGAGCGCGCGGGAGAGCGAGAGGGAGACACAGGTGAGGGATGACAGGCGGGACCGCGCTGTCAGAGAGAGAGAGAGGGAGAGGCAGACGCGCGCGGGCGGAGGCAGGCCGCTGCTGGGCCGCGCGGCTGGGCCGAGCGCGGGTGCGGGCAAAGGCGTGGGCGAGCGGGCCGACCAGCTGGGCCGGACCGCGGGAGAAAAAGAAAATCGGCCCGAGTTCGGTTTTTGTTTTTCTTTTTCAAAATATTGAATAGTGATACTATTTGTTTATTTCATTAAAAATTGTGTAGAGTTCCAAAATTTCTAAATTTTTTTTGTGTAAGCTTCTCAATGTGCAAACTATCTAGGAAAAATGTTAAACTCTAAATTTGATTACTTTGTGCAGTAAATTTAATTAGTTCCAATAAAGATTAAATGCAACTTCCATGAATTTTAATAATTAATTTATTAATCCAAAAATGATGAAATTTATTGTGACACTGTTTTAAGTCATTCTTAATATATAGAAAAAGTTTGAGCTTGTTTAGGTAAAGTTTGATCAACTATTAATTATGCCCTAATTAATTAAATAGTAATTAAATGTTAAGTCAATAACTTTAAGTGTTGTGTGCTCTTTTGGGATTGAGTGATGACCTTGGGTCATTAACATGTAATGACCCTTGGCACTTTAATTAATTGCTTAAGTTATGATTGACTTGTTAACTAGGATTTGTTAATGATAGTTAGTGTCATTAACTTAGGTCTTTAGTAGTTAATAACTTATTTATGTTACTATTTAGTGGTCTTGTGGTAAGATTACTTGTTATTAGATGCAACCTCTTGGGTAAAAACAAAGTTATGGTTAGTTAACCTTTAAATTAACCTTGTTAGCTTACAACTGTACCGCGAAGGAAAGTTGTACTCAAGTAGATAACCGATGTTTATCCTTTCTAAATGTCTCTTGTATGCTATGCCTTATTCATCATCATGTGTCATGCATCATGGCATGCATTTCATCATATTAAGCATCGCATCATTTTTATTACGTGTAGTGCATACGAGAGTGTTTTGGATCATGTCGATCAAGCTTCGGAGAAGGTAATACACTCGAGATGTTGGTGTCAAACTTGACTTCTACGAGAACTAACCACCGCTGCAACGAAGGCAAGCCCCGGTGCATTTAAACCCTACCTTGAATTTTACAAATATTTTATTATTTATATTATGGTTTACTGCATTAAGTAATTAGGAGTTGAGTGATAACCTAATTGCTGCATTATCATCCTTGATTATTGTGATATCAATCTTGATACCTGTTTTACGGAAAATGCGTAGTATGCTTCGCTTTGCTTAGAAGTTAAGCTTTTAAATGCAATGTTTATATAGCCATGACGGCATATTGAATGAATATTGAAATATGAGAATGAACTTGAAAGATCGGCCGGGTGGTTTGGCCACTGCTAACATGCATTAGGAAAGAAGTCTCAATGTAGTGTTTCCGCCTTGTCAGTTAAGGTCTGTTCGTTGTAAGCCTGTTGTGTTCGAGACTTTGCAACTAGCCTCATGCCTTGGGTAAGCCAAAAATGTTGGCGATTCCATTACGAGAACGTCTAACCTCGTACTGGAAGTGGAGAGATGGCGAGAGTAGCGTGTACCCTCGGGGCTAGATTTTGGTCGGGTTCGAGGGGTACTGTACTCTCGGGTGGCGATAGACACATTCTGGTTTTGGGAGATCTAAATGAGGGTTGATATATGCAAGATTCAGTTCTACATATGTCGTGAGGTTAGGGATCCCCAGCTGGGTATAATCGGTTCGAATCGTCGTTGCTCCTCGGTTATGGAGACTTGATCACCTGACTTGCATCATAGTTAAGAACTGGAATTTAAAGAAAGAATGAGAAAGGTTTTGATGATAATTACTTTGATCTGGATTAGGATCACCTAGAATTGGTTAATGAACCATCAATGGTAAAAGTAAAATATTGAAGATAAGGACTTACCTTAGTAAGCTTTTCTGCAAAAGAAAATTTGATTCTGGAATACCCGTACCTTGATTCCCTAAAGCTAGCATGCCTTTGGAGTCTTTGTCTTAGTCGGGTAAGTCTTGTTGAGTACTCTCGTACTCAGGGTTTGTTAACCCCTGTTGCAGGTGCTAACTGGTGCTGCTAATTAGGTCATGTTAGTGGGCTTGACATGATTTGATTGTCCTCTCCTGACTTAGGTGTTCTACCTAAGTTGTCTTCTGTAGTTCTACTTGACTTCCGCAGTACAAGTTAAGTTTGTAAAAAGTTAACTTAATCATGATTTATAAATTTATTGTTGTTATTCTTCCGCACTCTGATGTAACATTTTGTACAAATGTTGTAATGTTGTAGTTACTCCTTTGTTGATCCTGGTATGGGTTGTTAAATGTAGTTTAATCGGGGTCCTGTGAGGGCACCCGACAGATCTTCTTAGGTTATTTGGTGTGCATGTATCGCTGTCAGAGGTCTTAGGGACAATGACAGGTGCATGTGGGCCATATAATTTAGGAGGTTCTGCTATAAACCTGCTCCTCCACTGACACCCCCTCCCTATCAGTGATAAGAGCCCTCTCTCTAAAAGTGCTCACTAACCCAAAAAAGGTAGCTCTCTTCATCCTAATCATAGAAATACACTCTGAATCAGTGGAATGGTATATCATTGACAGTGTTCTCTGTCTGTGCTGTTCATTTTCATCCCTAATCAGGGCCAGTGCTATAGGGTCAGGCTGGGGGGTTTCAGGTTCAAGGGTTTTCCTTTTCAACCTAGTGGATACAAAGGAAACCATAACAACAATCAAGGCAGCTGCCTTCCTACACAGCATGTCACGGCTCAAAGACAGATCCATCTATAAGCATGTAAAAATGTACCATGAATTCAGTTTTGTACCCTGCTAAGACTGACCGCACTGGGATACGACATAGCATCCGCTAAAGGGGATAGAGGAGAATATACCGGAGAAACGCCCTGCAGCGGATACGGGAAAGGATCCGCTACGCGCGCGTCGTCCGCTATTCGTAGCGTTTTCGCGGATGTCCGCTATGCGCGGACGTGGCGCGTGGGGCCCGCCGCCCACCACCGCGGAGAGAGCAGGAGACGGAGCAGAGGACGGACGCGCGAGCTCCTCCGCCGCACTTGCCGGCGAGCTCCTCCCCGCGCTGGCGGCCCACGCCCGGCTCGCCCTCGGCCGGAGGCGGCTGCGCTCCCCGCGCCTGTGCCCGGCTCACCCACGGCCAAAGGAGGCAGTCATCCCCGTAGCCAGAGGAGGTGACCATCCCCGCGCCGTGCTCACCCGTGCCAAGGAGGGAGCGGCTGCGAGGTCGCCCGCCCGCCCGCAGCTCGCGCGCCGCTGCTCGCCCGCAGCTCTCACGCCGGCCCGGGGGCAAGAATCGCGGAGGCCTGGGACTCTCGCCGACGGTGTCGGATCCGTCCGCCGGTGGAGCAGGGGAGCAGGGCGGCGGCCTGCGCGCCGAGCTCACCCGCCATGGCCGTGGCCTGCGCGCCCTTGCCCTATGGCCGGACGCGAGAGAGACGGCGGGGAGAGAGAGAATGGCGGGGTGGGAGAGAGAGGCGAGGCGAGGCAGAGGAGCCCTCCCCCGCGCCGTGCTCGCCCGCGCCACCGTGGCCGTGCCCGCGTGGGGTCTGCCGCCCTCGTTGCTCCCTCCTCCCTCCACCTCCGCGGCTCACCGGGGCCAGAGAAGGCAGCTCGCTGGGGCCAGGTGGAGCGAGTCCACCGACGCTGGGGAGAGAGATAGCGTCGGGAGGGAGCGAGGTAAAAAAGGGGGAAAATCTGAGGTGTGGGTCCCACCTTGGTATAGAGGATGAGATAGAGTATGGATTAGTGCGGAAGAATTGGATATAGAGGAGAAAATCTTGATGATTAGGATGTATAGAGGATGAATATAGAGGACCATGAGTGCGGATAGTCTAAGGCATCAACATGAATGTGAAATGAATACGTATGAAAAACACGGCTGCATCTTGTAAGTGATGCCTCCCAGTGCTATCTTTGGACTACATCATCGACCAATCAACCAACAAAAAACTCAGATAAACAGGACTACATCATCGACCAATCAGAAACAGGACTACATAAGCAGTGAACCCAAACTCATCAAGAACAACAACGTAATAGAAACGCTAACAGATCAAAAACAACATGGTACAAGAAACCAAAACAGATCAAGAACAAAGGTACTAAAACCTAACAGATCAAGAACAGTGAGGTACAATAAACCCTAACAGATCATACACATAGGTAGTAAACCTAGCAGATCAAGAACAACATAGTACAACAAACCCTAACAGATCATGAAGAACAGAAGTAAACCCTAACACATGAAGAACAGGGAACCACAGATCATGAAGAAGGGGGTCGATTTCACCTTGGCTCGGGGTCGAACGAACGGAGAGGAAGCAGATCTGGAAGTAGAGGATGCAGATCTGAAAGTAGAGGATGCAGATCGAGAAGAAGACGAAGCAGATGCGGACGGAGAAGAAGAGGAAGACCAACGCCACGGAGTCCCAGCAGCAGCCGGAGCTTGGACGCCGCCACGAACCTCGGGGCCGGAGCGGAAACCAGCCGGAGGTCGCCGCTGCCGCCACGCACCACCACTCACCACCAGTCTCTCACGAGGGAGGTGGAAGAGCAAGCAACGAGTGGAAGAAGAACTCCAGTGGAGAGTGGCGGAGCTAATAAAGGCAGGCGAAATCGGCGGCCTTTCGCTTCGCGCGCGGCGGCCATCGCGCGCGAACGAGGTTTCCCTTCCCGCCAGAGCCCGCGCGAGCCACCCCGCCGTCGCCCGAAATCGCCCGCGCGCCGCCACGAGCACAGCTCGGAAGAAACGAGGATTTTCGACGTTTCCAGAGAGCCAGGCGGAGAGGGCAGTTTTGGCTCAGAGCCAGGCCACCTCGGGGGCCAGCGCAGCCGAGCCCGTGGGCCGCCCTCGCAAACGCGCCCTCAAGCTTATGGGATACGTATTCCTTGCTTACGCCTTCGTCTCACGTTCACGCCTCCTCGGATTCAAACGCCCGAAAGCCACCGCGAGGCCTCTCCCCGTCGCCTGCCCATGCCCTTGCGCCGCCGTGCCGGCCGCGCCATCGCCGCCGCGCCAGGCGGCTTCCTCCACCTCTCCCTGCTCGCCTCACTCCGCCGCCGTCCCTCGCTCCAGGCGCACGCGCAGCTCCTGCTCCTGGGCCTCCCGCTTCCCCCCGCCGCGGCCTCCGGCCTCCTCCGCCCGCACCTCCGCGCCGGCCACCCGCTCGCCTCGCTCCGCCTCTTCCTCCGCATGCTCCGCGACCACCAGCCCGCCCCAAACGTCCGCACCGCTTCCCTGCAGCTGGAGGAGGCCGTCCCCGACTCCCGCTCCCTCTCCGCGGCTCTCGCGGCCTGCTCCCGCCTCGAGTCCCCTTCCGCCGGCTTCTGCACCCACGCCTTCCTCCACAAGTCGGGATTCGCCTCCGACATCTTCGTCGCGAACTCGCTGCTCCATTTCTATGCCTCGTTCGGTCTCCACGCCCTCGCGTGCAAGCTGTTCGACGAAATGCCGGCGAGGGACACCGTGTCGTTCAACACGCTGATCGGTTCGTACGTGCAGTCGGGATGCGTAGAACGCGCGTTGGGGGTGTTCAGGAACATGGTGGAGGGAGGGTTCCGGCTGGACGAGTGGACCATCACGGCGTTGCTGGGCGCCTGTGCTGGGCTAGGTGATTTGATGGTGGCCAAAGCTGCGCATGGGTTTGCCAGCAGGGCATTGAGGCATACATTGTTCGATTCTGCAGAGGTGGTAATTGGGTTACTGGACATGTATGTTAAGTGCAGCGCAGTGCAGTTCGCCAGGAAGGCGTTTAATTTGTTTAGGGAGAAGGCGAAGGACGCGAGGGTTTGGAGTGTGATGGTGTCAGGGTATGCGAGGGCTGGGGAGATCGACATGGCTCGGAAGTTGTTTGATGAGATGCCCAATAAGGATTTGGTTGCGTGGACAGTTTTGATTGGTGGATATGTGCAGGCAGGTAGATACAAGGAGGAACTTCGGTTGTTCAAGGAGATGGAAGCAACAGGACTTGAGGCTGATGAGGTGACGGTCGTCACCGTGCTTTCAGCTTGTGTCCAGCATGGTGCGATTGGTCTGGCAAAGAGGCTCCATCGTCGTGTGAACCAGAATGGATTGGTTAGCCGAAATGCAAGAGTTGCCACCAGCTTCGTGCACATATACGCAAAGCATGGGCGCATACAGACAGCTATGGATGTGTTTCGTGGTGTCGCTGATGAATTCAAGACTGTGGAGTTGTTTAATGCAATACATGGACTCGCTCACCATGGTCATGGTGAGAAAGCTATCTCACTTTTTGATGAAATGGAAACCCTGGGGCTCCAACCTGATGACATCACATTTGTGGCAGTCCTGTGCGCATGCAGTCGCAGTAACTTGGTCGAACAAGGGTGTAAGATGTTCTCATCAATGTCGGACAAGTACGGTGTCAAACCAAATGTCAAGCATCACGCTTGCATGGCTGATCTCCTTGGAAGAGCTGGACGGATTGACGACGCTTACAACTTTATACAGAATATGCCTTTCAAAGCAAATCCTGTGGTATGGTCATCTCTTCTGACAGCATGCAAGATCCATGGAAATAACAAGATTAAGAATCTTGTAGAGAGGCAAATTCTCAGGTTAGATGCTACGTACAAGCCTGAAAATCTAACCTTATCTGGCTTATTTTCTGATAAGAAGAGGAGAGAGCTATCTGCCAGGGTGAGAAATGCTATAAAGCACAAATCTGAGCACAGGCGTACACAGTAGGAGTCACACCGAATGGAATGTTTATCAGATTGCAATTACTGATGCTTCCCAGCTTCACCCTCAGGCAAAGGTGATTGATTGGATGCCTGAAGATGCCTAGGGCATTTGTGTTTTTTTTTTCAGGATGCTTTGGGAGAAGACTGCTTGGAATATCAAGAGACAGCTGCTCCAGCATTTCCCTTGATAAACCCAGTTCCTGAAACCCCAACAGAAGTCACGAACAATTGTATATGTGGTGGTTCCATTCATCAATCTGAGTATTTGCTGAAAATATAAAGTAAGAGTGTTAGTTCCAATGTTAGGATAAGTTTTGAAAGGAAACAAAGGATTGCCCTTGCAAAGAGCAGTGGTGATGCATTTTCAAATCTTGTGTGCAAGCTCTGGTAGTAAACTTCTGAAATGGTAGGTTAATCTCTGTTTTCCTGGCGCAGCTGCTAATCTAGTTTTGTCTTCAATTCGCTGCAAGGATTACAATTAATCAGTCGTTTGTGCCAACTGATCTTATGTTTGGGAATGAGATGGCAGAACAGAGAAAGACTGGTGAAAGAGTTATAAGCTGTAGATGAATCTATGCGGTAGATGTGGATGGAATGTTTGGTTCTTTGGGAATGAGATGGCAGATAGGGAAAGGCTGGTGAAGGAGCTATAAGCTCCGGGATGTGGAAGTTTTGAGATGCTCATTTAGAACAGTAGATGAATCTATGCGGCAGATGTGGATGGAAATAGTTCAGCTAGCTTCAACCATTAATTTTTCAGCTGAAGAGGACACTATGATTTCACAATTTACTTCTAATGGAATGTACTCGTCTCAATCTTTATATAGGAGTGTTAACTTCAGGGGTATAATTCCAGTTTACAGGTCAGATTATGGTCCTTAAAATCTCTACTAGAGTTCATTTCTTTCTTTAGTTTCCTTTCAAAATAAAGTTTTGAGTAGAGATAATTTAGCTAAAAGAAGAAAGATAGATGATGTTTCTTGTCTCTTTTGTTCTGAGAGAAGCCACCCATCACCTGTTTTTTTTAGTGTATAGTAGCCAAACAGATCTGGCTTAGTATTTTTCAGGTCGTGGGTACTGTTTGTGGTTCTGATCATGTTTCTGTTGGTAATTTATGGCTTAGTAAAAATAAGTTGTTAGTAACAAATATGCTTATTTAGGCTGTCCTTTGGGGTATTTGGAAACTAATGAATCTATTATGCTTTCAGAATGTAGCTTCGTGGGATATGGCGATTTTGCTACAGAAGATAGCAGGGCTAGTGCAAAAGAGAGAGAAAAATCTGTTCAGTGGAGAGGAGACATCTGTTGAAACAAAAGGAGCTAGATTTGAGGCAGGTGGCTAGCATACCAGAAAGAATCAGCTGGTGAGCTGTGATGTGGGTTAGTTACTGGTTGCAGGGGGTGGTGACTCGATACTAGCTTCTGCCCCTCCTTTGGCTAGTTGTATGGGCTTGGAGGATCCGGTGAGGTCTCTCCTCCTTGGAGACTGTCAAGGTTCGTCAGGTTCGGGTGGTTGTTTCCGGCATGGAGCATTGAGGTTACTGTGATTAGTTGCAGAGTCTGTAGTTAGCTGTTTTATTTATTTTTTATTGCTTGGAATTGTACGGGATATTATGATACCCCCTTGTGTTGGAAAGTGATTTCTCTCAATTAGGGCTAACCCTAGAAGGGTAGCTAAATAGGTTCCATACATGGGCCACATGGGCCTTAGCCTCATGGGCCTACATATACTCCAACACCCCCCCGCAGTCTGAACTACCGTCGCAGCGGAGTTCTAGGCTGAAACAAGAAAGAACACACACAACCCCCCCACAGACGCAACTAGCCACTGGTGATGTTGAGGCTGGAGCGAAACTCGGCGAAGGTCGAGGACGGGAGGCCTTTGGTGAAGATGTCCGCGAACTGGGAGGTCGTCGGGACATGAAGGACCCGCACCTCGCCCATGGCCACCCGATCACGGACAAAGTGGAGGTCGATCTCGACATGCTTCGTCCGCTGGTGCTGGATGGGGTTGGTGGAGAGGTAGACCGCACTGACGTTGTCGCAGTAGATCAGTGTGCTCCTGGAGGGTGGCGTGTGCAACTCAGCAAGCAGCTGTCGGAGCCAGGCGGCCTCCGCCACGCCGTTAGCCACGGCGCGGTACTCCGCCTCGGCACTGGACCGGGAGACCACCGGCTGGCGCTTGGACGACCACGACACCAGATTGCCGCCCAGGAAGACGGCGTAGCCGGAGGTGGAGCGGCGAGTATCCGGGCACCCGGCCCAGTCAGCGTCGGTGTAGACAACGAGGTCGGTGGAGGAGGCCCGGTGGAGGAGGAGGCCGTAGTCGAGTGTGCCCCGGAGGTAGCGGAGGAGACGCTTGAGAGCCGTGAGATGAGGCTCCCGGGGATCATGCATGTGGAGGCAGACCTGCTGAACGGCATAGGTGATGTCCGGCCGAGTGAAGGTGAGGTACTGAAGGGCCCCGGCAAGACTCCTGTACGCAGTGGGGTCGTCCACCGGTGGTCCCTCAGCCTCAGACAGCTTGCCCTGAAGGTCGACCGGGGTGTAGCAGGGCTTGCAATCAGACATCCCAGCCCGCTCCAGGATATCCCGAGTGTACTGCCTCTGGTGAAGAAGGAGCCCAGCAGGACGGTGCTCAACAGTGACACCGAGAAAGTGATGGAGCTCACCGAGGTCCTTCATCGCAAACTCCTGCTGGAGAGCTGCAATGATCCGGCGGAGAAGATGCGCGCTGGAGGCGGTGAGGACAATGTCATCAACATAGAGTAACAAGTATGCAGTGTCGGCCCCATGGTGGTAGACGAACAGGGACGTATCAGACTTGGCCTCCATGAACCCCAGGGTCAGCAAGAAAGCAGCAAACCGGTGGTTCCACGCCCGAGGTGCCTGCTTGAGGCCATAGAGTGACCTGTTGAGCCGGCAGACCATGTCAGGGCGGGTGTTGTCGACGAACCCCGCCGGCTGACTGCAGTACACCGTCTCGGTAAGAAGGCCGTGGAGGAAGGCGTTCTTGACGTCCAGCTGGTGGACAGGCCAAGACCGAGCAAGTGCCAGTGATAGTACGGTACGGACGGTGGCCGGCTTGACCACCGGGCTGAAAGTCTCATCGTAGTCGACGCCGGGGCGCTGAGTGAAACCCCGGAGGACCCATCGAGCCTTGTAGCGCTCGAGAGAGCCGTCCGCTCGGCGCTTGTGAGTCCAAATCCACTTGCCGGTGACGACATTGGCGCCCGGCGGTCGGGGCACCAACTCCCACGTCTGGTTGGCGAGCAGTGCGGCATACTCCTCTTCCATCGCGCGGCGCCAGTGAGGGTCCAACAGGGCGTCGCGGACGGAGGAGGGTACCGGAGAGACCACCGCGTCGCCAGTCGAAGCCTCGAGGGCACGAGGCGGCAGGGTGCTAGCCCCGTGCCGTGTCACCATCGGGTGAACATGCCGCGGGTGTCGGTGAAGAAGCGGCGGGTGGTAGACCGGCGGGACACCACGGGCCGGCGGAGACAGTGGCGGTGGTGTCGGTGTTCCCGGCGGAGAAGGGACCGGAACCACGAGCGGCGGTGGCCGCGGCCTGCGCTGGTATACCCGTACCGGCGCGGCAAACCTCGACGGAGCCGCCGGGGCAGGTGCCGAGACAGGGTCCGGCGTCGGCAACCGGCACGACCCCCCCGGGGCAGAAGCGGGGGACGAAGGCCCCGGGGCTGCACCAACTGGAGAAGGCGGGGCCGCACCGGAGGACGAGGGGCCCGGACTCGCAGGGGAGCCGGGACCGACGGCTGGCTCAGAACGCGTCGAGGCGATACCTGCAGGAGACCACAAAGAAGGTGGCTGGACCACCGGGTCAGTGGGAAACAGATCGGGTGGGTCAGTGACCGGAGGTGTAGTGGTGCTGGAAAAGGGAAAGACGGACTCATCGAAGACCACATGGCGCGAGATGAGAACACGTCGGGAGGTAAGGTCGAAGCACCGGTACCCCTTGTGATCAGGGGAGTACCCGAGGAAGACACAGAGCGTGGAGCGAGGGTCCAGCTTGTGAGAAGAAGTGGCAGCAGTGTTGGGGTAACAAGCACACCCAAACACGCGAAGGTGATCATACCGAGGCGGGGTACTGAAGAGGGCGTGGTGAGGAGTGGGAGCAGGACAGGCAGCGGAAGGAAGGCGGTTAAGAAGGTAGGTGGAGGTGTGCAGGCCCTCAGCCCAGAAGCGAGCAGGAAGAGAAGCCTGAAACAGGAGAGTGCGCACGGTGTCGTTTGTGGTGCGAATCATCCGCTCGGCCTTGCCATTCTGCGAGGAGGTGTATGGGCAAGACATGCGTAGCTGAACACCGTGAGAGAGGAAGAAATCTCGGGCGGTGGAGTTATCAAACTCGCGACCATTGTCACACTGGACGGCCTTGATGGTGAGACCGAACTGAGTAGACACCCAAGTAAAGAAGTGGAGGAGCGTGGTAAACGTATCAGACTTCGCACGAAGAGGAAAAGTCCACGAATAATGCGAAAAATCATCAACAACCACAAGATAGTACTTATAACCAGAAATACTGATAACAGGAGATGTCCATAGGTCGCAATGTACAAGATCAAAAACGCGGGCCGCATGAGAAGAAGAACTAGAAAAAGGAAGACGAACATGTCGGCCCAATTGGCACGCATGACACAGTTGCTCATCATGAGCTCGAGTACAAGGAAGACCAGAGCTACGACTGAGCTGTATCAGGGCATCACGTCCAGGATGGCCGAGTCGCCGGTGCCAGGTAGTAGAGGAAGCAGAAGCGACGAAGGCAGCTGACAAAACGGACGGCGAAGAAGAAGAAGGAGCCGCCGGAAAGCGAAGAGTGTAAAGGGGCCCGGTGCTGTCACATCGGAGCAGAGGACGCCGGGAAGCCAAATCCTTCACAGTAAGACCAGAAGAGTCAAATTCCACAGAACAAGAGTTGTCAGCTGTAAAACGTCGAATAGAAAGAAGATTATGAACCATGGAAGGAGCAACAAGAACATCAGGAAGACGAAAGGAGCCATGAGCACCGGCGGTACCCACAGAGGAGACAGGAATACAAGAACCATTTGCGACCATAATGGACGAAGGAAGAGATGAAGAGGGAGAGTGAACCGACGAAAGTATACCGGGGTCAGGAGTGGTGTGGTAGGTGGCCCCCGAATCGGCGATCCACTCGGGTCCGACCGGAGGTGTCAGGCCCATGGTGCCGAACGAGCGAGCCAGGGCCGCCTGATCCCAGCCCGCAACCCCCGGTGGAGCCCCGGAAGGTCCGGAGGGAGGAACCCACGGCGTAGTAGGCGGCGTAGCAGGGAAGACGCCGGGAGGTGCTCCGGTGAGCATGGCCACCGGTGGACGCGAGTCGGTCCCGGTGGCGTGGTAGGGCCACATGGAGATGCGCCCAGACCACGGGTTCTGGAAAGAGGGCCATGGTGCCCCCCCTGTGGTCCACCGGGTACCGGGGCCTGGGTAGGTGCACCCCGGCCTCCGCCGCGACCCCCACCGCGGCGACGACGACCACCACGACCCCCCCCACTCGGCCCGGAGGGAGGGGGACCCAGGAGAGACGACGGTGGTGGAGCAGCCGTCCGTGGAGCAGACTGGCGCGGCGGAGTAGCAGCCAGAGCCGTCGAGGAGGCCCCCGGGGAAGCAGTGGAGCCCGGCTGGAGGCCCTGTGTGAGCTCCTCCATGACAAGATCGTCACGGACCTCCAGGAAGGTGGGAAAGGGCCTCTGGCGGGTGATCCACGTCCTGAGGTGGGCGTAGCGGTCACTGAGCCCCCGGAGGACGTTGAGGACCAAGATGCGATCCTCCACAGGCCACCCGAGGTCCCCCAGGGAGTCAGCCATGGACTTCATCCGTCGGCAGAACTCACCGACGGAGAGGTCACCCTGGACGAAAGTGCGGAAGCTCGCATCGAGGCGCAGAGCCCGGGCCTCAGCGTTGCCCAGAAACTGACCCTCAAGGGCCAGCCATGCCCGGCGCGCGTCAGGAGAGGTGCGGACGAGGTCGTGAAGGTCCAGGGAGATCGTTCCCAGAATCCAGGAGAGGACGATGCTGTCGAGCCGGATCCACGACGGCGTCTGGGCAGCGACCGGGGCGTCGAGGAGGACGTGGTCGTCGAGGGCGTAGCGGCGAAGAGTGAGAACCACCAGATCCCGCCAACGGGCGTACGAGGGCGACTCCGGCTCGAGGACGACCGGAACTAGCAGGCGAATGTTCTGGACCCCCCCCGCCTGGTAGTGCAGCTGAGCCACGAGCGGGTCGGCCGGGTCGTGCCAGAGGACGGCGGTGTGAGACGCGCGGCGACCCGGCGAGGCGGAGGAGTGGGCCCCAACGTCCTGGCCCCCAGGGTAGGTGAGTAGCCGCTCAGCCTCGGCGAGCTGGCGAGCCAGGGCATCGGCCGCTTCGCGCTCGTGCTCCCACACGAGGGCGGCCGCCCGCACGCGGGCCTGCCCCTCCGCGGCCGAGGCTCGGGCGGCGGCAAGGGCAGTGGCGAGGGACGAGGCGTCACGGCCGGCGTAGATATGAGAAAGAAGGGGTGGCGGGGCCGGGAAGGCCTGGGCACCGGCAGCAGACATGGTGCCGGCGTCCAGCCCGGCGCCGGGAAGGTGGATCCGCGGCTGCTGGAGGGCTGGCTGTTCGCCATCAGCAGCCGGGAGGTGGGTTTGAGGGTCCCCATCAGCCGGGAGACCCCCATCAGCAGCCCCCGGATGCTCCACTGCCGCCGAGGTGAGAACCTGGGCAGGGGCGGGTGCTCCAGGTGGTTCGGTAGAAGGAGGGAGGGGCTGGTGAGGTAGCTGGCGCAGTTGTGGGTGAGGAAGGACTGCGGCAGGAAGAGGGGAAGTCCCCAGGCCGGCGCCATGGAGATCCGCGCCAGGGAGTGTCGCCATGGGAGCAGGGGCGGCAGGGAGACCCGCCCTGGGAGTAGGGGCGGAAGGTCCAGGGAGGTAGGCGCTGGGGAGGGAGGAGCTAGGGAGGAAGGCGCCAGAGGGGATGGGGTGCTGGAGGCCAGCCGTGCCTGGGAGAAGGCCGGCGGCGGCGGCGTCCGCCCCCTGGAACCGCTCGGCGTCGGGCAGAGCAGAGGGAGCAGCGGCTCCCGTGAGGACCTGGGCCCAGGTGGTTGTGGAAGAGAGGGAAGGGAAGGGAGAGTAGAGGGAGGGAGGGAGAGGAGGCCGGCCAGCCATGGCACGCCGGCTCGCCGGCGATGGCCAGCAGGGGGCGGCGGCTGGCGGCTGGAAGAGGCTGGCGGCTGGAGGAAGCTAACCTAGGCTGGATACCATGTTGGAAAGTGATTTCTCTCAATTAGGGCTAACCCTAGAAGGGTAGCTAAATAGGTTCCATACATGGGCCACATGGGCCTTAGCCTCATGGGCCTACATATACTCCAACACCTTGTTCTGTAAACCGTTTAAATGGCCTTATTTTTGCCATTAAAATTGGAAGAGCAATGTTTTTTCAACGTTTTTCAGTTACTGTTGGAATATATTTGTTCCCATCTCGTTTTTCAGAGTGAACGATCTGTTAAACAACATGCAGAAATGTAAGAGCAGAAACAGGCTTATGAGTTGGTAATCACATTGGCAAACTCCAGCCCTTTTTTTATTGAGTACATCAGAAACAAACCCAGACATACGATCAAGGTAGGTACACTAATTCAAACCTAAATGAGTGCAACAGTTGTCATATTTCCTTGTTCTTATTTGGCTACCGTTTTTTTTTTGGGGTACTTGCTGTCATCCGAAGTCAGATGAAGCATGCATGATTTCTGCTGAATTTTTTTATTAGAAGCTTTCCATTCACCTGTACAGGATGTCAGGGAGGTGGTGTGGTGGGCAACCAGTGGGAAGCTAACCTTTTTTGTTTATCAGTTCCTCCACCTTTTGCTCTCAGTATAAAATATGGTGGCATCCTTCCTGGCTACTTGAATGAAGTACCAAGCTAGAGTTGAAGAACCCCAAAGGCAGGCAGGGCATAAGTGATCATGGGAAAGGTAGCTTCTCTTGGAGCATCTGAAAGCTCATCTCTGCACATAGCATAATCATTTTGGTTCTTCATGTGGTATGTGGTGAACGGTTATTCTTAGAATACAAGTGCTCTGTAACAGGGACAATGCAAGGCTGGTGGCTCTTCAAAGACTTACGTTCTGAAGCTGGACATGCACTGCCAATGCACTGGTTGTGTGAAGAAGATCAAGGACGGGGTGAAGGAGATCAGCATTTCACAAGGTATGTACGGTAGATTCTGAAGCATCTTTTCGTCAAGCACAAGCTGTGCATTGCAATTGCATGTCTTTGTGTACGTACGCCTGCGCCCTGCTGCCTGCACCAAAGTTATAATACGGAGTACCTGAATGCTGCATTGCATGTCTTGGAGAGAAGCTACAGGGGTGGAGCGAGCTGATGTTTCAGCAGAGACGGGAGAGGTGAAGGTGAGAGTGACGGGTGGGGTGGACATGGACCCAGAGAAGCTCTGCTGCCTGCTGCAAGAGGCAACCAAGAAGAAGTGTGTGAGGATAGTCCAAGAAGAGAGCGTCCCATCGCCAGGACCAGGACAAGGACCAGGACGCATTGCAAGGCCTGGGCAAACCAAGAACACCTCTATGTCTTGTCAGGTATGCCTTGCAAGTTCCAACGAGCCAAGTAGTACTGCTGGTCAGGCTCAAAGATTTTGTCCTGAAACAGATTGTGCTGTGTTACTACTATTGGCACCGTTCCACGCTACTATCTGTGCACTTTTCTCTTCTTCTTTTTTTTCCTCCTCCTCCTTTTATTTATTTGTATATAATATACGTAGGCCATGAAAAGTTTTGGCATTACTTATTAAGCTACCGAATTGGTTACATTAGATAAGCTGCCAACGATTGGTTATTACTAACTTGAACTCCCTTAGGCAGGCAGGTAGGCCACCTGCTACCGTATATACTCCCTCCATCCCATGAAATAAGACTTATATTTGTAATAAGATTCAAGTTTATCTAACCAATTAAGGAGGACATTCATATTGTATATAGTAATGTATCGGTTTAATGCGCAATGTTTGACATTGCTCATCAATGCTTTTGAAGGGTATCTAGGTCACTTTGCTTCATCACTAATGTCTCATAGAAATCCTATCATACATCTTTCTTTGTAAACAGATTGAGTTTGTAATTTCGCAAACCGAATGAACGAACGTTACTTTCAGGTGCCGTCGGACTGGGTGGCTTCGGATTCTGCTGGGTGGTGGCGACACGACACGAGCACCTTCCCCGCAACCGCCCCGAGCGCCCCGCCGCTGCCGGTGCCGGAGGAGGAGGAGGAGGATGCATGGAGCGAGAGGACGGTGCCTTCGGACCGGTGCCAGTACCGATGGGCGGCGCCTGGTAGCACGCTCGGCGTGTGGGCTGCGTCAGAGATCACCGGGACATTGGCCATGTACGAGCTGTGAAACCCACCCATGTTGTCAAACGAAGCGGATGCCCACGTGGATGCCGTTGATAGATGGCCTATGTCCCTGTTCGGCTGAGCTTATCAGCACGGTTTATTAGTCGTGGACCAGTGTTTTTCTCTCACAGCAAATCAGCCACAGCCGGCTTATAAGGAAAAAAAAAACAGCCTGTCGAACAGGCCTGTAATTTGCCCTCCTAGTACAATATGTATACACCAACTAATATAAAGCCTTTTATCTCAAAATAATAATAATAATAATAATAATAATTATTATTATTATTATTATTATTATTATTATTATTATTATTATTATTATTATTATTATTATCTCAAAAGCAAGACTCAGTGTCTGAGCCTTTTCATTGGGGGCGTTACTGGCAACCCGGATGTCCGGGGCCGCCCAAAATATTGGATATGCCTCCGTCCTTCGCACAGGAAGTCGTGCTGTACGCGAAAAGAAGCCCGCACTGTCAATTTTTGTGTGGCCCACTGTGTGGACACCACGCTGCTATTTCGTCTGACCACACGCAGGAACTCACATGGATCCCAGTCACTTGACCCCGTTTTGTGGATGCTACGCCGTGGATGCGTCTGCCGGCCTCAGGCGCCCACACGGTGACCTATGGTGGTGCCCTAGCAGCTGTAACAGGCGGCTGCGGCAGGTGGGTCCTATTGCAACATGTGCAACATTCGATTTATTTTTGTAACATTCAGATAAAACACTTGCAACATACGTCCGAAACAGCTGAAACACTTGCAAAAACACAAAAAAAACTTGAAAACATGTGTGTAGCTATTGTGAACATATACAAACATCCAGATAAAACATTTACAACATACCTGAAACATTTGTATATATATGCAACATCCAGATCTACTTTTGCAACATCTAAATGAAACACTTGCAACATACGCCTGAAACAGATGAAACATTTAGAACATACGCTTGAAACATACGTGTATAGCCATTGCAACATGTGCAACACCCTAATCTACTTCTGCAACATCGATATAAAACACTTGCAACATACCTTTAAAACATCTGAAACACTTGAAACATACGTTTTCAGCACAATGTCACCTTGCTGCTTGGACGAATTGAGGCTAGTTATCTCGCAGAAGCTCGATACCGGTGCGGAGATCGACGCCGACGCGGAGTGGGGGGGGGGGGGGAAGGGTGCAGCACGTGGGGCGGGTGCAGTGCCCGCGGCGAGGCGCCCCTGCGCTGGAGAAAGGCTACAGAGGAAGGGGATTGGGCATCGCCGGCAGGAGCGAGCATCGTGGGCAGGGCACTGTGTCGTGGGTGCAGACGGGAGCGAGCGTCGCGGTTGGGGCGCGTAACGAGCAGGAGCGAGCGGCGTGGACTGCGAAGCGTGGTGTTCGGAGGGTCGGATACCCAGGGAGTAAAGTTTAGGGATGTCACATTGGGTGTCGCATCGGGGTGTCACATGGGAGTGTTCGGATAGTAATAATAAAACAAATTACAGAAGTCTTTAGTAATTCGTGAGGCGAATTTATTAAGCCTAATTAATCCGTCATTAGCACATGTTTACTGTAGCACCACATTGTCAAATCATAGACTAATTAGGTTTAAAAAATTCGTCTCACAGATTAGTCGCAATCTGTACAATTAGTTATTCTTTTAGTCTATATTTAATACTCCGTATTAAATACCCATCACTCCTAGAACAAAAAAAATAGACAAAATAGTAGCATAATAATTTCTATTGCAACCACAAGTCACGTAGCACCATAATAATTCTTTAATTTTGGGCTTCTTTAATTTTGGGCCGGGTATTTTTTACCCACGGGTAAACGGGTATAGGGCCTGCTACACCGTCCCCGTACCCACGTACCCGATAGGTGAAGGTTTTGCTCCGTTTACGTATCCATGGATACGAGTTTTACTCCATATTAGTACCCTAATGAAGTAAATACCCATCGGGTATCGGGTCGCGGGTCCCATTGCCATCTTGAAAGCTGGGTGTAGCGCGTAATCACTCAAGGCAAAGGGGAAAAACGCCAGGCAAAAACTTGGCTGCTGCCGGCTGCCTGGTCCCCGATCTGGGCCTCGTTTAGATCGAAAAAAATTTCAAACTGATGAATAGTACCATTTTCGTCTTATTTAACAAATATTGTTCAATCGTGGACTAACTAGGCTTAAAAGATTCATCTCGTGATTTTCAACTAAACTGTGTTATTAGTTATTTTTTTATCTACATTTACTACTTTATGCATGAGTCCAAAGATTGATGTGATGGAGAAAGTAAAAAAAATTTAACTTTTTGGGTGCATCTAAACAAGGCGTTGGTGTCGTCTTGCTCTTGCATTGCTGGCAGTTGCCGGTGGTTGGGGTTTGGATCAGGCTGTGTTTAGTTTCTAAATTTGGAGTGCCAGAATTTATGGTAGCGACACTGTAACATTTCGTTTGTATTTGATAATAATTGTCTAACCGTTGACTAATTATGCTCAAAACGTTCGTCTCGCAAAGTACAACCAAACTGTACAATTAATTTTTGATTTTATCCAAATTTAGTACTCCATGCATGTATCGTAAGTTTGATGTGACGGGAAATCTTTTTTTTCATAGTGTACTTTTCAACGTAACTAAACACAACCTCAGTGTCTTTCAAAAAAAAAAAAGAGGCATCGGTTCTAAAAAGAATGTACTATTAGATCGATCTATTTAAATTTTGACTAAGTTTATAAAAATAATGTCAACCACTACATATGATTCTAAATATGTACACAATAAATATGTATAGTAAGATGAACATACCTAATGATAATTATTCGATGATATCACACATATAGATAATTTTATGTAAATATGTAATCAAATTGAAGAACTATTTGACTGCACTGTAGCTACTTTCTGAAAGTTTAGTTCTGGATGTATTATTATTGAAATATTAGTTTTTTTTTAAAAAAAAATCAACATAGTACGTTGGTTTGCAAGCGATCACATGGTGCTTGCCGATATAAATGGTCAAATTGACGGTATGGATATGATGTGGCCCCACCCACGAGTAGTCAGGCAGCACGTCCTTATTATTAACCACCGTGAGTCGTGCCAACTCACAGCTTCACAATGCACAGCAATCCCCTACATTAAGAGCATGTTTAGTTGCCAAAAAGGCTTAAAAAATTTATACAGTAACTGTCACATCGAATCTTTAGACGTATGCATAGAGCATTAAATGTAGGAAAAAAAAATAATTAATTGCACAGTATATCTATAAATGTAGAGACGAATCTTTTAAGCCTAGTTAGTCTATGAATTAGATAATTTTTGTTAAATAATAACGAAAAGTGTTACAGAAACTTTACCCAAACTTTTTCATCATCTAACCAGGCCCTAGCTATGTCTTCTAAAATCTAAAATTGTCGTCTTCTAAAATCTAAAATTGTCGCTCCTGCGTATTGATGTCCATGAAAACCTATAAGGAGAAGCTGGAGATGGAAAACAATGAGAAAAGCCCTTCCTATTTTCTTATTAATCCGCCGCTGGACCCATGGACCTGCCGGTACGAATCTAAAGACAAGAGAAGAGCAGGAGCCGACCCGGCCTCATGGTGGCCACGTCATCGAAACGAATGCCGGCCGTTGGATTCCTGATGATCGGTGGTGCTTTCGTTGACCAGGTGCGGCGTCGGTGTGGCCAGTCGGGCCCGTTCTACTGACCTCCTCCGTCTCTCCATTGGCCGCTGGTGGCCGTTGGCCGTGTTTAGATCGGCTGATTTGGGAGGGCCTGATTTTGCATAGTGCAAGATTCTACCCTGTAGTATTTTCGTTTGTATTTGTAAATTTTTGTCCAAACATTGATTAATTAGGCTTAAAATGTTCGTCTCGTAAAGTACAACAAAACTGTACAATTAGGTTTTTTTTATTTCATCTATATTTAGTACTCTATACATGTGCCGACATTTTGATTTGACGGAGAATCTTCTTTTTACATAGTAGAATTTAGGGTGAAATTTGGTAACAGGCCCGTTGTCGAACTGCAATTGGCTTAGGGTATAGTGGTCCCACCTGCAGTGCCCAAACGTGAGTAGCGTCTTTAGATGGTCTGGTCGTTGTCAAGCTCTGTGCCTCCCTTTTCGTTGGCAGTGTTTAGATCCCTTCAAACTTTCAAAAATTTTACAAGATTTCCCGTCACATCGAATATTTAGACGTATACATAGAGTATTAAATGTAGGTAAAAAAATAACTAATTACACAGTTTGTCTGTAAATATCGAGACGAATCTTTTGAGCCTAGTTAGTTCATGATTGGATAAATTTTATCAAATAACAACGAAAAGGCAGCACAGCGCACAGAGGACGCTGTTGTCTTGGTCCCATATTTGGAACAGTAGCATAGGGCCCGCGCGGTAGCGACCGATGTGCACCGGGTGGTAAGCCGAGCAACGTCGTCTGTCTGCGCGTGCGACGTGGCTTTTCTCTGGCAATCGATGAAAGGCGAGCGCTCGTCCTCGTTTGCTCTCCCTCCCTCTCTCCTCCTCTCTCATGCCCTGCCCACTGGCGGAGGCGGACCAGCGCGAGAGGGCCCGGACACGGGGGTCTCAGGCTCAGCTCCCACGGGTACTGGCATTGGAGGCCCCCGGCCACGGTCACGGGCGAGCGTGGGGGGGCCCGGATGCGGGCGCCCCGGCGTGGCGGCCCCTGTCGCAGGTGCTCTGGCGTGGACGGGCCAGTGTGCCGCCCCCGGCACGGGTGGCTCGACGCGGCCGCGATGCAACGGCGCGGGCCCCTGGCACGGCGGCGGTGCAGCAGCGCAAGAGGCCCGTGGCGCGGCGGTCCCGGTCGCGGGAACCCCCGGCGCAGGGCCCCCGGTCCAGGCCAGATCCAGTGTCCCTGTGCTCCTTTCGTTTTTCTAGATTGGGGCTTCCGCGCTTGTGCTAACGGCGTTCCTGTTCTCGCTGTGGTTTGCCTGTGCGCCAGGTGCGGGATCCGGGAAGGGGAAACTGCAGAGGAGTAGCGCCGGTGCTGCATTTCGGCAGGACGCTGGGGCGAGCTGCTTGTGGTTGTTGCCTCTGTGCGGATTAGGCTTGGTAAGGATCTTGCTTCTGCTACAGCGCTTCATGCAGACGCTGTTCTCAGCGCTTGATTCCTGTTGCATTTTCATTCTTTTTTCACTTTGTGTTCTGTAGGCGTGGGCGATCGGGAGTGTAGAGGGTGCAGCGGGTGCGAGGTGCGGCGAGGCGGGTGCTTGTTTGTTCGGCTGCCTTTTTTGTTCTTTATTCTTTCTTTCTTTTTCTTTTTTTTTTGCATAATATGCTGGTTTCCCTCTTCTCCTGGGGAGGGGCCTTATTCATGCTGAATGCCTCGCTGCTCCACTCTGCTTAGAAATTCGATTTTTTCTTCGCAAGTTTATCGCTCGTGTGGTCTGCTTCCACATCATTTTATATTCTCACTCGAATGCTTCTTTCTTTATTTTCGTATGTGCCTGTATGGATTTTCTTCCCTTTTGTGTTCTTCGTAGTGTCGGTGGATGGGACCAGAGCTCTCTAATTGGTCTTCGTTTTGCCTTCTGTGTTTTTCTCTGCAGGGTGGCCAACGAAAGGAAGGTGGTTTTTTCAGGAAATCGAATTGAACGGATCGGCTAGATTCCGTGAGTTTCTTTCCCTCAGCTGCTTTGTTTTCCTTCCTGTCTTTTTAGGTCTGCAGTGTGGTGTGGTGTGGTGTGTCTGATTTCATCAAGTTGCTTACGGTTTTTTTTTTTGTTCTTCGCAGTTGCGCATCGAGTGTCTGACTTCGTTGTTCTTTACTCTATGTGTCTTTGGTTTGTGAAATTCCTGAGGATGTGGCTGTCATGTGCGGGGTGGAGATTGAGTTGCCGCTGCCAGGTTTCATTCAGGTTCTACAGAGCATTTTCGTTTAGGTTCCTGTGCAGTCAGATGATGCCCGTGCCCGTGCATATGGCTGGTTGCCCTGCAGGCAGTATCGTACATAGGATTTCCAGAAATTGGCTCGGGCGTCTGTTTCTCTCGCAGCCAAAGCTACTGAAGTTGCAAATATTATTGCTGCTGCTATTAAGCAGTGTGATTCATAGAAAGCCGATGTCATTGCTTAAAGAGGTTTTGCTGCATAGACTATTTGTTTAGGTTGGGCTATGGACAAATTGTTGATCCGTACTTTTGATGATGAACAAGAAAATATATGCAGGAGTATGTTTTGGAATGTGTCATTCGTTTGTTTTACTCGATTCAGGCCTACCTGCTCCCATCTCTTCTTAAGAACTTCATACACAGGCTCGGTACACCCCTACACAGGGAACACTCATCGATGGAGGAAGAGGACCACCTTCCCAAGGTATTCGATCGTCTGTCTTTAAGCCGCAGCATCTCCATGAAACATCCCAAGGTTTCTGCTTCAGGTTCCAAAGGTGATCAGCGTCGATCCAAAAGTCATCTTCGCTACCGCTGCAAAATGGTGGTTGCATCTTCGAGTGAAACAAGAACACACTTTCAACATCGATGATGATACAACATATGTCACAAAGATAGAAATCGAGAATATCTAAACCTAAGGACCGTCTCATGTAAGATATATGTAGGGTGTGTTTAGACGGGGGTAAAGTTCCTGTAGCACTTTTCGTTGTTATTTGGTAAAATTTATCTGATCATGGACTAACTAGGCTCAAAAGATTCGTCTCAACATTTACAGATAAAACTGTGCAATTAGTTATTTTTTTTATCTACATTTAATGCTTTATGCATGCGTTTTAAAGATTTGATGTGACGGGAAATCTTGTAAAATTTTTGGAATTTTGAAGTATCTAAACACTGTCTTTGAAACAGCAGCAACAGTAACAGTAGATTACACGGAGGAGAGAGCGAGCCAGCGAGGGTAGCATAGACGAAGACGAGGCAGAAGCGCCGTACGTACGTACTAGCCGTCTACTCCTCCTACTACCCCCGAATGGTCAGGTCAGTAGGTCACGTCGCCATTGAAACACCTCGCCGGCCCATGTCCGTCCAGTGCCCAGCCTGGCCCGCACGCGCAGTTGACTGACCAAGCACACGGTCACGGTCTCTCCGCTCCCACGACGCGGCCGCCGGACGCGCGCGAACCGCGAATCTTCCCCGGAACGGAGCCCGGCCACGTGGCCCACTCGCCATCCAGCTCGCCCTCCCCTGATGAGTCCGCTCCCTGTCCCTCTCTATAAAACAGGTAGTACCACCCGGCCATCGCTGTCCCGCTCTCGAGCTCTCCATCTCTCTCTCTCTCTCTCTCTCACACTCGTTCACAGCACGCGCACGCGAGCCAGAGCCCGGCACCACTCAAGCCGACGCCGATCCCGACCGCGATGGGCAAGAAGAGCGGCCGCAGCAGCAACGGCGGGGACGCCGCCGCCGCGCCCAAGGCCACGGCGTTCGTGCTGAAGGTGCCGATGCACTGCCGCTGCGACGGCTGCGGCGACAAGATCCGCGCCGCGGTCAAGGACCTGACGCTCCGGTGCGAGGGCATCCAGTCGCTGGACCAGTCGGCCCTGAGCACCAAGGGCGAGCTGGCGGTGGTGGCCACGGCGGACCCGGAGAGGCTGCGCCGCCGCCTGCGCAAGGCCACCGGCAAGGACGTCGGCCTCGTCTTCCCCAAGCCCAACACCGCCAAGGCCGACAGCGGCGGCAAGGACGCCGCCGCCGCCGTGCAGGCGCTGCAGCAGCAGCAGCCGGTGCACGGTCACCCGCTGCCCGGCGCCGGCACCTGGAACGCGCTCCAGCACGGCGGGTACGGGCCGGCGGCGTACCCGTGGGTCGTGCAGCAGCAGGCGCTGCCGGAGCCGTACTTGGCCTCCTACCCCGTGGCCGCGTATCCCACCGCCTCCTGGGGTGCGTACCCGCACGACGGCCTTGGCGGCGGCGGCGGATGGCTCGGGTACTGAGTTGCTGGCCGACCGGCGGTAGCGGAGGACCCACTGCCGGATGAGAGCCAGTGCTCAGTAGTACTGTACGTCGTGTGAATCTGTCAAGAAGCTGGAAGCAGTGATCTGGCATGGCTGATGCTACTTTCAGTTTCAGTAATGGTTGTGTGTGTTTTGTTGGACGATGATGAGTTCATTTTGGTAGCTTAGCTTAGTCAGCTGGCCTCTCATCTCATTCCCATGCATGCTGCTGCTCTGTAACCGTAACCGCAATGTTTTGGCTGTGTTTAGATCCAAAATTTGGATAGCCAAAATACACTGTAGCATTTCGTTTGTATTTGGTAATAATTGTCCAATCATTGACTAATTAGGCTCAAAATGTTCGTCTCGTAAAGTACAACCAAACTGTGCAATTAGTTTTTGATTTTATCCACATTTAGTACTCCATATATGTATCGCAAGTTTGATGTGACGGGGAATCTTATTTTGCATAGTGCACTTTTCAGTGCATCTAAACACAGCCTTTGTGTCAAGAGGAATGAAGCAACTCTCTCCCGCTTCATCTGACATGTTATATAAGCTCTGTCCTAGTCAAACATTTCTCTAACTTTTTTTGTTTTTGTTTTTGAAATTCCAAGATACTAGTACTATACTGTAGGTTGGTAAAAACAGAACGGACATCCCTGGCGTCGCTGTTGTCCTGCGTACGTATATGAATTGTGCTTGTTGCATGCAGCTCGGTTGTCATCTCTGCCTCTGCCCTTGTATCCTTGTCCTTCCAAACCCAGCTCCGGCTGTGCTCGGTCCTCTGAACTTGTAGTACGAGTATGCGTCTCTCTTTGGCATTGCCCATTGGTGGGTGGGTCGGTCCGGTCGTCGAAACGAAGCGTGCTCTGGTGCAGCCGTGCAGGTTAGGGCTGGTTTAGTTCCTGAAAAAATTTGGCAAAATGATACTGTAGCAGTTTCGTTGTTATTTGGTAATTAGTGTCCAATTATGGTCTAATTAGCCTTAAAAGATTCGTCTCGTGCATTTCGTCTAAACTGTGTAATTAATTTTATTTTTTATCTATATTTAATATTTCATGCATGCGTCTAAAGATTCGATGTAACGAAGAATCTTGAAAAAATTTTAGGAACTAAACAGACCCTTTCCTCCAAGGCTCAAATCCTACTGTACAGCTCCAGCGCAGTCTGCTCCTGCTGCTAGCTGATAAAGCTGGTGGACGGACAGAGCAAAAGTTTTGGGCCTTGGCGTTGGGCTTGGCGCCTGTATAGTTCTCGGAATTTTTTTGAAACGTTACTCGTTGTTATTTGATAAATATTATCCAATTATGGACTAACTAGGCTTAAAAGATTCGTCTCGTCCATTTCGTCTAAACTGTGTAATTAGTTTTATTTTTTATCTATATTTAATGCTTCATGCATGTGTCCAAAGATTCGATGTGACGGAGAATCTGAAAAATTTTGTAATTTTTTTTGCAAACTAAACCGGGCCTTGTTTAGATACCAAATTTCACTATGCAAAAAGAAAATGTCGGCACATGTTTGGAGTACTAAATATAGATGAAATAAAAAACTAATTACACAGTTTTGTTGTACTTTGCGAGACGAACATTTTAAGCCTAATTAATCAATGTTTGAACAATTATTACCAAATAAAAACAAAATTGCTACAGTATTGCCCAGTGTTTACACCAAATTTGGTAGCCTTGTTTAGTTCCCCAAATTCACCCCAAATTCTACTATGCAAAAAGACCTCTATCACATCAAAATGTCGGCACATGTATGGAGTACTAAATGTAGATGAAATCAAAAACTAATTGTACAATTTTGTTGTACTTTGCGACACGAACATTTTGAGCCTAATTAATCAAAATTTAGACAATTATTACCACAAAACAACAAAAGTGCTACAGTGCTCGGGATGGCACTGTACAAATTCGGCCACCCCGAGTTGGGATCTAAACAAGGCCGTGTTCAGTTCCTGATTTGGGGAGCCCGATGCACTGTAGCAATTCGTTTGTATTTAGTAAAAATTGTCCAAATTTTGACTAATTAGGCTCAAAATGTTCGTCTCGCAAAGTACAACAAAACTATACAATTAGTTTTTAATTTCATCTATATTTAATACTCCATGCATATACCGGTATTTTGATGGGATGAGAATCTTTTTTTTGCATAGTGAAATTTAGGGTTGAATTTGGGACTTGTATCCGTCGGCTTGTATCCGTCCGCGGGCAAGCGAAGCCAAGGAGCTCACAAGTGCGGTGCTGCAAAGCGCTCTGCCTGCCATTGACCGGCCTTGGTGAACTCTGGTAGTGGTCCTTGGGAACAACGGAGGCTCTCTGCCTCTGCCATGGCCGGCCGTGGCTGCATCAGAGAGCAGACACGCTGCTGGCTGGCTGGCGCACACGCCGTGGCCATGGCCATGCAACGCAAATACTCCTCCTCCCAGGGTTTTTTTATGGAGAGGAAGGGTTAAACCACCGGGCTCTAATTCCGGTTTACCGATCCGGTTTGCCGGTAACCGTACGGTAACCGGGCGAGTTTGAATTTGAATTCAAACTCACCTTCGGTTCGGTCGGCGGCCGGTTTACCAAGCGGTTTGTAGCGGTTACCGCTCAGGTTTGAGCGGTAACCGCTACAAACCGTTTAGAATTTTTTTTGCATGAATAAAAAGAATTTTTGGTACTTTCTTTGCACATATTAATGTAAAAAGACCACACAATGCGGTAATAAATAGCATAAGTCACTAAAGCAACAATATATAGTCGCATACAAATACATATTCGCTTACATAAACAAATAGTCGCATGGTCAACTACGTAGGATGTATGGGAAGACCTCTTGTTGGTACGACATTTCATATTCGGCGGTGGACATAAGAGAGATACCTTGCTGTCCAAGCAGGGCAGCCTTGTAATCTTGCCAAGTTTGACCTGTCCATGCTGCTGTTGTTTCCCATTCTTGAACTAACATATTGTAAAAACTGGGGTCTTCCCATTCATACACCCATCTAGTCTGAGGCTGCATAGTCATGTCAGGAATGGGATAGCTATAAGTAGGCTGTGAGGTATCGTTGTAGGAGGAAGAAGAGTACTGTGGAGTGTCGTAGTCCGTCGGTGCATATGCTCTCCTCTGCGATGTCGGTTGTCCATGGTCACGGTCTTGAGTAGCATGTGTGAATTGGGTCTCGTCTGCAATCAACCATAATTAGTAGGCATAGACAGAAACAATTGTGCGTATGTAGGTGCAATGGATACCTGTGAAATGAAGACCTACATAACTACTACCACCAGCACCATTAGTACCAGCCCTACTCCCACCACCACCACTGTCTTTCCCACCACCACCGCCACCGTCACTCCCACCAGCACCGTCATTGTCACTGTCATCGTCACCACTGTTATCGTCACCACTATCCTGGGACTGGTATTCCTCATCCTCAGTCTCTGTGTCGCTGGTCACTGCTTTTCCTTTTCCTCGGTGACGCTTGCGGTGACCCTTCGGAGGCACCATCTGTATCTTCCTCTTCCCGAGGTGACTTTGACCCACATTTCTACGGGCCCAATCACTGATGCAATCATGCCCCGTAGCCTGACGTAGATCATCGGGGTCTATTTGGTCACTACTAACACAAACAAATGAATCACATAAATAAAATCAATCACATAATACAGGGTGAGACATACACACACATTTGTATATATATAAATATAATGTACCTGACAAGATGTGATGGCAGAGGGACGTCCACTTTGTCAAAATCATCATCAAGAACTGGAGGCAGGTTAGATCTACCGTACTCCATCCATTCCCTAACCGGATTGCTCCGGTCATAGAATGAGACTTCGGTGAACCGGTCGATAAAATCTTCTTCATCATGCCTTGGTGGGTTCACATCCGCAAGTCGTAGCCGAAGGTTGTAATTGACATAAACAAGCCTGTTTAGTTTCTTGTGCGACAACCGATTGCGAACCTTCGTATGCAGCAAGGCAAAAGTACTCCAGTTCCGCTCGCATCCACTAGAGGAGATACATTGTGAAACAAGCCGCAAAGCAAGGCGCTACAAATTTGGAGTATCTCTACCAAATATCATCCACCAGGGCGCTTCAAGTGGAACACATTATGTTCGCTATATGTTCCAATATAGGAAACCAAATGGGTGTAGAAAGTACTCTTACATGGGGTTGTCCTTGGATCCGTCGCCATTTTCATCGCCAGTTCTGAGCCAAACTCACCAAGCTTCTATCAAAAAATCTTAGCCTCCTGCAATGCCTGCAAGGCGCACTGCACATCCGTCATTTGCTGAAATGTCTCCTTCAGGCCACCGAACATTGTTGGAGTTGGATCCAAACTATATGTAAGCTTTGGATTTAGAACAACAACTGCAACATATGATTCAAATAAGCATACGATAAATATTCAATATATAGAGCTTGCTAAATCAACATAAGTCATTATCATACCTGCACCCACATACGTCCCTATGTACACATCATGAATCCTTACGTCCATAATATGTCTATACTCATTCCATGTTTGCGCATTCCTTCCAAAGAACGACTCCAACTCCTGTTTGCAATTCTGGTACTCGTACACCACGTCACACATGTTGGTCCGCTTGTCTTGATCAGCGAAACGGAGGAACTTGTAAATTGGTTGAACTGTGTTGATGATGTATTCCAATCCCTTCCACCACTGAATATTTGACAACCTTACATGAGCATATCGACCTTCTTCAGTGAGTGCCCACTTGCTCTGCAAAAACTCAGGAGATGCCATCCACTGCATGAACTGTTCACGTTTTCGATGAAGCTCTCTAGAAACATGTAGTTGGTCCCAAATCTAGTGCCATTCCACTTGACCAACTCACCACCAATTGCATTCTTCATCATATGATTCAACTGAGAATGGTTGTGCAACCAAGTTGAAATTCGCTTGCATACTTGCAACATACCTGCATGATTGGGCCTGTTACCAATATCCTTCAACATTAAGTTGATGGTGTGTGCCAGACAAGGTGTCCAAACAATGTGACCATACTCCTCTTTCAGTGAGTTGCAAGCTTTCTTGAAGTTGGCGCCATTGTCGGTGACCACATGGACAATATGCTCGGCACCAATCTCCTCCTCCGCCTTCCGAATCTCCTGAAAAAAGCAGAACATATTACACACACACACACACACACACACACACATATATATATATATATATATATATATATATATATATATATATATATATATATATATATATATATATATATATATATATATAAAAGAACCACATGACAACTATGTTTAGGAGGTACCCTGTACAAATAGTTAGCATCTTGACTTTTTCCAGATGCATCAGTGGATTTGTGAAACCATGTGACCCCATTGCAATAAATCAGAAAGTTTATGACACTCATTTTAGTGGGGCCAGTCCATGAATCACACATCAACGTGACGCCAAAGTTGGGCCACTCCATCTGAAACTTTGCATACCTATCCTTCAAGTCTTTCTCATTCTGATTTAGGTACTTGCCATAAATATCCCTTCCAGTGGGTGACGCTGAAAGCCCAAGTTTGGTTTTGGTAATTAATGACACCAAGTTGCTAATGCCATATGTTAAGTGTTTTGAGTTAGGCACAAGCAACACATGTGATGAAGGTGTATGTGGCAAAGAGTGGTGGCCACAAGATCACAAAGAGATGGTGCATGGATATAAAATGATGATCATGGTGGAGATGCACATAAAAGGAAGGACATGATGATCAAGTGAAAGAGAAGGATCTAAGAGCGCATGGTAAAGGTATAATCATAGGGGTTTTCCTTTTGCCGGTCTAAGATGAGTAGAGAAGTGATTGACCGGGTTTAGGATACATAGCCGACTATGAAGAGGGGCAATCATGGTTAGCTCAGAAATCAAGTGCCACTAGATCAATGTCTTGAGCATATGCATTAGGATCTAGCAAAGAGCTAACATAACGCCTTGGAAAATGATTGTGAAATGCTAACACACATGCATATGGTGGTGTACACTTGGTGGTGTTAGCACATTTGCGAAGGCGGTGGAGTTCAAGCGGTAGAGAGGGGTTTAGGTTCCTCTCTCCCTCCCGCCGAGCTTGTGAGGCGGGATTCGGCGTTTTTGGAGAAGTGAAACGCCTATGTTCTACTGCGCCGGAAGTCGGAAAAGAAACGGAGGCGAACGGAAGTCACAGAGATGACCGGACGCTGGACCGGACGCGGTCTCGGTATGACCGGACGTGTCCGGTCAGTGTTCAGCGTCTGCGCGGTTTTTAGTTTGATGATCGGACACGCAGCGCGTCCGGTCACTGTCGACCGGACGCGTCCGGTCATCCAGGGAGCTTACTGGACTCTAACCGGACGCGGGCACTGTCGCGTCCGGTCATTGCGAGAGGCGCGTCCGGTCGTTGTTTCGTTGTGCGCTACTCAGGTTGACCAGCGCGTCCGGTCAGTTGCGGGACCAGTGCGTCCGGTCACTCCCGGCGCGTCCGGTCAGTACGACCAGCGCGTCCGGTCGGTGTTTTAGAATTTAGCCGTTGCGTGACCGGCGCTTCCGGTCATTTTGACCAGCGCGTCCGATCAGCGCGACTTCGGCTGGTTAAAGTTCCTAACGGCTATATTCGAAGGGGTACGCTATAAATAGAGGTTGGCCGGGGTTTGAGGGCAACTCTTGCACATTTTGAGAACTAGAGACATACTTTGAGCTAGAGAACAACCCCTCCACTCATCTCTTTGCATAGTTGCACATCTTGAGTGAGATTGAGTGAGATTCAAGTGCATTGCTTGAGAGTTGCATTCTAGAGGCACTTGATCTTCGAGGCACTTGTGTAGGTGGCTTGCTTAATTAGTTAGTGCTAGTGCATTTGCTTCGCCACCTTTCGTACTAACTTGTGGTTAAGTAATTCTTGTAGAAGTTTTAATTAGGCTATTCACCCCCCCTTCTAGCCTATTTGGACCTTACAAGTGGTATCAAAGCCGAGGCACCGTTTATTTGAGGCTTAACAACCTACGGTGAAAAAGAAATAGCTCAATTAAGCTTGCACATCAACAACACCAAAAAGGCACCTCACTTTGATGGCACAAATTATGCATATTAGAAGGTTAATATGACCGCACACCTCAAGTCAATCAATAGAGAAGTGTGGAAGGTCACCGAAACAAAATTTGAGGTTGCTAATCCGGAAGCACCTACACCGGTGGAAGAGAAGAAGCTCTAATGCAATGACATTGCCATTAGTGCTCTTCATGAGGCACTAGATGATAAGACCTTTGAGCAAATGAAGAACATTGAGATTGCTCATGATGCTTGGGCCAAGCTAGAAGAAACATTTGAGGGCACCGAAGGCACAAAGACCGCTAAAGCATATATCTTGCAAGAAAAATTTTCAAGCTTCAAGATGCAAGATGATGAGAGTGTACCGGAGATGTTTCATAGGTTGCAAGTCATTGTCAATGAGCTCAAGGCACTTGGTGAGGAGGTCAAGGACAATGAATTCTCTATGAAGTTCTTAAGAAGTCTACCCAAGAGATTTGATACATTGATCACCGTGCTAGTGAGGACTACATTGAAGGATTCAACTCCTCAACAAATATTTCAAGAAGTGATGACCGATGATTCATATAGAGAAGATGATGAGAAGGATGAGTTGGTCAAGAAGAAGAAGAAAGAAAATGAGAAGAAAGATGATGAAAAGAAGAAGAGTGTGACATTCAAAGCCACCATATCCAAGGGCAAATCTAAGATTGAATCATCAAGTGATGAAGACTCAAGCTCTTATGATAGTGATGACATTGATGAGAAGATGGCTCTCTTTGTCAAGCAATTTGGCAAATTCATAAAGAAGAAAGGCTTTCGTGCAAGAAGGAGGAAGAATTCATCCAAGAAGAATGAGCATACCATGAGATGCTTTAGATGCCATAGCAAGGACCATCTCATTGCAAAATATCCTTATGATAGTGATGATGAAGATGCTATCCAGAAGGAGAGAAAGAAGCAAAAGAAGAAGCAAGAGAAAAAGGAGAGCTCTTATAAGAAGAAGAATGATTCTCATGTTGCTACATGGGATAGTGATGATTCCTCAAGTGATGATGAGGATGACAACAAGAGTAAGAAGAAGGGACATGCTAGCATTGCCATCCAAGAGAAGGTCTCCCTCTTCGACACTCCATCGTGCTTCATGGCTAAGGCCGCTAAGGTATCATCCGATGATGAGAGTGATCATAATAATGATAGTGATAGTGATAGTGATAGTGATGAAAAAGAATTCACTAAAGATAAACTAATCACTATGCTAGAAGATTGCACTCAACATTTTAAAGAATCTAGAAAGGAGTGCAAGGGCTTGCTTAAAGAAAAGAAAAACCTTATGCAAGAACTTGATGAGCTTAGGGCATCTTATGAGAGTCTAAAGGTAGACCATAAGAAGCTTCAAAAGTCTCACACCAAGCTTGAAGAAGCTCATTTCTCTCTAGTTGAAAAATGTGAAAACATGTCAACTAATGTTGAGAAAGCTAAAACTTGCAACATAGGCATATCATGTGATATAATTAATGAAACTTTTCATAAGCCTATTATTGTTGCTCCTACTAACCCTTCATGTAGCTCATCTACGTCATCCTCATCTAGTAGTGATGGTTTCACTTGTGACTCCACACTTATAGTTGAGAATGAAAATCTTAAGAAGGAGGTAAAAGAGCTCAATCACACATTAGCTAAGGCTTATGGTGGTGAGGACCGCTTGCTTATATGCTTGGGTAGCCAAAGAGCTTCTCTCTACAAAGAGGGATTGGGCTATAACCCCAAGAAAGGCAAGGCCGCTTTTGCTCCTCACAAGACTCGTTTTGTGAAGAACAATGGTAGCTATTGCAAAAGTTACAAGTAAGCTGGTCACATAGAGCAACAATGCATGAACAAGAAATCAAATGCTAATATATCCTCAATTAAGTTTGATTCTTTCTATATGCTTACCAAGGGTACTAATGGTGTTCATGCTAAGTTCATTAGTACACCATGGATGGGCTCAAAGAAGAAAGCCATTTGGGTACCAAAAAGCTTGGTCACTAACCTTGGAGGACCCAAACAAGTTTGGGTACCTAAAAAGAATTGATCTTGTCTTATAGGTCAATTACAAAGCCGGAGGAAGGCATTGGGTGCTTGATAGTGGGTGCACTCAACATATGACCGGAGACTCTTGTATGTTCAATTCAATTGATACAAGTCAAAATGGTGGTTTTGATGCTATCACTTTTGGCAACAACAAGAAAGGCAAGGTCAAGGGGCTTGGTAAAATTGCTATCTCAAATGACATGAGCATATCTAATGTGTTGCTAGTTGAGAGCTTGGATTTCAATCTTTTATCGGTGGCACAACTTTGTGATCTTGGCTTCACGTGCATATTTGGTAGTGATGATGTTGAAGTCATAAGTGTTGATGGATCAAATTTGATATTCAAAGGATTTAGACATGGTAGCTTATACTTGGTTGACTTCAATGATAGTGAGACACAATTGACATCATGCTTGCTTGGTAAATCTAGTATGGGATGGTTATGGCATAGAAGGCTTGGTCATGTTGGAATGAAACAATTGAACAAACTTTTGAGGCATGACTTAGTTAGAGGCTTGAAGGATGTCACTTTTGAGAAGGATAAACCTTGTAGTGCTTGTCAAGCCGGCAAACAAGTTGAAAATTCACATCCTAGTAAAAGTGAAATGAGCACATCAAAAGCATTTGAGCTATTACACATGGACTTGTTTGGGCCAACAACATACACTAGCATTGGTGGCAACAAGTATGGTTTTGTGATTGTTGATGACTACACTAGATACACTTGGTTGTTCTTTCTCTATGACAAGAGTGATGTTTATGATCTATTCAAGTCTTTTATCAAGAGAGTGCAAAATGAGTTTGAGACAACTATCAAGAAGATTAGAAGTGACAATGGTAGTGAGTTCAAGAACACAAGAATTGAATATTTGTGTGATGATCTTGGTATTGGACATCAATTCTCACCAACATACACTCCTCAATCCAATGGTGTAGTTAAAAGAAAAATAGAACCTTGATTGATATGGCTAGATCAATGCTTAGTGAATACAATGTGAGTCATTCATTTTGGAGTGAAGCTATCAGCACGGCTTGCTATTATAGCAACCGTCTCTATTGCCATGGGAAGCTTGGGAAGACACCATATGAGCTATTGAATAGAAGAAAGCCCAACATTGCATACTTTAGAGTGTTTGGTTGTAAATGCTATATTCTCAAGAAAGGCACTAGATTAAGCAAGTTTGAAAAGAAATGTGATGAAGGATTCTTACTTGGTTATTCTACCACAAGCAAAGCATATAGAGTTTGAAATCTTACAAATGGCACCTTGGAAGAAGTTCATGATGTTGAGTTTGATGAAACCCAAGGGTCTCAAAATGAAGCTCAAAACCTTGATGATGTGAGAGGAGATCAATTATCAAATGCAATGAAGAACATGGACATTGGTGATATAAGGCCGATGCATGTTGATGATGATGATATTCACGTGATCAACCAAAATGTGCAAATTGATACAAATCAAGCAAGCTCTAGTGGTACTCATGATGAAGCTCAAGTTCAAGGTCAAACAAGTGAAAGCAATCAACTCCCAATACTCCAACCTACTAGTATTGCAAGAGATCATCCATTGGACCAAATCATTGGTGGAATTCAAAGTGATGTTCAAACTAGATCAAGGCTAGCATCCTTTTGTGAGCATTACTCATTTGTGTCACTTGAAGAACCTAAGAAATTAGAAGATGCTTTAAAGGATTCCGATTGGGTAAATGCCATGCATGAAGAACTAAACAACTTTGTTAGAAATCAAGTTTGGAAACTTATTGAGAGGCCAAAGAACTACAATGTGATTGGTACTAAGTGGGTCTTTAGAAATAATCAAGATCAAGATGGCATGGTTGTGAGGAACAAAGCAAGATTAGTAGCACAAGGATACACTCAAGTTGAGGGTCTTGACTTTGGAGAGACATATGCACCAGTTGCAAGATTGGAGGCTATTAGAATCTTATTAGCATATGCTTGTGCACACAACATCAAGCTCTATCAAATGGATGTTAAAAGTGCATTTCTCAATGGCTACATTAATGAAGAATTTTATGTTGAGCAACCTCCCGGTTTTGAAGATGACAAGAAGCTCGACCATGTTTACAAGCTAAAGAAGGCATTGTATGGTTTGAAGCTAGCACCTAGAGCATGGTATGAGAGGTTGAGGGACTTTCTTCTCTCTAAAGGGTTCAAGATGGGAAAGGTTGATACCACTCTCTTCACCAAGAAGCTTGGAAATGACTTGTTTGTGTTGCAAATCTATGTGGATGACATTATCTTTGGATCAACTAACCAAGACTTTTATGAAGAGTTTGGAAATATGATGGCTAATGAGTTTGAGATGTCTATGATTGGAGAGCTTAGTTACTTTCTTGGACTTCAAATCAAGCAAATGAAGAATGGCACTTTTGTAAGTCAAGGCAAGTACATCAAGGACATGATCAAGAAGTTTGGATTGCAAGATGCTAAGCCAATGAGCACACCAATGGGCACTAATGATCAATTGGGTATTGATGATAGTGGAAACATGGTATATCAAAAGCAATACCGGTCTATGATTGGAAGTTTGCTCTATGTCACCGCTTCTAGACCGGATGTGATATTTAGTGTGTGCAAGTGTGCAAGATATCAAGCTTCACCTAGAGAAAGTCACTTGAAAGCAACCAAGAGGATATTGATATATCTTAAGGGCACTCATGATGTTGGATTATGGTATCCTAAGGGATCTAACTTTGAGTTGATTGGATATTCGGACTCCGACTATGGTGGATACAAGATTGATAGAATGAGCACAAGTGGCACTTGTTAAATGCTTGGAAGGTCTCTTATTTCATGGTCATCAAAGAAACAAAATAGTGTTGCACTATCTACCGCCGAGACCGAATACATTAGTGCCGGTAGTTGTTGTGCACAATTGCTTTGGATGAAGGCCACCTTGAATGATTTTGGAATCAAGTTCAAGAATGTACCATTGTTTTGTGACAATGAAAGTGCTATCAAAATGACACAAAATCCGGTTCAACACTCAAGAACAAAGCACATTGACATAAGGCACCATTTCATAAGAGACCATCAACAAAAATGTGATGTTAGCATTGAGAGCATTGACACCGAAGATCAACTAGCTGACATCTTTACAAAGCCACTTGATGAAAAGAGATTTTACAAGTTGAAAAATGAATTGAACATACTTGACTTCTCCAACTTGAAATGAGTACACCCCCACATTCTTATATGACATGCCTCTCCTCCGACAATGCAAGGTAAAGTTATTTGGCATATCATTCATACTGTGCTAAGGACATGGTTAGAACATATAGACATATTTGCATATCAAATAGGCTATTTCATGAAAATCAAATGATTTTGATGTATATATGGTACCACTATTGCTTCTATGTTTGATTGATCTAGTGGTAGCATATGACATGTTTGTGGGCTTGCAAACCTAGTGTTGAATCTAGAAAATAAGCTCATGATGTGTAATTCAACATGGTCAAGATAACCCTTATACTTTATGAGGTGTGAAAAAGCTTGTCCTTGGATCAAACCGAATTACATATTCTAGGCAAGTAATCTAGATTGAACCATAATTTGGACTCCCTCATAATTGATTGACTTATCTCTCACTAAAATTGGCACCTTTTTGGTGATTGTTGACAAAGGGGGAGAGAAAAGTCACAAAGATATTGCAAAGAGGGAATAAGATATAATAAGGGGGAGAGAAAAGTCACAGGGGAGAGAAAAGTTACAAAGGGAGAGAAATCAAGGGATCAATTAAATTTGAGCACACAAGTAGGGGGAGCAAGCTCATGAATTATTTGTTGCATTTGTATGTGCATTAACATGATGAATTGTTGCATTGCAAAGCTTAAATTCATATTCATGGTTGAATGGTGTTTGCTAGAAATAAAACTTGAATGATGATTTGTTGAGAGTAGCTTTACAAGCGGTATCTAGACACCTTTGCTTATAATGTTGATCTCACGGGGTATTTTAGTTTTTGTGATCTTTACAAGTGATGTATTACAAGTGGTGTCTAGCTACATCGATGCTAAGGATGGTATATAAAGGCAACTCCGATTGGTATCACGCTTCAAAGGTCCATTCTATATACCTTAGCATCAATTTGATAGTAGTAACTCTCCCAAAATTCAAATCCATACATATGTGCACAATTGAACCAAACTCATGGAAGCACATATGTAGGGGGAGCTAATACTATCGAAATTGAAAATTGTTTTCATTTCATATCTTTGTGATGGTTGTCATCAATTACCAAAAAGGGGGAGATTGAAAGCGCAAGTTTGGTTTTGGTAATTAATGACACCAAGTTGCTAATGCCATGTGTTAAGTGTTTTGAGTTAGACACAAGCAACACATGTGATGAAGGTATATGTGGCAAAAAGTGGTGGCCACAAGATCACAAAGAGATGGTGCATGGACATGAAATGATGATCATGGTGGAGATGCACATAAAAGGAAGGACATGATGATCAAGTGAAAGAGAAGGATCTAAGAGCGCAAGGCAAAGGTATAATTATAGGGTTTTTCCTTTTGCCGGTCTAAGATGAGTAGAGAAGTGATTGACCGGGTTTAGGATACATAGCCGACTATGAAGAGGGGCAATCACGGTTAGCTCGGAAATCAAGTGCCACTAGATCAATGTCTTGAGCATATGCATTAGGATCTAGTAAAGAGCTAACATAACGCCTTGGAAAATGATTGTGAAATGCTAACACACATGTATATGGTGGTGTACACTTGGTGGTGTTAGCACATTTGCGAAGGCGGTGGAGTTCAAGCGGTAGAGAGGGGTTTGGGTTCCTCTCTCCCTCTCGCCGAGCTTGCGAGGCGGGATTCGGCGTTTTTGGAGAAGTGAAACGCCTATTTTCTACTGCGCCGGAAGTCGGAAAAGAAACGAAGGCGAACGAAGGTCACAGAGATGACCGGACGCGGTCTCGGTATGACCGGACGCGTCCGGTCAGTGTTCAGCGTCTGCGCGGTTTTCAGTTTGATGATCGGACGCGCAACGCGTCCGGTCACTGTCGACCGGACGCGTCCGGTCATCCAGGGAGCTTACTGGACTCTAACCGGATGCGGGCACTGTCGCGTCCGGTCATTGCGAGAGGCGCGTCCGGTCGTTGTTTTGTTGTGCGCTACTCAGGTTGACCAGCGCGTCCGGTCAGTTGCGGGACCAGTGCGTCCGGTCACACCCGGCGCGTCCGGTCAGTACGACCAGCGCGTCCGGTCGGTGTTTTAGAATTTAGCCGTTGCGCGACCGGCGCGTCCGATCATTTTGACCAGCACGTCCGGTCAGCGCGACTTCGGCTGGTTAAAGTTCCTAACGGCTATATTCGAAGGGGTACGCTATAAATAGAGGTTGGCCGGGGTTTGAGGGCAACTCTTGCACATTTTGAGAACTAGAGACATACTTTGAGCTAGAGAATAACCCCTCCACTCATCTCTTTGCATAGTTGCACATCTTGAGTGAGATTGAGTGAGATTCAAGTGCATTGCTTGAGAGTTGCATTCTAGAGGCACTTGATCTTCGAGTTGCTGCGAATTTCTTGTTACTCTTCCGTGTTTCCGGACACGGTAGACGGCTTGGAGCAGCGGAGGTGATTGAGCTCACAATTGGAGATTGTTGGAGTCTTCACCAAGTGTTGTAAGGGGTTCTTGATCCTTCCCCGCGGGAGTTCGTGAATTGGATACTCTAGTGGAGCTCGTGGCTTGGAGGATCCCCATCTTGTGTGCGGTTGTGCGGCGCCCGCCGAGGGCTCGACTCTTGATAGTCGATTAGCTCGTGAACCGACAAGTGGGTGTATCGCCACAACGGGGAGTAGCTTGCCGGGAAGCAAGTGAACCTCGGGATAAATTCTTGTGTCATTCTCTTCCCGAGGATTTCTCTTGTATGATTGATTGATTGGTATTTCTCTTCTCTTCACGGCGGTATAATCTCTCGAAGCTCTTCTCTCGTATTACTTCTTGTTTCTAGCTTGTAGTTGTTGTTGTGTTTAGTGAATAGCCTTGTACTAGACTTGTGTAGGTGGCTTGCTTAATTAGTTAGAGCTAGTGTATTTGCTTCGCCACCTTTCGTACTAACTTGTGGTTAAGTAATTCTTGTAGAAGTTTTAATTAGGCTATTCACCCCCCCTTCTAGCCCATTTAGACCTTACAGACGCGATGCCTTCACCTGAAACCATAAGCAAAGAATGAGAATATGGAAAGATACATAAGGCCAAAGGTCTCCAAGTGTAGGTACTTACCCCACTTCTGTGTCTCTCGGACCGCACTGACAAAGTACGGATTGTCGGCATTTCGTCCTGGGATTCGTACATAATGGAAAAACTTTCCCCAAGCTTTACCAATAGCTTCCTTTGCATTTTTTCCCTTCTACGTCCAAGACCCTGTATCAATCCTTTGTTAGTGCATTCCTCTCCTCCCACCGGCTGCCACATGATAGTCCTCCACCTCCACAGGAGCCTTCCTCCGTGATCCTGCTCTTCTAAACAACCTCTCAATAGGATTCCCACCATGCGAACCACCACCACCACCACTACCCCCCTCCACGGTCGTAATTACCTCCTCTCTGTTGCACCCTCTGCTCGTAGTCATATTCTGCTCTCGACTGGCTTAGTGCTTCCTTCATCTGAGCCTCATATTCATGATCACCGAGGGGATGGTTTCCCTCCGCTGCAGCTTTTTCTCGTGCCAACCTTTGTCGAGCCTGGTCAGCAGTCGTCTTCTTAGCTCTGTCAAGATCTCGCTGAAAGTACGCACGCACATCTGGTGGCACATGGTCGCAATGCAAGGTGTCCGCCCCGTGCCCAGCCAAATGCTGTTTAAATCTAGTGCAACCACCGCCTGCTTTCATCACATGACAATAATTGCATCTCCATCCAGGAGCAAGATTTTCACCATGCTCCCATACAACGTCTCTGTTTCTGCCTGACATTGTCTACCTGCATAAACGGACAACACAAAGTCACACCTAAATAAAATATATCTACACAATATATACCTAAAATATACATCCTACCATAAATCCTACCTCTAATCCTAAATCCTAAAAAAACATCCTAAAGTAAATCCTACCTAAAACCTAACCAAAAACCTATCCTAAATCCTAACACAAATCCTACCTAAATCCTAGATCTTTCCTAAATCCTAGCACATAAACCATACCTAAATCCTAAAGCTAATACTACTCTAAAGAAAAAAAACAAAAAAACCTTACCTGGCGGTCGCCCGGCGAACCGAGCGGTAAGCCGCTCTTCCCGGGTGGTTAGCCGCGCCTTCTGGCCGGCTATCCGTCGCTGCGGCGGGCGCGAGGTAAACCGCCCGTACCGCGCGGTAAGCCGGCGAGCCGGGCCGGTCGCGCGGTGGCGGCGGCGCGGACGGAGCCTCTGGGGAGCGGGCGGGGGGCGGACGGGAGCCTATCCGCTTCTGGGCGCGTTGACCCCCCCCCCTTCGCAGCTCCCGGCGCATTTTGTGCCCGTGGCGGCCTAATGGGCCTCATGGGCCTTAACGGGCCGGGACCGGGATTTTTCTTTTTCTTTTTCTTTTTTCCAAACTTCTATACGTATAAATAAATACTAAACGAACTCGAATTTGAAAATTTTTTACACCATTGGCTTCTATAAATCATGAACTATTTTTAGGAATTTTTTCAGCATTTTTTTTAAATTTTAAATTTGAATTTGGGGAATACCTAACCGGATCGGACTAGAACCGGTCCGGCCCGGTAAGCCCGGTTACCGCGGTAAACCACGGCTTACCGCCCGGTAAAAAAAACCCTGCCTCCTCCTACATCACTACATGCATCATGTTTCACGCCATGCTCTCGGTCTTGGGTCGGGTGCTCCAAACTTTATTTTCCACCACTGCCACAGTGCCTGCGACTGCGCGCGATTCCGCCATGCAACACCCAACAAGGACGGACTGGGCCGGGCCCTGCTGCCACACACGCCGTGCGAATGCAACCAGGGCCACTCTCCTCCATTCCATTCCGCTCTACTCTAGCGCCCGTCCCCGGTCCTTCAACTCTGCTCTCGTCGCTTTTGTAATCGACGCTCCTCCTAGCGTCTCGACGCTCGTCGGGGCCGTTTCATTAACCTTCCATGAACCGTCCCATCCTGATCAAAGCAACTAACGATTCGATATGAGCGAACCAATCCAAAGGAGCGTCCATCCATGCCTGTCACAGCGGCCTGTTCCCCCGCCGCTCGTGTGCGGCCTATTCCCTCGCCGCGCCGCGCACCGTTCCCCACTGCACCCCGTTACTTATAAATGTCCATGCAGCCCAAGGCATGACGGCACGACACGAAGCCCGTAGATTTGGCTCGACACGAGCACAGCCGAGCGCCACGGCCTAGCCCGCAAAATAGACTCGGCCCGGGTGCCAGCCAGATGTTTTTTTTGCAAGGCAGGCTTCCTACTTCCTAGCATGCTGACATGATTGTTCTAAGGCCCAATGACATATGGCCTAATACATATACAACTTGTTCGTACAGCAGCCACAATGCCTTCGCCTCGCCTCATCTGTCGACACCGCTCCGCTCTTTCCTTCGCGACTCCACGAGTCATGACTCTGCCCAAATCGGCCGTCGCTTCCTACCTCGCCTCCTCCATTGTACCATTGACCACCATCCAGCCACCTCTACCTCGCCTCGTTGGCCGCAAGCTCCTCCCCGAGGTCCGCGCGACGCCCTATTGCTCGCCGCCATGGCGCCATCTCCGGCAGTCTGCCCTCCCCACTCGCCTCCTTCCTTCCTTACCTTCTCCCTACGGATCTCCGGCATGGGCGCCGCCGCAGCCCATCTCTGGCATGGGCACCGCCGCAGCCCCGCCGTTGGAGCGCGCTGCGAGCGGATCTGATAGCCCGCCGCCATCGACGTGGCCTCGAGCGCCACCATCCTCTCTTCCCCTACTGAACCAAGCCTCGGGCTGGCCCGGCCTCCTCGACAGGCCATGCTTTTTTCGGGCCAGCTCGGCCCGAAAATTGGCCCAGCAGGCCGTGCCTGGGCCGCTAGCTAGGCACGAGGCCTGTTTGGGCACGGCCCGGGAGGCACGACGTGGCGTGCCGGCCTGACCCTCACCGGGCTGTGCTTTCACTGGGTCCGGGCTGTGCCATGCCGGGCTGGCCCGATGGACATCTATACCCGTTACCCCACCACGCCCCCTGTCCCAAGAGAACGAAACACTTTCAAGTGCAACATCGTAAAAATATGTAACTATTTAGTGCAACATCGGGATATAAATACTGTAACATCGTAAAAACTATGTAGTGCAACTTCGGAAAAAAATGTACTGTAACATAGGAAATTATGTAATGCAATATTGAAAAATTTGTACTACAACATCTAAAACTGTAGTACTGCAACGTCGCAAAATCAATCATGAAAACATGGGAATGGAAACATCTAAAAAATCACCTTTCAGTGCTGCAACATTTGGAAAAGGTAATTTCAACAATTAAGATCCCATGTTGCAACAATCCCAATATTAGAACTCCCTTTATGCAACACATGAAATCACCTATTGCAACATATGAAAATCATCTGTTACAACATACGAAAATCTCCCTTGCAACACGGAGAAACAAAAAAAAAGGCGTGCAAAACAACAAGGAGATGAGTTCGAGGTGCAGGCTGCTCCAGCTCCTGGCCCATCACCTTCGAACTCGCCGGAGGAGGAGGGAATAGGACCACAGAGGTCGCCGGAACCCTAGCCACCGCAGCGTCTCTCAGATCCAGAGGAGGAGGGCTCAGATCCAGAGGAGGAACGACCTACCTCGTCGGTGCCGCCGTCGTCGTCCTCGTCTCCGGTGGAGGGAACGAGAACTAGGTCACTGGGGAGCGCGGGTCGCAATGGAGGTCGTGGAGGGGGGATGGATGGATGGATGGATGGATGGAGCTCGCGCGGGCGAGCACGACAGCAAGCTAGGCGTGGGCGGGGCGTTTGTCCTGGGACACTAGCAGGCTCCGAGCACGGCGCGGCGCGGGCGGCCCCGAGCGGGCAGGCGGAGTGCGGCGGTCGCGAGATGTGAGTGGGGACGCGGGGAGCGGGGCGGTCATGGAATGGGAGTAGGGGTGACAGGCCGCTTCCGGACGTGAGTTTGGGAAGAATCGTCATCTTTTTGTAATTTCTTCGTAGCGTTGGTACCCAAGTTCGGACTTGTCGGGCGTGTGGAAAAAAAAGTAGTGGTTGGTAATTACAAGCAAGAGACGATATAACTAGTTTAAGCCATCGCCTCGCCTGCACGTATTACACTACACCGGAGAATTCTAACTGCCAACAACGACCTACTACTGCTACTAGTACAAAACAAGGACGAATCACCCAACATGCACGCTTTTGTAACACAAACACCATGCCCAAATATCCAAAACATCTATCTACGTACGTACACAAGACGGAGTGGCCCCAGTAGTAGACGATCATGCAACGCAGGGGCTGGGACGACGGCACCGTACGTGTCTGCCCAGGATTTAACAACGGACGGAGATGAATTTCTTCGCGACGGTTTACTTTTCTGTTACCGATCGATCGAGTTGCACGGTGAGAGAATCGCGGCCAAGACACATGCACGGTGCATGGACACGCCCTACTAGTGGACCGCTAACTTAGATGCATGTTGGGCTCCTTAATTGGCTGATCATATCCAACCACCGCCAAAGGAAAACTGAACATTATCAACGAACAAATTTGAATGAAATTTTTGAAAAAAAAGGATTTGCTATATTTCAGGACTTTTTTCAGACGATAGCCATAGATCGAACATCACGTGTATACTGTGCGAATATCACAAAATACATTATTTACATGTACACTACGCGAATCACCACACGTTGCCTAAACAGCAAACACAAATTCAGACGATTGTCGTATGTACATGAACATCGCAAAATACATCATAGAATATCACATGTATACTATGTAAACATCGTAAAATTCATCGTAGAACATCGCCTGAACAACAGCCACATAATTCAGATGACCATGAAGTATGGGAAAAGTGAAAAAAAAGGGAAAACGGATCCAAAAGCCGGTGGGCCTAACAAAAGCTACAGTACATACAGGAGTACGTGCGAGCCACGGCCGAGTCCCTGCCGGTGGGCCCAGCAGCGCCAGGCGAGGTCCGCGAGGACGAGGCGGCCAACTCCGCCAGAGGCGAGTGAGCCAGGCGGCTTCTTTTTGCCAGGGCCAGGCGACGTCGCCCACCCCGGGGCGCCGCCTTCCGGCTCCGGTGCTCTCTCTTCGCCCCCACTCGCATGAAACCCCACGCGCTCGCTCGCGTCGCGCCGTCCTTTCCCTAGTTCCCTTCCCTTCCCTTGGACGAGGCGAGGCGAGCACTTCGGCCAGGGAGGACCACGCGACCAGCCAGCCGCGCGCTGCCATGGGCAAGGTCAGCCGCGCCGCCTACCGTGCCCTCGATCAATTGCCTGTCTTTTAATCTCTGTTTTTTTGTTTTTGACCCCATGGCGCCCGCCCTGTGTATGGTGTAATGGACTAATGGTGTTGATTGATCGCAGAAGAAGCGCGGCGGCGGCGGCGGCGGTGGAGGGGGTGGTGGTGGCGGCAACGGCGGCGGCGGCGGGCAGCAGCAGAAGCTGGCGGATGACGGCGAGGAGCAGGCGCCCGCCGCGCCCCACTCCGGCGACGCGTCCCCGGCGCCGGACGGCAACAAGGACAAGGAGCACGACAAGGGGAAGGACAGTGACAAGGACAAGGACCAGCAGGAGAAGGGGGCCAAGGGGAAGGACAAGGACGCGGCGAAGAAGCCGCCGCCCATGGTGACCGCGGTGCTCAAGGTGGACATGCACTGCGACGGCTGCGCCAAGCGCATCCACGGCTCCGTCCACCGCTACCCAGGTAAGAAACGCAACGCCATTACGCAAGCCGCGATCGTTCCTTTCCTGTCTGTCGCCGGCGCCACGCCATGTTGTGATGTGATGTCCGCCACCAGGCAGGAGGCTCTGGTACGTGGTGGAACGGAACGTACGCTAACTGATCGCCGATTGGCGTTGCAGGCGTCGAGGGCGTGGCGATGGAGGTGGAGAAGGGCTCCATGACGGTGGTGGGGCGCTTCGACGCGAAGAAGCTTCGCGACCGCGTCGCCAACAAGACCCGGAAGAACGTCGACTTCGTCGTCGCCGGCGGCAGCAGCAGCAACAAGGGAGGAGGAGGCGGCGGGAACGGCAAGCAGGGAGGAGAAAGCGGCGGCGGCAACCAGCACAAGGGCGCCACCGAAGTGGACGGCAAGCAGGCAGACAAAGGCGGTGAGCAGGAAGGCAAGGAGAAGGACAAGGCCGATCGCCAGGAGGAGGGGAAGGGGAAGGATGACAAGCAGTGCGGCGGTGGAGGAGGAGGGAAGGGGAAGGGTGGCGGCAAAGACAACAAGAAACCCGTGGTGGTGCGTTCTACACTCCCCATCTTAATCATTCCACTCCCTGCACGAATTCTGTTCTTTTCCTCGTTGATCGTTCGCATGACTCGGTCGGCATGCCAAATTTGCGCCCTAAACGAAATTTGCGCCTAGGGCCTTGTTTAGTTCCACCGATTCTCCCACAAATTCCACTATACAAAAAAAAGATTTCCCGTCACATCAAAATGTCGGCAAATGCATGAAGTACTAAATGTTGATGAAATCAAAAACTAATTGCACAGTTTTGTTGTACTTTTGCGAGACGAACATTTTAAGCTTAGTTAGTCAAAATTTGGATAATTTTTACCAAATACAAACGAAATGCTACAGGAATTCTGATACAATGTTTTTCTCCCCTATTCTGTGAACTAAACGAGGGCCTAGCTGCCACATGTTTTTCCCCGTTGCTGTTCTTTGATTCCTCCAGCTGCTGTTACTGTTATTAGTAGTACCTGTACTGTACCATATGCATGAGAAGTTGAGAACGGCGCAGATGCTGTGCTGCTCGTTATTCCTTCATATTGTTTGTCTCGTTCTTGGTTCAATATTAGTAGTAGCAGCACCAGCATTGTTGTTGTCGAGGGGGGAAAAAGGGCTTGCTCTGAAATCTGAATCTGATGGAATTTGGTTGTGCCATGACAATGCAGCCGGGTGGTTGCGACGGTGGTGCTCAAGATCGGCTCCACGGGGCTCCACTGCGACGGCTGCATGAACCGCATCCGCAGCAAGCTCTTCAAGATCAAAGGATACACACACTTGCACTTGTGTTCGACTGATGGAATTTGGCTTCGTTCGTTCACTATGCATGCATGATTTGCCAACCATGGAGGAGGGGATACTGACCGTGTCTGCACTCGATGTATGGATCATGGACGGTGCAGGGGTGGAGCAGGTGCGCATGGACATGGCCAAGAATCAGGTGACGGTGACGGGGACCATGGACGCCAAGGCGCTGCCGGAGAAGCTGCGCACGAAGCTGCGGCGCCCGGTGGACGTGGTGGCGCCGGGCAAGGACAAGGACGGCAAGGAGAAGGACGGCAAGGAGGGGGCGGCGGCAAGGACGGCAAGGACGCTGCGACCAAGGCCCTGAAGGCGGAGCTGGAGGCGTGGAAGGCCGCCTTCTACGACCAGCAGTCGCTGATCAACGCCGAGTTCATGCTCAGCGACGAGAACCCCAACGCCTGCGCCGTCATGTGATTGTGATCGTGATGTGATGTGATGTGATGCCCACCAACGTTCGTTCGTGTGTGTTGCCCGGCGTGCGTTCGATGGAACCTCCATGGACTAGCTTAGCTGTGTGGGTTACAGTAGCTAGGATCAGAGAAGAGACAGTGCCGGGGTGTTCAGTGTTCGCTCACTGACAGTGACAGCCACAGTGATCGTGCGAACACAGACAAGACAGATATGCAGAGTGCAAGCTTCTGGGAACTGCCGCTGCAATGCAGTAGTAGCAGTGCACAACAGCATAGCAACAAATTTGAGATTTTGGTAATGTTTATCACAACGAATGGTAATGTTTATCGGATTGCAATTACTTACTACTCCGTCCCATATAAAGAGTCGCCGTGGGAAGCGTGCTGGTCAAACTTTCTCAACTTTGACTACGTTTATAGAAAAATACGTGCAACAATTTATATCTTTAAATAAGTTTATTATGAAAGTATATTCAAAGATCTACCTAATGATACTAATTATGTACCATAAATATTAATATTTTGTTAAATATATTTGGTCAAAGTTAAAAGATGTTTGACTTTTTGGGAAGCGAGAATGACTCTTTTTTTTTTTGGGACGGAGGGAGCATGCTTCTTCCCAGGTTCACCCTCAGGCAAAGGTGATTGATTGGGTGCTTGAAGATGCCTAACAAGGCATTTGTTTTTTTCAGGATGCGTTAGGAGAAGACTGCTTGGAACATCTAGAGATAGCTGCTCTAGCATTTCCCTTGATAAACTCAGTTCGGAAACCCCAACAGAAGTTGTCACGAAACCATATATGTGGTAGTTTGCCATCAATCAATCTGAGTATTTGCTGCAAATATAAAGTAGGGAGGGGGTGTTAGTTCCAATGTTAGGCTAAGTTTTGAAAGGAAACAAAGGCCCTATTCGGCAGGCTGTTTTTTGGCTTATAAGCCGGCTGTGGCTGATTTGCTGTGAGAGAAAAATACTGTTCCACGGCTGATAAGCCATGCTGATAAGCTCAGCCGAACAGGAGGAAAGGATTGCATTTTCAAATCTTGTGTACAAGCCCTCGAACTAATGAATATATTGTGCTTTGAGAATGTAGCTTGGAGGGATATGGCAAGGTGCTTTCAGAATGTACTAGCTTAGAGAAACCACCATCACCTGTGTCTGTATGGGTTGTCACAAACCTACTGAGGTGAAGTCTGTGTGGGTTGTCACAAACCCCGTTCGGCTGTGCTGATAAGCCGACTGAAAAATACTGTTGGCTGATTTGTCGTGAGAGAAAAACACTGGTCCGGCTGAAAAAACAGGCTAAAAAGTACGGATTATAAGCCGGATGAACAGGTCTCGTTGTTTTGTTCTGGTGCACGTGAGTTTGCACTGTTGGGATTGGGCCACCATTGCCATTGGAAAGAAAGAAGGCAAAGGAAAAGGAGCGGCTCTTTTGGTTTTGGGCAGGCCAGAGCTGCTGGGCTGAAGGCTGAAGGCTGGGGGGAAGCAAACAAAACTACTTCTACAAAAGAGAGGCGCAGCGCAGGCAGAGATGCTGCTGCTGCGTTGCATCGCATGCTGCTCCAGGGATCCGATCCGTATCGTCATCAGCAGCAGCAGGCAGCAGGCCGGTGGAGTGGAACTGTCACTGTGGTTAGTGGAAGAAGGCTGCCATGGCCGCATAGCAATGGCAATGGCATGCCAAGACGACTAGAGACGAGACTGATTTCTGGCCGCAGCGCAGCGAAACCCCATACGGCCGTGTCCCCATACGCGCTTTGTTTGGATGGATGGAGTGGCCGTCTCCACCAAAAGGCCAGTCAAGACTTTGAGAATCTTTCATACCAACTCTTGCACTGCACGCTGCACTGCAGTGCTGTGTGCCTGTGTCTGTACCGTCGGCTGCTACTTCAACACCCCCCCCCCCCAAAAAAAAAAACCGATGCATTTACAATATACTTCTATTTTTCCAAAGCACTTGGATTTCAACAAGCTAATTTACAAAAACAGGCCCCACTTGATAATGTTAACATGGCGGTCTGAAATATTTTTCTTCAGTCAGAACTACATTCAGTTAATGCAACATGGAAGCATTCTGAATGGATGTTGCACGAAATTTCCTTGCATGCTAATTTGTGAGAGAATGTATCCTGATGACTTAAGGCAGTGAGACGAATCTTATTTGACCAATGAGTCTATGTCTAAGGAATGTTTTTTTAATTGAGTTCCTGGTGTTTGTCATTAATAGCTCAAATCTGTTAAACACCTGATTTGATTGAAGTTTTTGAACATGCGTGAATAATACAATAGAAGCTGATGTTTCATGCATTTCCAAGCTTTAATTGGGTAATTTTATTTTTTGTACCCTGACGTATGTAAGTTCAGTTAGCCTTTCTTGACATTACATTCTACTCACTGCGTCGGCTCGACCGGACGCTGGACCCTGCGTCCGATCAATTATAGCGCGGCGCGGCTCAGTTGGCCGAGGGGGCCGAGGAGCGACCGGACGCTGCCTCCTGCACGTCTGGTCACTCTTTCCTACAGTAGCGCGACGGCACGACCGGACGCGCTGGGCCTGCGTTCGGTCAGCTTGTGATGTATGCTGGCGTCAGCTTCTAGTCAACAAAAATCCTCTCTGGATGCTTAATGGAGTTGACCGGACGCGTCTAGTCAACAAAAATCCTCTCTGGATGCTTAATGGAGTTGACCGGACTCTGGAGGTGCGGCGTCAGGTCGTTTCCTTCAGGGAGTCCGGTCACAACTTAACTGCGCGAGTGATCATTTTTGCCGTTGAGATCGGACGGCTCTGGTTCAAACGGGGGACGCATGGCAGCCATTGGGTGACCGGACTCACCCCACCGGACGCAGGGCAACGTTCGGTCAGCCCAAGGACAGAGCAATGACTCTTTGTCTTTGGGGCTCTATAAATACGTTTTGGCCGGCCCTAGGCTCACTCCCTTGATATTTTGACATACTTGATATCCTTGTGAGTTTAAGCAAACACCTCCCACTTATCTCCATCCTTGATTCATCATCAAAGTGAGATTGGGAGTGATTCCTAGTGCATTTGCTTGAGTGATTCTTAGTGCATTTGCTTGAGTGATTGCATCTAGTGACACCTGGGGATCGTTGTGGCTGCGGAGTTCTTGCTACTCTTGGTAGTTGCTGCCACCTAGATAGCTTGGAGCAGCGGTGGAGTCCAACACGTGTTGGTGATTGTTCGTGGCCGACTCCGGTGATTGTGAGAGGTCTTGTACCTTTCCCGGCGAAGAGTCGAAAGGTAACTCTAGTGGATTGCTCATATCATTGAGTTATCTCACTTGTGGGTAGGTTCTTGCGGTGTCCAATTATGTAGACGAGGTTTGTGCAACACCTCTTAACTGCCGAACCACCAAGTGTTAGTCGACACAACGGAAACTAGTGTGCCGGCAAGCACGTGAACCCTGGAAGAAAAATCATGTGTCCATCTTGTGTTTGATTAGATTTCTCCCGGTGATTGGTTATCTACTTTGTGATTGGTTCATCCCTCTACAAGGCGGTATAAACATCCCAATCACTCCTTTACTTACGTGCAAAGTAGCTGTAACAAACTCTTTAGTGTAATTAGCTTTGAGAACTTGTCTTATTTGCTAGTGTAGCTTCTCACCTAGTTGAGCTCTTTAGTGTAGCTAGCTTTTGAGAGCTCATAGTGACTTAGCCATTGATTGATTTAAAGATCATAACTACTAGAATTGATTGTATAGGTGGATTGCAATCCTTGTAGAGCCAGAGCAAAACTTGTAGAGCCAGAGCAAACCTTTCAGCTAGGAGCAAGCCACCCGTGCCTGTGAGGTCGCATGCCGGGAAGGCCGCGCACTGGGGAGGGCGCGCACTGGGGAGGGCGCCCACGCCGGTGAGGCCGAGTGCCGGAGGCGGGGAATGGCCGGTAAGTGGCGTGCTGGCGTGGAGAGTGGCGGTGGCAGCTAGATCTAGCCTTGTCAGACCGGTGGAAGATGGCCGACAACGGAGACGTGCGAGCAGATTTGTGCGGGCATGAGGGTGCGAGCATGGAGAGAGAGAGGCGCTGAGAAGTCCTTGTTTGGTTTTGGTAATTGAGTGACAACCTTAGGTGGACTAATTGTGTTTATGTGAGATACACAGGGAATTAGTCCACAGATGATTGTGTCATGAAGGAGCTCATTGCATATGAGACATGACATGGAGTCATGTGACCAAGGTGGCGAAGATCAAGATGAGGCTTGGCTTGATGGACCGGTTGCAAGTGTGAAGGGCAAGTCGGAGGCTTTGGAGCGATGGACCGCGAGGCGGTGAAGCTTGAGCAAGACTTGGCGCCGATGGACCGACGCAACGGTGAAGAGCAAGTGAGGTCATGATCGATGGACCAAGGTCACATGATGATATGAAGTGGATCATATCATTTGGTGATTGGTTGGTGCATGTGTTGCATCAACGTCGAAGGAGATGAAGTGGAATGCGCAAGGCAAAGGTATAACCTAGGGCATTTCCATTTCACCGGTCATAGGTGTGTAGAGAAGTTTATGACCGGGGTTTAGGATAGATGGTCGTACTATCAAGAGGGGCAAACTTGTTTGCATATCGGTCATCTAGTGCCACTCGTGTGATCTAACTATGCATCGTTGCTAGGATCGAGTGGCGTGGCAAGTTGAGTGGTTAACTCCTTCGGTAAAATGTTTGTGAAAATGCTAACACACGTGCACAAGGTGGTGTTCACTTGTTGGTGTTGGCACATTTGCGAAGGCGTTGGAGTTTGAGCGGTAGAGAGGGGTTTGGATTCCTCTCTCCCTCCCGCCGAGCTTGCGAGGCGGGATTCGGCGCTTTTTTGGGGAAGTGAAACGCCTATTTTCCACTACGCCGGAAGTCGGAAAAGAAACGGAGGCGAACGGAGGTCACAGAGGTGACCGGACGCTGCACCGGACGCGGTCATGGTATGACCGGACGCGTCCGGTCAGTACAGCGCAGGCGCGGGTGCTAGGGTTTGCAACCGGCGCGTCCGGTCACTCGCGGGACCGGCGCGTCCGGTCAGGTGTCCAGAGGAAACTAAGTACGATCGGACGCGAGGCGCGTCCGGTCACACATGATCGGACGCGTCCGATCGTTGAAGGTGCTTACTGGACTCCGACCGGACGCTGGCACTGTCGCGTCCGGTCGTTGCGAGGAGCGCGTCCGGTCATTGTTTCGCGGGCGCGGGTGCTGTGCGGATCGGCGCGTCCGGTCGTTGCGAGGAGCGCGTCCGGTCGTTGCTTCGCGCGCGCGATGCTGTGCGACCGGCGCGTCCGGTCGGTTGAGCAGCGCGTCCGGTCATAGCGTTTGACCGTTGGCGCGCAGTGACCGTTGGAGAATCTAATGGTCGCATTTGAAATTTGAGGGACACGTGGACGTCGCAGGGCGACCGGACGCGGTTGAGCGCGTCCGGTCAGTTACGACCGGCGCGTCCGGTCGTCCCGAAAAGAACCCAATGAAGGGGTAACGGCTCTATTTGACCGTAGGGTTATAAATAGATGCCTTGGCCAGCCTTGGCCGGCAGCTGAGCACACTTTGGCCTTGGTGGCTTATGTGGTAGTGCTTGGAAGCCCTCTAACTCACTCATGCTTGATAGTGTTCATCGGATCGAGTGAGAGAGCGATTCTAGTGCGTTGCATCGAGAGGATTGCATCGAGTGGCACTAGGTGATCGTGTTGCAAGCCGGTGGTGCTTGTTACTCTTGGAGGTTGCCACCTCCTAGACGGCTTGGTGGCTTGCGACTCCGTTGAAGCACGCGTGGAGATTGTGCGTGGCTCCGGAGGAGGATTTGTGAGGGGGATTGTGCTCACACCGCAGGGATCGCGAAGAGCAACTCTAGTAAAGCTCGTGGCTTGGAGGATCCCCATCTTGAGAGTGGATGTGCGGCACCCGCTGAGGGTTTGACTCTTGATAGTCAATTAGCTCGTGATCCATCAAGTGGGTGTATCGCCACAACGGGGACTAGCTTGGTGGCAACCAAGTGAACCTCGGTGAAAAACCGCCGTGTCAACATTGTGTACATCTTCTCGGTGGTTTGCTTTCGATTCACAAGCTTCTATTTACATTCATATACTTGTGCTTGTGTAGTTGCTCTTGTAACTAGTTTGCTTGTGTAGTTAGCTAGTTACCTTCTTGCTTGTGTAGCATAGAAGTAGCTCCCGTTGCGTGGCTAATTTGGTTTGTGTAACCTTGTTAGTCATATTGCTTAGTTTGTGTAGCTAAGTAATTTGCGCTCTCTAGTTTGGCATTAGTTGCCTTGCTATTGAGCATTGCTAGTGAGCATAGGTGGCTTCGTGCTTTTGCTTACTAGAATTGTGTAGGAGTTCTCCGACTTTGCTAAAGTACTAGTGCATAGGTTTGTGTGACCTTGCTCTAGAATTGTTTAGGAGAGCTCTTGCTAAGGAAAGCACCTTAGTTACATAATTAGGATCTTTGTGAGGTGCTTGTGAACTTAGATAGAGGGGTGTAGTCTTGGCTAGACCGATAGTTTTAATTCCGCATTTGTTTCGGTTTGCCGACGTGATTATTTTTAGAAAGGACTATTCACCCCCCCTCTAGTCCGCCATCTCGACCCTTCAATTGGTATCGGAGCCCGGTCTCTCATTTGTGGTCTTCACCGACCCGAGAGGATGGCGGAATATGGACTAGATGTTGATTGTCCTCACATGTTTGATGGCACACACTTTACACGGTGGAAAAATTGGATGATATGCAATTTTAAGTTTATTTGCCCTCAAATGTGGTGGATGGTAGATGTAGGCTTTTCTCATGTGTTGGATGAAGATAATCTAACTCAAGCACAAGAGAAATGCCTAGATCTTGACATCCAAGCTACTAACATCATGTATAGATCTTTGAATGATAGCATCTTTGGTAAGATCATGGACCTCAAATCCGCTCATGAGATATGGGCCTATCTCAATGAAAAGTATGGAGCTATCACCGATGATGACGATGATGTCAAGCCCAAGGAGGTTGTACATGATGATGTTGAGCATGACCACAACATGATGGTTGTGGAGGATTGCTCCACCTCATGGTCAAGTGATGATGATGATCGATCTACCACAAGTTCACTTGACAAGAATGGTGATGATGCATCAAGTGTTGCAAGTGATGTTTCTACCCCAAGCACACTTGATGGTGACAACATTGGTTCATGCTCGGGCCTTGATGATGCTACTACAAGCCCATTCACTACATCACATTGCTTCATGTCACTAGGTGACACAAAGGTATCAAATGATAATGTGATTGATCATGTTGATTCATATGATGAGCTTGTTAGTAGACTTGCTAGCATGAACACGTCTTTAGAAAATGAGAAAGCTAAAACAATGAAATTAGAAAATGAAAACTCTTTTCTAAAGAACTCATATGAAGAACATAAGAGCTTACTTGATGATCTTAAATCTTCACATGAGAAGCTAATGTTGACTCATGAGAAAGTACTTGCATCTCATGAGGAATTGTTAGAAAAACATGCTTCTCTCATTAAGATGTTTTTAAAGAAAATTAAAAATAATGAGAGCTCATCACATGGATCAAATGATCAATTGCAAAATGTGACTAACCCATGTGATGTAGGGAGAAAGCATGTATCCACCTCTTGTGATGACTTATTAGATATGCCATGTTCTTCACATATATATGCTTGTTCTACTTCTACGTCTTGTGAGACTAACATTTTGAAGGAGAACAATGAGCTCAAAAGTGAAGTGAAGAATTTGAACAACAAGTTAGAGAGGTGCTACAACTCAAAAGTCACCTTTGAGCACATGTTGAACAACAAAAGAAGCTACGGTGACATGAGCGGCATTGGCTTCAACAAGAGCAATATCAAAGGCAAAAGATGGGGGAAGAGAAGATATGAAAGAGAGATAAAGAAGCAAGAACAAGAAAAGGCTCAATCAAAGAGAAGATGCTATTCATGCCGGGAAAGGGGACACATGGCACATTCATGTCCCCTAGGTAACATTTCTAAGCATATTTCAATTGATGATACTAATGTGCTTAAAAAGGATGTAAATGGTACCTCTATTGTTGCTATTGCAAAACATCCCGCTACCCATACTAAGGCTTTGCCTAAGTATGTTGCTCCTAACTTGAGAGGACCCAAACTTGTTTGGGTACCATCAAAAAGTGGATGATTGTTTGTAGGTACCATCGGCATTGGAGGCTTGATTCATTTGGATTCATATTGGTCATCATATGTTGAATCAAGTTTTAAAGCTTAGTGCATATTCTATCCCAATGCCAAGTCAAAATAAGTGGAGTCCAAATACTACAACATACAAGTGCAACATTCAAGATTGTGGTGATTTATTGAATATATTTCATGGCTTGCAAATATTCAAGTTAAAAGCTTGCTATTGGATGATCATGAGCTAACCAAGGTATATCTCTTGTTGATCATTTCACTTGGGTGCATATGAGTTGATTGAATTGGATATATATGCAATGTTGCTTGCTATGAGATGTTTGAATGGATTAAATGCTTAAGTAATCAAGTTTGAATTGATTTGTGTTGGATAAATTCATGAGATGACATTTAGTAAGTGGATTGGATGGATATATGTCTTGTGAAAGTATTCAAACAAGTTAGTTTCAAGTTTGATTCATATTTGATGAAGTATTGCTCAATGTATTGAAATCTGTCCAAAGTTGAGAATCTGAGCTAGGTGAGATCAAGTCTGAGTTTGAGTGACTAAATCATATTGGATTGGCTTGAAATTTGGCATACATGCTCTAGACTTATGTTATAAGATGCTGTACAAATTTCATGAGAATTGGATAAGAGATGCTTCGGCTTTGGAGTACATCTTGTCAGCTATAGTGCAGCAGTTTTCAGCATGTAGCAGTGGTGGAAGATTTGAAATCTGGTAGCAATCTATATGTCAAATGAATCTCAAATTTTTACAGCTGCTAGATGATTTAGTGAATCACATCTCCACCAAATTTTATGGCATTTGGATCTGTACATTGGGAGATATGAATTATTCTTTGAAGGGTACAGAATCTGCCAGAAAAGTGACAATTATTGGATTAATCTAGAGTCACTTTAAGTGAAAGGTCCTTAAGTTGGAAATATATTTATAAGTGTTTGAGATACCTAAGTTTGGTTTTGAATTGATCTAGAAGCATGACAAGAAATGAGTACAAGGGCATTGATTGTGGAATGTACTTAGTGTACAAATTTAGTACTCAAATTTGAAAATGAAGATCAAACTCAAGATGAAGATGAGGTTCAAGTTATAGTAATAATTGGAGATCATTTGGTAGAAAGAAAAGGACTTATAGAATAATTCAAGGTTACTCATAAAGTTAAGTCCATAGATCAATCAATCAAAGGCAATTCAAGTAAGTGTCAAGGATGGTTCTTTGGAGAGAGGTCACTTCTCCCTGCTGAGGGGGCTTGCCGCCCATGGGTGGGTAAACCGAGCACCGGCTTGGAAGGCTAACATGGAAGTGATGAATTCAAGGGATATTTGAGATGCTTAATTGAAGCAATCAATAGGGTTGATCAAGAAAAGCAAGCAACACCCAAAAGAGAGCTAGTCATGGTTATAAAATTGGTATCATAAGTACTTCTCTCATACAAGCATTGATCAAAGAGAAAAAGCAAGCCAACCACAACTCAAGCGATAGTGCACTTGATTATTAGTGGTTCTCATTTCATATGGGTGAAGAATGAATTTCTCTATAATGATTGGTCTTCACCAAGCTTATAAATTGGACTTCACATTGCTATTGGAGTAATGAATTGGAATCTATGTGACTATACTCTACTCCAATATAATAAAGGTATCATTGTAATATGCATGATCATTTCATCCCTTACTAGTATGCGATTAGTGCATATAGTACATGCTTACTAGGATCATGCATAACAAATGAAATATTTAAATTCATAGCCTACCACTATTGCTTGAATTGTTTAAATGATCTAGTGGTATGTGTATGAATTTGTTCATGAGCTAGTGAACCCAAGTACTTGATCTAGTTTGGATTGCTAACAAGTGACAAGTACAACATTGGCAAGATAACCCTTAGTATGAGAAGTGAAGAAGCATGTCATTGGATCAAACCGGACTTAGAATCTTAGGCAAATCAACTTAGTTCAAGTCATACTAGAAGCTCATGACAATGATATGGGTACAAGCACAGACAACAATGCAAATGGATATCTAGGGTGTTTTAAATGGTATCTAGACTCAAAATATTTCTTCAATTGGTATTTACAAGTGGTGTCTAGATCATGATCTACAAGTAATATCCTATAAGTGGTGCTCATAAAGATAGCAAATATTCAAGAAAAGATCATATTGACAAATCCTACAAGTGGTTCCATGATAGAGGATTCTTCAAATTGGTATCACACATTTATTCATGGTATTTCTACACATGATATCATTTATACAAGACCGTGGTTCCACAAGTGATCCTCAACTTTAAGTGATCATCAAATGAAGAAAGTTCCCTCACACACAAGAGCTCAAGATTATCAAGTGAATGACCCATGCTATGACATAGGGGGAGGAGCCCCACCTAATGGTATCAAGGTCAAAGATCCTTAGTGGTATCTCAAGAGCAACATACAAGTAATGTCATTCCAACATGTGCGGTGATGTCCATCAACAACGCAATATTCAAGTCTCAACCATCTACCCCAATGCAAGCCTTTGTATCAATGAGAAATACACCCTTTATGGAAATTGATGACAAAGGGGGAGAAGTTGGAACAAAGATATGTCAATACACCAAGAGAGGGGTTTGGGGACATCATGAGAAGATGGAGTTTGGACATGGAAATGAACAAAGAGGGAGCAACAATGAAGAAATGAGAAGGATTAAAATTCTTGGACAAAAGAAGCACATAAGTAGGGGGAGCAAGCTCATGAACATTGTTTCATTGCATTTGATATGTGCATATTCATGTGCTTGCTTGCATTGCATAAGTTTTATATTTAATATGCATGCTTGTGTGTTGTATGCTAGTTATAGAACTTGAATGATGATATGATAACTAGCATGCATAGGATGATAGCTAGACTTGTGTTTATCATGAAAAACTAGAACCTTGCTTATAATGCTGATCTCACGGGGTTTCTAGTATTTTTGATGTCTAGCTACTCATGATGCTAAGGATGATGGCAAACTTGTGATTTTCAAATGATATCGAGCTATCAAATGGTATCGAACTACAAAGGTTTATTCTATACACCTTAGCATCACTTAGTAGTGCTAACCCTCCCACAAATTTCATATTTATGCATATGTGCAAGCTTGAAACCAAACCATTTGAGCACATATGTAGGAAGAGTTATCACTACCAAGTTTGATTTTATGATGCTTATCCAAATTCTAACATAGAGCTTAAATGTTGGATAAGTGGCATAAAGTCTAAAAGAATTTAATTTCCATATCTTTGTAGAGTTGTCATCAATTACCAAAAAGGGGGAGATTGAGAAGTCCTTGTTTGGTTTTGGTAATTGAGTGACAACCTTAGGTGGACTAATTGTGTTTATGTGAGATACACAGGGAATTAGTCCACAGATGATTGTGTCATGAAGGAGCTCATTGCATATGAGACATGACATGGAGTCATGTGACCAAGGTGGCGAAGATCAAGATGAGGCTTGGCTTGATGGACCGGTTGCAAGTGTGAAGGGCAAGTCAGAGGCTTTGGAGCGATGGACCGCGAGGCGGTGAAGCTTGAGCAAGACTTGGCGCCGATGGACCGACGCAACGGTGAAGAGCAAGTGAGGTCAAGATCGATGGACCAAGGTCACATGATGATATGAAGTGGATCATATCATTTGGTGATTGGTTGGTGCATGTGTTGCATCAACGTCGAAGGAGATGGAGTGGAATGCGCAAGGCAAAGGTATAACCTAGGGCATTTCCATTTCACCGGTCATAGGTGTGTAGAGAAGTTTATGATCGGGTTTAGGATAGATGGCCGTACTATCAAGAGGGGCAAACTTGTTTGCATATCGGTCATCTAGTGCCACTCGTGTGATCTAACTATGCATCGTTGCTAGGATCGAGTGGCGTGGCAAGTTGAGTGGTTAACTCCTTCGGTAAAATGTTTGTGAAAATGCTAACACACGTGCACAAGGTGGTGTTCACTTGTTAGTGTTGGCACATTTGCGAAGGCGTTGGAGTTTGAGCGGTAGAGAGGGGTTTGGGTTCCTCTCTCCCTCCCGCCGAGCTTGCGAGGCGGGATTCGGCGCTTTTTTGGGGAAGTGAAACGCCTATTTTCCACTACGCCGGAAGTCGGAAAAGAAACGGAGGCGAACGGAGGTCACAGAGGTGACCGGACGCTGCACCGGACGCGGTCATGGTATGACCGGACGCGTCCGGTCAGTACAGCGCAGGCGCGGGTGCTAGGGTTTGCAACCGGCGCGTCCGGTCACTCGCGGGACCGGCGCGTCCGGTCAGGTGTCCAGAGGAAACTAAGTACGATCGGACGCGAGGCGTGTCCGGTCACACATGATCGGACGCGTCCGATCGTTGAAGGTGCTTACTGGACTCCGACCGGACGCTGGCACTGTCGCGTCCGGTCGTTGCGAGAAGCGCGTCCGGTCATTGTTTCGCGGGCGCGGGTGCTGTGCGGATCGGCGCGTCCGGTCGTTGCGAGGAGCGCGTCCGGTCGTTGCTTCGCGCGCGCGATGCTGTGCGACCGGCGCGTCCGGTCGGTTGAGCAGCGCGTCCGGTCATAGCGTTTGACCGTTGGCGCGCAGTGACCGTTGGAGAATCTAATGGTCGCATTTGAAATTTGAGGGACACGTGGACGTCGCAGGGCGACCGGACGCGGTTGAGCGCGTCCGGTCAGTTACGACCGGCGCGTCCGGTCGTCCCGAAAAGAACCCAATGAAGGGGTAACGGCTCTATTTGACCGTAGGGTTATAAATAGATGCCTTGGCCGGCCTTGGCCGGCAGCTGAGCACACTTTGGCCTTGGTGGCTTATGTGGTAGTGCTTGGAAGCCCTCTAACTCACTCATGCTTGATAGTGTTCATCGGATCGAGTGAGAGAGCGATTCTAGTGCGTTGCATCGAGAGGATTGCATCGAGTGGCACTAGGTGATCGTGTTGCAAGCCGGTGGTGCTTGTTACTCTTGGAGGTTGCCACCTCCTAGACGGCTTGGTGGCTTGCGACTCCGTTGAAGCACGCGTGGAGATTGTGCGTGGCTCCGGAGGAGGATTTGTGAGAGGGATTGTGCTCACACCGCAGGGATCGCGAAGAGCAACTCTAGTAAAGCTCGTGGCTTGGAGGATCCCCATCTTGAGAGTGGATGTGCGGCACCCGCTGAGGGTTTGACTCTTGATAGTCAATTAGCTCGTGATCCATCAAGTGGGTGTATCGCCACAACGGGGACTAGCTTGGTGGCAACCAAGTGAACCTCGGTGAAAAACCGCCGTGTCAACATTGTGTACATCTTCTCGGTGGTTTGCTTTCGATTCACAAGCTTGTATTTACATTCATATACTTGTGCTTGTGTAGTTGCTCTTGTAACTAGTTTGCTTGTGTAGTTAGCTAGTTACCTTCTTGCTTGTGTAGCATAGAAGTAGCTCCCGTTGCGTGGCTAATTTGGTTTGTGTAACCTTGTTAGTCATATTGCTTAGTTTGTGTAGCTAAGTAATTTACGCTCTCTAGTTTGGCATTAGTTGCCTTGCTATTGAGCATTGCTAGTGAGCATAGGTGGCTTCGTTCTTTTGCTTACTAGAATTGTGTAGGAGTTCTCCGACTTTGCTAAAGTACTAGTGCATAGGTTTGTGTGACCTTGCTCTAGAATTGTTTAGGAGAGCTCTTGCTAAGGAAAGCACCTTAGTTACATAATTAGAATCTTTGTGAGGTGCTTGTGAACTTAGATAGAGGGGTGTAGTCTTGGCTAGACCGATAGTTTTAATTCCGCATTTGTTTCGGTTTGCCGACGTGATTATTTTTAGAAAGGACTATTCACCCCCTCTAGTCCGCCATCTCGACCCTTCAGGCGCGTGGTTGGGGAAAAAATAGGTAGGCAGATTTGTTGGCCCAACAAATGTAGGTAGTGGGAGGAGAAATTTGTTGGGCCAATAAATTTAGTTAGGATGATAGATAGCTTACTGGAGTGTATATTTTGACCTCCACTACCCAAATATAGGATAGGTAGCCTATTTAGGTAGTCTGCTCTTAGGGTAAAGAGGAGAAGACAAGAAGCATATCCTACGTGTCTTCCACGACATTTTTAGTCATATTAACTTTAAGCCCGGCAACGGCCCAATAAGCTCTCTACAGGTTGAAATTGTGCCGAGCAGATTCAAACATTAAGTCAAAATTCATTCAACATTCAGATCGACTTGATTCAACATTTGGATTCACTTGGTTCAATATTTTTTCACGCTGTCAACATTTTTGGCGGTCCATTTTCTCTGGCTCCGGCTGCCGGTGGCGGCGTAGCCCACGGCCAGCGGTGGCACGCGGACGCCGCCGCCACCCGCAGCAGCACCGGGCCCTTGCCCGCAGCAGCCTGCTACCGGCGGTGGCCATGGGGCTCGGTGGGGTCAGTGACTGCGGACACAAGGGCGGGGATGGGTAGGAGCAGGCCACGCGTGGCCGTGCCTTGCGGCGTTAGAAGAAGGAGTAGTTCCGAGAGAGGAGAGAGATGGAGAAAGAAGGGATCTAACCGTAGAGAGATAGATCTAACGGTACAAAAGTGGAAGTTAAGGCTCTATTCACTTGAACTTATCAGCACGACTTATCAGCCATTTCTATAGTGTTTTTCTCTCACAACAAATCAGCAAACAATACTTTTCAGCCTGGCTTTTCAGTACTTTTTAGCCTGGCTTTTCAGCGTAAGAGGAGAAAAAAATCTTCCAAAAGATATACTGTATATAGAAAGTGCGCATAGACAAGGTCTAGTTGTGGGCCAATCGCACATAATTGTGCTCTCCTAATGGCCCCAAATGTGGTGTCCGTGTCGTCAACCTGCTGGGCCTAGAGCCCACTTTTTTGGAAGCACTCTTTTTTTATTTCTTTTAATAAGGGAAAAAAGATCATAGTGTTCAGATAATCAGTGATATCGAGAGGGGGGAGGATTTGTAGCAGGGAGATAGTCCCAAGGTGCCAACAGTAAATTAGAAATCTGCTGATTCTCTGCATCTTTGTGCTACAGTGTAATGTTAGGTTTTTCCTAAAAAAAAGAGAGCAGGAAATGGAGAAGACAGTTAGCTCAACAAAAAAAGAGACATACTATATAATGGAGTATTCAGTTAAGTTACAATTTCTTTATGCAAATACAGACAGAATAAATTACATACTGTATAATGGAGAAATCACCCTCCTCTCTCTAATCCCTTCTCTTGAAGCTCTCTCCTAGCATAAGAAAGAAAACTAAACTAGGTTTGCAAGAGGCTTGCCTCTCCAAACCAGCCACATCCACATATATAGGTTCATGGCAAAAATACAAAAATGCCCTCAGGCCGACAACTAGGATAATTACCAACACAGGGGCATTTTGGTCCAACTTTTGTATTCTCATCGAACGCCCACGCCGTCTTCACATCTTTGCTTCGCCTCGACGCAAGCTATGTGATGCCACCACGTGCCCTCCAACTCTGCCATCCGGTCACACTGGACGCGCCGCCGGTTTCGTGGCCCAAACCGGCAAACCCGCCACCTCTTATGGTTTTGAGGCCCAAACCATCAAACTGTCTATCTCTGCGTAGCCTCTACGCTTCTCCACGATGTAGATGCATGCCCGACCTCTGCCAAGCTCTTGACGCTTTCAAGTCTTTCGCACACCCGCGCACGGGCAACCTACTTGAACTTGCCATCGGCTTCTCCCTTACTTGGTCGACGCCGTCTCCATCCACTATGCACTCTTGCTCTTGAAGTGCACGATGTGGATCGCCCATGGCCTTGCCCTAGTCCATCGGCGCCAGGCCTTCATTCACCCTTTACTACCCTTAGTCCATCGGCACGAACTCACCTGCCCTTCACCACTTGCCTCGATCATGTTGCATCCAACGTCTGCATTGCTTGAGCCAAGAGATGCATCAAACCACACCACGGTTGTCAATCACTCATCATCCAAGGGTGACCACCATTGGTCTCTCAAAAACAATTTGTGATGGCGGTGGCCTCAACAGTGGCTGCTGGCAGCCCAACACAACTGATCAATTTGGTGGCACGTTGGAGTTTGGTGAGGCGAAAGGGACCGTACCACACAACACGTTGGGCTGCTGGTCAACGAAAAAAGCGAAAAAAGGGTAGCTGATGTAGGATAGGGAGAGATAGATAGATAGAAATATATATCGGATAGATACTTGTGCCGCACTCTTACCACTTTTATCGATACACACATGTGATGTGAGCATCAATCAAGCTTCTTCATTCCCTTCTTCCCTTTCCTTCTCCTTCTCATTCATTCGTGCTCTTGGCGTTGTATGTGCTGTCATGCATATGGCCTCCTCCTGATCCTTCCATGTTATGGAGCGAGTAGCGCCATGGTTGCATTGTCCTCGAAAGCTCTTGCTCGAGCATGACAACCAGTTGCCAGACGACCATCGCCATGCCGATGCTTGCTTCACACTACTACACTACGCTTAATCGAGACGGGCAATTTTCATTATCCGAAGCGGGCGAAGGCAACCGTCTCCTTTGAAAGGTCACGGTTAATCCGTGAATAACCGAGGCGGTTGCCCTGCCCGTCTCGGATAATCTATTAACCGAGTCGGACACCTTACAACGCCTGTCGCGGTTAATCGATAAAAAATAAATAAATAAATCCTGAGCCCATCGGCAAGCCTGTTTTCGAGCCCGCCGATAGGCCCGTTCCTGAGCCCAATAGCCAGATTCGGCGACGCTAGTCAGATGGATCGACCGACTGAAGCAACCAATTTGATCTTCTGATATTATGAATATTCTCATGCTGCATGCATATGCGTGTGCCATCGATGGATGGATGTCGTGGACAATAACCGGCAGAATGATCGATCCTCCATTGGCCGTCTCTAGCTCATGATGATCAGGAGACTAATTAAAGAAACAAAAAATGATAAAAAAACTCGATCCGCGAGGGCTAGACAGCCTCCGGGTATTCTGGCTTTAAGAAGATCTTCTTACACAGATCGAGAAAATCTCCGAACCCCCGTCCCATCCATACATAGGGAGCCAAGCTCCGTGAGAGGGTCGTCTCTTAATCTGTGCGCACACACGGAGCCTAGACCCGAGCTATCTCTTCTGGCTTTAAGAAGAAGATCTTCTCACGCAGATCGAAAAAATCTCTGAACCCCCGTCTCATCCATACATAGGGAGCCAAGCTCCGTGAGAGGATCGTCTCTTAACCTGTGCGCACATATAGAGCCTAGACCCGAGCCGTCTCTTAACTTCTGCTTTGGCCTGAGGCGAGCGAGGGGATTTTTTTACCCTTAGCCTGAAATCCGCCCCCATGGGGGTTCGAACTCAGGACCTGAGGGGTGCCTCCGAAACTACTAGCCAACTGAGCTAGCATCCTTTGGCGAAACAAAAAAAAGATATGGCATAGACAAGCAGTACACGTCCACGGTAGCACACTAGAACCTATAGCTTGCTTGCTCATCGAGTGGAAACAAAGTTCTTGCCTCTAACTTAGGCTGATTAATTTGGCCTAATGCATCGTGGACAAGTGGATCATTACTCGTCCTAGTACTAGTGCATTATATTCACAGCAACATACTTTTTCCGTTTTAAATTATAAGTCGCTTTGACTTTTTGGTAGTTGCTTGTTGTACTCGTAGTTGTTGTTTACCTTTGCTCGCTAGACTTTTTTTTTGATGAAAGAAGAATTATATTATATTATAGCTGGGTACATCAACACGTCACATGTACTCTGGATTGTAAAATAGTACCCACGCTGTGAATAGCACAACTCAAAACCTAACCTGTTAGATGCTTGCAGTATGAATGACCGCACATGCCAACACTCAGCAAGAACAAATGTCCAACGAACGAAGGCCAACATTCCTGTAGGCGGAATTGAGAAACTTCTTTCTGGTGTCTTCCTTCTTCTTGTTTCTGCCACCGAAGAGCGAGGAAGACTGATCTAAAAATTATTCTCCCTAGTCCTTCGTCGTGGTTAGATCTAACCACAATAAAATGGAGAAGAGACCGGAGAAAATTATTCCATGGCGGCAACATCATCTCCGCCTTGATGCCGCTGTCCGGAAATAAAAGTCTCCATGTCGTCATGTCGATAAAGATGCTGATGCCAAAGTTGTGCCCTCATCTTCAACGGAGCCGCCATGGAGAAGATGATTCCACCCTTCCCCTTCACCGTCGCCGGAGAGAAGGAGGAGATAAAACTCTAATACCAAGAAATTTGACATGGAGAGACACTAACCATAATGACTAGATCTACTAGGGAAAACTTATTAAAAACAATGGATCCCCACTCCCTTCAGCCCCCCGGTGAGATGCCGGAAGGGAAGGGGGCGTGCGGCGCTAGGGCAAGAGTCGCCCAAGACGTCATTTCCCTTCGGTCCGTCCGGAGTCACAGTCATATGCTTGTTGTTCTAGTTGTCTTGCTGGTTGTTAGATTTGCTACAAGAGTTGTGTAGGACTTGCTCTTGCGTTGCCTTGTTTGCTAGTTAGATGCAGTGCTTATTAGGACCATCTTGTTGTCTAATTTGCCTAAGTGTTGTGCTTTGAAGGAAATTTTAATTTAACTATGGACCCTCCTCTAGTCATTTAGAGATTCTTTCATATGTAGTCAAAAAGTTTGGCTCATGAACCCCCCTCCCTAGGGCTGACCCAGACGGGATGGTGGTCATCATGCCACCCCTTTGGATCTTATGACGTCGCGGTAGAGCTCGTGGGGCAGTGGCATCAGCGGAGATGGCAAGTTGGCAACAAGCTTGGCTCAACGATTTTTTTTGTTTTTTAAAGTTTATTCCAAGGGTGGGCGTCCTAACGCACCCGTCTCTCAAAATATATATGTATTACAAAGGCAGTCCTTCCCACTCACCTTTAATTTAGAATGCTCAGTTAATAGAGGCCATGTTCTTGAGGTGGGGCCTCTGACAATCTGATCTGACCGTCTCAGAAAATCTGAATGGTAGTAGTGTTGTGGAAAGTAAAACAAAAAGGGTCGGAAGAATCCTCTTTCTCTTTAATAATAAGTATAAATTAATCACGTTAAAGTGAAAACTACAACTCTATTTGGAGGCATTGCTGCTAATAATAGATAGCCAGCTAATTATTAATTAGCTGGGCTGGGCTGTTTGGATTCACTTGCGGGCTGCGCCGAGTTAATACATGGTTGATAGTTGGTTGGATGTGCAAATAAACCATTAACACATGTTAGCACCTCGCCACTAGCCAATGAACTAGGAGTAAATGTTAGTTGAAATTAGGCTTTGTTTGGATCCTCATCTACTAATTATAGCTGCTAGCTAGTATTAACACTAATGATCCAAATTCCAAATATATGTCCTAAATTTATGGCACCCATGTAGTATAGTATATGCCTGGGGCAGTGCGTAGATGCTAAGTAAATGTGCATAAATCACATTTATATATGTGTGGGTGAGGTAGACGACGTCATATAACCTGAAGAAACAATAAAGTTTTCATCAGAGAGAACTCCAAGCGGCCAGCTTCAGTACGTACCTGGCCGGTCACTAGCTATGCGATACTAATGTTCCATGTGTGATAAATGAAGAAAGAGGTAGCTACCATACAAAAAAAAAAGTGGGCTATAGCTGCGCTATAGTGGCCGGAGAGGCTTGACACTACGCTATTGCTCTTTGTGTCGCTATGTCAACTTTGACCATTGTTTTAGGCTATAGTGCCACTAAGTTGCACAACTTTAGCGTTAAAATAGTGGTATTCTTTCATATTTACCTACTTATCATTTGCTTATACTAATTTAATGAGTTATTTCGTACTTATAATTTGCTACTAATTTAGTGTTTTGAACAATTAAACACTAGAGTTTCACGAACCATGTTGTAATGTCATATCGGTAATGTTACTTAGACTTGTGGAATATCTTAGAAACATATACGTGTTCATCGAATTTCATATTTGACATGTTTTTTTATCAATTACTAGTGTTTTTCATGCTTATTTTATAAAAACGCTATATATTGTAAAAAACGCTATATAATGCCGCTATAGCTTCACAGCTGTTGAAAAAAAGTTACCGCTTTTTTCTATAGCCTGCTATTTTAAACTATGGCAGCTACCAATGCATATGCAAGTGTATGGCCTGCCGGTCAATGAGACCAACCATGTTGTTGCAGGTTCGCAGGCACCAGGCATGCAGCATGTACCTACTCTACTCATTTTGCACAAACAATGGCATACAGGCTTTTAGACAGTACTGGCCAGCACTGAATCGATTCAATTCTCCAATTGTCGCGGTACAGCACTAGACTACCTAATAGCACTGCGGCTGCTTCTCCTGAAGCACCCATCAAGCATGCATATGTATGTTTGGAACTAGCTATCTGCAAACTGAATTCATGTAAATGCCCTGACAGTACGTACAACTTAAAGGCCATAGCTGTAGCTCTCTTAACTTGAAGACTGCAAATACTGTTCCCTGAAAATGCTACATGCAGGGTTGATTAATTCATGCAGAGTTCCATTGCAGTTCCTTATTATTTCATCATCGCACTTCGTAGTTATCACTATTTTTTTTTTTAAAAAAAGCATCATAGTCTGTTTGCAGTTCCTAGTTTGAGGCTTTTAATTTGTTATATATATGGGGATGAAGTGTGTGTGTTGTATTTTAGAACTGTGGTCTAGCTTCTTTCGCAAAATTAAAAAAAAACTGTGTGCTAGCTAGGAGACGCTGAAACTTTGTAACAATAATAATGGACAGCCATATATACATCATATCTTGTGGATGTAGAGGCAGAATAAGTTTGTTCATTCCATCATCTAAAAGAAAACAAAGTTCAACAACATCAACCACACTTAGAATCCACCCACCCAAATATTATAAGGCCTTAATATTGTATTATTTGTTTGCCTATATATTAATAAGGCATGCACGCACGCGCGCGCGAGCGCGCACACACAGTTAGACACATTCTATATGATCAGGTAGTGGGTGGCCCATCACACACTGTATGTGGGACTCTGTGGCAATCTAATTTGCAGGCTTTATAGATATGCATATGGATCATAGCCCTTGTTTAGTTCCCAACTTCTCCCCAAATTTCACTATGCAAAAAGAAGATTCCCCGTCACATCGAAATGTCGGCACATGTATGAAGTACTAAATGTAGATGAAATTAAAAACTAATTACACAGTTTTGTTGTACTTTGCGAGACGAACATTTTGAGCCTAATTAGTCAAAGTTTGGACAATTTTTACCAAATAAAAACAAAAGTTGCTACAGTGTGACGGGACATTCACTATTCCAAGTTTGGATCCCAAATTTGGGATCTAAACAAGGCCATAGTTCATAGATGCAGTGTGAATTAAGTGTGAACTGAAACTAGCAAATAGAAGATCTATTACACCACAAAAGCAAGAGACCAAGCACACAGACTCACAGGCCTGCAGTTTTGCAGCCTGAAGAAAGGAAGCAAGAGTAAGGGGTTGTTTAGTTGGCGAAAAAGTTTGAGTTCGGCTACTGTATCACTTTTCGTTTTATTTGGCAATTTGTGTCCAATCATAGACTAATTAGGCTCAAAAGATTTATCTCGTGATTTACAACTAAACTGTGTAATTAGTTTTTTCTTTCGTCTACATTTAGTACTCCATGCATGTGCCGCAAGATTCGATGTGACAGGTACTGTGCAAACTTTTTTGGGTTGCATGGGCAACTAAACAGGCCCTAAGTAAAGTGAGCTGAATTTTTTTTACCTTTCAACTTGGTACGACAGCAGTACGTTGCATTTGTACCATGACCACAGGCTGCTGCCCTCAGCCAGCATGCAGGTCACCAGCTCTGGTGCCGTGTGCAATGTCATATTGTCATTATATATTTTGGTCCCCTTTCCTTGGGCACAATAATAGCAATGTACTACTTAGGTACCCCCGGCGGCCCCGCCTGTGGATGCTGCCTTCATCGATCTGCATCTGTCTATCTATCTTCTTCGATCCATCCATCTAGCACTGGTTCCTTCCTTCATCATGAACTACCACTGCTCATGTTTGTAATGATATGAGATGGATGCTGCTGCTCTGTATCATCATGTTCATATATGCTCTTCTTCATTCCCTGCTAGCTCTTTTGCTGATGGCGCACCTGCTAGTATCCATCATATTATTCCTTCCACATATATATCGTGGGCCATGGCTGCTACCTACTGCATGCAGCTGGCCTGCAGGCCAGCCCTTGAATTGAGATTTCAGTATTTCACAGCAATGAAAACACAAGTTGGCAAAGGTAAAATGAAGGTTAAAAAAAAGGAGTAGTACTCAGTTGTACTTGTACCAGCTAGCTGATTCATCTCTCACTCTTGGGGGTGATGAGTGAGTGTCTGCTGATGCAGCATCATCAAGATTCTCATCTCATCACATATGCATACTCCCTCCTTCCCGTAATGTTCGTCGTTCTGGACCGGGAGTGATGTCCCTAAATGTTCGTCGCCGGGCTAGTGAGCAGGTCCCATGTATAGGCGTAGTACTCCAGGCCGCAGCAGCCTTATCCCTTCAACCCCCTCACACCACCGCACAGCCACTCAGTTCGTAGAAAAAAAAGAAAAAATCCACCGATCCCCAATCTCGCAGGCCCTTCTACCGCATCCTCGTCCGTCGCTCGCCCCATCCGCATCCACATCGTCGCCGGTTGCCGCATCCTCGTAGACGCTCGCCCCATCCTCATCACAGGTCGCCCCATCCACTTCGTCGCCGGTCGCCGGGCCGCCGGAGGCGAGTTCGTGCTGCGGCGCACGACGTCCGCCTCCTCCTCCGGCCCGGCGTCTCCCTTGCATCCCGCGCCAGGCCACAGGAGCCGAGAGCGCATCCCTTCCTCCAGGCGAAGCACGGCTTCCGCGCCGGGCCGCCGGAGGCGAGTTCGTGCGGCGGCGCACGGCGTCCGCCTCCTCCGCCGGCCCGGCCCCTCCCTTGCATCCCGCGTCAGACCACAGGAGCCGAGAGCGCAGCCCTTCCTCCAGGCGAAGCACGGCTTCCGCGCTGACCCGCACAGGCTCGCCGCACCTCGTCGATGCTGCCCTCTGTTTTCATCCGACACTCTGTACTCCATACTGTACTATTTTATAGGGGTGTCAGGTCTGTCTCCTACGTTCCTTAATTCCTGAGCCGAAATCTAAAACGACCAACGTTACGGGACGGAGGGAGTATATAGCAACTGCGAGCCATCACATGAGCATCACTGAATATGCATGAGTTGGACGATGTGAATCTTGATGGTGCTGCACCTGCAAGCACCGACTGTTTGCTTGCTTGTCTGCTTGTTGCTTCATTCATATACTACAACACAATCCATAGCAGCTAGCTTCTGAGGCTTCTCCAAGGTGATCCGGCAAGACGAAGCTAAGGTGATCCATATATATTTGCATCTAATAATAGCTACTATCTGAACCCCATGTATGCATCAACAAGAGGAAAGAGAGCAGGGATTACTGAGACGAGTACGACTATAAATGGAAGAGAGGAGCTGAACTGATGCATGGGTGTTACGCGCTTCATTCTCGCGCGTGTAATTTTATAACTCTAATAATACAGGCAGAGTGACTGTACCGGCCGGTTCTTTCAAAAAAAAAATGAATGAAGAAGAGGGCCAAATAAAGCACCATGCATGCATCAAATTAAGCAGCTAGGTGCAAGCATGGATATGATATAGATGAGCTTGAGAAAGATGTGCACATACGTACAGCTTCTACCTATACATATCAAAAACAAGGGAGGGGGATGGAGAGACAGATATGCAAGGAAGGGAATCAATCGAAGAAACAAGAACCTACACACCATATATCTATCTATCTATCCGCGTTCCGACCTCAGTCGCCGCCGCCGCCGCCGCCGAATTGAACAAGAACAAGGGGATGTCGAGAGGATTGTTGTTGATCTATCTAGCTACCTCACCTGTATCGATCTAGAGAAGATTGGGATGGACACATCAGCGCGCAGCTAGCTCAAGAGAGAGGAGTGAGATGACTTGAGCTGACGGGGCTAGCTAGCTCTAGCTAATTGGCTACATATGGATCGATCTAGGCAAGCAAGATAGCTATAGCTAAGTATATATAAGGCCGGCCGGCCGGGGAATGAATAATAAGCAGCAGCAGCAGCTCAAGCAAATAAAACCCTAGCAGGTAGTAGCTACAGGGGCGGATCCAACACCGGGGCGGCGTGGGCTCGAGCCCCGCTACCACCGCTCGGACCATGAAGTCCCTCCTAAGCTCCACTATAAATTTGTACATATTCAAGCTTAGAAGGAAAGACTTGGAATAAAAGATTATGAAATAAGCCCCTCCTAACTTATTTTCTAGATCCGCCACTGAGTAGCTAGGATCTTTAATGATGATAGGAACGAACCTCTCCTCCATGGAATGAACTGAGAAGATGAGTGAGGTGAAAGGACCGGACGAACTAATGAAGAAGAGAGAGACACACAGAGAGAGTAATGATAAGGTTTAAGTGAGGATGGAGCTATGGGCAGATGCTGATGGGAATTATATTGCGCTCTCTCTCTCTCTGATTCTCTCTCTCAAGCTCTCTCTCTAAGCAATTAACAAGGAAAACTAAACAAAAGAAAAGGAAAAAAAGTTGCTGGTAGAGACGAGACCAGTGTAAGCTAGCGTCAGATTGCTGACATGTGTGTGGCCCCGTGCTTTCGCGTGGGACTGGCCGGCGCACTAGGGCGTCTTCAGTCGGTGAAAAGTGGTTGAAAAGTTGCTGTAGCACCTTTTGTTGTTATTTGGCAAAATTTGTCTAACCATGGACTAACTAGGCTCAAAAGATTCGTCTCGATATTTACAGACAAACTATGCAATTAGTTATCTTTTTTACCTACATTTAATGCTTCATGCATACGTCCAAAGATTCGATGTGATGAGTAGAAGAGAAAATATTTTAAGTTTACATGAAAAGTGAACACACCCTAGGTTGTTTTCCACAGGGGGCACTGGGCCACCCCTGCCCCACATGTATCTATCACAGTGCTAACCTTAATGATACTCTTGTACAACTTTCCTCAAAACACCAATAGCGTATTTTTGAAGCGAATATTTTTTTTTGAAACAAAGCACCAACACCAATAGCATATTGCCATCTACATTGAGGCACAACCATAAACTAGCTGGTAGCATCCATTCTTTATGTACTCTCTCCGTCCTGGAACAAAGACGTCCTAGAAATTATAGGACTTATCATATAGTAATCCAAATGACGTATACAACCCTTCTTGTTTATCATATTTGAGTTAGTAATAGAAACTAATGGTAGGTATATATGTGAATGTTGTCTTTTTAAACTGAGGTCTTGTTTAGTTCGTGGGCAAAAAGCTTTTGGGTGTCACATTGAATGTTTTATGGGATGTTGGAAGGAGTATTCGGATACTAATAAAAAAATTAACTACATAACTCCCCTGGAAATCGCGAGACGAATTAATTAACCCTAATTAAGCTATCATTATTAGCACATGTGTGTTACTGTAGCAATTATGGCTAATCATGGACTAATTAAGCTTAAAAGATTCGTCTCGCGATTTCCATGCAAACTGTGCAATTAGTTTTTTTATCTACATTTAATGCTCCATGCACGTGTCAAACATTCGATGTGACGGGGTAAAAAGTTTTTGGATGTGAACTAAACAGGGCCTATAAGTTAGAGGGTTAGTTCACCTAGAATCATCCTTTATATTTTAAGATAAAATTTTGAACGCTCCCTATTGATACCATATATACATTATATTTCAAGAGGTATGAAGTATATATTTTGATGAAGTATATATTTTGACAGCCAATGCCACAAGGCCACCTCAGCTGTGCACACCAGCAACTTCTTGTGACTAGCAATGTATCCGTGCTAACGCTACGATAAAATAAAAAAGCAAGATAAAATTTGTAAAAAATAAAACAAACAATCAGATTCATTTAAGATTCACGTCTTATATATTGTATAACCAAATATTTTTGTCACATAATGAATTTTACATAACTATTGCCAGTCTCTCTGACACATGAGCGGACCCCGCTCGTTAGACTCACGTGTAACACCCCTGGTGTTACGAGCTCGCTTAGCACCATGGTTAAGGTCTGAAAGAAATTAACTAAACAAGTTCCTCGGAGTTTAAATTTTAAACTCACATGGAATGAGAAAACAAATCTTATGCGACTCACTTTGTAGTTGAGAGGAATCAAATAAAAATCTAAGTTATTTAGTGCGTAAACATGTTAAAGAGAAATCCTAATAAGAAAAATAGAGTAAGACGTTTTAATCATTTAGTGCGAAAACAAATTCTATAACACGTGTGATATAACTCATGATTAAAAGGTATCCCTTTTGGCGAATTATAGCATGCAAAACGATAAAATAATATCTACATATTTTGCTTCTATAAGTTAGTATACAGTATGGACTATGGCATGCTATGTTAGTTAGTTGGAATCAGCAAGGTTTATACCTCTTAAAATTTGGGCAAAGGTGCTTAGGGCTGTAGGTTCTAGCTGCGGCCTTGATGGTTCCTAAGTTTGGAAAAGTAGTAGACAATGCTATTTTGAAATGTAATTTCTAGCAAAAATGATTAAACGATAGCGGCATGTTTTTACACTGTTGATTGTTTGTAGGAGGATACTTAAGCTTGGCATAAGTCATAGTGGTGTTGCATGTAACGGAACCGTCCAAATTATAAGAGCACAAGTACAAAAACAATCACCGAAGTGATCAAATTCTCGCACTTGAGCCTATATAACTCCGGTAGTCCAATAAAATCACGAGGAATTTTAAACCAACCAACATACAAGTCAAGATCATAGTGATTCAACATAACAAGTCACATGTTACAACCATTTCACAAACAATTAAATATACATCGGAGTTCAACATAGTTATTACAACTTAAGTGCAAAAGTAGTGGAAGCAAAGTAATTTGAAACTAACATTTCTCTTATTTCAAATACATGCCAGTACCAAGGTCGACTTCCAATAAAAGCATTGGAGACAAGGTAACTCAGAAGGATCATGCCCATGATCACACTCCGCCTCTACGGCAGGAGCCAACCAACTCTTACAGTCGCCAAGATACAGCACAACCTGCAACAAGTGGGGACAAAACCCTGAGTACAATAAGGTACTCAGCTAGACTTACCCGTCAGAAACTACAAATAAAGTGACACCAAGGATCATGCAAGACTGATATGAAGTGGGCTAGCTTGACAACATTTTGCATAAAAGCTTAATATGGATAAGTAATCATTAATGCTTAAGCATCAAGTTAATTATCATTAACCTATCATCTATATTAGAACCTGTACTAGAGCACTCAATTTATTAGGAGCAAACAATATTAACATAGCAGGTATAAATTGAGACAACCTTTCCATCGTTATCCAATTAACCATCCGTTCAATTTAATGGAATCTACGTTGCCACTGCTCAAGTCAAGTGCTCACTAACCGGGAGCGACGGCAATTCGAATCGAATTCCTATCCAGCTAGAGGGGTATTTCTAACACTCACCGAGTCACGCCTGGCGAGGGCTGCTCAGGTCACCTTTCGTACAGTTCAGGAATCACGGGTCTGAATGATGTCGTGTCCCCAAGGGCGACACTCTGCCAGGTGATATGGACTCTAACCCCCCCTTGGTCTCACGCCAATGTCCCCAAGCACATCCTTTCTCTCCTCCAAGATGCAACCTACCATTCGATTCCCGGCCTGAACCATACTACTCGACTTCGCGGTCGGAACGACTTATCCGGCCAACTAAGTGTTAGACTGCGTTCAACATGACTCAAGGACGTACAACGAATCGGTCCTTAAACGACTCAGATGGGGATAGATCCACACCCAAGACCTTCATGCCTTGTTGCTTCACTATCGTCATCCCGTCCGGTCTCATTTCATTTTATTAACACATGGTTCCATTCCACGATAGCAATATAGCCAACCGTGCCATATATGAATATCCCTACATCTCGCAGGTGACAGGAAATCACCTGACTTCTACCGCTTAAAGCAGGGCTAAGCATCTACTCGATCCTAGTCTATGTAGGATTCAAGGATTCATATATCTGGACAAGGAATGATATAATGCAGCAAGGTTTTCAACCAACTCCTACCACTTAATGCAGCAATACTTATAACATATATACATAATTAATTGCTTTGAAGATAGGAGGCTTATAATGCTCCGGGGCTTGCCTGGGATCTGACTCAAGTTAGAGTATGTCAGAAGAAACTCGCTTGGCGAGCATTCCCTCATTCTAGCACTTGTCCGATCTTTTCATCTCCGAGATAGGTCCACCAACACCATCTTCTGGTTTGCTCCACATCACGTCCTTCACGTGCTTCAGCTAGCGTACCTAAATGAGGTGCAATAATGCATATGTATGAATGCATAGAAGTGCAATAAACAAAGTAATCATGCAAGCATACCAAAGTTCACATAAACACCTAGAGCTAATTAACTTAATCCTCTCTTAAGGCGTAACATAGAAGAGGGCAATCACATCAATCAAGATACAAGTCTTATAAGATCCTAGGGTACCAACCCAAGTACTTTCAAAGGTATGAGTCACACTTAACAATATACAAATAAACTACTATAATTGGACTTTATCAATTTCTGGACAAACAAACAATAGCTTCATAAATCAATCATATCTGGAGATCTACAAATCCAAATGATATGCAATAAGACATTATAGAAAGCTTATGAAATTTTCTACATTTCATTTATAATCATCACAGCATGATTCTAAAGTTTAACATATCGAATTTACATAAACACAACAACTGATCTAACAAGACAGAGAGCAAGCAATTCTGTACCCCAACTTTAAACAGCTATAACTCCTAAACCACATGTCCAAATGCCACCAAATTTTAACAGCAGCTAGATACATAAATTATCTACAACTTTTGTATAAATAAGTTTCACAACAAAGCACATTATCATGAAGAACTTTGCTAAGTTCCCAGATCTGTCCAGAACCTTGTTTGCAAGGAATAATTGTTAACTTATGTTGCAAACATATAATTGGACAAAACCAACTTTACTAAAATTTCATACTTGACTAATAAACACCAGAAAACATAGTGTCATTTACTAAATAAATTCTTTTAATATATTTTCTTAATTTATTTAGATAATTAGGTGGAATTATGACCACATCATAAAGATGCTCAATAAATTCTAACAAAATTACAGGGGTCTAAAAATGCTCCCAAAAGTCTACTGTCCAAATTTGAAACCATTTGGACATGTATATCAACCTCTATGAAAAAGACAAATGGCTATAGCAATAAATCATGTGAGAGCAAGTTAAACCTAAAAATCTATATTTTATGTGAACACATTGCCATAGGATGAATCAATATAATAGAGAAACATCATACTAAGGTAATGGAACAACATTTTCTATTTTATCATTTATATATTATTTATGAGCTATTTATCGAGCTATAAACAAGTTAAATCAATAACTTGAGCATACAGTAAGCAATGACCATGAAATTTATACCACAGTACATCCATATCATGAAAAACCTACTATAAAAATTTCACATCATTTGGAGCATCACAACTCAAGATATAAAAATGACAAGCAAAATAATGTAGATTTCCTTATTTATGAAGGTCCAATCAAAACCCTAAGAAAACAGTGAACAACTAGTGTGTTTGATATTTTTCCTAACAAGTACATGTCATCACAAAATTAACAAAACAAGAATCACTATTTTTGGAGTTCTAAAACTCCAGATCTTGCTCTGGTTAAGTTTAAAGGCATTTTTAGAGCATTTTTTAAAACTTAAATAAAGACATCAGAAAATATCTACAAACATATAGGATTTTATGACTCTACTGCATAGATCTCTTCTCAAGGTTTCCAAAAAGTCCACATTTGCAAATTTTGGAATTACCTAGCATGAGATATGATTTTTAGAAGATTTACAAATTTTCTGAAATTCAAATCCAGAAATTACTCAAACCCTAATTAATGCTAGGCGCACCCGGTTCAGTACCCATTCTCTGCCACCACTTAACCTGACATGAGGGACCCGTGCACCGAGGGACCCACCTGTCATGCATACACCGAGGAATACAGAGAGAGAGGAAGACTGCCTTCTTCTTCCTCACGGACGGCCGAGCAGGGGAGGAGATAGGGCTGGCCCGGCCTCAAGCCAGCGGCGGCCGGTGACGACAGTGGACTGGTTGGCTGGCATCGCGGCTGCCCAGCGCGTCCGCCTGCGCTGGCGGTGTGAGCTAAGGTGGCTCGTGGCCTCTTGGCCACGGAGGCAGGCGGCTGCGGCCGCGGCCATCGGCGGCAGGCGAGCACCGGCAGCGGTGGACCGAGGGGAAGGCAGCGCGAGCACCGGTGAGCCCACGTGCGTCCACGGGACCAATTGGCTCAGCTCGAGGCGACCCAAGACGGCTTGGCCACATGAGGGCGGCAGTGCCGGTACGGCCGTGCCGGCGGCGGCGACCACCGGTGGAAATTGGCCGTGGCGAGCACCCGCGAGAGAGGAAGTGAGGCATGGCGGGCACGGTGGCGAGCTCTACTTGGCCTACGACCGAACCGTCAGTGAGAACGTTGGTGCAGGCACGAGCTTTGCTCTCTCTTCCATGGCGGACGTCCGTTCGCGCGCTGTGCATGCTCCGAGGGCGAGAGGCAGTGGGCGATAGGGAGTGGGGGAATGCTCTGGTGCTGCACGGACTTGCCACACGTGAGAGGGAGCAGTAAGGCAGGGCAGAGGACATGGACGCACGGTGGTTTGGTGGGGGACATGGCACGGGCATGGCCGCCATGCCACGGAGCACGCGTCGGCCGTCTTGGCATTCTGCCAAACACGTGTCTCGCGTCGCTTTGCCTGACTTGGAGACCGTTTTTGGGCCTGCTCAGGTCCAAATTTGGGTATGGGCCAATTATGAAAGTTGTTCATTTCATGATGCCCTACAACTCTTGTTTAAGGACCCTAGTCATTAGAGCAATGGATTAGGGAGTAATTAGACCTTAATTTGACATTTGTCGATGATTTATCTAACTTCAGTGTTTACTCCGATTAGTTGGTCAACAGTGGTCAAATCAATGTCAACTTTTGGTATATCCTACTCCCAGATCTAAGCCCCAACTTTCACATTTGGACCTACTCAAGTTGCTTAACGAAAACTTGAGAACGCGGGATGCCAATGTCGAAGACACTGAAATCAGGGCTTTAAAATTGTTAAGTGTTGGAAACAGTCCCAAATCTGACTTGTGGGCCCTTTTTTATCATGTTCCACACATTTTCATGACTTGACTCTTAAACAAAGTTTGTTCCTTATAAAATTATCTACAACTTTGTAAAAGGGTGCACAGTCATGCAAAGCTTCTAGGTCACACTTTTGAAATGGTCAAACAAAAGTGTTCTAGGGTCCATACATGGTCAACCCTCACTTAGAAGCACATTTAGGCGAAATGATCAACATGAACATTGTTCCATTAAGTGTCCTAAGTGTAGTTAAGGTGTTGTAGAGGCCAAACATACTCACCATGCATAGGTTGCACAAAAGTGTAGGCCTCACATGCTTTGAAACATAGAACGCAAGTGAAATGCTATAGTCATTTCATGTGGTTGTTTCAAGATACATGCTACACATGTTCCACTAGGTTGTTCCACATGTGTCCACGATGTGTTGCACATGTTGCATTGTATGTTGCACAAACACTAGTTTCCATGGGATGTGAGGCAGGTTTTAGTTATAATCCAAACGAGCATGTAACTTATCATTTCATGTGACTTTTTGATTCCAAACTTCATGAAACTTTTCCAGGGATCAATATAGATAGTTATTGATGTGAGACCTATGAAGATACTTTGATAACAACACCCAATCATATATCTTTTAATTGAGCCTATATGTAAGCAAGGGTGCAATATCTAAGTTTAGGTTAGGGTTTATTTCCATAGGTTTAACTTTGGCATCGTCATCTCCACTAATCTATCGTGTTTGAGCTTAAACCTACTACTTAATTAGTGATAAACACCTGGGGTGTTACATTGCATGTCTTGTTGTCCAGTAAAAATTTGCTTTAACCTCGCCTGAACGCAATCTGGACCTGGTCGTGGCCCTCTGTTCGCGAACCAGCGTTTCAGCGACGAACCCACCTTGGCGTTCGTTTATCTCCCCCCTTGCTACCCCTTGATTGTAACGAGTGGTTCGCTAGGAACCTGGTAGTGATGGCTTTAGACTAGAATAATGGATTGAAGCCTAGTTGTGATCGTTGGCAACCCTTGCTCTGCTTTAATATCTGTGCAAGTCAACTCTTGCTCGTGCTCGGCCGGTGTCAGTAGTCACCGTGTGTGCTTACCAAGCCATGGTGTCGTGCTGCTGGCCGGTGGGCCGCTGGCCACCTGCTACCGCTGCCGATACGCCCTGGCCGCCCGGTCCAGTCATGCTATTGGTGATGACCCCTCCGCATCCTGCCGTGCCGCTCGCGTCGCGACGCGCCTTCTCTGTCGTGTCCCCTGTGCTCGTTGTTGCTACCGCTCAGAATTGGCTGATTTTAGAGCGTCACACCAAGTCCTTTCTTGTCCCTTCACGGTGCGTGCTTGCTCTCACTATTGCTAGCGCTTGGGGCCGCTCCGCTTTTAGTTAGCCCTGCGGTAGTTCGTCGTGTGCTTCCTCCGCGTCGCGTGCTCGAGCGTCGCACGGCCGCCCTCCGTTTTTGCTTAGATCAAGGCGTTGTAGCTCGATTCCTCTCTGAAGTAGGTAGAAAAAGAGGTCAGCAATCCGCCCCACTCCCATCAAGCCCCTTTCGAGTCCTACGCCACGCCAATTTGGCGGATTGCGTGCCGCCGGCCTTGAGCGCCGCCGTGGCCAGGGATTTTGGGGTAAGCAACCATCCGTGGGTGAGAGCTCCGTTGGTTGAGATTCTTAACTCGCCATGACCCCCTCTATCCGTTGCTCATGTCAGTTGGTCAGGGCGTTGATCGGAGACGGCGCTAACGCGTCTTGTCTGCGCCGGAGCGCCGCCGCGTGGTGCGGCCGCACGTGGGCAGGCCACCCCAGCTCTTCCCCACCTCAATCTTCACCACAACAAGAACCAAGGTAAGCTCCAGATGCTTCCCGCCCATCGCCACCCCTTCGTTTGCGCGTAGGTCTGTCGGAGCAGTCGCACCGCCACATGGATCGGCTGGCGTCGGGGACAAGCTACGGTAGCGCATCGTTAGGTTCCTTCGGGCTTCGTGCAGTCGCGCGTTGGTTCGTAGGTACTCATCGACTTAGCAGTTGTGGTCACGGGTCCCTCGGTGGGCCGGCCGAAGCCGCGCTGACGCGCGCGGGCGCGTCTAGGACTCCGTCGTTGAGAAGGTGACTTTTTCCAGTGTGCTCGGTGCAACATTTGGTTCGTATGAAATAGTGCTCTGGACCGTTGTGGAATAGCCTGCTAATCTAGGGGCCAGGTTGCATAAGTTGCGCAACAGAGTTGTGGAGGGCCGGTTGGGCCGGCCTGCTGGCGCGAGGGGCGCGTTCTGCGCGGGCCGCAGGTTGCTGTGGGCCGAAAGGGCAGCTGTCGGCCCTTTCCTTTTTCTGAATGTTTTTCTAATGTAGATTTTTAGTTTAACTTGCAAATCCAATATAAAAACATGTAGGAGTTTAAAAATCAGGAAACAAGTTTGGTTGGGTTCCAAAAATCATGATCTATCTAAGGGTGTAATTGGTGCGCGTAGTTTCATGATATTTTTTTAGGTTTGCTCGAGTATTTTGAGATGCTTAAAAATTATTAAGCATGAACTTGTAGGAATTATTATGATTAATCCGTGATAGTATTGGTTCTAGAAATTTTATAGTGGCTTTATAATAGTATTATCTACTTACTGTAGTTCGATAGCTCCATAATAATTAATTTGTTAGGGTCACCAGTAAACCCTAGGCGCCAGAGCGATAGTATGGTTAACTAAGCTTTTTAACCTTATTTTTCGGTCTAACAAGATGCCTGAAGAATGGAGAAGTATATTAGTACATATCTTCGAGAACAAGGGAGATGTTCAAAGTTGTACTAACTACCGTGGGATTAAGTTGATGAGCCATACGATGAAGCTCTGGGAGAGGGTTATCGAGCATCGCCTAAGGAGAGTGACACATGTGACCCAAAATTAGTTTGGGTTCATGCCTAGTAGGTTGACCATGGAGGCAATTTTCTTATTACGACAATTGATGGAGAGATATAGGGAGCAGAAGGACTTGCACATGGTCTTTATTGACCTCAAGAAGGCATATGACAAAGTACCGAGAAATGTCATGTGGTGGGCCTTGGAAAAGCACAAAGTCCCAACTAAGTACGTTACCCTCATTAAGGATATGTACATAGATGTGGTGACGTTTGCCCGAACATATGATGGCGATACCAGTGACTTTCTAATTAAACTAGGACCGCATCAGGGGTCAGCTTTGAGCCCTTATTTATTTGCTTTAGTGATGGATGAGGTCACAAGAGACATACAAGGTGATATCCCTTGGTGTATGCTCTTTGCTGATGATATGGTGCTAGTTGACGACAGTAGGGCAGGGGTTAATAGGAAGTTAGAACTATGGAGGCACACATTAGAGTTGAAAGGATTCAGACTTAGTAGGACTAAGACCGAGTACATAAGATGCGATTTCAGCGTGACTAGGCATGAGGAGGGAGACATTAGCCTTGATGGGCAAGTGGTGGCCAAGAAGGATACTTTTCGGTATTTAGGGTCGATGCTACAAAAGGATGGAGACATTGATGAAGATGTTAGGCATAGAATTTCAGCCGGCTGGTTGAAATGGCGTCAAGCTTCTGGCGTCCTCTGTGACAAAAGGGTGCCTGAACCGTGACCTCTTTCTATCTTATGCCTTTTATGTCCCTTTATGTGTCTCTGTATTTCTCGTCTCTTTTGGGTTCCATCTCTAGCCTACCCCAACTTGCTTGAGACAAAAGGCTATGTTATTGTCGTTGTTGTTGGTCGCCAGTAAACCCTAAATTGAATACATGTGTTAATCGATAATATGATAAAGCAACACCTCAGGCTGTTTTACAACATTTGTTGGGAAAGTAACGTCTTGATCAACGATGTGAGTATGTGGCCTAGTACGTAGAATTAGCTCGTTAGCTTGTGAAGCGTAACGTGTCTCCTAGTTGCAATTATCATTGTCTATTTACATCTATGCGTTGCATCCGCGAATGTCATAATAGGGATATCGATGGATCGTGGAGTCAACTAGAGTGGTGGAAATGATGGTGCCTTGATGATCGTGTATTTGTGTTGGAATGCTAACTTTTGGTTATCTTACCCAGGCAAGCCCCGGTGCATAACCCCCTATTATTCTGTACTTTATTTTATGCTTGTGCATTAAGTTTCAAGGAGTTGAATGAAACCCACTTACATATAAATATCCTGATCCCATGAGTCTTAATAGTATATCAGGATCGTGTAGGTTGCTATGCTACAGGACTCCGGTAGAAGTCGAGTGATTGCCTGTCACTCGCGAGAGATAGAGATTATAATATTATTACTATTATCATGTTACTAGCACATGAAATATAAATGTATATGGATAATTGGAGACCGGGCGGAATGGGTTGGATGGACTTGTATCTGGTTGGGCAATAGAGCGGGGCTCTGGTTGCATTTGTTCCACCTGTGTCAATTAAGGACCATTCGTTGCATGGACCCTGGTCAAGTCATAGAGTTTGTCCCGAGCATATACTTGCTTATGGGGACGGAAAGACTTGTTTCTCTCTTGTCATGGGTTCTGGCTCTTTCCAGACCTGCTTTTTAGGTGGTTATATATATTGGGTTGAGGAGGTCTAAGCACCATACTGAGGCCAGGCCTGCAGTGTTGGGGGCTTAGAGTCCGAGCTTGAATGGGGACTTGGACCCCTTGACAGGAGTGGAACGGATTGGTCTTGCTTGTGCCCAGGGTACAAGCAAGGCGTGTGTTTTCAGGGTACCCAACTAGGCACATTGATTCATGAATCGTCGTTTCTGCATGATGGTACGGCTTGACTACGCTCTGGCATCGTAGTAAGAGCTGGCAGTCGAAAGATGAAGAAATGGTTCCTTTTGCTCAACCCTGCTTGATTATAGACTAGGTGCTTACATAGAAGGTTGGATAAGAAATAAATTCAGCTATTAAAAGTAAGAATTTAAGGACACACTCTTAGTGCTGCTTCTCGCAAACAAGAAACCATAAGCCAAAAAGCCTTGCATAATCCTTGGAGTCTTTTTACTTCCTCCTGACGGGTAAGTCTTGCGGAGTACAATTGAGTACTTAGGGTTTGTTCTACCCTGTTGCAGGTGGCAGGTGCAGATAAGCTGACACTTGTGTGTGGGACCCTCCTGGTGGGCTCAGCGAGGATTTTCTTTGCGATGCGGAGTAGAGTTTAATTATCAAAACTCTCACAAAAGTTTTACAAGGAAAATACTATTAATCTGTTATCATTTCATGCATTTAAATGTTCTTCATGTTAATGTTTATCTTATCATTAAATGATTTCATTTTTGTTGAACTCTGTTAACATTTTTATATTCCGCTGTTCTAATCAAATAATGAATTACTCTAAGGTTGTACTAAAAGTGATGTAAGATATACAAGGATGTTGTAAGCTTTACTCTCTCATTTGTGATCCTGATGTAAAAATGTGGATATTCGAGCTCTCCCTTGCGGTGTGCTCGACGGAATCACATAGTTTAGTGTTCTCCCTTGGGTACTTAGTGTAACGGAACCGTCCAAATTATAAGAGCACAAGTACAAAAACAATCACCGAAGTGATCAAATTCTCGCACTTGAGCCCATATAACTCCGGTAGTCCAATGAAATCACGAGGGATTTCAAACCAACCAACATACAAGCCAAGATCGTAGTGATTCAACATAACAAGTCACATGCTACAACCATTTCACAAGTAATTGAATATACAACGGAGTTCAACATAGTTATTACAACTTAAGTTCAAAAGTAGCGGAAGCAAAGTAATTTGAAACTAACATTAATCTTAATTCAAATACATGCCAGTACCGGGTCGACTTCCAACAAAAGCATTAGAGAGAAGATAACTCAGAAGGATCATGCCCATGATCACACTCCGCCACTAAGGCAGGAGCCAACCAACTCTTGCAGTCGCCATGATACATCATAACCTGCAACAAGTGGGGATAAAACCCTGAGTACGAGAAGGTACTCAGCTAGACTTACCCGTCATAAACCAGAAATAAGATGACACCAAGGATCATGCAAGGCTGATATAAAGTGGGCTAGCTTGACAACATTTTGCATAAAAGCTTATTATGAATAAGTAATCATTAATGCTTAAGCATCAAGTTAATTATCATTAATCTATCATCCATATTAGAACCTGTACTAGAGCACTCACTTTATTAGGAGCAAACAATATTAACCATAGCAGGTATAAATTGAGGCAACCTTTCCATCGTTATCCAATTAACCATCCGTTCAATTTAATGGAATCTACGTTGCCGCTGCTCAAGTCAAGTGCTCACTAACCGGGAGCGACGGCGATTCGAATCAAATTCCTATCCAGCTGGAGGGGTATTTCTAACACTCACCGAGTCACGCCTGGCGAGGGCTGCTCAGGTCACCTTTCGTACAGTTTAGGAATCGCGGGTCCGAATGATGTCGCGTCCCCAAGGGCGACACTCTGCCAGGTGATAGAGACTCTAACCCCCCCTTGGTCTCACGCCAATGTCCTCAAGCACATCCTTTCTCTCCTCCAAGATGTAACCTACCATTCGATTCCCGGCCTGAACCATACTACTCGACTTCGCGGTCGGAACGACTTATCCGGCCAACTAAGTGTTAGACTACGTTCAACATGACTCAAGGACGTACAGCGAATCAGTCCTTAAATAACTCAGACGGGGATAGATCCACACCCAAGACCTCCATGCCTTGTTGCTTCACTATCGTCATCCCGCCCGGTCTCATTTCATTTTATTAACACATGGTTCCATTCCACGATAGCAATATAGCCAACTGTGCCATATATGAATATCCCTACATCTCGCAGGTGACAGGAAATCACCTGACTTCTACCGCTTAAAGCAGGGCTAAGCATCTACTCGATCCTAGTCTATGTAGGATTCAGGGATTCATATATCTGGACAAGGAATGATATAATGCAGCAAGGGTTTCCAACCAACTCCTATCACTTAATGCAACAATACTTATAGCATATATATAATTAATTGCTTTGAAGATAGGAGGCTTATAATGCTCCGGAGCTTGCCTGGGATACGACACTAGTCAGTGTTTGTTAGATGACCCACGCTTGGCGAGCATCTCCCACTAGCACTTGTCCAGCCTTCTATCTGCGGGGTGGATCCACCAACACCATCTTCGGGTTCAGCTCCACATTATGTCCTCCACGTAGTGCATCTAGCGTACCTAGATGAGATGTAAGATGCAAGTGTATGAATACATGGAAATGCAATGGATGATGCATCACATACTAAACAAGGCAAGTATAAGGTTATACTAAAGACACTTAAGCACATCACTTTGCTTAAATAACATCACACAAAACCAACATGCTAAGATAGCAAGGAGGGCACACTCAGCATGGCACACAAGTTCCACATGATCTCAGGTGTATTTAACTTAATTACCAAGGACATGAATCACACGTAGCAACATGCAAAGCAAGTCAAGGTGAAGCAACAACTATAACTAGAATATGTCAATTTCTGGACTTGCAAATAGTAGCTTCATAAATCAATCATATCTGGACTTTCATAAATCCAAATGACTTGCAAGAAGACATTCTGGAAAGCTTAGGAAATTATCTACATTTCATATTTAATCATCTCAATATGATTCCCAAGTTATCATGACCAAACATGCCAATCTTTAAAGTCTGCACAGAAGGTAATTAAAATCTGACAGTAGACTTATTAAGCATGCAACTCTTAAACTATCAGACCTGGGATCATGAAAATTTAACACAAGCAAGATAAGATAATTATCTACAACTTTTGTATTTACCAAAATCACAGTAAACATCATTTACACCATGAAACTAGTTGCACGAGTAACACCACACATGCAGCCCAACAGCAGTGGTACAATTATAGACAGAAAACTGATAGAAACTTCAGAGAAGCATAAATGGAGTTCTAGACCTCCAACAAACATGGTTCTAAACTTTATGGAAAGATTATAAAGTTACCTACAACTTTCTTGTAATCATCTTAAGATGATTCTACAGTTAACATGGTCAATTAATTAAATAATTGCATCTCTGTCCAAAATATGGACAGAATCTGATATGCCACTTTAAACTGCTATAACTTGAGTTTTATAAATCCAATAATTATGGTTCTAGACTTTTAGAAAGCTTAACAAATTGTGAACAACTTTTCTATAAACATCTAAAACTAATTCTTCCACTAACAAGGTCACACATGGCACACAAAGCAATGCTGTCTGGGTTTGGGCAGAAACCTTCCACAGTACTTTAAACAACTATAACTAAACATATACTTAACCAAAAATTTTGATCTTTAGCTTTTTTGAAAATATTATGAAAAGTACTACAACTCATTTATTATCAACAAGGCATGATTCATAACTTAACTAAGCCAAACAATGCATATATGCAGAACTGTCCAGAATAGAAGCAAAACAGCATATAGCATTTGTTATTTTTATAGCTCCTAAACTATCAAGCCTAAAATCTTGAAATTTTTACTAGACATCATACATCACAAGAGTAACATGTCACAAAAATTTCACTTCATTTGGAGTTATATATTTACAGTTATTAAAAATAACAGATCCAACTAGCATTCAAAACCTAGTTGCATAAATCTATTTTTACAGATAAAACTTTAAACTAAAACATGCCATATTATAGATCCACTGCATAGACAATTTCACAAGGATTCCAAAAAGTACACATTTGCTATTTTTGAAGCTTCCTAGCATGAGATATTAATTTCCAAAGATTTGGCCAAAATTCTGCATAAAAGAAAATGTAAAAAGGAAAAAAGGAAAACACTTTTGCCTCGAGGCCCCTGGATTTTTGCTGAATCAACCCGAGCTCTGATTGTACTGTTCATATGAGTCACAGACTTCGCAGTGAGGCCCTTGCAAGAACTTTATTTAAATCGGACAAATAAGTCCTAACCGCACTATTCAATTGAGTCTAGGGTTTCACAGAAAACCCCCTGCAGTTTCCTCAATTCACGGCACGAGGACCTTCTTCTCCCTTCCCCTGGACACTGAACCAGAGCAGGGCAGAGGATCGTCGGTGACGCTGGGATCCGGCCGGAGACAGCCCGGCGGCGGAATTGAAGGGCAGAGCGGGCACCACCGTGATATTTCGCACCCGAGGGTGGCCGAGGAGCAGCGGAAGGCGGTCGGCCACGGCTTGGCCACGTGCGCCGGCGGTCCGTCGGCCGGTGCTCCGGCGCTGGAGCTTGCCGGTGGCCCACGGGGCCGAAGAAGGGGCGCTTAGAGGGCGGTGTGAAGGGAGGAAGATGGTGCTCCGCTCGGCTGAGGACGAGGAGGGTCGTGGCGGAGGAATGCCGGCGGCCTGGAGCTTGGCCATGGCGGCCATGGCGGACAGCGCCCTCCGGTGACAATTGGAGGTGGGGAAAACGACGTTCAAGGTCGCGGAAAGGTAAAGAAACTCCTGGCGGTGGCGGTTTGGTGCACGGCGGCTGCTAGCGGTGGCAAGGACGGCGACTGAGCTCAGAGCCCCGCTCCGGCGCCCATGGCGGCCGCGGCCACGCCCAGCACGCGGGACACTTGGGAGCGACCAAGGGGATGTGAAGTGCGGCTGGGTAAGGAGGAAGCGAGACCGAGGCAGGCGCTCGGGTGGCTCCCCAATGGCCCCGGCTCCCGGCACGCGGCATAAAGGAGAAACGCATGGCGGCCACGTTCGGGACACCTGTCGCCTTTAAGGACTTTCGCCGAACAGGTGGCGGGCGCAGTTCGAGGCATCTTGGAGGCCGTTTTCAGGCTGGATATGGGCCGAATTGGATCTTGGGCCCAAAATGAAGTTCGAAGACCACATGATGCTCTACGATTTTTATTAAGACACTTTACTCATTAGGGTTCTGGTTTAGGAGATACATGGCTCCAAAGTTGCCAATGTCAGTGATTTGAAAGCAACGAGCAACAATCCAAAATGAGGGTCAAAAAGAATTGCAATTGATGCCATCTTCTTGTATGCTCTTCCCCATCATGTAAGCTCCAACTTTCGTATTTGGACCAATTTAAGTTGCTTAGCAAAAATTGGAGAACGCGGAATTTCAATGTCGAAGACACTGAAATCGGGGTTTTAAAATTGCTAAGTGTCGGAAACAGTCCTAATTCTGACTTGTGGTCCTGCTTGAGCATGTTACACACATTTTCATGACTGGACTCTTAAACAAAGTTTGTTCCTTATAAAATTCTCTATGACTTTATCAAAGGGTGCACAGTCATGCAAAGCTTCTAGGTCACACTTTTAAAACGGTCAAACCAAAGTGTTCCCGGGTCCATACATGGTCAACCATCACTTAGAAGCAGATTTAGGCAAAATGATCAACATGAACATTGTTCCATTAAGTGCCCGAAGTGTAGTTAAGGTGTTGTAGAGTTCATCTAGAGTCATTTGGGTAAAGTTGCAAAGTTTGGTTGATGATCTATAATTCCATTTACTTAATCACGTCATTCCAAGAAGGACATGACTTATCTTTTCATTGACTTTTTGATTCCAAACTTCATGAAACTTTTTCTAGTGATCAATATAGATAGGTACCAAGGTGAGACACATGAAGATATGGTAATAACACCATCCGAACATATATCTTTGAAAATGGCCTATATGTAAAGCAATGGTGCAGCATCCCACTTTAAGTTAGGCTCATCTCCATAGGTTGACCTTGACATCGTCATTTCCACTTAATCTATCATGTTTGAGCTTAAACCCACTGCCTAATTGGTGATAAACACCTAGGGTGTTACACTTAGGGTCTAATGGAAGATGAGTACTCTTGGGAGTGCATTAGATTAGACGATTCTGCCACATCACGACCTACTTCTTCGATCTTCTTCTTGCTGCAGTCCTTCCTCTCGCTTGGGGCTCGCCAGTGGAGGGAATAAGTAAAGGGAGAGGCCACGGTGGAGCTCACGCTGCAGCGGCGGAGCCCGCGAAGTCACACGCCCTCCACGAGCACTGCCTCTACTCCCTTCGCTTCCTTCACAGGGCTCCTACATTGTCTTCACTCCTCTGCCGAGCATAGAGCCATAGAAGGCCAAGCTAGTAGTAGGTACTGATGGTCTAGATGCCACCATGGCAATGCCTCGGGAGTAGGACAGCACACAGAGTTGTGGAGACCAAGCCCGAGTCGTGTCGGGAGGCCAAGGTCACGTCCTCCGTGGAGCATCAGCGAAACGGTGGTCACGCTAGCCTGTGCGGCGGCGGAGCGGAGCGCACGCTCGCCCACATCCTCCACGCTCTCCCCGCGCCCTTCGGCATCCTCCATGTTGTGCTCTCCCCACGTCCTCCGCGCGCTCGCTCGCTGCCAACAAGGACGACATCCAAACTATTCACACGATGGGGAAAAGAAGAGAAAGAACAAACTGGTACGCAATATAACTAGTGGCAGGTGGGTACTTTCTGTGAAAAGTTGGAAGCCTGTCAATGATGTGCATGATCTGAGTGATTTTGGCCTTAGGATTTTCAAGGGGTAAGAGAAGAAGGCTTGATGACAGATTCAGACCATTTTTTTGTACGGAGTTGGATTACTTTGGTACACAAATTTGGGTGGATTTAGATTGAGCATGAACATGAGGGTGGTTGAGGGGGTGGGTTTATTAAGGAAAATTTTGGTCTATTATTATAGACAGGTAGAGATATCTCATGCTAGAGGTCTATAGTCTGAATCCTGGTGGCACAATAATAGAATGATCCTTTTATGCTTCTATTTTACGTTTGAGGCTTGTGACTTAAACTCTTTGGGTTCCGATGCACACTACAAAGGTAAACCACAAAATTCATAGAGCATGATGACGCACACGCATTATAACATAACCCCATTGTTTCAAATGTATCGATAATATGTTTGTGTTGCAACTAAAATATGTACATAGTGCCATTGATACAATATTACAAAGAAAAGGAAACACAGGTTTATGGAACAAAACAGCTAGCTCCTAATGTTTTTGTTGCAACCAAAATATATACTCCCTCCAGGTTAGTAAAAGAAGTCGTTTTAGACAACGACACGGTCTCCAAAGCATAACTTTGACTTTATTTTTCTATAAAATTATTTATTTAAAAGTGATATATGTATACTTTTATGAAAGTATATTTCAAGACAAATCTATTTATATGGTTTTCATATTTCCAAACTCAACAACTTAAAAGTTATTCATGATTTATATTCCCAATGTTTGACCCAAATCTTGTCCAAAACAACTTCTTTTACCAACATAGAGGGAGTATGTAGTGCCATAAATATACTTTATTCTTGTTGATTTGCTTTGTCCCTCGTCTTCTACCACCGGCTTGGTGGCTTGTAACCTAGGCCTACAGGGGTTTACTCATAGCTCTGTCATGTAATTATCTTTCTCTTAATGAAATGTACGCAAAGACACATGAAAAAAATTACAAAGAAAAGGGAAGACAGGTCGATCCATGCATGGGCCCTAACTACTAGCAGTGGGGATCGATGCTCTTGTGGCTGCGCCGAAGCATGCCAGTGTGCATAGTACAGGAAAACCGGACTGGGACCGGGAGGTGCAGGCCCGGTATTGGCCGGTGGCCGGGCAGCCAACCATGCAATTCTCAGACTGAGCCTGACTAGCTAGGCCAGGGCGACTGCCACGGGCGGGTCAGTCCATGTCTACTAAAGTTTTTAAAGGTCCACAACACCATAATAAATTGGAAATCACTTGCCACCCGACCGATGTGATCTATGGTGTGACAAGGATATGTGTGTGTGTGTGGCAGAGTAATAGCATATATGTGTTTTCAGTCCTGCCACGACACCACCAGTTCCTCAAAGATCAGAGGTGACTGTAGTGTCACTGCTACCAGTTCATCGGCTACGACACTTTGAAAAAAAAAGAAATCCAGGAATTCTAGAGGATTGGAATTCTATAGAAAAATTTTCTACGATGATGCTTAATTGTTTATAACAAAAGATCGTGGTGCTACAAATTCTAAGAAACTCTATGAAATGGGCATTCCGTACAATCTTGGAAGGAATTCTACCAAGAGGTTGGACCTCATGGAAAGTTTTCTTTGGGTCACACTCATTCATCCATTTCCTATGTTTTTTCGTTGCTCCATCTAGACGTTTGTTTTTGCAATTTTATCCATGAAATGCAAAATGTTAGGGCATTCGATTCCTATAGTATTCTTATTCATAGAATACCATGTTCCGAAAAGATCCTTAATGGTAGATTCAATGACGGTGATGCTAGCTATCATTGCCAAATCCAACTCATGCCTCCAGCTATTATGGATGCCATGAGTGCATTATTTAACACTACCCAATTTATGGCTCTTTTGGTAGGGTTTCTAGAATGGACTCAGGCTCCGGCTTCTTCCAAATGGGGTATACCCAAAAATGGCTTCTCCCCTGAGACCACCAAGTATCCAGAGCCCTTTGTGAATTAGGAGAGAACCATGCCAAAAAAAAAACTTCTACCGCCTCCTTCTCTCAAACATACTCTTAGAAGAACAATGCATGTTTTAGACAAAGTTGAAGCTGTAGCAACCATTGCAAAAGAGAGCCTAAAGTGCTTCAGCTTCACTATAGAAACTACTCTACAAGAGGAGCCATAGTTAAAACCATTTAAGGAGGAGTTAGAGCTCTAGCAAACTGACCCTTAATACACCATTGGCACACATTATGAACCGATACCGGTAACTGGTCGCTCCAATGTGAGGAGGTAAATTTAGTAATAGGATGTCGTTCAAAATAAGCTCTGTTTTTTTTAAATATTTATAATAAATTCAAATTAAATGAAGATCTAAAATTAACTATATATCTCATAAAATTTATATATTATCTTGAAATATATATTTAATATTATAGTAAAAAATTCATCCATGATCCATCGTCTCAATTCCAACCACTATTGTTTTCTCAATCCATCCTCTCTATTCCCACCACTCTTCTTGTGTCACTTCAATCCTTCTCGCTCAGCGTCCAACCCCCTTCTTTCATTTATTGCTTTGTCATCTCTCACTTTGAAATTACAAAATCTAACAGGATAGCTAGCTAATTATGGTCCTTAGGACCATACAACATATTGTACATCCCGTTGTAATACGTGAATATGTTTGCTACTCCCTCCGTCATGTAATATAGTGTATTCTAGGAATTTTAAGACAGATTAAGAGAGAACATAAAAGACGTATGTATCCTCATTCTATTTCCTAATTAGACGCTGTCATCAACATAATTAATGGTGATTGGTTAATAAATGAAAAGTATTTAATGTAAAACCGATTTTTATCCTCCAGAATGCATTATATTTAGGGACAAATTTTGAATGCTAGAATGCACTGTATTACAGGACGGATGGAGTAGTTTATAATAAAGTTTGGTTCGTTGTCATAAAGCATTTTTCCTAACAACTGATGACGCTACCTTTTAGTCTTGTATGTAGTAGATTTTCTGGAGTAATCAAGGCTTGAGATATAAAGATATCCCACTACTTGTATATAAAGATATGGATCCAACGGCTGAAGTGATACTTTACCTTTGCCTTTTATTAATTGTCGTCTAGCTATGAATATTTTTTGGAATCATTTGCTTTGCCTTCCAGAATTCGGTCACGAAACATTTGTTGAATGCAGTTAAAAAAATGAAAAAGAAAAAAAAGAAAAAGTTAAGTGGAGCATCTCATAGAAGAAAATAAAGGCAGGACTTCCCTGGGCAGTAGACATGCAGCATCCAGCATTGGTGCGTTGCTGCTGAACTGCAGCAGTCTGAGTTGTTTGTTCGGTGGTTGCTGGACCGCTGGACGCGCGCTGCTGCTGCCATGGCCATCACTGCCATCCAATTCAAAAAACGTATTTTCATCACTCAAAAAAATCTGGAACTTGGCACATTCATTGTACATCGATATATCATATATGTACTCACATGTAAAAGTTAGAATACAAACCCATTTTTGAAAACTTCATATGAAAATAACAAATTTTAGATGCATACAACTAGAAGACAAAAAACTGTTATTTTTGGATGGACTTTTCTAGATTGAGTTTTTCATCCCAATTTTTTTTACATATGAGTATATATGTGGAGTTGTGGACGCACTATGGATGTGCCTAGTTTAAAAAGAAAAAATCGAGTGGCCAAAATACTTTTTTGAGTCGATTTTCATGGTTTCACTCATGATATGGTTTTCACTATCCATGGTCCCCTAGAACGCATGTCTGTGGCCTGCTAACTACACCTCTATATATACCATTGGATTGGAGACCTCGCTCCCTCGTTAATTTTCCTATATTACCCCAAAACTACCTCTAGAGTCTAGACCACTCCTTAGACAAAAGAATTACTCTCTCTAGTCCAGTGACAAGTAATAGTTATGTGTCGTTTTGGTTAACTGATGACATCCAAACCTATTTGAACAACTTCCAACATAGATGTCTCTTCAAATATTGTTAGCATAGATACGATCTTAACTTAGCCTAAGCATGATTACTAACATGAATTTAGTGCGGAATTAGTTGAAGGTGTCTAGCCAGAGAGCCTTAGCTAGATGCCATCTGTTGTCTCCGTCAACGTAGTATATGTTAGTGTAGATGATGTTATCACCGATTGAGAGCTTGGATGCCCACTGAATCATTGATAGTGCGTGGTGTCAAGCAGAAGCATCCTTAATCACTTGGATGTGGGAGTCGGCATTCTAGAACCTCTCCTACGTCTAATTTGATTGGTTCGGCCTTCTAGAACCTCCTACGTCTAATAATTAGACTGGTTCTGGTTGTTTAGGCTAACTAGATGAAAAAAATATCAATTCCTTCTCGGCATTTTTTAGAAGACGCAAGAATATTAAAATTATATATTTTTTTGAGTTTTTCAGGACAAAGGAAATAAAGTTATATGAAAATTTTCATTTTTCTTTGTCGAGCTATTCCTACAAGAATTCGCCTGTCGGCCGACCACATAATTAAACATTTCCGTGATGCTTTCCAGCATGTAGCCTGGAAATTTTGGTTTCCAATATTGTGGATTGTGGTGCATGTTGTCGTCATTATTTGAGTCCCTTCTTGAAATTATATTCCACGCCGCCATTTTGTTTGATGCTACCATATATCATATATAACTTCTAAAAATAAGCTAAAACTGTGAAAATCCAGAAATATATATACCCTACTGTATATACTAGGCCATGAACTTGATTGCATGGATGCATGAGATTATTTATAATCCCATCGTCAGCTCAATAATTGCATAGTTTGGCTTATTATTTCAGCTATCATACTGTTGATCTTATCCTTGTGAAGAGGATCAGAAAGAAAGGGGGATAACTAGCCACCTGAAAGAAGATGCCTTGCATTCTAAAATGCAGAGATTCTTCTAAGCTATGCAAAAATATGCGTAGTCAATTGACTAGACAAAGACACATATATAGACTAAGGAGTAAAGGGGCTAGCTTGTAGTACTCATTGTCAGTTAGCTTTAGACGAATGGAAGCAAGAAAGCAGGCATGTTCCTAGGTGGCTAGGCAAAAGGATTCCAAACAAGAGTAGCAAAGTTAGGACACACAATTAAACAAAATGCATGCGTTCGTAGGGTTAGTCGCACCAAAAGCAACAGTCAAGTCATCGGTGACTAGTAGCAGGAGAAGAAAAAAACCTTAAAAGCTGCAAAAACCCTAGTAAATGACCCAAGGGCTATATGAGTGAGTTTTATGATGAAGTGAAGGATACAAAAGAGAAGCAAACTGTTAGATTATAGTCAGTTGATGCATAAGCTCCCAGAAACTTTGTGTGCGAATAAATAGTTCATATATTAATGATGAAGTATTTCGTAGTAGTCAATTATAAGGGTCGGCTGATAAATGAACTGTATTATATTATTAGCCATGCTCTAATCCACCATCTAAAAAACTAGGAGAATACCCTACGCGTTACTGTAGGGATTCCTTATATTTTAAAAAGAAAATAGACTATTTATTTATATGAATGAAACTATCTTAAATTAATTTTAGTGAATGGTTTGACACATCGATGTAGACAGCTAAATACATGTTAGGGGATGAAGAGATAACTATCATAATTACATGTACTAATTGGATATAATTGTAAGTTCTAGTGGATTGTTGACGTGGATAGCTTGCATGTTGAGAGAAATCTCTAGTGGGGTTTAGCTTTATAAGAGTATAGGATATGTACATCTAATTTTGATGAGTCAATCCATCTCGTGACCGGATTATATAGAAAAAATACTAATTTCTATAATATCAAGTAAGTACCATTTAATATATTTTTATATTAAACTTATTTGGAGATATAAATGGTGATGCTATTTTTTTAAAAAAAAATCTGGTTCACCTTAAAATTGATCGACTCTAAAAGAACCAAAAGATATATTTCTTTGGATGGAAAGAGTACATCATTGTAGCCCTATAATAAAGAAATCACGGGTCATGAATCATGATGCCAACCACTGGAATATATAACCATATATACTACGGTCAGTAGTGTGCTTTGTTTATTGGAACAAAACAAAGGACAATACGAGGAGGAGGAAAGGGGAAGTAGGAGAAGCTCTACTGCTGATTGAGCCATATAGCGGTTGAGTACAGGTGCATTTGCATACATTATACATTGCATATCTTCACTTTTCTGTAGCTACCCGGTCTCTGTCTCTGTACCCACAAAGGGTAAAAACTAGGAGAGCGTTTCAGCATAGGACTACCTATATCTGGGGTCCACCTATTTGACGAGTAGTTAAAAATTGAGCGGGTTTTATTTGTCCTTTTTTAAAAAAACATTGTTTATTTGAAGTACTATAATGTGTGTTATAATAAATATAATAAAAAGGAATAGTTTTTCAAACATTGCTTTAATAATTGGTGTACAATGGTAGATCAATCAAAAGTACTAAAGTTCTAAATCTAGTGGTTCACGATATCATCATCCTATAATCACCAACAAGATGACAACCTAGTACTTAAAGAATGTCCAGCTTAACTATAGCTGTGTTTAGTTCGACAGATTTGGGAGCGGCCGAATCACTGTTTCGTACTGTAGCGCACTGTAGCATTTTGTTTTTAGTGTAAAAAATTGTCCAAAAATTGATTAATTAGACTCAAAATGTTCGTCTCGTAAAGAACAACAAAACTGTGCAATTAGTTTTTGATTTCATCTACATTTAGTACTTCATATATGTGTCTTCATTTTGATGTGATGAAGAATCTTCTTTTTGCATAGTGAAATTTGAGGAAAAATTTGGCATCTAAACAGAGCCTATGTGGGATAGAACGTTCGGTGAGATGCTTTGCTAGCTGGACCGTTGGTGCACGTGAGCCGATGCAGTTGTCATGTCATATTTATCAGCGTCCTCCTTTCGATACAATCGTGTTAGGTGGTTTTCTATTCTTTTGTCAAAAGAGAAACAGAGAATATTGCGGCTCTTGTTAGGACAGGGTGAACAACTATGTCTCCTAGACGGCTGATTACTTGAGAAGCCTAGGAATATGATGACTCTACCTAAGTTGTTGTTCCTCATGGACAACATATCTACTATGTATTGTAATAAATATAATAAAAGGAATATTTTTAAATAGTCTTTTAATAATGGTGTACAATGGTAGATCAATCAAAAGGACTAAAATTTTAGATCTAGTCATACACAATATGAATATCATCATCCTACAATCGTCGACGGGATGGCAACCTACTACTAAAAGAATGCCCTGCTCCCTTGCTTAATTAATTATGTGGGGTGAGACGCTTCGCTAGCTAGTACTGTTGATGCACGTGAGCCGATGCGGCTGTCGAGTCATATTTATGAGTGTCCTTTCAGTCCAATCATGATGAGACGCTTCGCTAGCTAGTAATCAGCCAATCAGAGCCTCGCTTGCTTTATTATTCTCTCACTCACTCCTAGGGTGTGTTTAGGGTGTTTAGTTCCCCATTTTCCCCAAAAAATTTTAGATTTTAGCTCACCATTTTACAAAATAGAACTAAACATTATGCAAAATTTTTGGCAAAAAGTATTCATTCTCCATTTTGGATTTTGGCCTCAAGAGACCCCAAAAAAGCCAAAAAGCCAAAAAGCTCTCACCCACCCCATGAAAAATTTGGCATTTTGGATGGAACTAAACACATCCATGAAAATTTTGGCATTTTGCATTTCATCATTCCAAAGTAGTTGGTATTTTGCATTTTACATTCCATGAGGAACTAAACACAGCCTTAGTTCCCCACTTCATCCAAAAAATTTTGGGTTTGGTCCATCATTTTGCAAAATAGAACTGAACACCATGCAAAATTTTTGGCAAAAAGATATTCATTCTCCATTTTCGATTTTGGCCTCAAGAGGCCAAAAAAAAGCCAAAAGCCAAAAAACTCTCACCCACCTCATGAAAAATTTAGCATTTTGGATGGAACTAAACACACTCATGAAAATTTTGGCATTTTGCATTTCATCGTTCCAAAATAGTTGACATTTTGCATTTTGTATTCCATGGAGAACTAAACACAACCCTACTGGCTTTTTTCAAAAGAGTACTGGTGTGGCCCACCACATAGACCATCTCTCAGTCCTCTCTGAAAACAACACTCTTTCCATATATATTTTGTTATTACTTTTCAACACACTGAAATTAAGTTTCAGCACAACATGTATAATACAGGATTATTTGGTACATAGGTGGTTTGGAGCCGTACACTATGGTTTGTTTGGCATGGTTTCGGTAGCAACTTCTATGGAGAAGTCAGATGAGCCATATCAATCACTTTAGGAGAACCGTCTTTAGGAGAACCGTTTTTTGTTGAACACTAGAGGAGCTGAAACCAGAAAAAGTGGCTCCTCCGAAAAAACACTTGAGAAGGAGCCCTGCCAAACAAGATCTAAGTCTTATTGTCTCCCTCTTTTTAATGATTAAATCAATTCCTAGACTGAAAATTTGTTCCAAATTAAACCCACTTGTAAAGCTTGGCCTGTTTATTTTTTCCTTAAAGCCACCAGCAATTATCGTCATATGATAATTTTGGAAGCCGCACACGCATTAACTCCTAGAGCAAACTAGTGGTTTTTTTTGATAGGGCAAACTAGTGGGTTTTAGTTGAGAGGAGTATTAAATTTTTTATTAAAAACTAGTGCCATACATAAGAGGTCTATGTAACACTCCCTCTCCGCTTTCTTACTAAGGCCCTGTTTAGATGCCCAAAAACACTCAAATTTTTTTTGCACGGTACCTGTCACATCGAATCTTTGACCGCATGCATGGAGCATTAAATGTAGGTAAAAAATAACAAATTATACAATTTATCTGTAAATGTCGAGACGAATCTTTTGAGCATAGTTAGTCCATGGTTAGACAATTTTTGCCAAATAACAACGAAAAGTGCTACATGAACTTTTTCCAAAAAAATTTAGGATCTAAACACGCCCTAAGTTACATCCGTGCATGAAAACCCTCAGCGGCCATGAAAAACCTAAGGGCACGTACAATGGTCGTCCCTTTCCCGTCTCTATGTTGGTAATTTTGTGAAAAACTCCTCTATCCCACTTGGAGACGGACTCGAAAACGGTCGGAAAACTTCTCAACCGTTTTCTACTTTTACATTTGAATATGAAAACGAAAGCGAAAACGGTAAAGCCAGACATGAAAACGAACACGAACTTACGGAATATTGAGAATTTCGAAAACGAACCAATTCGAGAGAAATTATGTCGAACACGGTCGGTATACGAAAATTCAATATGGAATACCGATCCACAATGCATAACAGCTAACAAGTGCTATCGTGGCAAATTTCGAGTGTAAGAGAGCAGACTTATCAATTTGGTTTCTTTCACAAGAGAAAAAAAGAAAAAGAAAGAAAAAGAAAGAAGAGGAAAATTTGAGATTCCATCAATACTAGACTACAAAGAATAGCAACAAGGCCCATCCCATCTTGTGCTCTCTCTTTTGGTCGGCCCAGTCACATGCAACACAACAACAGGGACTTGTGAAGCCAGATGCAGTCATGCAGGCATACAGCGCCGTGCAAGGTGATTAGTCCCACATCGGCGACTCAGTATAATGCGGCCCATGGGCATTAGTGCTCCACACCTAGTTGCCTGAACAATAATGATCAGCAACCAAATTCAGTTTAAACCGAATTTTGAATTCGGGATATTTTTTAATTAAAAATAGAAAAGTAGAAAACGATCGAAAAATGTCTAAACTGTTTTTTTACTTTTATATTTGGAATACGAAAACGAAAACAGTAAAATCGAACAAGAAAATGCGAATTCGATCGGATTAAATAAAAAAACAACACAGTTCGATTCGGTTCGGTTCAAGATATTTCCTGTTCGATTTTCATCCTTAGTCACGAGACGACATAATCAAACACGCAGACGCCCTCCAAGAGACGACACAGCTCGTTGCCACCGGCTGCGATACGAGGAATGGCAAGGCCGTAGGACCCATTCGTCGTGGAAGCTGCTCGACAGCCGTAGTCATCACACGCAGACGCCCTCCAAGAGCTACTGCTGCATACTGCCCTACCGTTTGGGTCCGGCGAGATGTTGAAGCACAGGTCGTCCTCGCCGGCCATCCTCCGCCTTTGGCCCTTGCGGCATGGAATCCCTGGTCAACCAGGTGTTGATGTGATTGCTTGTGGGTGTTGCTTTCATGATTTGCCTCTGATTGTGGTTGATACTTTGCGAGCTTGCTACGACATGTAGTTTAGGTGTTTGTTGAAATGTTCATTCAAGCATCTAAAATACATGCTGATTTTTTCCAGTGAAGAATGCATCTAAAATACACTTTATGCTATATGATGAAACCAACCAAACTTTTTTTTGGTTAATTTCTCAATTCTCAGCACCGATTTATTCAACAAGTTGTTACTCACAGGACAGTCTTTTTACAAGTTCAGGCTATCTGAATCTGATAGATGGAGCCAAGTTGGATAGGATTTGTGCAAAGTATAAGGTTGGCAAAGTATATGGCAACACTATGAAACAAATGAAATTAGACAAAAAGGCGTTGCAACTATATATAATATAATTATTATATTGATGCTTTTTAAAAATATTGTAATCATGTTACTCTTATTTGTCCTCGGTAAATTTTCTATCAAATTGCCACACAACAGTATGCAAAAATTTACAAAGTATTAAATAGCTTAGAGACGGATCTCTGTCTATGGGTTGTATGATCTGTCTTTATATCTGTCTGTACGATAGATTCGAGGCGTTTAGAGACGGACATCCGTCTATGGGTTGGACATGCCCTAAGACGGAGGGAGCAACAGTACAGATAGCAGTAATTTGAGGTATTTACTTGTGTGGCCCTAGAAAAAATGTCTCTTTATTCCATTGTCCTTTTTTATTTGAACTTACCTATATGGCCCCAAAACAAAATTCTCTTTCTTCTATGGCCTTCCGTCTATTTTTGGCACTTGACGGTGTTAAGTCCATGGTAAAATGACCATTTTACCCCTGACGAAAAAAATAAAATGCAAAATTTTATTTGTCTATTGGACATTTGAAGTAATATTACGCAAATAAGTTCACACATAAACAGTACATAATAAGACACATAATCAAACATAAATACATTGCAATGAAATGAGCTTATCAAATACCAGTCCAGGGAAGATCCCTGGCTCATACTGTCAAACATTAGGAGAGCAACAGTTAATAAGTTTTTCAGGTGAATCAGGATAAACAACAACAAGGCATACAAGTTTTGAACTGAAGAAAGAGTTGAGGACCGAGCTCCAAATGTTGCTAATTGCGCAAGCTATGAATTACATTGGCAAACGTGCCACTGGCCAAAGCGAGGCCCTCCAGACGAATAGGAAATTTGACATCACATGACCCAACTATACTCTGGATCTTGAAATCCGGCATGGCTGCATGTCACCAAAACCCATATACATACAGATTAGTCACACGGCAAAATTCAGCAAACAGCCAAAATTGACATCCATCAACAGTTTATCCCTGCATGGCAAAACAATATTACAAGATTTTACCTTCCTCGCAGCAAGCATGGCAGACCCAGAAATTTTATAGAGCCTGGGCGAATATTAAGGTACTAAAGAACGTATAGTGAGTTAGTAGCGGATTGATGTCCAGGCAGTGGATCGTGGATAGCGCATGGTATTGCGGACGCTAAGTTTCAATACAATATATGATAATTATGTGTAAATTTAAGCTTACATATTAAAAATAATAGGTATATATAGAGATTTAACCGTACTCAAAGAACTAAGGTTTCACATACTTAAATTAAGAAAAAAAAACATGGTGTTTCATATAAGTCCTTGTTAGGATGCTCATGTGTCTACCTCAATCCATATGCCCTATGACACTAAAATTAATTATACGTTGAATTGCTAAAAAAAATTCCCAATATATATTATGTAAGCTCATAGGTATACGCTAGCTCCATTTTTAAGTCTTGAGTTCTGAATGACAATTTAATTATTAAGTACAAAATCAATTATTAATTAGTACAAGCTACATGCATGCATGGTGTCTGAGTTTGCGCCGCATGCCTATCACTCCATCGTGAGACTTTTGATCGAAGCTGAATCGAGTGTGCAGTGTGCAGACACCTACAGTGCAGGCTGCAGCGGTGGAGCACTGCCTTTCATTTGCTCACGACATCCCAAGTCCGTCACCGAGCAGAGCCCGGGCAGGCGCCCAGGGTCGGTGGCAGCAAGCCTTGAATGGTGTTGGCCGAGGGCTGTGTTTAGTTGAGAAAGTTTGGGTGAAAAGTTATTGTAGCATTTTTCGTTGTTATTTGATAAAATTTGTCCAACTATGGATTAATTAGACTCAAAAGATTCGTCTCGAACTTTACAGACAAACTATGCAATTAGTTATTTTTTTTACTTACATTTAATGCTCCATGCATATGTTTAAAGATTCGATGGGATGGGTGGAAGAGGAAATATTTTGGGTTTGCATGACAACTAAACAGGGCCAAGGTTTACAATACCGGTAAGAAAAAAAAATCAGTCCCTGGCGATAAATACGAAATTTCGGAAATATTAGGTCAAATTTAAATAAATTTAAATTGATTTTTAAACCATCTTCCCTTAAGCAAATAACAATGCTGTTGTCTTCGGGTCCCTTATCCTCATGATAACCGCAGCAATCCGTTCAGCTTGTTCGAGCAAGGAACACGAGAATTCGTTTCATGACCCAGACAGGATCAGAAGCGAATCATCCCCGACGCAACGCGCAACGCCCCAAATTGGTTCCCAATCCAACACAGACGCCAACCCTCAAGCCCTCCCGGTGCGCCGGGCTTGGCGCTGGAGGGGCCAGCCGCTGTGGACTGGACGCAGGAGGGGCCGCCTGGTGGGGTGCCGGGCTGGCCGCGCCGGACCAGCCCCGGCCACGCGCGAGCTACCAGCTGGGTGGCGGTGCCTACCCCACGCGGAGCTCGCCGGTCGATGATGGGAGGGGGGTGGCCGGCCGTGGATCCGGTGGCACAAAGGCCGCCGGCGGCGGCGACGTCCATCGTCCCTCCGCTCGTGGCGTTTTTTTTCGAACCCGCTCGTGGTCGGATGCGGTAGAAGCAGAGGGATAGGAATAGAGTAAGCACAAGGGCATTTAAGTCATTTCACGAAAAATTTCGTTTTGAGGCCATCGAAGTAAGTTCAAATAAAAAAAAGGTAATTTTTCCAGGGCCATACAGATAAATACCCCCAGTAATTTTAGGACGCGTCTGATCTGAACCGTCATGGGGCTACTGATAGACTATAGCGCCTGCAAGTGTCTCCTGCAAACTCACGTAGTACACTCCTATTCGGCCTGCCCTCCTTGTCCATGGATGGATCGGATTCCCATCGTGGAATGCAGGCAATCATACTTTTGATGTTTTTTTTACCATGGACGAGCTAGTAGTTAATCCGATGAATCACACATAGTTCATCAAAAGAGTATCTTACGAGACGAAGTTTCACTACTGGAAACTAGGTTTTCCCTGTCGGTGCGGAAAAGACAGAGAAATGCCAATTACCGACAGGAAAACATCGCCAGGTGGGAAAAATTCTCTGTCGGTACGCATATTTTTTTGTTTGTACATCGTCGGCAGGAAAATGGTCGGTCATCAGGTCTGGAATTATTATTCTATCGTCGTAAGTCAACAGGAAAATGCTATGTACCGACAGGGAATTAGTTTTCCTGTCAACAACCAACCCACCAAAAAAATAGTGATTTACCCTATAGAAAAATTACTGGTTTTTCCCGTCGGAATTGGACCGACAGAAAAAACTAGTTTTTCATCGACGTGTAACTGATAGAAAAATTATACGTACCGACAGGAAATATATTGTTTGTCCACAGAAATGCCTTATTTATTTACAATTTCATTCAATAATTCATTCATGATAATAGTACATTTACAAGCATCATATATATCTGATTCATTCATGATAATAGTACATTCACGAGCATCAATTTGTCATCAACCACATGCCATACATATAGATGTGATGCCCACATTACAGTTGGCATCAATAGCTACATATATTATGATGTCCATAAGTCTAGCATCAACAGCCACGTAAATTAAGATGTCCATATAGGTCTGGCATCAGCACAGGAACGTAACTTAACGAAAGCTAGCATCATTACTTAGCTCCATTAGTACCTATTGGCGATCCTTAACGACCAAATCCAACCGCCAATTAAGACAAAAAGGGGATAAATTAACAAACTTAAACACATATGCATTTATCACTGACCAAGTTCCACATGTATTTGGAAGATTATTATTTTGCAGGTCACAAACATAAATACATGGAGAAAATTCACTGAAAGGCACTTTCCGATGCTGATTTGCGCAAAGGAACAAGGGAGACGCCCATCAACTCGACTCAACCGGGCAAAGCTCCCACCAGAAGTGATCCATGTCCAACCCACAGCCCACCACGTGAAGGCAGTGGCGAGGAGGCTTGGTCAAGGAGCGGCTGACCCCTAGGGGCGCCTGACCCCCTGCCAGCGCTTCTCTGCCTCTCCTTCGACAGACGGTGGCATGGCTCCATGCAGAGGCGGTGCAGCTCGGTCCTCGCATCAGGAATAGTTGTAACACCCCCGATGTTACACAAGTATTTAGGCACTGCAAATCATGCATATTATGCATCATCAAGCATCATAATCATACATGCCTAATCATGTTAAATAACAACTGAAACAATGCTTTGAAACATATGAAACATGGACTTGAAACATGCTTGTTGCATAGGTTTTGTTTAATTAATTCTATGCCTTGGTCTTGCTTGTATTAGTGTTAAACATGCTTGTTTACTTAACTAATTAACTTATAATGGTTCACCATGATTTTTGGAGCAACTTTGATATTCAAAGTTTTGTCAAATTTTTCTTTTTAAAATGTTTCTAAAAAATGGTCAAAATACCCTTCTAATTAGCTTTTACTTCCCAATTCAAAATCTATGCAAAATTTTGAGTTGGTCCCTTAATAAAAGTTGTAGAGAATTAAATTCTAAGAAACTTTTATTTTTGGGCCATTTTCAGAAAAGGTCATTTTCTTGCTCAAAATGGTATTTGAAATCTATTTAAAAATGAAAAATTGGAAAATCCTTTCTCACCTTTTTGGGCTGGCCTCCTCATTTCTCGGCCCGCGACCGAAGCCGGCCCGACCTGCCTTCGTCGCGCCCGCGTGCGTCGTCCGACCGCGTCAGGCCGCGCACGCCGCGTGGCGGCCATGCGCCGGTGAGCTCGTCGCGTGGCGCCTCCGACCTGCCTTCACCCCGCCTGGCAGCGCACCGCCTCCCCCTCCATCTCCTCTATCCCCTGCTCCCCTCCTCGCTCGCGCGCTGACTCTCTGCAGCTGCAGCAAGACGAGCGGTGTAACAGAACCACCCAATTATACGAGATTAAGTAGGAAAATCATCCAACGAGAGGACGATTTAACAAACTTAAGCCCGTATAACCCGGTAGTCCGTGAAATCCCGATGGATTTCAAACCATTTCACATAACAGCCAAGATCGTACTAATTTTAGCGGTCACCGTCATAAGTTACATAAAAGTTCGCGGCACAAAATACATCGGAGTTTAAAACATAATTATTACAAACCAGGTTCAAATAAAAGTAGCGGAAGCAGTAGTTCAAATCACGCACACACACAGCGTTTGAAATAAAGTGTCAGCTTGTGATCATCTCCAGCAAAAGCATCAGACGAGAAGTAGCGAATGACCATTGTCCATGGTCCTAACCTTCGCCCATCGCAGAATAAAGGCAGTTGATACAGTAGCCGTAATACATCTGCCCATCTGCAACAAGTGGGAACAAAGCCCTGAGTACGAGAAGGTACTCAGCTAGACTTACCTGACAGAACCAAAATAAAATGACACCAAGAATCATGATAGGCTTTCTGGTGGGGTAGCTGACTCATTTGCAAGAAAAGCAATTTTTTTAACTTAACAGTTCTTTTTCAAAAGCATGCAGTATTTTAATCTTTATTACCCTGTCAACTATGTTTGCACCTGTGCTAGAGTAACATGTAGTTAGGCAAGTAAGGATTACTAATAATCATTATCAATAGTTATCATGTCATTTTCCACATAACTATCCAAGTGTTTCATAATCATTACTACGATGAAGTAGCTCAAGTCAAGTGTTCACTATCCAGTGAACGATGGCGATTCGAATCGATTATTAACCAGCTGGTAATTTATTCCTCACACAAACCTCACTCACCCGCTAAAGTGAGGTATCGGTCACCGAGCCAACTATTCAGGTAAAGTCGCGAGCTTGCCAGGAACCACATGTACCCGGGGGCCGCCCGACTGCTCTTTGGCCTTATCATCGCGCCCCCGTATCCTGCCACTACTGCTCCGGTATAGTGCGTTGCGGGCAATCCACTCGGCCCGAATAATCTCCCAGCTTCGCGGTCGAAAGGTACATTATTCGGCCAGCTAAATGTGAGGCATGCGTTCAACATGACTCGAGGCCCAACAACAGTCGGTCCTTAATCGACTCAGACGGAGAACACTACAGTTCGAAACCCTACAAGTCTCCGTCCGGTCTCAAATCCAGTTCGACACTTAGTTATTCTCAAATGACACATCTTTCACATAGGTTCAAGTAATCCCCTATAGCTCGCGGATGACAGGCAATCACCCGACTTCTACCGGTCTAAGCAAACTAAGCAATTTTTGACCGCGGACACCAGGGTAACAAGGATGAGGTAAAGCAAGGTGAAACAAGGTATAATGCAGCAACGTTTGCAAACAACTCCTAAACGTAATGCATCAAATTAAGTAAAGTCAATAATAAATTATTTGCAAACCGGGAGAGAAATGCTCCGGGGCTTGCCTCGCTCAAAGGAGCTCGGACGGTGGTCGGGGCACTCTGGAAGATCTTCACCGACCTTCTCTTCGGCTTCGGTCGACTCCTGCTCTTGAACCTCGGACTGCTCTTCCGGGTCCTCGGGAACTGCTACCGGGTTCACTTCCTGCGATCCTGTATGATGCAGAATTATAAGTGCTCATGCCTAGGTGCATTGCAGGGATGGCATGAGATGATGATGATGAATGAGATGTAATGAGCATGTTACTTTATTTGGATTGCGTGGAACGTATGACTCTTCTACAAGGTAGTCTACGTCATCCAAGAACAGGTACTCAAAAACTACCACCACTATTCTCTACCATGCAAAGGCACCTTGACACTCAAGATGCTTCAAAGATACACCAAAGCATAGTTTACTAACTAATCTTGCATTAAAGGTTGAATGTAAACCCTAGTTAGCACTATGCTTGAACAGCAACACATATTTTGGTAGCACAGAAAAATCTTAGAAAATTACAGTGAATTACTAACATCAATATTAGTTTGCCACAAAATTTTCATTGCATTTGGATTACTAGAACTGTCTATACAAAAATAACAAGTTAAGGCCTAAAAGCGAGCATGAAAATACTTTGCATTATGAAAAGTATCAAACAACATATTTAGAAATTTTTCTACTTTCTACACAGTAAACAATCACTGTAGAAAAATTATTACTTGCATGTTTTATTTACCTTTATTTAATTAACAAAATAACAAATACTAGTAATAGAAAGCATTTGAACTACACCTAAAAATTTTTCTACAGAACAAACATGATATATAATTTTCCTAGCAAGTACATGGCACAAAAAGATTAACAAACTTGGAACCATATTTTTCTGATTTTTCTATAATTTATTATCAATTTTTCAAGAAAACACCAATTTCAAGGATTAATTCAAACACTACAGAAAAGTAATGAAATATTGACATGCAATATTTTTATATTGTAGCTCTAGTTCCAATGAGTCCATAGAAATTTATTTCACAATTTTTGGAGCTGAAATGATTACAAAAACATTTTCCAAAGTATTTTTCCCCATGAATAATAAAAGAAAACAGAAAATAATTTTTCATTATTGACACTGGGCCGGCCCGTGAAAGCTAACCGGCCCGTGGCCGTTTTCGGCCTGATCGCGCGCGGGGGGAAAAAGGCGAGCCGGCCCGCTCGGAGGCGCGGCCCACAGGGCGGTGGCCCAGTGGAGACCGAGGGGGGAGAACAGGGGCGGCCTCGTCGGCGTTCGGGACCGCGACGGCGTGGCGGTGGCCGACGGCCAACGGTCATCTCCGGCCATGACCCGACCAGCGAGCGCGCGCACAGTGTCCGCGAGGAGATAGCGAACTCGAGAGAGGGGCTCAGGGGGATGGAGAGGGAGCGAGGGAGACAGTGGGCGGAGCGCGAGCTCGGCGGCCCCGTCGTGGTGGCGCAGCGGGGGCGGAGAAATGATGCCCTACCGGAGCAAGCAAGGGGATGGTGGCGCCCGTTCGGAGGAGGGAAGAGGGTGGCGGAGCTCCGTGCACGAGCAATCGAGCGGTGGTGGTTCACCGGCGTCGGAACACGACGGTGGAGGCGAGGATGTGCGGTGGCGAGCGGCGCTCCCGCTCGGGTTCTCCGGAGGAAAGGGAAAGGGAGCGAGCGAGGCAGTGAGTGGACTAGGGACCGGACGCTCGTGAAGATTTGAGGCGGAGCGCGCAGGGTCCACGGGCAGCCACGCGGGGGCGTCGCCGGCATGCGGCCGCCACGCGACGGGCGCGTTCTGCCGCGGCGCCAGCGAGCCGCGCGTGCGAGAGCGGGAGGGAGAAGAGAGAGGCCGGACTGGGCCGGGCCGAGGCAGGGCGCGAGCGCGGGCGCGCGCGCGCAGAGGCGGGCCGCTTCCGGCTGCAGGCCGAAACCGAGGCGGCGGCCTGCTTAGGTTAGGTTTTTATTTTTTTTCAAATTTCTATTTTCAAATAAATTTCAAATATAGTTTTCAAACCTCATTTTGAACAAGAAAAAGACCTTTTCTGGAAATGACCCAAAAATAAAAGTTGCTTAGAATTTAATTCTCTACAACTTTGATTAAGGGGCCAACTAAAAATTCTCAACAGATTTTGAATTGGAGAATAAAAGCTAAATAGGGAGTATTTTTGAATATTTTCAAATAACATTTTTTAAACCAGTTTTTGACAAAACTTTGAGTAATTTAGTTGCTCCAAAAAAAATCGACCTATAATTCTAAGTGATATAAAATTTGTAGTTGCACAATTTTGATGAAAGGTAATTAGCACATTAACATATTTCATTACGAATACTATTTTCCAAACTTTTATTTCACTCAAGTTGAAATCTTACCATATATGATTATGAATGATATGACATGTCATGCTTATGATTGCAATGTAAATGCTTGCGTAACACCGGGGTGTTACAAGCGGGAGCGCTCACCGCCACACGCCGTCGCCCCACCCGTCGGTGTCCTGCTCCACCACCGCACCACCATTCATCGATTGCCTCTACCTCTAGCTCCGCCTGGACCTCCGTCATCCCGTGCGCACGCTCTCGCCATCGTTTTCACCGCAGTATGGCCAGGGCTGGCATTTCCCCTTTCACGGCGGCGCCATGGCCGCCAAGCTTGGCCTCCATGGCTAGAGCTCCCTTCCCCTCCTTCCCTCCAATTTTCTTTGATTTCGCGTCCATCTTGACCTCGCGGACCTCGTGCGCGCCGCACCTCTCTTCGCCATGGCTGGGATCGACGTACCGCCGGTCAACCACGCCACCTCCCCCACCATGCACGCCGTCGAGCTCACCCGGGAGCTCCTCCAGTGCCCTAGGCTAGCGCGTTGAGTTCGCCTCTTTTTTTCCGCGGGGAAGCCGCTGCTGGTGACCTCACCGCCGACGAGCTCACCGGCGGCAAGATCAGCGCGGTCAGCGCCTCCCTCCGCCACTGTGTGGCTGACGGGTGGGGTCGGGTTCCCCCGCGAGCCTGCCTATCTATCTCACCTTGCACGCGTGTGTGCACTATACCAGGTGCGCTCAGCGTTTTCAGCGGCTGAGGTTAAAAGGATTTTTGAAAATGATTTTTCAGAAAAGATGTAAATGCTTTGGAAATTTGTCACTTGCTCATTTTGGCTCCAAAAATTGTGAAATAAATTTTGTAGTGATCCTTATGAGTAGATCTATGGTTTAAAAATATTGCATGTTGAATTTGTGACACTTTTCTATGGAGTTTTATTTAATCATTGAAATTGTTGTTTTCTTGAGAAATGTATAATAAATCATAGAAAACTCAGAAAAATATGGTTCCAATTTTTTTAATCTTCTTGTGTAATGTAATTTCTAAGAAAAATATGTGTCAGGCATGCTCTGTAGAAAAATTATGAGGTGTAGTTCAAGTGCCTTTAATGGTTGATTTTTGTTATTTTTTATAGAGAGCAAAAGTTGTATAAAACATGTGATAATTTTTTGCATGGGGGTGATTTACTATGTAGAGCCTAGGAAAAATACTAAATCTGTTGTTTCATACTTTTCATAATACAAAGTATTTTCATGCTCATATTTAGGCCCTAGCTTGTCATTTTTGTGTAGACTATTCCACTTATCCAAATGCTATGAGATTTCGATGCTAGTCTACTTAGGGTAGTACTGTGCTATGGTAATTTTATAAGATTTTTTTATGCTATAAAAATAGATGTTGCTATTCAAACCTATTATTAATTAGGGTTTAATCAAATATTGATTTATGCATGATTAAGACATTAGTGAAGCTTTGGTGTATCTTTGAAGCATTTAATGAGATGTGTTGAATTAGCATGTTAGTAGTAGAAAGGAATGCAGTGAATGACCTGCACTAGTAGTACATATTCTTAGATGATGTGGACTACCTTGTATGAGAATTTTTGCCATACTCTGACCATTAAAGCAAATTAGGCTCATCTACCTTGCATGCAAGCATATTCATTGTGCTCATTTTATTCGATGCACCGTTTGCATAAGCACTTACGCACCTGCATCATACAGAATCGCAAACCGAGAGCCCGGTCGTCGTACCCGAGGAGCCCGAGGAGCAGCTCGAGGTGCAGCCTCAAGAGGTGACCGAAGCAGACGAGGAGGACATTGAAGAACTTCTGGAGTGCCCCGATCACCGCCCGAGTTCCTTCGAGAGAGGCAAGCCCCAAAGCAATTTTCTCTCCCGATTTGCAATTATTAATTAATGCTTTACTTTAACTGATGCATGATGTTCAGGAGTTGTTTGCAACCGTTGCTGCATTATTCCTTGTTTACCTTTGTTATACTATATCCTTGCTACCCTGGCATCCGCAGTCGAGTCAATGCTTAGCTGGCTTAGACCGATAGAAGTTGGGTGATTTCTTGTCACCTGCGAGCTATAGGTGGTTATCTAGATCTGCTCGTATTACTATGTCGCCATGGTATAACTAAGTGTTAATGTGAAATTGAGACCGGACGAAGACTTATAGGGCTTCAGACTGTAGTGTTTTTCGTCTGTGTCGATTAAGGACCGATCGTTGTTGGGCCTCGGGTCATGTTGAACGCATGCCTTACATTTAGCTGGCCGAATAACGTACTTTTCGACCGCGAAATTGGAAGATTATTCGGGACGAGTGGATTGCCCGCAGCGCACTGTACTGGGGAAGGTGTGGTAGGACACGGGGGCGCGATGATAAGACCTAAAGGCAGTCGGTCGGCCCTCGGGTACATGTGATTCCTGGCGAACTCAAGATTTTACCTGAATAATTGACTCAGTGACTAATATCTCACTTTAGCGGGTGAGTGCAGTTTGTGTAAGGAATAAATTACCAGCTGGTTAATAATCGATTTGAATCGCCATCGTTCACTGGATAGTGAACACTTGACTTGAGTTACTTCATCGTAGTAATGTTATTGGAACACTTGGACAGTTATAATGGATATGGCATTATGGAAGTTGTTAATGATCATTGGTTATCATTATTTGCTTAATTACATGCTTGCTCTAGTATAGATGCAAATGTAGTCGACAGGTTAATGATAATTAACTTGGCAATAAAGCTTTTGGAAAGATTCTCGAATTGCTAAAAATGTCTTTTTGCAAATGAGTCAGCTACTCCACTATAAAGCATTTCATGATCCTTGGTGTCACTTTATTTTCGGTTATGTCGGGTAAGTCTAGCTGAGTACCTTCTCGTACTCAGGGTTTGTTCCCACTTGTTGCAGATGGATAGATGTATTACGGCTACTGTATCAACTGCCTGTATCCTATGATGAGTGATGCTTAGGACCATGGGCATGGTCATTCCTTACGTCTCGTCTTATGCTTTTGTTGGAGATGATCATCAGCTGACACTGTACTTGAATTCCGTGTGAGTGTGTGTGGTTTTGAACAAATGACTTCCACTACTTCTATTTGAACTCAGTTTATAATAACTATGTTTAAACTCTGATGTATCTGTTATGCGAACTTTTATGTAATAGGTGATGGTGACCACTAAACTTATTACGATCTTGGCTGGTATGTGAGTTGGTTTGAAATTCTTCGTGATTTCACGGACTACCGGGTTATACGGGCTTAAGTTTGCTAAATCATCTGCGCTGGCAGGTGATTTTCTTACTTAATTTCGTATAATTGGTCGGTTCTGTTACAATAGCCTCAAGCACCGCATAACTCCTTGTATAAATAGAGGGGTACGCCCCTCTACACACACCACAAGGAAGAAGAGCACACCTCACTTTAGTTAAAGCAACACTCCAGAAGGGGCTTAGGCCCTAGTAGCCAGTAGACTTGGATAGGGAGAGATGTGAGGGGAACTACGGGAAAGCGTCGGACTTGTCGGTGTCTTTCCAAGCTTGTATCTTGACGAACACATGTGCCTCAACGGGTTCTCCCGCTAAGTGAGTGTTTGTGTTTTCTATGGTATAAAGTCTTTTGATTAGTTAAGCTTTACTCTTACTTGTTTGCGGGTTCGTTGTCTGCTCTCGTAGCGGATACTCTAGTAGAGGACTCTGATAAAGACAGATAACCCTATTGGAATGCTAGAGCAGTAGTCGGCAGCGTAGACGTTGTGTCTAGGCTAGAAACTACCTTCGTTTACCTCGTATTCCACGGTTGAGGGATAGGCGACAGGTGGTGACAGCCCTGTCTGTCCCTCATAATCCTCCACGTCCGGGTATGACGTAGAGCTATAGGCCGGCATCGACTGACAGACCAGTTGCAACCTGGTGCCGAAGTAATCAAGTGAAAGTAGAGTTTATCTTTTCATAAGACCCAAAAACTATAGAAATTCATCTCTATCATTTCCAACTTTATTCCTTTTATCATCTCTGAACAAATTAGCTAGCAGAAGTATCTCCGTTCCCGTGAAAAATTGAATACTTCCAAGCGGTAATCTCGACCCTTCTCTCTCACGGGGAACATTATAAACAATAGTGAGAATAGGCTGAGGTAACATGTTAGTTGCAGTGCCGTAGGAGGGCTGTGTGGCGCACGTAGGGACACGTAGGTACGAGTCAGTTGGTTTTAACTCGCAGCCATAGTATGTACGTACATGCGTGTTACCTACTCCCTCCGTCCCGTAATATTGGTCGTTTTAGATTTCGGCTCAGGAATTAAGGAACGTAGGAGACAGACCTGACACCCCTATAAAATAGTACAGTATGGAGTACAGAGTGTCGGATGAAAACAGAGGGCAGCGTCGACGAGGTGCGGCGAGCCTGTGCGGGTCGGCGCGGAAGCCGTGCTTCGCCTGGAGGAAGGGCTGCGCTCTCGGCTCCTGTGGTCTGACGCGGGATGCAAGGGAGGGGCCGGGCCGGCGGAGGAGGCGGACGCCGTGCGCCGCCGCACGAACTCGCCTCCGGCGGCCCGGCGCGGAAACCGTGCTTCGCCTGGAGGAAGGGATGCGCTCTCGGCTCCTGTGGCCTGGCGCGGGATGCAAGGGAGAGGCCGGGCTGGAGGAGGAGGCGGACGTCGTGCGCCGCAGCACGAACTCGCCTCCGGCGGCCCGGCGACCGGCGACGAAGTGGATGGGGCGACCTGTGATGAGGATGGGGCGAGCGTCTACGAGGATGCGGCAACCGGCGACTATGTGGACGCGGATGGGGCGAGCGACGGACGAGGATGCGGTAGAAGGGCCTGCGGGATTGGGGATCGGTGGATTTTTTCTTTTTCTTTTTCTACGAACTGAGTGGCTGTGCGGTGGTGTGAGGGGGTCGAAGGGATAAGGCTGCTGCGGCCTGGAGTACTACGCCTATACGTGGGACCTGCTCACTAGCCCGACGACGAATATTTAGGGACATCACTCCCGGTCCAGAACGACGAACATTGCGGGACGGAGGGAGTAGGGAACAGGTGGTACTAGGTACCACTGTACCATGTACCACCATGCATGCATCACATCACATGGATATTCATGTGCGTATGGATGATTGGGGGTGTACGTATCCTCGATCGATCATTCGTACGTGGTCACGCATGTCTCGTGAAAACATTGGCTGTTTGCATCGTCACTGCTCAACCGGAAATGAACAGTGCAACCGATGGATGCAAAAGTAGCTACATCCAGTACTACTACTACCAACCAACTGTACGTATGCATGGTGCTTGTGTAGTAGGTTCGTTGTTCCCAATAACAAGCAAGCAGGCAATCCCTAAGCTAGTTTTTAGTCTGGTCCAGATTAAAACGTGTTTTAAGGACACCCGGCCTGGTGGTTCTGTGCATTACTCCTACTGTTGTATACTGTTTAGACTTTATTAGAATTTAGACTACTGCTAGTCCAGTGTATAACAGCGAATAACGTGACCTATATAACCGGGTCGCATGAGTTGCCGCATCAGCTTTTGTACCATGCTGAAATAGACCTGTTTGGTAGGGCTTCTCTATCGGCTTCAGGAGCTGTTTAGAGCCGTTTTCTGTTAAACAGAATAAAATGAAACTATGAAACGGTTTTAGGCAAGGAGCCTCTTAAAACGTGCTGAGACAGAGAAAAGATGAGGGATAGAGCAAAAAAAAAAATAGTGGCTTCACCGTGCCTACGTGGAGGCTAACACGACAGAATCCCGAATTACCCCTGTCCGGGCTCGGGCACGGCCACCGGAGTGTGCAGGCACCGGGTCGTCGGGGGCGCTGGACCTGATGACGCGGAACCTCCAATCCCAGTCCAGCTTCGCCGCCGCCGTGGAGGTACTTGTGGAGGCAGCCGTTGGGATGTAGACGTACAGGAGGATGAGCTCGTCCTTGTGCCGACAGTATGCAAGCAGCCGGACGAGGGTCCGGTGCCGGATGCGGCCGATGCTCACGATCTCCGCAACGAACTACTCCATCCCTTGCCGCTGCCGCAGGAGCGGGACCAACGCGGCACTGATCACGTCAACCAAGAAGCCATGTGCGGGCTGCGGGCGGAGCAAGAAGATAAGGACAGGGAAAAAGAAAAGGGTAGTTTAGTATTTTTATTCGTTTTATCCAATAGGAGTCGTTTTGGCAAATGGGGTACCAAAACAGCTCCAGCTCCGTCTAAAGAGTTGTTTTTGAGCTAAAACCAAAAAACGGCTTCACTGTCGAAGTGAAGCCCTGCCAAACAGGCCCATAAAAAGAAGGGAGGAGACGAGGAAGAAGAGATAATAAGAGCATATATCTTCAAGAGTTTTCAAAACCCACTTCCAATCTTGATTTTTTTTGCAAGATTGAAAAAAAAAAACGCTCTCCAACAACTCCCTGTCTCAACTCTCAATCTCGCACTCGGGAAAATCGACACAACCATGTGGAAATATACGCACGTCTATAGGTTGACCAATCTAAAGGTGCAAGGACGTGGAGAGGAACAAGAATGGAGAGGAACAAGAAGGACAAAGTTCTCAATGCAAATATATAAGAGAGAGAAAATTATAAAAGTGGTTGATGTGATTTGAAAATAGTTCATGATTTCTGATGCAAAATTGTCTACTGTATTACTGTATATTTTAAGAGCGAGATTTTAGAAATTATTAGAGGAACTCAATAAATATGCTCGCAACATTTTTAGTCACTTGAAAAATCTATTGATTTACCAACTTTAGGAATTTTGGAGATGCTCTAAGCGGGTTGCAAACTTACAACCTTTCGAGAGCTTCAAAGATTTTTTTGTGAGAGAATTGAGTGAACCATATAACGTGCTTTCCTTCCATGGTCCTATTTTTTGAACTTACTTGTATGGCCCGAAAATAAAAATATCTTCTTTCTATGGCCTTTCGTCTAATTCAGGCTGCTGACGGTGTTAGGTGTGGGGTAAAATTACTATTTTAGCCCTGGTCAAAAGAATAAAGTTTCAGCGGAAAAATTGTATTTTTTTCATACGATCTCGGATGAAGATTATTTTTATATGAAAATTGTAGCTCCCGACGAGATCTACAACTTTCTAGTTTTGAGTATTTTAATTTGAGGTAGCTAAGATGCTCAAAAAATAAATAATTTTTCAGCAGTATATTAATTACGTACAAATGTCTATCGCCTTGGAAAAATCATATCTTTCTTATGTGGTGTCAAATGGAGATACTTTATATATACAAGTTATAGCTCTCGATGGGATGTACAACTTTATAGTTTCATGTTTTTTTTCATTTGAGATCATTAAGATGCTCAAAAAATAATATAAAGTTTCAGCAACATATTAATCGCGTACAAGTTCTAAAACTACAATTTATGTACTATTACGTGTGACCTTATTTATGAAATATTACTCTAAATTTTAAAACGATAAACTAAACTCTGTACTTTATTTTTTTGTCACTTTTTACCCCACATTTAACACCGTCAACAGCCTGAATTGGACGGAAGGCCATAGAAGGAAGATATTTTCGTTTTCAGGCCATACAAGTAAGTTCAAAGAAAAAGGGACATGGAAGGAAGACGCATTTTTTTTAAGGCCATACAGATAAATATCTCAAATAATTAAGGGAGGTAAGAATAACTTTTTCCTATTAATTAACTACCAAGACCCAAGACCACGAGCCCAATTACTACACACTCGAGGTCGAGGCCTAGCTATGCAGTCTGGAGGCCCATAATGACACAGTCCAGTTCTCAATCAACTTAGTAAAGGCCCACAGCCCATCTGGCCCAGGGCGACCTCGAACGTGAGAGAGGCTTCCGGGGGAGACGAGAGCGAGAGCCAGATCGTAGGAGGCGAGCCCACCGGCACCGGAGGGGATGGCGCGGAGGAGGGGCGGCCCCGCGCCGGCGACAGCGGTCGCCTCGCCGGCCGTGCTCGGCACGGTGGCCGTCATGGCGCTCGTGTACTACTCCACGGTGTTCGTCTTCCTTGACCACTGGGTTGGCCTCGCCACGCCTGCCGGCGCCGCCCACGCCGCCGCCGTCTCGCTCGCCGTCGCCGCGTGCTTCCTCGCCTTCGTCTGCGCCGCGGGTGCCGACCCCGGCACCGTCCCATCCGCGTTCGCCCCCGACGCTGAAGCTGCGCAGGGACAGGTCGGAGAACTAACCGAGATCTCTCTCTCCCGCTTTCCTTGTCCTCCTTCCTTATCGACCTCTTCAATCGGAACACCTGCGAGTGCAGATTGGCATATAAACGTCTCTTTCGCACTAGTATAGCTGGAATCAGTGTAGCTTCCCAAGCCCAATCCCCTTGAAAGCTCGATCTTTATCAGAAATGAATCAGTTGCCCTGAGCAACTAAATCAGATCCTTGTGCACAAGCAGATAAATCATATGCGTCTGATTCTTCATTTGTTCATGCCATAGTAGCACTCCTTGGATTCAGCAGTTTAGCTGCTACTCCTAGTTTGGTTTTGCTATTCACTTGGTATCTGCATGCTGATCGTGTATTCGGCGCTAGCTGTCCGATCACTTTGAAACTTGATCTTTTCCAGAAATGGACCTATCACCTTGAACCAAATGAGATCCAATGTGCACACATTGATGACCCCATATGTTTCTTCATTTGATCATGTCACGGTAGTACTCCTTGGCTTCGGCAGTTTTCGCTGCTACTCCTAGTTCCAAATTATGTTTGTGCACTACTTGTGCTATTTGTGTTGGTGCACGCTCATTATGTATTTGGTTGCATCAGGGGTTGAAATCAAGGTATTGCGATAAATGTTGCATGTTCAAGCCTCCTCGGACCCACCACTGCAAGGTCTGCAAAAGGTGTGTTCTGAAAATGGTAGGTGTGCACCATCTTTGTCGATGCTGATGCTGTGTATGTCTTGACATATGCTTCTGCAATTATTAAAAGGCATGGTAATGTTGTCGATGGCAGGATCATCACTGTGTCTGGATCAACAACTGTGTAGGATACGCAAACTACAAAGCCTTCATCATTTGTGTCCTGAATGCAACTATTGGGTCTCTTTATTCATTTGTAAGTGACTATACTGCACCAAAACTGGTACATCTAAACATCTTCAATGGTGATGTTTACAACTGTGTCAAAATATTTTGCAGGCGATATTTCTATGCGATCTACTTCTGAAAGAGCATGACTTTGATATTCTATATGTGAAGATACTCTATGTGAGTGCCCTGACCACTATTCTAAGCTAGGAGCTCTCACTATGCCATCAGCAGTCTCTTTCTTGATAAAAATTCAGTCCATTATCAGGTTTTTATACCACAGTCCTACAGAAATGTGCTGTTTCTTCAAATTTATACTGAGATTCACCATTATAGGACTTCTTCAAATGTACATATTTATATAGTTTAACTCCTAGTTCTGTTTATCTACACTATCACAAAGTTAGTTTGGGTATAGCAGCCGCCAATAATGTACTGGCGGTATTGCTTGAACATGTCAATATGTTTTGTCTTACAATCTGAGGAAAATGATCATGAAAAGTTGTTTCCTAGTGGTATATCGCATGACAAAGTGGACCCTTCTCTAACTTGCATTGTAGATGGAAACGGTCCAACATCTTTAAGCTTTGTACAAACTCATGCTATATCGAGGAAACGAAACGTTTCTCTTTACTGGTCTAGCAAGGCATGTAGTGGTGTTACGAATATGATTCCGTGCCTCAGCTAATATGCTCCGTGGTCATTGTCTATTTAGTTTTGTAGTATGCTTTTTTGGGGGTTTGTTTCTTCGCCTTTTTTTTCTATACAAGGACCAGGTTATGGACTAATCTAAATGAGTATCATGAAAATGCAGATCTTGGCAGGTGTCCTGTTATTCTTCTTAAGCTTGACAATAGGTTCTCTACTATGCTGGCACATCTATCTCTTGTGTCATAACATGACAACCATAGAGGTAAGCTACTATTTGGAATTTCATACGTCCATCCACTGCATAGTTTCCAGGCACAACATTTAATTGTTTTCTGTTCCTTTGCATCAGTACCGGGAGGCAGTTAGAGCTAGGTGGCTTGCAAAGAAGAGTGGGCAGAAGTACCGCCACCGGTTCGATCTTGGGATACGGAAGAACATTCAGATGGTACTATTACATCAAGAAGAACATCCAAAGCTTCTCCTTATGACCCAACATAAGAATTTCAGCTGGTTTCAAGTTTTGTGTTGAGGATTAGATCAGTTACACAGTTCAATTTTATTCATCATTGCCGTTCCATTTGACTGAATCTTTGATCCATCTGATCTGTAACAGATCCTGGGTCCAAACATTCTTTGCTGGCTTTGCCCTACTGCGACTGGGCATCTGAAGGATGGCACCAACTTCCAAATCACGAACAACTGATGAATGTGCCAACAGCATTTCCAGTCACCACGTGCTACCCTGTAGATTTCCATGTTGATTTTGTAACCAAATTGCTCCTGTATCATGTTACATTGGCTTTCTTGCGTCTTGCTAGCTAGGGCACCTGTAGAAACCTTCAGCTCCTCCCAATCTTGTAACAGCATGTAAAGCTTCTTCTCCCTCTCCCAATCTCCATGTATTTTGTTCAATTTTTTTTTGTGTACGAGTATAGTTGAGTCCGAACCCACTCTACTGAAACATTGGATTGTGAACTTAATTTGAATATGTGCTGCGAATTATCCCATATTTTACGCCACATGAAAATGCTGTTCCATCTGACTCTCTCTAAAAAAAGATATCATTGTGGTCGTGCTTGTTACACATGTCGGTCGGCTCTCGCTACATTACATATGCACAAGCTCGATCGCTTTTGTGGCGCCTGTTCTGATGTGTCACTGTGACTGTCAGTTCAGGTCCAGGTCCAGGTGGAGCGGCACGCCGGGCGTGGGGTCCAGGACCTGCACCTGGGGAAGCGCCTCCGACAGCAACGCCTGGAAGGACTGCGTCGTCCCCTGTTCGGTGAGCACGGCGGTCAGGAGCCCGCCGGCGTCCAGGTCGGCGTTGCTCGTCGGGACCACGTACCTCGCTCGCAGCATCCCGGCCAGGTCGACGGCGTCCTCCTGCCCGGCGACGAGCGTGTAGTAGTTGCCGTTGCCAGGTAGGGGGAGGAGCTGCTTCACCACCGGCGTGATCACCACGTCCGCCCGCACCCGCTTCCTCTCCAGGAACGACCTGTCGTGCAGGCAGTGCGGCTCGTAGTACAGGAGGCCGTTGTTCCTGTCGTCGTCGCCTGCGGGCATGAGGAGGACGTAGCCGTTCTCGGGGCGCTCCCACGGCGAGCCCAGCAAGGTGCCAGCGGTGGCCAGCACCCGGACGTCCTGGCTGACGGCAGTGGACTGGCCGGGCTCCAGGTAGGTGACGCAGCGGAAGGGCGTGGGCAGGGAGGCGAGCACCGGCCGCGCGTTCAGGCGCCCTGGCCGACAGCTGCGTCAGCGTCCGGACGTGGCAGTGGTCGTCCAGGCGGTTCGTGATGAGCAGCAGGTCCGGCCTCGCGTCCGGCGCCAGGAGGTCGTCCACTCCGAGGGCCTTCACCTTCGGGTTCTTCTTGGCGCCGTCGTAGAGCCACGGCATGCCGAAGTCGAGGTTGCCGACGACGAGTGGGTCCACCAGGATGCGCAGAGGGGCGGCTTGGTGTTGCTGGTGTACCTCCCACACCCAGCTGTTGATCTCCAGGTACGTCAGCTTCAGCGTCACCTGCTGCTGCTGCTTCCTCCTGGTGCTGGAGGATTGCTCGGACGTCCGGGAGGCTGCTGCGGCTACAGTTGATGTTGGACCTGAACGGTGGCTCCCAGCCGGGGTTGACAGAAGACGACGGCGGCAAGGAGAAGCAGCAGCGGCTGGTGGCATAGTAGTGTAGTATGTGCTGGTGGCATAGTAGGAGAACCATGGCCATCGATGCAAGCAATGCGAAGTCCGGCGGTGATGGTATGATGGAGAGTTGGGAGTGTGAGTGGGCTGTGATGTGAAGGTGACTCCATCAGGACATTTCAGCAACTCACGCCCTCTCCAATCACAATCTCCCACTCGCAAAATCCTGCCAAAAAACACATGTGTTCTTTCTCACCACAGAGGGTTAGTGGTCGTGGTCATCTTAGACTAGTCGAACCTTCAGGGTCTATTTGATCACCTGCAACTAATTGTTAGCTGACTACCATCTTTCCATAATAAATGCACTTTTATAGTTTAAAATTTGTCCCAAAATAAATAGACCTTCGAATATACATGGGACAACGTAAATCTAGTTGTCTTTTCTATTTTCTCTCTTCCCAAAATACAATGATTACATTTTTATAACAGTATATATATAATTTCTAATTAGTATTGATCTCTCCACCAAAATCCCAGAAGTGCACTTATTTAGGGCGGAGGGAGTAGTTGGTTTTTCATATCTAAGAACGGCCACACAGTGTATGCAGGGTTAAAGTGTCATTTCAACTCAACGTCAAGAACAGTGCTTGGATTGGCGGTTTTATATGTCGTATGTATTGGCAAGCATCAGTCATGGTCATCTTTAGACTAGTCTCATGCCGAACCTTTAGGGTCTATTTTGATGACCTACAATTAATTGTTAGCTGATTAAAATTTAGTTGATTTTTCATATCTAGGAGCGGCCACATAGTGTATGCAGGGTTAAAATGTCATTTCAACTCAACATCAAGAATAGTGCTTGGATTGTTTTATATGTCGTAAGTTGGTTTTTCATATCTAAGAGCAACCACACAGTGTATGCAGGGTTAAAATATCATTTCAACTCAACGTCAAGAACAGTGCTCAGATTGGTTCTATATGTCGTATTTACTAGCAAACATCAGTCATGCATATGGCTATTGTCATCCTTACGGATGTCACCTCTTCATTGGTTAGTTTTATTTTGCTACTTTTGTTGATGTGACACGCCAGCAGGGGCGGATTCACGGCCAGGGCTGGGGGGCTGCAGCCCGGGGTGGTGCCCAAAAATACCAGGAACAGCTCTTTAGAGACCAGCCCAAAACAGCCTGTTAGCCCCCTCCGTGGCCTTCGGATCCTTGCTTCTGCTCAAGCATCCGATGCCTCTTCGCCGCTGAACGCGAAAAGCTGGACTCTGCTTCCTTCGTGACCCGGTCTGCCGTGCCGGCGCCGCCATTCACTTTGCAGAGATGCCTTGGCTGCTAGCTGGGGCTGGGCACTGCCTAACCTCCAGCGTCACCGCTCAACATCCCCTACTTACCACAGCATAGCTCACGCCTCACGCTGAGAGCCGGCCTAGTTTCGTTACATCTTGTTCATTTTTTTATGAATGGATGCAAATGTCTAGTTCTAATAATCGTGATTTAATTTGTAAATATTATGCTAGGATAGAAAGATATTTTAGGAGTTTACAATATTTCTACAAATTACTTGGACACTTTAAATTGATATCGACATTTGTATTTTTTGTTATATGTATTATTAGTGTATATGGCTGGTATGGTTTTTAGTCCTCTATTACTTAGCCACTCTCGTGACTCGTTTCTAGATCCGCCACTGCACACCAGATAGGTAGCTAGCATGACAGCGTCTATGAAACCCCTACGGGACATGGAAAATGACCTATTTACCTGTCCAACCTGACACATGCACCGGCGGAGTCAATTGGAGTTGGAGAAAATCTAGAGAAATATTATCTCTGCTGGAATTACAGAAAGATTGACATGCATAGACTGCATTGTTAGCTTCTTTTTTAGGGAAATTGTTAGCTCCTTCTTTGCTTTCTCTTATTTTTTTTATTAGCACACACGATCAATGGTTGAAGGCTGGTTAGCTTTGTTGTGTCCGTGTCGCGTGCATGGACTGCATTGCTCCAGCCGCGCCTATCTCTCGTCTTGGACCCTACGCATCTTCCGTGGCATCTCGCGCAGCTGGAGCAATGCAAAAGCCGGCACTGGCCAAGCGTAAAGCTTTGCGGTGCTGCAGTGCCGGCCGCGCACCGCCAAGAAGGCGAAGAGCGGCTGGAGGCCGACGGCCATGGCCATCGATGCAATGCGAAACCCGGCGCCGGCGGTGATGGAGAGTTGGAGTGCGTGAGTGGGAGCCGTGGAGCCGTGCAGGTGGTGGTAGGTGCCTTGGTGGACTCGATCGGGAAATTTCAGCAATGCAAAGAGTCACACATGTCGGAATGATCTCATCCATCTTCACCCAACGGTTAAGATGGACCCTTTGACCGCGTCCTGATCGGGGATGCTTAACCGACTCGCCCAGTCGGTGGGCCCCTGTCGCGCTGCCCTATAAAGAGGAGGTGGGGGCCAGGGGCACACAACGCGATGTTACCCACCATAGTAACTGCCCCACCTTCTTTCCTAGACCGATTGAGAGGATGGGCAGTAGGCGACGGGAAGTCCATCGTCGCCGCTGCATCGACCCCGACGTCCGCGCCACCATCGCCTCTCCTTCACCGCCAAGCCCGATGGTCTGTCTCGCCCCCTTTCTTCCCTCTCTCCCTCTCTGGATCTCTGTGTTGGAGACGTATTCATGTGTTTATCCCAAATAGTGAAGTACATCACCCACTGATCTACTACCCTAGACGATTCACAGTTTAAACATTGGTACCGGAGCCAGTTACTGGCGTGTAGTTTCAGTGGGGTAGAAAAGAACATGAAATCCGAAAAGAAAGAGAGGAATCAGTTTCGGTTCAAGTGCAACCTAACCCTAGATCTAGATTTTCATCGAATCTAGAGTCCGGGAAAGAAAAGATAAATCGATTTTGAATCGGTAAAGAAACCCTAACCCTAAAAGGCCGCAACCTAACCCTAAAAGACCGCCGACGGTGGGAAGCAGAACCGCACGGTCGAGCTGTGAGCTCGCCGGCGCTCCTGCACCGCGTGAAGATGCAAGGTGCACCACCGCGGTTCCCCTCGACGGTGCCGCGCGCGACTCCGGCCGCACGCGCGCGCCGGCGAGAGGCACCACGGCGGCGCTGCCTCACCACTTTCTCTGGCCGCCACCCGCGACCGTCGCTGCTCCGTCTTCTTCGGGTGCCGCATGCGATTGTGTGAACAAGGGGAAGGGGAAAAGAAAAGAATAAACAAGAAGAGGCCGGGGGGAGCGGCTGCGGCTCCGGCGGGGCCACCACCTCGCCGCCTCCGGCGACTCCACAGCTTCCCACTGCCACCACTGCTGTCCGGCTGAGGCAGTAGAGAAGGGGAAGAGAAACAAGAAAGACAAAGAAAAGGGAGCCGAAGGAGATGGGGGATGGGCTTGGCGGCTGCGCCGCCATCCTCTTCCTTTCCGGCCGCCATGGCCGGCCGGCAGCCGTGCCTCTCTTTTTTGTGCGGCGCGGTTGAGAAGAGGAAATGAAATGAGTGCTAGGGTTTTCGGTTGAATGGCCGGCGCCTCGTTTTTGTTCGGCCGAGATGAGCGGATGGTCGTCGGATCAAAATCGATGGCCAGCATCGACCGGGCCGGCTCATGGCCCAGGCGGGGAAACAGATTCCCGGCCCAGGCCTAGGTTGAGGCCTGGGACGCGGGGGAGCTGCTGCCGGGCCGAGGAGCAGCAGATTCACGTGCTGGGCCGCGCGCGTCCGTGAAAGTGAAATGGGCCGCGGGTCTCTGCACTGCTGGTTTGGCATGCTGGGCCGGCCTCAGCGTGGGATCGTAGGCAACAGAAAAAGAAAAGGTGCCCTGCTAATGAAAGTGAACTCTGTGATTTTGTTTTACCTTTTTTCCATAAACGGATTTTGATTTATTTTGAAGAATTTGAATGGAATGATGATGAAATCACTGTACAACTTTTTCCAATGATAATTTTGTTCAGAGAATAGTAAAGAATTCTAAGAGTATCTGGAAAATAGAATTATGGAATTTATTAACGTTTTCCGCTGCAAAGTCAAAGTTTTATTGCCTTCTCATTAAATTCAAACCAACGGGAGGATTTAATTTGAAGAGCAATTATAGCAATTCAATGAATGATGAAAAGTTTATCCTCTAGTTAAAGTTGGAACCAACAGTAAAACTTTAATTGGAGGAATAGTCCGTTTATTGTTAAGATAAATTATAATATTGTTATTTTCTGACCAACGTTGATGATAACAATATTATAAGTTTATTTATGAGTTTAAGTTTAAAGAAAATTATGATATTGTTATTTTCTGACCAACGTTGATGATAACAATATTATAATTCTATGAGTTTTATGTTTAAAGTTTAAATCTCTGATGAATTTTACATCAAAGTGACCAATTTTCAGAGAATAGATAAGAGACAATAGATGCTCCAGAGCGAGCAGAATGTAATGTATTTTCATGTTTCCGCTGCAATGATGATGATGATCTTTAAAATTAAATTCGAACAAATGGGAGAATTTAGTTTTGAAAAGGGTTATAAGATAATTGAGTTTTCATATGTTAATTCCATTTCTGCCCAACGGTGATGTGGAATTGATGTATAAGATTGATGGTTTTATTCTATTTCCGCCCAACGGTGATATAGAATAGAACTTAAAGTTTAAAAGTTTAATGTGCGTGTCTTTAACCAGACCAATGTAGGGTTATTTTCATGCTCATTACTGATGATATTTTTTAGATAAAGAACTTCATGCCTTTATTCTTGAAGGGTGAAAAGAAAATGAGCTGGGTACTTGTGACTCAGAAGATGAAAAGTGCAATTTTACAGAAAGAAGACCATTGTGTAAGGGACTGCGGTCTCTTTAAAGAATGACTTCAAAAGAAAAATGATTCTAGGATATTGATCCAAGAAATAGAACAATAAAAGTTTAGTTTAAGAGATACCTTTTATGTACTCTTTATAAAAAGTTTTTAGTTTTCAATTTTATCATCATGATAAAAGATGTAAAAAGTAATATAATTTTTAGACTTAATCATCATGATTTGAAATGTAATAAGTGACATGCATGTTTAATTTGACCAACGTCGGATTAACCATGTGTGTTAAAGAGTATTTGGATTTATTTCTAAATTTGTTGATTGGATATGAGCCAATATTGACATTTGTGTCCCTTCAAGAAAATTATCTCGCATAGCAGGAAAAAGATTGTGATAGTGCCCGCATGACGGGAAAAGTTTGAGAAAATACCCGCATGGCGGGGTAAAGTTGGCATAGTACTTATGTTAATCAATCCTGCATGGCGGGAGAAATTTGACATAGTATTTATCCTGCATGGCGGGAGAAAATTGTGATGACTCATGTGCTTTGAGTGTATCCCGCACAGGGAGAAAGATTAGGGTAGCTCTTATGCTATCCTAGTATAAGTTTAAGGAGAACAGAAAGTTACAGACGAACCTCAAGATAAGAATGACATGCAAGCGTGACTTGCGAAAGTATTAATGATAAAAGACTCTGTTGAGTTTTTGAAGTAAAATGAGAAAAAGTACTCCCAACGAATTAAGAAATAATTTCATTTGCATGATGTAATCATGTGGATGAAGAAAGTAATCAAAGTTTCCTCATTCACAAGAGTTCTGAATAGTTTTCGAAATTGTGATAGAAAAGTTAGTACCACATTTCGAGGGGGAGAAAGGTGAGATCAATTAAGAAAGACAATTAAGAAAGATACTTCCCCATAATTCAGATAATGCGATGCATACTAAAGTGATCTATAAAAAATAAATGTGATCGTCGGGGGAGTAAGACGGTCATAATATCGATACCCCTATAGTAAAGAAATAGCTAAATTCATAGACTTTTTACAGTTCTAATAAAAAGATAGCATAGTCAGCCAGTATTCATACTGGACGTGTTCAGAGTTATTAAGGCGGTGCTAAACGCGCCACATGAGTTCTAGCAGATTAAACCCAAAATGAGAAAATTTGAAGATAAGACAATCTGGGAGAGCATGGTACAAAGAGACCTAACTCCGCAAGGAGGATGAATAATGTAAAGAAGGATCTTGTTATATAGGACCTTGTAGAATCAATTGTCTTTTGACAATAAAGGTCAAGAAATGCTAGTAACTGAGGCCCCAGCAAATCTCAAAGAATAAGAAAATCAGATATTTCTGATGATTATAAAGTTTATATTAGTGAAATTCAAATAGAGGGTAATCCCACCTAATTTGAAGAAGCCATGAGAGGCGTTCACTCGTCCAAGTGACAAGAAGTAAAGGAAGATGAAATGAAATCGATAATACCAATAATTTTTTGGGATCTAGAATAAATTCCTAAGGAGCCAAAACAGTAGGCTGTAATGGGTCTACAAGACAAAATGTGACTCCAAAGGAAATATGTAAAGATGTGGAGCGCGACTTGAATCAAAAGTTTTTGCACGAAGCGAATGAATAGATTACAATGAGTGCTAGTGGCACATCATGATCTGAGTTACATCAGATGAAAGTAAAGACAACATTTCCTAATGGGATTTGTATGAAAATAATTACGTGGCACAACCCAGAGGTTTTGTCATGAAAAGAAAAGAATGTAAGGGATGCCACCTATAGAAATCTCTTATGGACTGGAGCAAATCTCTAGACAGTGGCATTTAAAGTTGAAGAGTCAATTAGAAATTTTGGGTTAAAGAGAACGAGAGGACAATTGCGTTTGTACAAAGTTATAGAAGGAAAATTTATTTCCTAATCCTGTGTGAATGACACCCTAATTGTTAGTAGTGATGTCAATCTACTGCATGAAAAGAAGTGGTTGTCCTCAAGGTTGAATAAGAAAACTCTCGGTGAAATGTATCCCGTTAAAAGAATTGAAATTCACCGAGATAGAAGAAAAGGGGTATTGTGACTATCGCATAGGCATGCTAAGAAAAGTTTCTAAAGAAATAAAGTACCTATGCGGGTAAACCTACGCCTGTTCTCATGGTCAGGGTAATAGTTTTGAGAACTTTAATATTCCAAAAGCAATGTAAGATTGTTATAGATGGACGTCCTATATGCTTCAGCTGTTGGAAGCTTAATGAGTACAAAGATAAGACCTTGCCCTGACACAGTTTACGTATCCGGGTTGTTTTGGCAAAAGTCCAGTCCAGATATAGATCACTGGAATGGAGTTAAAAATGTCGGCCTCATGCTAAAAGGAAAGAACAGGTACTCTCAAGTAGTTGTGGGTACAAATGTTATATTTTGGCGAGATGTTTAGTGAAACCCACATAGTAGCTAACACTCGCAGTTGGAGTTTTATTGTGGAAAAGCTCCAAAAAAACAATTTTAGTATCATCAGTGATACAAAGTTATAGTATAGCATGATATGAGGCTGAGGGACAGGCAAAATGGTTAAAGAACTTAAACCTGGAATTGCTAATGGTTGTCAACAACAATAACCATTTAAGTAGTTTGCTCCTATAACAACGAGTCAAGTGTGCTGCCAAACACATTGACACTAAAGTTATACGTTGTTGAGGAGAAAGTCCGGAATCATACTAAAAGTATTGAATGTAAAAGTGACAAGCAAGTGCTTGCAGATCCGCTTACCAAAGGCTTACCGCCCAGTGTGTTAAGAGAACACACAGTCGACATGGGTTTATGGTATAGCCTATAATTTTCGGACAATAAAGGGCCCAAAGTTGAAGAATCTGTTTCAGATCAGAGATGTGTATTGTAGCTGTTAAATCTATCGGCGACTGACCGTGACGATGAGGCATGCTCTATACACTGATTTGTGATGGAACAAATAAAAGTGAAAGCAATTAAAGTCAAAGTTTAAAGTTAAAGTATAAGATGAGATCAAGGGGGAGAATGTTGGAATGATCTCATCCATCTTGACCCAACGGTTAAGATGGACCCTTTGACCGCGTCCTGATCGGGGATGCTTAACCGACTCGCCCAGTCGGTGGGCCCCTGTCGCGCTGCCCTATAAAGAGGAGGTGGGGGCCAGGGGCACACAACGCGATGTTACCCACCACAGTAACTGCCCCACCTCCTTTCCTAGACCGATCGAGAGGATGGGCAGTAGGCGACGGGAAGTCCATCGTCGCCGCTGCATCGACCCCGACGTCCGCGCCACCATCACCTCTCCTTCACCGCCAAGCTCGATGGTCTGTCTCGCCCCCTTTCTTCCCTCTCTCCCTCTCTGGATCTCTGTGTTGGAGACGTATTCATGTGTTTATCCCAAATAGTGAAGTACATCACCCACTGATCTACTACCCTAGACGATTCACAGTTTAAACAACACACTCTCCAATCGCCATCATCCATTTCCAGAATCCTGCCAAACGACACATGTAATGTTCTTTCCCGCCACAAAGGGTTTGTTGGCACAAAACAACAAGTATATGGTCACCGTAGTTCTGTCTCAAACGTGTTATGGCCTATTTGATCACTGTGATCCTGTTCGGCTGATGATTTCTGCAGCGGCTGTTGATGCTGATTTGTTGTGAGAGAAAAACACTGCTAAATGGCTGGCTGATTTTTGCTGATAAACTCAAGCGAACATGGTCGTGGCCAATTGTTAGCCCATTGATTCCTAAAACTAGTACTCTTCTTACGTGGGTCTTGTTTAGTTCTCACCCTAAAATTTTACACTCTATCACATCGGATGTTTGGACATATGTATGGAGTATTAAATATAGACTAAAAAATAACTAATTATACAGATTACGTATAATTTGCGAGACGAATCTTTTAGGCCTAATTAGTCCATGATTTGAAAATAAAGTTATACAGTAACAAATGTGCTAATGACGGATTAATTAGACTTAATAAATCGTCTCGCGGTTTACTGACGGATTCTATAATTTGTTTTTTTATTAGTATCCAAACACTCTATACGGCACCCCCATATGACATCCGATGTGACACCCTAAAACTTTACACCCTGGAACTAAATAAGACCTAAATTTACTTGGCTTTTTCATATCTAATAGGGTGTTTGGTTCACCCAACTAAACTTTAGTCCCTATCATATCGAATGTTTAGACACATACATGAAGTATTAAATATAAACTATTTATGAAACTTTTTTTTGAGGGAAACCGGAGCTTCATTAATCATGATCAGGATTACAATCACGGTTTATGATGTCCATAAGTCCAGGTGGGGTTATAGGCCACTCCACCACCTGAGAAGCACGGGACACCAGCCGAACACAAGCATGAGCTAAAGTATTACATGTTCTACTGATGAAGCAAAGACTAAAACTATCAAAGTTCCGGCTAAGATCTTCTATCTTTCCGATGATAGGCGAAATCTCTGAATTCTGGTGTGATCGATTGACCCACATGTTAACAAGTACCTGGCAATCCGTCTCCAAACAAATTCGCCGAATGCCCCGATCACGCGCGAATTGCAGGCCGTCATAACATGCCCGAGCCTCAGCAACTAGCGCACTCATGCAATGCTCATACCATTTAGCTGTGCCACCACATGTTCTCCCATCTGAATCTCGGAGAATAACACCGGTTGCTGCTGAACGATCACCATCATAGAAAGCCGCATCTACACTGCACTTGGTCCAGCCCGGAGCTGGTCTTTCCCAACGCTTCAGATTAACTACTGCAGCCTTCTCTTTTTCCGGGTGTACTAATTGTCAGAGGTCAAAAGCTGTATCTACAGCCCATTGAACTGTAATTCTCACCGGCAGCGGAACCTTATCATGGCGTCTATCATTTCTTGCCATCCACAAGGACCACATACCGCATAAAATCACCGCTGCATCTTTAGGCAGGAACAGGTTGGGATCAAGCAAATCACGAGCCCAAGTAAGAGGATTCAGGTGTGGTACTATTTACGAAACTAAATACACATATTGAGACTAATTTGTGAGAAATTTTTAAGTCCAATTAGTCTATCATTTGACAATGTGGTGATACAATAAACATGTGCTAATGACAAATTAATTAGTCTTAATAAATTCGTCTCACAGTTTACTAACGAAATCTGTAATTTGTTTTTTTATTAGTATTCGAACACCTCTTCCCCATGGAGCTTGTGAGGTAACACCCATGCGACATAGTCCCCGCATCAAACACCACCTGGGAGTAGCCGCAGTGTACGCAGGGTTGAAATGTCATTTCAGCTCAGTGTCAAGAACAGTGTTTAGATTTGTTTTGTGTTGCAGTGGTCAGCAATTCAGCATCGGTCATGTAAAGCCAGCCTAGCACTTAAAAGAAGTACTCCCTCCGGAAAAAAAAAGTATATAACTGTAAAAAGTATGCGAGTCAAACAAGTTTAACTTTGATGAAGTTGGTAATAAATAGTATTACAGTCGATGTTGGACCTGAACGGTGGCTCCAAGCCGGAGTTGACAGAAGACGACGGCGGCAAGGAGAAGCAGCAGCGGCTGGTGGCATAGTAGTGTAGTATGTGCTGGGGCTCAAGAGAAGCTGGAGCCCGATGGCCATGGCCATCGATGTAAGCAATGCGAAGTCCGGCGGTGATGGTATGATGGAGAGTTGGGAGTGTGAGTGGCCTGTGATGTGAAGGTGACTCCATCAGGACATTTCAGCAACTCACGCCCTCTCCAATCACAATCTCCCACTCGCAAAATCCTGCCAAAAAAACACATGTTCTTTCTCACCACACACAGGATTTGTGGTCGTGGTCATCTTAGACTAGTCGAACCTTCAGGGTCTATTTGATCACCTACAAGTAATTGTTAGCTGACTGAAATTTAGTCCATCTTTCCATAATAAATGCACTTTTAGTGTTTAAAATTTTCACCAAAATAAATAGACCTTGGAATATATATGGGACAACGTAAATCTAGTTGTCTTTTCTATTTTCTCTCTTCCCAAAATTCAATGATTACATTTTTATAGCGGTATATTTATAATTTCTCACAAGTATTGATCTCTCCACCAAAGTCCTAGAAGTGCACTTATTTGGGGCGGAGGGAGTAGTTGGTTTTTCATATCTAAGAGCGGCTACAGAGTATATGCAGGGTTAAAGTGTCATTTCAACTCAACGTCAAGAACAGTGCTTGGATTGGCGGTTTTATATGTCGTATTTACCGGCAAGCATCAGTCATGGTCATCTTAGACTAGTCTCATGCCGAACCTTTAGGTCTTGTTGGGTTTCACATGTTAAAGTTTAACTCCCATCACATCAATGTTGCGGCAAATGCATGGAGTACTAAATGTAGACTAATTGCATGCATATCGGCACATATTAGGAGTAATTTACGAGACGAATCTATTAAGCCTAATTAGTCCAAAATTAGAAACTTTAATTGAAAACTTTTTATCAAATAAGACGAAAATGCTACAGTGTTTGTTAAACTTTAACACCCCAAACCAAACAGGCCCTTAGGGTCTATTTTGATCACCTACAACTAATTGTTAGCTGATTAAATTTAGTTGGTTTTATATACAAGGTTAAAATGTCATTTCAATTCAACGTCAAGTTGGATTGGTTTATACTCCCTCCATCCAAAAATCGGCATCATATGAGCAAAATTGAGATTTCCAAAAATTGGCGTCATTTTAGGTGGTCCTCCCGTTTTGGTAATGAATATGACGCCTCGTACTACTACAGCCGTGCATGCGCTCCAAGCCTCCAACCATATGCCGTGCATGCGCAGGGGAAGTGAAACGGACACCGTGCATGCGTGGTGGTTAATTGAAAATCTGCACGGCTTTGGTGCTTCTTGGTCATCGTGCCAAAGGCTAAAATGATGCCGATTTTTGGACGGAGGGAATATGTCGTAAGTTGGTTTTTCATATCTAAGAGCGACCACACAATGTATGCAGGATTAAAATATTATTTCAACTCAACATCAAGAACAATGCTAAGATTGGTTTTATATGTTATATTTATTGGCATGCGTTAGTCATGCATGTGGCCGGAATATTTAATTTATTGCAATCCTTACCAATGGCACCTCTTCATTTATTATTTTTATCTAAGCATTTATACATTTGCCACTCAAAACGGTAAAACTATATTATTTTGCTGATGTGGCACACCACATAGGTTAGCTAGCGTGGTACGCTCTCGGAAAACCCTACGGGACATGGGAAATGACCTATTTACCCTTGCTACTGTACTACGCGATACATGCACCGACAAAGTCAATTGGAGTCAGAGAAAATCTGGAGAAATATTAAAACATATCACTGCTGGAATTTCAGAAAGATTGACATGCATAGACTGCATTGTTAGTTTCTTTTTTTTTAGGGAAACTGTTAGCTCCTTCTTTGATTTCTCTTAATTTCTTTTTTTATTATTATTACCACACACGATCAATGGTTGAGGCTGGTTAGCTTTTGATCGCGTCCGTGTCGCATGCATGGATTGCATTGCTCCAGCGGCGCCTATCTCCTACACATCTTGTGTGGGTGGTCGATCGATGAGCATGAGCTCCGCCATGACCCTACGCATCTTCCGTGGCATCTCGCGCAGCTGGAGCAAAGCCAGCACTGGCCAAAGCGTAAAGCTTTGCGGTGCTGCAGTGGCGGCCGCGCATCGCCGTCGTGTGCGACTGTGCGTGCCAAGAAGGCGAAGAGCAGCTGAAGGCCGACGGCCATGGCCATCGATGCAATGCGAAACCCGGCGCCGGCGGTCATGGAGAGTTGGAGAGTGCGTGAATGGGATCCGTGGAGCCGTGCAGGTGGTGGTTGGTGCCTTGGTGGACTCGATCGGGAAATTTCAGCAATGCAAAAGTCACACACTCTCCATTCGCCATCATCCAGCCAAAACAACACATGTCACACGTGTTCTTTCCCGCGCACAAAGGGTTTGTTGGCACAAAACAACAAGTATGGTCCCCGTACAAACGTGTTATGGCCTATTTGATCATCGAGGACCGCTGTAGTCCATTGATTGCTATAACTAGTAATTCTTATGTGGATACATTTAGTTGGCTTTTCATATCTAAGAGGAGCCACGCACGGTTGAAATGTCATTTCAGCTCAGTGTCAACAACAGTGTTTAGATTTGTTTTGTTTTGTGTTGCAGTGGTCAGCATCGGTCATGTATGGCCAGAAGTGCTCCCCCGAAAAAAAAAATATAACTATAAAAAGTATGCGAGTCAAACTTGTTTAACTTTGACTAAATTTATAATAAATAATATTAACATCTGTATCTTCGACTAAGTTTATTATAAAACTATATTTTATAATTAATTTAATGGTATTTATTTTCTATTATAATTGTTTGTTATTTTTTTATATATAATTTTGGTACGACTTCAAGTTGGTTGACTCTCGAAAAATGAGAATTCTATTCTGTGTGGGATGAAGGGAGCAGAACCGATCCCTTCTCTTCTCACAGGAAACACCCATGTGTGGATAGCAATAATATAGCATGTGATGAAAATACTAAATCAGTCCATAAAAAAAAGATAGGATCTATGCAAGTCAAACTAGCTTATCTTTGATCAATTTTATATTAATAATATTAACATTTATGCCTCCAACTAGGATCTATTTGGATACCATGGATTTTAAGAATTCGGATTAAAAATCCTAAAATCCAAGAAATCCCTTCCAAACAATCTAGATTCTAGTAATATTACCGCACAGACACAGAGTCCAATAACATGCATAAGTTTTTTTTTATCTAATTTCTTAAAATTCGTATGGATCCAAAGCTAGATTTACTACGAAAATATATTTCATAATCAATTTATTGGTACTTATTTTGTAAAATAAATATTAGTACTTTTTTATATAACTTCAATCAAACTTCGAAAAGTGATAATTACACTCTTTCGTAGCCGGAGAGAGTACTAATTTATCAATTGAACATTGAGGTAACTAGAGTCATCGATATGAGCTTTTATTATTTTTTAGCAAACCCATGCCTGGTGAAGAGAGAAAAATGGAGCATCGGTTTCGAGATAGGATGAGGTGCTCTTTTTTCATCGAAAACGCTCCTTATTGGGTCCGTCCGTTCGGATGGACCCTGTCCTCTCCCACGCCGTCCACTGTTCGTGCCCTCACCGTGCGCTCGCGCCGTACACGATGAGCCCGACGCGCTAGGCGCTAGCTAGCTTACTCCCGGACTCATGCCTCCCGTTGTGGCTGTGCTCCATTCACCTGCTCCTGTTGAGGTCCGTGTCACCGACGAGCTCCAGGGCGACCTCCGCGCCACTCTGGAGCTTCGTGCCGACGTCAAGCTCCATGTCGATAAGCCTTCATTCGTCTAAGCCATAAGCAGATGCTACGCTAAAAGCGCATATTGCAATAGCATGTTTTATGTGTTTCAGATGTTTTTCCGAGGTATGTTACAATTATTGTATATCGATGTTGCAAAATTAGATCGGGATGTTGCACATGTTGTAGTGACTATACACATATGTTTCAAGTGTATTTTCCAATGTTTTATATGTTCCAGACGAATGTTGCAAGTGTTTTGTTTGGATGTTGCAAAAGTAGATCTAGATATTGCATATACATGCATGTTGCAAACATATGCTTTAAGTGTTTTTAGGTCTTTTTTATACATATGTTTACAAGTATTTTATCTGGATGTTGCATATGTTTGCAATGATTTTTAAATGTTTTTCAGGCGTTTTCGTAGATGTTTCATCTGTCTTGTTTTGTATGTTACAATGGTTGCACCTGAATGTTTGAAAAGCAGATCGGATGTTGCACATGGGATGCGTGTGGGAAGCAGCTGATGGCGCGGACGACGTCCGTGGTGGCGTGGGCGACGCCTAGGGCGGTGTCGGATGACTAGTGGTGCGCTTCCTTGCTGTGCTCGTCCGCGTCCGGACACTAGCAAGCCCGTTTTTTCATTACAACAATTCACTTGTGCACCCAGCTTCTTATATTTTGATTTCCTTTGAATCCTCTTCTTTGAACTTTAGCTAGATCTGCAAATCTTAAAACTCGAAGCAACATATAGCAGCCGCCAACATTATTGTTTTATTCATATCATGGAAACAAAGGGAGTGGGTAGTCGGCTGGGCCCGGGCATCCAGCTGCTCGCAGCTGTCGGCAGCGCCGCTACGGCCTGGCGGAGATCGACCGGGCAACGCTGCAACAGCGACTGAAGAGCAGTGTTCCTGCTCCTTTGGGCTGGTTGGAAGTGCAGCGGTTTTGGTGGTGGCGTTTTCGACGTCACGTTCTTCTTGGAGGCACTACCGAGGAGGAGCTAGCTCAGACCTCTCTCTCCTTGGCTTGCTTCCTGCTTCTTTCTTGGGTGAGGCTGGGCCTGGCAGCAAGTTGTTGCTGTTGTTTCGACGAGTGTCCTCCTCTGGCGTCTCTGTTCCGTCGGCGCTCTCCTTGATGGTGTCAGAATATCAAATGCCGGGTGGTGTTCCACCACTGCCACCATTCCCCTTTTGGATGGTGGTACGTGGACCCGGATGTGCTGGAGGATGTCACCATCATTTCCATGGGAGGTCGTCGTGTCCGATGATCTTGGGCTTGCGTGTCCATCGCCATGGTGCCAGAATATCAAATACCGGGTGGTGTGGGCTCGGATGTGCCGGAGGATGTCACCAAATGGTGGAGGGCACGATGGTGCCAGAATATCAAATGCCGGAGGATGTGCCATGGTGAAACCGGCGAGTATGCTGTTCGGCGGGGACGCAAGTCGACGTTCGGTTGACGTCTTTCAGCTTGTGTCTAGGCTTTTCCTTGAGTTTATTTATCAAGGGAGTTCTTTGTTTCCTCTTTGTGTTTTCGGTTGTTCAATTTCTTCAGGCAGCGCGATGTGTGCGCAATGCTACGCCTAAAACTTGTTTTTTTTATACTATCAGGCTTCGAGAGCCAAGTGATCAATGAAAATTCAGGTGGGGATTCTCTCCCCCCGTTGACCGATAAAAAAAAAGGGAGTGGGTAGTCGGCTGGGCCCGGGCATCCAGCTGCTCGCAGCTGTCGGCAGCGCCGCTACGGCCTGGCGGAGATCGACCGGGCAACGCTGCAACAGCGACTGAAGAGCAGTGTTCCTGCTCCTTTGGGCTGGTTGGAAGTGCAGCGATTTTGGCCCAATTCCTAGGACCACTTCAAGTTGGGACAGAAAATTCAAGAGCACTACAGAGGTATTTTGGGCCACGTCTAGGGCCGTGGCTCGAGGCCATATTCGTCTATGAGTGTTGAGGATTTAATTTACAACTTTTTTATGTACACATCAGACTGAAACTTTGGTCCATACGAACATATCCCAGTCCTGTCCCAAACATTCTTTGCAAGTTCATTTGTAACCAAACTGCTCTTGTAGTCACGTTCCATTGGATTTCTTACCATGTAGAAGAAACATTACAGCCCTTTTTCCCAATCTTGTAACAGTAGGTAAAGCTTCTTCTCCCCTCCCGATCTCCATGTATTCCGTTCAATTTTTTTTGTGTATACGAATCTATTTGTTTTGATGAGTCCGAATCTACTATACGAAAACACTGGATTTGTGAAGTTAGTTTTGAACATGTGTTGCAATTTTCTCAATTTTTCCCAAATATTATACTAGCATATTGAATAATAAAATTTTGGTTATTCATTTCCTGAATTTATTTGGGTCCGACACAGATGAGAAAGCCTGTGCAAGGTTTTCCTGTTCTTTCTGGTAGTACTGGGCCCACACGCAGTGGCACACAGGTTGGCGAAGAGGAGAACAGAAAACTTTCTTCATCAGCAGCAACAGGTCAAAAGTCAAAAGGAACGGAGGTCTCCACGTTTCTGGCTCCCACGCCGGCAATGGCCGCCACCCCAGCCCACGGCCGAATTGGAGTCCGTCCGGGTCCGGCCCCATCCCGTCTCGGCTTCCTTGCCAAACCGTCCTCCCGGTGGGCCGCGATCTCTCTGCCGCCGGGGCCTCGCCGCGCGGCTCCGGCGGCGGCCGCGGCCAGGGAGAGGGTCGCGGAGGAGGATGGTCCCGTTTGGGTGGAGCTGGAGCCCATCGCCAGCGAGCAGCAGCTGGACCGGGTCCTTGCGGACGCGCAGCAGCTCGACATCCCCATCGTCCTGCTCTGGTACCCCCTCTTTCCTGGATTGGATTGGATTGGATTGGATTGTGTCTGTAGGGCGGCCGCGGTAACGCTGGCTCGTAATTCCTCCAACAGGGAGATCGGGGTCGTGTATGATTGCGTGGTTAGCAGATTTTGGTTGTTTGATTAGGCACTCATTTCTGGACTGCAAATCTAGCGCCTTGGGCGAGTGAAAAAGGGACAACTTTGTCCATTTGCTCGTAGGTTCACTTATTTACATGGCCCAGGTTGGTGTCATTGCGGTTGAGGAATGGATTTCATCGGCGTATTGCATGGAATGATAAATGCATGCCTGTGGCCTTTTCCTGAATCTACCTTTTTGTCTGTTCCTGATTTCCATTTCTATCTGCTTGTTTCTACTATATTGGCAGTAGAACTGCTATTTATGGCCGAGTGAAAAATATAAGGGTACCCAAAATATAAATGTTAGACCAAACTTCATTTGTTTTTTCTTCAGTGCATGAGTTGCAGCCTATGGTTAGATTATGCTCTCCTGTAGTATCTTTACCATGTAAACAAATAGCAGTGCCATTGTTGAAATTGATATTCATATGTCTCTCTCTTCTCAAAACAAAAAGAAAACTCATATGTAGGATTCAAGGAAAATACTTCAACTATACATTTTTTTAACGTAACAAGATGCGTGATCTGTATCAATTTGAACCAATCAACCATAGGTCCTTTATACTATAAAGAAATATGCTACCGATATGGAACTGTATTTTGAGTAATTTCTATAGTTGCGTCTGTCAAAACTTTCCCCTAATATATGTCAGCTCATGCACAAATTCATACTAGTCTGTGTGTTATGAAGGATGGCGAGTTGGTGCAGAAAATGTATATATCTGAAACCTAAGCTTGAGAAGTTGGCAGCAGAATACCATCCAAGGTTAGAGAGTTTTTAACCCCTAGATTGACAAGAAGTACACTGGCTGTTTTTTTTTCTTGACAAATTGATGATCTCTGTTACAACATAATATGCAGAATCCGGTTCTACTGTATCGATGTGAATTGTGTTCCACAAAAGCTTGTGAACAGTGCTGGAGTAACAGTAAGTCTACCCTTGCGCTGTATGTACACCCAATTATACTTAACTTTATGCCATTCGTAGATTTTTTTTTCCCACACGAGGAACCCCCATTTCCATTAATGCAATAACGCCTAGATTAAAGCTAATTATACCATTCGTAGATGTATCTCTTTTTTTTCACCAGTAAGCTTCTAGAATTCCTTTCTTGTGCTTCTTTCCCTGTTGTGGTTGAAACTGGAAGCCTCTGCTTTATTGGCCCTGGAAACTTTGTGTCAGTTGCCGGCTTTGTGCAACTTGCACCTATATGTTTCCTAGCCTTATCCTTCAGCCTTGGTATTAGAGTACAATATCAAAATATTCTCCCATGATGCATTTGGCCTCATCGTTAGCTTGTCTGCAGCAACTACGTGTATACACAAGTGACAAACCGGATCCCCTAGTATATTTGTTAAATTAACACACACGCTAATGCCTCCTTTTGTCCAACTTGTGCAATCTGTACCGCGGGGCTCGAGCAGAAGATGCCTTCTATACAGGTACAACTGAAGCTTGTTCCCTTGTCCATGGTTTCTATCCCGCTACTGTCTATCCTGAGGACGGTCCTTTGTCCTATGCAGCTGTGGAGCGACTCACGGAAACAGGCGGAAGTGATCGGCGGGCACAAATCTTGGCTGGTGATTGATGACGTCCGGAGGATGATCGAGCAGGAGGAATGATCCGGCGTGTCTCTTAGCGCAGCGATCGTGTGCAGATGATGATAATTGCTCAAAGTCATAGATTGGGCCATACGCTTGGTCAGTCTCGTATCGACATATTAGGAATCATCCATGATCAGAGGTTTTGAAAATCATCGGTTCATCGTGCATAAACACTCAGGGTAGGACTCCCTGGTGTCAGAATCAGAAAGTGTCGAAGGAAGGAATTGGGCTCCCAGTTGCTGCATGCATTCCTGCGATGTCCTTGATGTATCCATGTGTGTGTATGTAACTGGAACCTGCTGTATCAGCAATAATACAATACGGCAAGACTCATTGCCTGTGTACTGACTGGCTTTGATATTAGCCACTGGATCTGGATGGTAGCAGTGTGGTTCCTAGTAGATTACTCATTCATTGATTCATTCATCATAAGAATCGGATATAATGATAGCTTAGTGAGTACTATCTTTGTATTAGGCTTTCCAAAATAACAACTGTCTTGTTTACAAATAATACTAGCATGTACTAGCTTTGTTCTTGAATTATGAAGAGACAAATTGTAGTCGGCTGGGAAGTGGCAGCAGGTTCCCTTGTTTGCTTGGTCTGCTCCTGCATATACTGTTTTAATTATAATATATATACCATGTGCCTGCCCGAGATTGATGAGAAATATGTATCTTTTTCTCAACCACAAACAATGCGCAGTGCCTTTTCTTGCGCCGTGTTTTCTTAGCGCCATCGCAACCTCGCCACTTTCGTGTGTCTGTCAGTTTCGGTGTTAGTATTTTATAATCACAACGCATTAGGCAAACAAAGTCAAGCTCCCTCAGATATTATATCATTAATTATTGTCGTCGTCGTCATCCTTTCCTCGTTTGACTTGCCTGTCAATCGGAGTAGCAGAGATACATATGGATTTTTCATGGACCCACCTGTCAGCCACAGCTCGGACAAGTAAGGAAAATAACACAACACAGAAACCATCTGTAACATACGGTTTTTTTTTTCTGAAAAGGAACAGCAACACATGAAACAGAACAGAGAGATATAAACCATCTCTTTTTTAACCGGGAAAAAAGGAATATTTTTTTAAAAGATTTTGTCGATTTCCAAAATTGTCGCTGTGTTCTTCAAGATGTGTACTGCTGCGTCATACTCATATATACACGTACACTTTATTATGATCTGCAAGGTAGCGATAGAGGACGAGTACCTGGCGGCCGGCCTATGCTCAAGCGCAATACGGCGCTTTGAGATTCGTGCAGCGGGACATCCGACGGCTGGGAGTAGGTGGGGAGGCGGGCTACCGGTCTCCAGGAAGAAAAGGCCACACGTCGCTTTTCGCCTCCGCCTCCGCCTCCGCTCCCTTCCTTTCCCATTCGTCTCGCTCTCGCCTGCCGCCTCGCTCCGGCCGCAGCAGCCGCCTCCGCCCTTCCCTCCCTCCGGAAAATTCCCCAATCCACCCCCCAAACCCTAAATAAATCCTCGATCGACGCGCGCGGGAATCCAGCCACCGTCGGATGGGACCGCGGCCGGCGGCTCCGTAGTGGATTGGAGGCGCTCGGTTCGCGGAGGCGAGGCTGCCTGTTTCATGCTGCTGCTACGGCGGCGGCGCCCGTTCTAGAGGTGAGATTGATTCTCGGCGGTGTCGCGTAGGTTCCCGATCGGTTCCTCGGGTAGGGGTAGGACTGCCATGCCGTTTTTGTTTGGTTCCGTTTTATCTATCTATATCTGTATATAATATCTTAGCTGGGCTAGGGAATGAATGTTTGGGTGTTTCGTCCGCGGATTAGGATGTTTTCCCATCAAGTTTTGTCCGGGAGTCTCCTGCAAGTTAGGTTTCCAGTGGCTTAGTGTTTTGGTTTGGTTCTTGTTTCTTCTGTCCAAGGTAACTTGATGCGTCAGCTCCCTGTACTTCCCTTAAAAGCGGTACTTATAAACCGGGTTCTTTTTAATACAATTAACGGAGGAACTTGGGATTCAAACGATTTCATGTGTTCTGTAATCATGATTTCTCATAAAGATGCATCGATCATTCTTCCAGTTCAATTTTCATGCATACCTTCGGATTACAACTCGACTCTATACAAAGACAGTACTGATCACCATCCGCTTACTGGTTTAGGATTGAACGAAACCAAGAAGGAAGGAAGGAAGGAAGGAGATTGGAACAGAGGCAGGCGCTTCGGCGATGGCTCCATCTCAAGCGGCGGCGTCTGGCCCCACCTTTGAGGACCTCGAGCGCGACCTGCAGGCAGTTCTCATGGACCAAAACCACACGTCCCCCGCGGACGAGCTCAGCATGTTCCGCAGCGGCAGTGCTCCCCCAACCGTCGAGGGCTCACGCACGGCCATGGGCGCGCTCTTCTCTGGTCCGCCGCTTCCTGCTAACAACCTTGGTGGTGGCGGCGGCAGCGGGGCTGGTGCTGGCCTTGACATGCTCACTGAGGAGGAGATACGCTCACACCCAGCGTATCTATCGTACTACTATTCTAATGAGCACCTCAACCCAAGGCTTCCGCCACCAATGGTCTCCAAAGAGGACTGGCGTGCGGCGCAGCGGTTCCAGACTGTGTCTGGAGGTATCGGGGATAGGAGGAGGAGGCCTTCGGAGGTCGGGAGTGGAAACTCGCTGTTCTCGGTGCAGCCAGGGGTGCGTGAGGTTGGTGGAGAGAAGGCGCTGCTGAGTGATAGAATGGGGAGGGGTGAAAGGAATGGGCTTGCACGGCAGCAGTCATCAGAGTGGCTTGGGAGAGGCGCCGATGGGCTCATCGGCTTGACAGATGTCAGTGGCCTTGGGTCTCGGCGCAAGAGCTTTGCTGATGCATTGCAGGTTTGGAGCATATTTCATCGTTGATTTTGATTTCATTTTGTTGCTGTAGTTATGTCTTCAGTAGAAGCACACATTGTTGTTGAATGGAATTATATTACCCATCTTCAGTATAAGCAAACATTTTATTTTTCCTCGGCGACTGCATAGTGAAATTCTCTTTTGAACCGTTTGGAACGAAATGCATATGTGAAATTAGCAGATTATTCACTTTGCCTGCAAATCATACTTCTAGTAACATTAAAATCCACCAGAGTTGTGTTCACCGCTGAACTTCATGGAGGTGATTGTATTTTTTTTTTTTTGCCTGACATTTTCATATGAAACTTCGCGCACAGATATTTATAGGCTACTGCTACAATTTAGCACCACTATATCTATTACTGTGTTTTTCATTTTGTTTTGTTTTCTTATTCTCATCTTCAATTGTTTCAATGGCAGGAAAATATCAGCCGTCCTGCTGCTACGGTCGGTCATCTTTCACGTTCTAATAGCCGTAATGCTCTTGAGGGCCCAACTCCAATCAGGGCATCTGATTCACCCAAGCCGCAACTGCAGAATAGATCAGATTCCATGAATGGCCTGCGATCTGGATCCACTTCACCCAGTCTGGTCAGGGTCCAAAGTCTTGGTTCTTCAATGTCTCATACCTTTGCTTCTGCAGTAGGTTCATCTATCTCAAGAAGCACCACCCCTGACCCCCAGCTGATACGGAGAACTCCAAGTCCTTGCCTTCCTCCAGTTGGAGTTCGGATGGGGAGTTCTGATAAAAAGGTTGAAGCTGCAGCTGCTGCTTCACTTAATCATGATGCTGCTGACATTGCGGCAACTCTGTCTAGCTTAAGCCTATCTGGAAATAAGATGTTGAATGTGGAAAATGATGTTCAGAATCATGTTTATCAGAACTTTGGTGACCAGGCAGATGTGCTGTTTAATGTACCAAAGGAACATAGGCAACTTTCACCACAAAATTTAACTCAAAATCCCGACGAAGACTCGCTTAATGCCCCTGAATATGCAGTTTTTCCAAATGGGGGGAGTGACTTAAGTAATTTGCATGCTAGTAAGCTGACATCTCATAGCAATAGCAAGTTCCCTATGCAGTCACCACACGGTAATGCGAACAAGAAAGGGTCTTTGATGAGCTCAGCTGGATCAGTTTCTCACTACCAGAACTTGAATGGTGATAGCCATGGCATTGATGTACCTGGACGGCATATGAAGACTCATGCAGGCGGTTTTACTTCATCCATGCTGAATAATCAACTGAATCCTGGTACCCTTAATCCCCTTCCCCATCTCTCTTCCTCTCCCCTTGCCTGTCTGTCGTTCACTCACTCACCTTTTGAACCATGTTTTCATGTCCAGATGGTGACTATGGCAATGTTCTTTCGAACCATGGGGGATCGAGTTATCAGGGCCAACCAACAGAGACAATGTATGCACAATACTTGCAGGCAAACCCTGATTCCCCCCTTGGTGCTGCTGCAAGCCTGAGTCCTTTCCAAAGGAGGGGGTTTACTGGTTCAGGACACTTGGATAGTCCTGGATACCAAAAAGCTTACCTTGGGTCATTGTTTGCCCAGCAAAAGCTACAGTATGGGATGCCATACCTGGGCAAGTCTGGTGCTCTTAATCAAAGTATCTATGGCAACGATCCTGCATTTGGCATCGGAATGACTTATCTAACAAGCCCACCATCTAGTCCGTATATCTCATCTCCTCAAGGCCATGTCAGGCAAGGAGATCGACTGACTCGACTTCCAGCCGTGGTGAGGAACACTGCTGGAGGATCCATGGGATCATGGAATTCAGAGAATGGTCTGATGGATAATGGTTATGGGTCCTCCCTGCTGGAGGAATTCAAAACTAACAAAACCAGATCTTTTGAGCTGTTAGATATTGTAGGCCAAGTGGTAGAGTTCAGGTACTATTTCCTTGGAATTCCAACAGAGTCAGGTTCATTTGTTTTGATATGAAGCTAATATGGTTCTCTCTTTGACCTTTCAGTTCAGATCAGTATGGGAGTCGCTTTATACAGCAGAAACTAGAAACTGCTTCTATTGAAGAGAAGAATATGATTTTTCCTGAGATACTTCCCCAGGCACGTACTTTGATGACTGATGTTTTCGGGAACTATGTTATACAGAAGGTGAGCAACCCTCATTTGGAACAGAATGAGTCTGGTTTGTTTTTCGACGATTTGCATATTCATTTTTATAATTGAGAGCTTAGTTTTTTAATTAGTAATTGCTTGAGCTTGGCAGTTCTTTGAATACGGAACTGAAACACAAACGAAGCAACTGGCAACCCTGCTCAAGGGTTATGTGTTACAGCTGAGTCTTCAAATGTATGGCTGCCGGGTGATTCAGAAGGTTTGTGTACTGCTACAAGCAATGTTTCCACCCTATTAGTTTAAATCCCAGTCATCTAGTGATCAAAATAACTTCTGCGGAGGCTTAGGAGGGTACTTGTTTTTCTGTAGGCTTTGGAAGTTGTTGAAGTGGAACAACAAACACAAATGGCTTTGGAACTTGATGGATCTATCATGAGATGTGTTCGTGATCAGAATGGCAACCATGTTATTCAAAAATGTATAGAATGCATCCCTCAGGAGAGGATACGATTTATCATTTCTGCCTTTTACGGACATGTGGTGGAGCTTTCCATGCATCCCTATGGTTGCCGTGTTATTCAGGTGCTACATCGGCTCCTCTGGTTTTGCCATTTTTTTTTATATATAGAGAGAGATTTTCTTAAATGTGTTCTTGCATATCGCCAGAGGGTATTGGAGCATTGTGATGATGAAAGCACACAAAATGCCATGATGGAAGAGATCATGCAGTCTGTGGTTACTTTAACAGAGGACCAGTATGGTAATTACGTAATCCAGGTAACTGTCTATTCATTTCCTGTTCTTTTTTCTGATAAAGGCACTGAATCGTTCTTCTGTCAATCATTTTAGCACTATCTCTTGTGCCTATTAGCTTGCGTATATCTCATAAGTCTTGTCTATTATGACCAAATTTTCTAGATTCTTGTTGAAAATATGTATGATACTTAGAAGTGGCTTTATTTATTGTTGCTTAATAAGCGGCATTTGACTTTCAGTCGTTTTCTTTTGTTTTAGAGTGTTGTATTATGTTATGTAGCCTACCCCAACTTGCTTGGGACAAAAGGCTATGTTGTTGTTGTTGTTGTTGTTGTTGTTGTTGTATTATGTTATGATGTTCTGTATTGACTTGCCGTTGCCTTACGCTTCATGTTGGTTCATCCCATTTTTGAGAAATAGCTTTTTATAATCCCATTTCTTGTTTTGCAGCATGTCTTGCAGCATGGGAAACCAGAAGAGCGTTCTATTATAATTACACAACTCGCCGGACAGATAGTGAAGATGAGCCAGCAGAAATTTGCTTCTAATGTTGTTGAGAAGTGTCTTACTTTTGGTAATCCTGAGCAACGCCAGATTCTGATCAATGAAATGCTTGGCACAACTGATGAGAATGAGCCATTACAGGTTTGTCAACAATTGGACCGAGCTTGCTTTTTTTTTTAAAAAAAACGGCAGTACCGGGGTCTGCTGCTGCAGGGTTGAATTCCATATATTCTAAGTTTCTAACAACACTTGTAATGTGAACTTACGTTCTTCAGGCAATGATGAAAGACCAGTTCGCAAACTATGTGGTGCAGAAGGTTCTAGAGATATGTGATGACCAGAACCGTGAATTGATTCTTTCCCGTATCAAGGTGCACTTGAATGCACTGAAAAGATACACCTATGGGAAGCATATTGTGGCACGTGTTGAGAAGCTTATTGCCGCAGGAGGTAAATAAATCCCAAGACACAAGGCTACTGAAAACCATTTGTCCTTGTCATTTGATCTTTTGACCACTGACCATTTGCATTTTGGTTGTGTTTCTTGTCATCTATCAGAACGGCGCATTGGCGCCCCATCCTCCTGCTGAGATGGCAATGGTTAGGTTACAGAATAACACCTGTACAGACAGACAGAAGATAGCGAGGCCTAGCTTTTTACCATTACCAGTAGTCGGTAATATTGAGCGAGTACAACCGCAGAAGTTAAAAAAGGCTCCCGAATCCTTTGATGTAAATAAAGGAGAGCCTCCGGAAATAAATAAAAGAATGAAAAAAGATGAAGAAATTTTTCTTGTCCTTGAGGAAAGTTGTATATTTGTATGGTTTATTTTCCACTCTTGAAGCAGCAGGATAAAGAAGTGCAGAATATTGTGGAAGAAGCAAAGCAATTAGCAGAAGGATAAAGGTTTTAGGATCGATAGATGATGGGAAGCAAGGACAGCTGTAGATTATCCTTTTTCCTTGGGTTTCATCAGTCATTGTATAAGTAAGGTTCATGGTGACGTTAATCTCTGTAAAGCCTGCCTTCAGTTTACTGACATTTTTCTGAAATCAAATCAAATGCATGTTTTCTGGTACTAGTCAAATGTCAGCATCTGAGCAGCTCTTCAAATATCAGTTCCTCACCAATCAACGTTGGCATAATGTTCATCAAATGTTGTAGTTAACCTTTATAGATGACGCATCAATGGCATAATGTTCGGAACTTCGTGCAAATTTTTATTCGTGTTACTATATTGCTCAACCAAAGGACATGTATGTATGGCACATTTTAGCCACGTGACATGTATGTATGGCACATTTTAGCCACGTGAGGTGACTTTATTAACAGAAGGGGTCTTATTTTTTTCCCCCATAGGATACATATTTGCCCTTGCTCGGAACATTATTTTGCCAAAGATAATACTCCTACTACTACAAGGTATGATAGCGCATGGTTGCCAGTACAAAGCATCAGGTCCTCTGTTTTCAGCCAAGTGAGAGCATTTTGTAGTTTGGACAGGTACATGCTACAAAGCCACAGCCACCAGTGTACACTCTACAGCACAGCTCACAGCATCACAAAAGCAGGTGCCCAAGAAATATATCACCCGCTGGGACCAGCGCAGCGTGTCCCCGGCCTTCTCTTCACCCCGGTGGCACTATGACGCGCATGGCATTCTGGTGCCGGCTACCTCGGACATTTTCAGGAACAGGTCCAGGTTGTGGTGGTACCGGCCCTTTATGCCATCATCTTCAGCTGCGCCACTCCCATGGATGCTCTCCGGGGCTGGTGAGTTCTTGGTTTTGCTCACAGCTTCCTCGTCGTCGGACCAGTCGCCATTCTCCATCTCATCGCGCATGGCTAAGTCCTCATATTCCTCATCCGACTTGGTTGAGTGCTCGTCCACAGAGCCTGCATCTATCTGCAAGTATCCAGAGATGTGAGAGAACATTCAGCGTCATCTTCAATTTTTCAGTGTATTGGTGTGATGAAACTAGATATAAGGAAAAAACAAAACCAAGTTGTTGAACACTGAAAGAGATAAATCGCCCATACCTCGTGCATGTCCTTTTCTTCATCAGTTAGGTCTTCATCAGTTTCAGCATCACGAGGGTCGTCAGCTTCTTCTTCGCTGCCGTAGACTGAGTAGTCCTCCATAAGCTGGCAAGGTTAAAGCATCTGTTAGTTTGCCGGTCCTGCATATGGCATATCGTTTCGCATGTGAAAAAAAATCTGAAGTTCTCTATAATAAATAAGGTTGTGCCAAACCCTCTAGTGTTTGCAGTAGATGCTGTAACATTTCCAACAGAAAAGGACACCAGAGTCTGACGTGCCACTAAAATCATAATTCTGGTAGACCAGGGCATACCTCCTTCGAAGTGGAATCTGACATCTTTGGCGAACTGCAGCATGACGAATAATTTCTACCACCAGTCTCTACGCTATCAGCCCTCAGGTCTTCTACACTCCCAGTATGGCTGGTTCCACCCGTGTCACCCATCCAGGCACTGATCCCAAAAGGACCAAACTGGAGATTGACTGCCTCTGCCTTCCCAATCTGTGAGGCATCCAGCATAGGATTTTCAGCAGACTTCTTGCTGTTTGTGATACCATTAAGATCCCCATTGCCATCACTCGCACCTACATGCCAAGCTTTGGTGACAGAACCGTCAGTGTTAAGGAGTGCCATCAGATTCCTTGAAGACCCCTTCCTTTGGATCAACTGAAACATGCCCTTAGAACCCAAGGTGTTAGCTGCACGCTGGTTCCTGTATTCCTCATCCACTACAGCAACAGTGTTTGTGTTGAGGTCATACAGTTGCTCCCCGGCTGCTCGCCTTCGAAGACAGCTGAAGACTGTGGCATGTATAGCAGCCACACTCTGGTCAACATTGGTGTTGTTGATCTTCGGCACAAGATGCTTGTCAGCTCGGTTGCATAGGTATTCCTGGATAGCTCTAATATTTCGGATGTATTTGATGTATCTGTTCTTTGCTGGGTCTAGAGTCATGTACTTTGCACGTACAGCAAATCGTTCCATGTGTTTCTCCTCATTTGTAATGTATACCATAAATGGTATTATGGAAGGATGTTTCTTCATTAATCCCATCTGTTGGTTAACAGTAGAAGAAGAGTTTAATCAGTGGCCAGGAGAAATGAGATATATAACTAAATGATGCAAAATAGCATAAACTAAAAAAATTTATGGAATGCCCCTGCGCTGTTTCTTGACTAATACGTACCACAAAGTTAAGGCTTAGATGCACTCCTTCGACAATCACAGATTCTTTCTGCTCTTCCCAGGATGTAATTAGCCTGTCCAGGCTGTCGATCACCATCTCGCTTTGCGCCTTGTAGCCTTCTACTGCCATTTGCTTGTTGCCAATCAATTCAGCTCTAGGGGGTAATTCTGAGGATCCTTGCTGAGATTTGTCGTCTGAAGTCACATCTTTGCCTCCACTGGTATTTGGATGAGAAACAACAGTGGGTTTATTTGCCTTGCGCTTTGCCTTTGCCTGAGCAACTGCAATAGGATCTAAATATTCGCCTGCATGGTAGGTTGAGGCATAGAGAAGAGGATTTTGTTTTTCATCTGCAAAGCCTCTCATCATATGTCGTATGGAATCAGTAGAAACTACTGTCGTGATACCCAACCTACTACCCTGGTGAACAAAAAAATAAATCAAGGACTCAGGAATTGTTCATTTCATTCATTTATTTGACAAAAAAACAACAAAGCCTTTTAGTCCCAAGCAAGATGGGGTAGTCTAGAGTTGAAACCCAACATGAGCGTCATTTCAAAAAAAAAAAAACAACATGAGCGCCACATTCATTTCTTTGAGTTTGATTAAAAAAAAGTTCTGAAAGCAGCTAAACAGTAAGTGAAACTAAAAGGGGTTAGATGCTTCGAAGTTGATTGTTTATTATGGACACTTTTTATTAAGCGTGTGTTTGGATTGGAACCTGAGCCATGCCGTGCCGGCCAGGCAGCAGATCCAGCACCAGGTGTCTAGAATCGGACATCTGAGCAAGCTGCCTGGACCAGGCTGTGGTGGCCAAATTTACTGGATTGCTGATATGGTACAAAAATTGCTAATCCTGAAATGGACAATTGTTGTAGATGATAATGATATTAAACATACCAGCAAAGATGATAAAGTGGACTTGCCACATCCGCTTGTCCCACACAAGAGTATTGTCACCGATTCCTTTCTCTCTTTAATTCTGATAAGAACAGTTGGAAAGGAAAAAAAAAAGGAAATGTTACAAAAAAGGAAACATTATCAATTACTTTCAGGTTGCTTTGGAATGGCTGTGATAAATTGTTGAGGGTTAAATACATTGATTCTGTTACGACAAATATCTTTGACTTAAATAAGGAATGCTAAACATGCATGGAAATTGATGTGATGGATATGTGCATTAAATGGACAGATAAATACAGTTGATAAGCAAGTTGTTTTACCTGCAAGCCAGAAGCAGGTCAGCTTTCTGGTTGGGTCCGACATACTTGTACAAAGAGAGGGCATCACATACAACACTTACAAACTCCTCTCTTGAAACAACCACGGTAGTCTGGTTCTTGTATAATTCAAACGGTATGCTGCTATTGCTTCTCTCTAACATTTTTGGAGTATCTGTACAATCTCTCTCCAACATTTTTGGAGTATCTGTACCATCTCCAAGGCCAAGGGCAGGATAATTTTCTTGTTTGGTTGCCCCATCTGACTTTGATGCAGCCAAGAATTCACTCTTCATCACATTGAATACTCTCTTGCTAATCTGTTGTGGCAACAAGGATTTTTTTTTTAAAAAAAAGAGGTTTATTACCATAGCAAGTCTAGAAAGGAACAGCAGCTCACACAAGTCTGCAGAGAAGTAGGTATGCAAGTCTTGTAATTGATTTCATACTCAGCCCAATTGGACCGTCAGGAACCAAAGATGTCAACCAGTTACCAGCCATGACCAAATCAGAGCAAAAATAAGGTGCGTCGAGTGGGAACCTGATACCCATTCCAAGTCAATTGCCTGATACTGTCCGAAAGCAAAAAGATCATGCATCATGGGAAGGCAATACAAAAACGCGTCTACATCACATAACATGGCGTTGTCTTTGTCAATGGAACATAGTAATCCCGAGAAAGCAATAGTAATTCACACCAGCCGAACTAACAGGCAACAGTGCATGACAGTATATCTTATGACGATAGCGACCTCACAAACAAGCAAGTAGTATCACTTGGTGATGAACAAGAACAAGAACTAAAGTTGGAATTTTTTCGGTTTCCACACAACGCAAAATTTGAGCCGATTGGAAGCCTTGGGAGCTCAGCTTAAGCCTGAAAGAGGCCCCTCATCTTCCGTCACAAAGACGAAAAGGATAGGGCTTGAGGAGATGGGGATTTTGGATCGAGCCGGGAACAAATCTGTGCATCAGCAGCAGGAGGCTAAAAAGATGTCACCTTTTTTCATGTCAAAATCGCCGATCACAAACCACACATGTCACCGCTAACAGTAGACATGCAGCAAGAGGAGGTGATTCACGCCCAAGCCCCCACAGAAATTAAGCGGCAAGCTAAGCTTTCGATGCAGGGATCTACCGCACCGCACGGGAGGATCAGACAGCCCGGCTCAATCGTAGTAGCAACCCAAGCTTAAAGAAAGCAAGATCACACGCAAGAGGGAGGAAGAGATGGACCTTGAAGGCATGGCGAGGCTTGCATCCCATGAGATGCAGGGTGCTCTGCAGCACGGGGCGCGTGTACCGGAACGCCCGGCGGCCCCCGCCGTCGGAGACGGCAATGTAGAGTAGCTTGGGCGGCGGCGCCTCCTCCTCCGCCATGTCCCCTACCTGCAACGAGAGGTGCCGGGAGGACGGATCAAGAAACGAACGGTGGCCGGATCAGGGGAGTCGGCGGCGACGGGGCCTTGGCGAGCGGTGGACCTGGAGGGCGGGAGGCGCGGAGGGGGGTTTTGAGGCGCATTGCGGCGGCGGCGGGGCCATGGCGGTGCGGGCCGGGGGGCGGCAGGCGGCAGGTGTCGTCACGACGTCCACGCCGCGTCCGCGCATGGCGTCCACATGGCCGCCCGCGCGCCGCGCGGCCTTGTTCGCTTCCTCCCCCACCTGGTGTCCCCTCCCCCGCACCTTCTCTTCCTCCCCCACCTGGTGTCCCCTCCCCCGCACCTTTCTTTTCCTCCTATACTAGTTTCGAGGTTCTTCGAATTTCTTCCCGCTTCAATGGCCGGTTCTGCCACACCTGGAGTACACGCCATTTGTGTGAGAGATCTTTGACTATTTATACACAACTTGTTGCAAGGCATGTGATTTGGTACGTCTTTGTTGCTGAAAAACGCAACGCGTATGAGAGATCTGGTCTCATACAAAACCGATGAATCGTATTCGGTTATATGTTTAACTAAATAGTCTTACACGCGGCATCCACTAGTAGTCGATTAGGATGCCTTTGTTGTCTGTACAATATACTATCTTCGTTCTAAAAAAACTTACAATTCTAGGTTTAGATTGGGTTAAATTTTATTAAGTTTTACTAAATTTATAAAAAGATTGTATTTATGAACATTATGACTCTAATATGTATATATTCCATAATTAATCTAATAACAAATATTAGTTAGTACTCTTTTGTATAGATTTAATTGAGCTTAAAACTATTTCACCTTTTAAAACGAGAATTGATTTTTTTTTGACAGAGGAAGTATATAATGCTACTAGGCAAAGTAGATGTTTAAGCTTATACATCCAAACAGGCAAAGAGACAAAGGTTAGCTAGTTTCGCAGTTGTTTCATGTCTGCTTAAGTAAATATAATAAGGTTTTGCTTTGTCTAAACTCCCAAGACACTGCATAGAATTGTATGTTGGCAATCTGATCTGTTCCCGGCCAGAGGTCAACTTGTCACGAGCTTAGTGGTACAGATGGAGCATAGGTTTAGGATGTGGCGACTGCGAGCTGCACAACGTGACGACCACCCTTGTTTGTACCCTTGTTTAATGCAACGACAGGGACAAGAGACAATGTCTCTACTATTACCAACGCGGCTAACTGGCTAAGTAAAAGAAGAAAAAAAACACTTTTTTGACACGGCTTGTAGCTTAATCCTTAGATGTTAAGCATCTAGGGCCCGTTGTAAAAAAAAAAGCATCTAGGGCCAACGTTATTTTTTTAAGAAAATCTAGGGCCAACGTTATTAGGTTGTACTAGCGTTCTAGTGTATTTTTTTCTGTTTTTAATAACCGTAATACTATCTTGGCAAAGTCAATAAAGTCGTCTTATATATTATATACTCATGCTTATATGGTGCATCATCCAACGAATCTAGGTTGATATTGTAGATGCATGTATTTATTTTTTTCTATAAGTTTGATCAAAATTTTAAAATTTGGTTTAGACCAAAACTAAAAAAACAACTTAAAATTGGAACGATATAAGTATTAGTGTTTTTCTATAACTATGCGGATTGGACCTATCCTTTAATTAACTAGAATTTTCTATGAGTTGTCCATAATAAAAATTGTAAGTCAACTATATTTTGTGTTCATATCATCTCTCATTTCTCGGGTAGACTCTGCCTCCTCATCCAAAAAAACCCCATATCCTTTACATCTTCAATTGTTAGGAAGCACCAATTTACAGTATTGCTTTGCTTGTATTTCACTGGGTCTTTTTTTCTCAATGTTAATATCATTTATGACTCTAAATAAGTATACAATGGTAGTTCTATTACTCATTGCGAAGTGCCACCTAGATTTTCAAATTAATTAATTCATCATGACATGATTTTTTACTAGCGTGGATGCCTTTGTGCAATCGTGCTCAGCGCATATGATTATACTCGCTCTGTCCAGAAAAGAATATAATTACGGGATCCGTGCCAGTTAAAATAGCTCAAGTTTGATCAAGTTTATAGCAAATAGTATTAAAGTTTATGTCTCCAAATAAATTTATTATCAAAATATATTCTATGATTAATCTAATGATACTAATTTTGTATTAGAAATATTGGCATGTTTTATATAATTTTAGTCAAAACTCAAATTGATTGACTTATCGGAAAGCGAAAATTGCATTCTTTCGTGAACGGAGGGAGTATACGAAAATGATTCGTTACCCTAATAGGACCAAGTCTCTAGTTGTGAGATCTCATAACTCTCGATCGAATGAACCGCAATTCTATTGGTCTTCTTTCTTCTATAAGTTAGAAATTATAGTGTACTACTACCAAAACTAGATAGATTTTTCCACTGGTTTCTAAGAATACACTTAGGCTTGTGGGGCTCAACAATTGCCCTTGCCACAATAAAATTAAGTAGGCGATGCAAGGACTCTAAGAAGTTAAAGATAATTCAATAGGATCTTTGATTTGAAGGAGTTAGTCGATCATTTTCTTATTCTGTTTTTTTTTGTTTGGTTTGCCAAAGGAAATAGGTTGATCTATCATTATATCGTTTCTCATAAGCTAGTAACTAGTACTAATACAAGGAATGAAATTATTTCACTAAATTTAAGAAACTAACTCATAATACACCATCTCATTTAAAATGGTTTGATTCCACAAACCAAACATCTTGTAACTCTCTCGATATGATCCAAAACAGTGCTCATATTTTTTTTGCACGTCGAGAAATATTAACAGATATACTGATTCATTAGTGCTTCATCATACATATAGCTTTATTTTGCATTGAAAATTAAATGCGATAACCTTGGGGGATAGATAGACAGCATGGGTTGTTGGCCCACGCTTGTTTTCCTTTTGCTTTTTGCGGTGCGTGACATCGAGTAGCGTTCCCTAGCGAACAAATGAAAAAAGGGAAGAAATGGACGATGGAGGTGGAGCCGGCCGGAAGTGGTGGATGCTCGGCGGGGTCCCCTCCCGTCCGGCGCACCGGAGCCCAGCCCAGCAGTAACCGACGGCATCCACGGCGCACCGAAAAACAACGGTCACCGCGCTCCTCCCGGGCACCGGTTCCTTGCATCGAGAGGACAGCACATGTTCGTTTTTTTTTCCCTTCTCCTGCCCCACACGAACATGGAAAAAAAAGATGGGGATGTAGCAGTAAAATAACCGTGCATGAAGTCACTACACGTATATATCTATGCACAAAGATGCAAGTATGCAACACACGAGACTACCTTGCATAGATTCAGGAGGACTGGTTTCCGGGACGAAGCAAGGATTTAGACATAGAGGGCAGGTCATCGAGTGTTCACCAAAAATATATGGGCAGACTAGCGCCTGCTCACGGTTCAGACGCCCGCGGCCGCTCTGTTCATGCGCGAGTGAGCGGATGGCGTGGACCTCACCTTGCTACGAGGCCACCACGCAGGCATCGCGCCACCGTCGAGCCCACCTGAGGCCACCACCTCCGTGGGAGTCTGCGTGCTAGTCGGGTATGGTTTCCCTGAGCTCGAAGTGTCGTGGCAAGGAGATGTAGGGAAGGGAAGCGAAGGGAGGAAAGGGAGAGGAGGGCGAGGGCAAGGCACGTCGTGTGCGAGGAAGGTAGCTGTAGCGCCAATCATCGACGCTATTGCAACATGTGCAACTCCAAAGTAAAAAAAACACATATGCAACACCAGATCTACTTTTGAAACATTCAGATAAAGCATTTGCAACATATGTCTAAAAGCAGATGAAACATTTAAAACATGTGCTTCAAACATGCGTGTATAGCTATTGCAACATGTGCAACACCAGGATTTACTCTTGAAACATCCAGATGAAACATTTGTAACATACATGTGAAACACTTGAAACATAGGCGTGTAACATGCGTATATTGTCATTGCAACATACGCAACATCCTAGATCTATTTTTGCAACATCTAGATGAAACACAGTGTTTACTGCACGGCCATGGCCGACCTGGTGGGGATTAGAGTGGCAACGGCGAAGAAGGAGGAGACCAAGGAGGCCCAGTCGAGCAGGAGGCCGAGGAGGGACACCGCCTAGAGGGGGCCCGTGAGGAGCACCATCTCCTAGGCCGCCCCCCACGCCGTGCGCTGCTGTAGCACCCTCGCCACCGTTGACAGCACAAACCCATCGGAGCCGACCGACGGGGCAATGACGGTGTGGAGACAGACGTGGTCGTGCCTGTGTGGGTGGGGGTGGAGGTGGGGGTGGGGTGAGGGAGGAGATGGGGGGCGCGGCACAGCGCAAGATGGAGCGTGACACAGGATAGGGGAGCCAAAGCATCGCAGGTGGGATGGGGCTTGAGCGAGCGACAGGTGAAGGCAGCAGCAGCTAGCCCAGAGTAGGGTGCAGCGTCTGTAACAGAACCGCCCAATTATACGAGATTAAGTAGGAAAATCATCCAACGGGAGGACAATTTAACAAACTTAAGCCCGTATAACCCGGTAGTCCGTGAAATCTCGACGGATTTCAAACCATTTCACACTCTTCATGCAAGTTGGCATTATACCCTTCTAGCTCCTCGACCCTCTGTCTCAGAAGGTCCCTCTCATTCCAGGCTTCATTCCTTTCCTGCACTAGTTGTCCCAACATACGGTCTGCATTTCTGTTGGCCTGAGTCAACGTCTGCACCCGCTGCATAGCACTCTCACCTCTCTCGAGAGCCCAGTCTCGCTGCAAGCTCATGTCGGCCAACTGCTCTTGCAATCTAGCTATAGCACGTGCTTGCTTCTTCTTCTGCTTTCTTGCTTCAAGCCGGTCATCACCACGCAGACCAGTCAAGGTCCAATAGGTACTCTCAAGACCCTGGTATGCTCTGATGGCTGCATACATGGCACTCATGGCGTAGTTATCGCTAGCCCGTCCTTCACTTGGGCCTCTAACCAGGGCACTCCCTTGCGGTTGCACCCAAATGGCATCACGAGGATCATCTCTCGGGAAAGTACCGGCCAAAGCTGCTGCCAACTCATTAGGAAACCTGCTCATTATGTCTCGGATGACGCGAAAGGCTGCACCCTCTGCACCCTCAACTGGAGTACGTCCTTCAAACTCCAAATGCCAACCATCCCATTCTGGCGCATCACCAAGAGTAGGGACGGTGATCTCCACTACCGCAAGTCCATCCTCAGCTAGCTGGCTCTCACTCCAAAAGTACACCGGCTCTTGACCCTCCGGGTACCCCACATCATGGAGCACTCTCCAAAGCAAGGTGGGCATGCCAAACTCACTTAGAAAAGTGTCCGTGCTGCGACGCTCCCGCGGGGCCATCTGGCGACGGGGTGCTCTTCCGCCAGTGGACTTACGGGCAGTCTGCTTCGTGCGGGCCATCTGTAGCACAAGTTTGAAATTACCCGATGAGAACATATTTTAAGTTGATGTCACTTTTATCAAACTGGGATAATCCTTTTATAAGGGGAGGGATGCATGTTATGAATGAAATGCACAGGCAATATGATGCATGTGCGAGTCTTACGTTCTCACAAACTTAGAAAATAAAGACATCTAACGCTGAATTCGGTGGCATACAAACGATCTCTCATATACGTAACTAATTCGATCTACACGATAAACGCTGTTATGTACCTGCAGAAAATTCATTTCAGCCCATTCCCCATGAATGCATGAAAGCAGTAAATCTACCTACACGCTCTACATGAATCCCCAGATGCGTGTACAACGGTAGTAACTACTCAAACACATCGTCCTATTGACAGCATGAAAGGATCTAGGATGTCTCCTAGAGGGGGGTGAATAGGCGTTTCTGAAAAAACAACACCTTTCAATGTGGAAACGATTAGTAATAGGAGTTTCCAAAATAGAAACTCCAAATCAGAGTAATACAACCCCTCACAAGTTAGCCACAAAGTACATAAAAGATACTAGAAAAACCTAGGGAGCCAAATAGCAGCAACCAAAGAGTTGAAACAAAAAGCACTAGTCAGTTAATGTCGGAAGTCCCGACAGTTTGGGTCAGAACTCCTGACGTGTCAGAAGTCCTGACGTTTGGGTCAGAACTTCCGACGTGTCAGAAGTTCCGGCGCAAATTGTCAGCACTCCCGACGCCTACAGAAAATGAACTACAAATGCTCAAATGAACTTTGTGAGATCGATAACTTACAACACCACTTCCTAGTGGTAAGAAGAAGATGTTAGGCCACTTCCTTGACACCAAGAACTCTCCAAGTCGTAGATCAAGACCAAACCCTAAGAGGGAGGATGAGAGAGAGACAACCAAATACAAGAAATTTCGAGCAAATCACAACAACAACAACAACAAGCACGAGGGAGACAATGATTTATCCCGAGGTTCGGCAGCCCCACAAAGGAGCTCCTACGTCCTCGTTGTTGAGGTGACCATTTAGGTCGGAGTCTCTTCCACCTCCTTGCCTCACTCAAGGATACCACAAAGGTCACTTGAGTTTCTTCACTAGAAAACAGGGGTAATACAAACTTCCCAAGGCTCTTCCACAAGATGGAAGCTCTTGGGCGACGCCTCGCCGGCTAAGGGAAAATCCCCAAGAGTAACAAATGCAAATCAAACCGGCTTGACGAAGAAATCAAGTGCTCAAGCTTGCTCAAAGTGTTTTTCTCACTCAATCCACTCTCCAATCACTCAACCCTTTGGGAATCCAAGTTGGAAGCAAAGGAGTAAAGAGAGATGAGCCTAGAATGCTTGGGGGTTGTTTTGGCCGAGTGTTCTTCGCAATGAAATGAGTGGGCAACGGTTAGAATGGAGGAGACGGGTATATATACTCCAAGGTAAAATCTAACCGTTCAGATCTACGTCGGGAGTTCCGACGCAGATCTCGGGACTTCCGACGTATGAAGAAAACACTGTTCATGCGAGGTCAAAGTCCACCCGAGACAGCCAACGTTGGAACTTCCAACGAACGTCGGGACTTCCGACGGTCGAAACTTCCGACGAACGTCGGGACTTCCGACGTGCACAGTCAACAGGTTAGTAGAACCATCGATGTCGGGACTCCCGACTTAGGTCGGGACTTCCGACTGTCGGGAGTTCCGACTCACGTCGGGACTTCCGACATCCACAGTCACCGCGCAAGTTGTGACTGGGAGTCAGCACTTCCGGCAAGAGTCATGACTTCTGACTGTCGGGAGTTCCGACTTACGTCGGGACTTCCGACACCGACAGTCACAGAAAATTATTATTTGTGCTCGTGAAGTGCTAGAGTGTCTCTCTTTTGATTTGATTATTATGCTTGAGCACTCTATCTTCCTCAGACCACCTAAACTTGCATCCCTCTTAATAGTACGGCATACCTATTAACTCAAGATCAAAATAAAAATGAAATTAAACCTTTTGAGTTGATCTTCTTTAAATTGATGCCGTGTCTTTCAATCTTCATCAAGTGAGGGTGCCAACATGTCAATATCGATCTTGTCACTTGAGCATAGCCATCTTGAGCACGTGACTTGATTCCATTCATCAAATATGAATAACTCCAAATGCATCAAGTCACTTTAATCAACTTGTCCAATATAGATTTGATCTTCCACATCAATATGACCATCATAGCTTGATTAGTACCTCAACTAAATGCAAGTACTTCCTTCTTCACCCTAGCTAGGTTCTTCGGCCGCTAAGCCGTCGCTTGCCCTTCACCCTTGCTTAGTACCTCGAAGCCTTTCCTTGCTATCTTCACCATCTCAAGCCATTAAGTCACATCTTGTGTTGAATCATCCATTCATATGTACTGTTATCTTTTTCATTTCAATTTAGCAAGCTTCAAATATAAGACCATTCCATATGCAATCCCTCATGTCTCATTAACTAATATTCATGAGCTTGCTTTCACATAATACATGGAAATCCCATAATAAACAAGCATTTGCATGAATTCCATTTGCATTGTTGTCTTGTGCTTGAACTAGATTGATTATACAACAACACATCATTTTGGCTTTCATTAAGTACCTGTGAGATAACCTATTACCTGTCCACACTTAGCAAACGGGTTAGTTCTTTAATCACGTTGTCATTCAATCATCTAAAACCCACTAAAGGGCTAGATGCACTTTCAATCTCCCCCTTTTTGGTGATTGATGACAACTTGATTAAAGCTTACAAAATGATATAAACATTTAAACTTTTAGGTTCAATGATTTATGAGAGGCTCCCCCTTAATATGTGCTTATGATTAGAATTCACAAAATGACCTCAAATGTCAATTGCACATACTAAAACATATAGGAGACTCCCCCTAAATCATTGCATCCGTGGAGGGCATGTGTGTGTGACAAAGTGAAACCGTGATGCATATGACAAGATATATCACACTAGAATAAATATAAAGGCATCACATCAAATATTTTCATTCTAGCATGCATAGTCCTTATGAAAATAAATATAACACATGTAATTCACACATAGCACTCATTACACATTTTCTCAAGTCCACAAGCCACTAAAATATAAATAAAGATCATGTCTCAAGAGATACATAGATAAAGCATAAGTAAGTCTCATCTCTCACATGATACAATCTATCTCAAATCCAAGAGACATCAATGAAGCTCAAAAACAAGAAACGACAGCCTGCAATACATATCTTCAGGTACAAAGATAAGCAAATGAAACTATCCTGAAGCTTTAATCAGTCTCTCTCCCCCTTTGTCATCTATCACCACAAAGGTCCAACAACGACATACTAAGGACAAAGGGGCTACAAGCTGTCACACAAAGCACAAAGGGTGCTTAAGGTTCAAACATTGTACAAATCTCTCCCTTTGTATTAAACTCTCCCCCTTTGTCATCTTAAAGAGGTTGTACTTGTCACTTGTTTACAATTTAAAATAGATCAAGTACATGGGTTTACTAGCTCATGAACAAACTCATACACTAACCACTAGATTATATAACCATTCAAGCAATAGTGGTAGTCTATGAATCTAAAAATTTTCATTTGTAATGCATGATCCTATAAGCATGTACTATATGCACTAACCGCATACTAGTAAGGGATGAAAAATGATCATTCACAATACAATGATACCTTTGCTATATTGGAGAGGAAGATAGTCATATAGATTTCAATTCATTTCTCCAATAGCACCATGAAGTCCAATTATAAGCTTGGTGAAGACCAATAGATACCAATTCTTTGAATTCCTATTCTTCACCCATATGAATTGATAATCACTAATGATCAAGTGCACTCTTCTTGTTGTGGTTGGCTTGCTTGTTCTTTGATCATTGCTTGCTTAAGAGAACTAAAAGATTCATCACTTGTAATACCACTTGAAATTTCATGATACCACTTAAAATTTCATGACTTGTTCTCTTTTGGGTGTTGCTTGCTTTCTAGACCAATCTCTTGATTTTCTTCAACCAAGTACCTCAAATGTCCCTTTAGATTTTAGCCATCCAAGCCTAGGGCGAAGTGACCTCTCTCCAAAAAAAACATCCTTGATACTCACTTGAAATAACTTGAAAGAAAATCACTTTAACCACTTGAAAGATTTTGTTTGATTGATCCATATTGTTGGACTTAATTTGATGAATAACTTTGAATCCTTCTTTAAGTCCTTTTCTTTCTACTTGTTTAAGTCCTTTTCTTTCTGTCAAAAGATCTCCAATTATCACTAGAACTTAAACTCCATCTTCATCTTGGTCTTGGTCTTGATCTCTAGCTAGAGTACCAAATGTGTACCAGATACACTCTTCAAACAAATTATCTTGTACTCATCATTTGTCATGCTTCCTCAAACCAAAACCAAAATATAGGTACCTCAATCACTTATAGATATGATTCTAATTTGCGAACCTTTGAATCTAAGCGACTTTTGATCAATTCGATAATTGTCACTTTCCTGGCAGATTCTGTACTCTTCAAAGAATAAATCATATCTCCCAAAGTACATATCCAAAAACCACAAAATTTGGTGAAGATGTGACACACTAAGTCTTCTAGTAGCTGTAAAAATTTGAGCTTCTTTTGACTTCTATATTGCTACCAGATTTCACATATTTCCACACTGCTATATGCTGAAAACTGCTGTACTATAGCTGACAAGATCTACTCTAAATCCGAAGTATCACTTATCCAAATCTCATGAAATTTGCACAGCAACTAATACCATAAGTGTAGAGCATGCAGACCAAATTTCAAGCCAGTACAAATAGATTTGATTACTTAAACATGTCTATGATCACTGCTATCTCAGATTTTCAATATTGGACATATTTCAATAATTGAGCTATTTTTCTTTAAATTGAACCAAACTTGAAATCAACTTGTTTGAATACTCTCACAAGACATATGTTCATTCAAACCACTTACTAGAAGAAATCTTATGAACATATCCAATCAAGCCAACTTCAAACTTGATTACTTAAGCATTTAATCCATTCAAACATCTCATGGCAAGCAACATATGCATATATATCCAATTCAATTAACTCATATGCACCCAAATAAATTTTGATCAACAAGAGATATACCTTGAAAGCTTATGAACATGTTTGCAAGCTTCAACTCCACTTATTTGCAGGCCTTCAAATATATCAATAAATTTCCACAACTTGAATATGACACTTGTATGTTGATAGCATATGGACTTCACTCAATTTTGACTTGGCATTGGGATAGGATTGCACTAGGCTTCAATACTTGACTCAACATAAGATGAACAATAATAATTTCATTGAATTAAGTCTCCAATACCATGGTACCTACAAATGATCATCCATTTTTCGATGGTACCCAAACTAGTTTGGGTCCTCTCATGTTAGACGCAACATACTTAGGCATAGCCTTAGTATGAATAGAAGAATATTTTTGCAATACTAACCAATAGGGTACCATAACAAACCTTCCTAGGCATAATATTTGCATCAATTGAAATAGGCTTAGGATTCTCACTTAGGGGACATGAATTAGCCAAGAATTGATTTACTCTTTTTCGAATATTTGGCAAATTTATGATTTTTTTAAAAGAAAACTTGAGAGAGATTTTAGAGGAACATACGGATTTTTATGGACTTGAGAGAACCATGTCACATGTGATTAGGCAAATAATCAACCAAGGGTAGCAATAATCATAATATGACATGACTAGGTCACAAAGGCCCAAAAACCACATGATTTTCAAAAACCACACCACCTACACATGCTAGTTAGTGATTTTGAAAAACATCTATCCTATATCACACAAATGCACATACTAGCATATAAAGGGCCTTAAATGCACTTACAATGCATGTATGTAAATACATACCTTTGCCTTGAGCCCACAATATCACCACTGAGATAATACATGGCATGACAACATCATATTGACCTCACTTGTCAGATAACCATACCATATATGAAATCAATTTTCATCTAAAGGACTACAAATAATACTAGATAAATTTGTTAGTCCACAATATCACCACTGAGATAATACATGGCATTACAACATCATTTTGACCTCACTTGTCAAATAATCATACCATATATGAAATCAATTTTCATCTAAAGGACTACAAGTAATGCTAGATAAATTTGTTAGTCCACAATGGTGCAAAATAGAAACTGAGCTCCCCCTAAATAAGTACCACAAGTAAATTGAATGACTTTCAACAAGCACTTTATTCTTTTAAGAATTTGGGAGTTAATTTTCTATTTTGACCAACACAAAGTAATTTGCCATATTTAAATTTCGTTGAGACATACTCACAACCCACTTAGGTTTGATAGATCACAAGCTTCTGAGCGAATTAAGGATATATGAAATCAAATGGATCAAACCTCAATTGCATCCCAATTAGTGCTCTAGTTCCTGCCATACCGGACACGTCCGGTAGACATACCAGACACGTCTGGCATGTGAAGAACATAAACACTTTTCCTTTCTGCCCTAGCCATACCGGACACGTCCGATAGGCATACCAGACATGTCCGGTAGGTGCAGGACAGAAACAATTGAAGCGCTGCTTGTGATTCTTCGTTTTAGCTCTAGTACTTCTTGTATGCCTGTATCTGAACAAATGCATTGCTCTACTAGAGAGCCATTAAAAGCATCACATTGCAAACATGATAATTATTAAATGAAACTAATTAGTCACTTCCAATTATTTCACAAATATGCTTATTTGTGAGCCATTGAGCACTAAACACAAAGTGGCTATCCTATAAGGTTTTTAGGTACTTGTTACCAATGGTAGAGATGAAGTAAATGATATGGTCATTGATTTATCTTCAGGTCAACCATATATGAGATTATGATAAGAATTGATTGATAGATTGAGTGATTGTTTTCAATTTGCTTGCTCAACCACCCCAAAGCTTTCATCTCACCACCAAGTACCTACATTATCAACCTAAGCACATTTTGGTACCCAACTCTTGTTGGGTCCTTTTGGGTTAGTCAACAAGTGCTTAGGCACCCAAATGGCCTTAGTACTAGTTTATGGTGAACACATCACCTTGCTAGTGCTCATTCCATTTGTGGTCTTCCTAAGCATATTATCATAAACAAATGTGTTCGGCTTAGGGATGTTACCATTTGGGCAATCATAGCTTAGATGCCCCTTTCTTCCACAAGCATAGCATATGCGACCTTTGTTTGCTCCATGCTTGTTTTGCTTGTATGGACATCCATCAATCTTGTGGCCCATCTCATTGCATCCATAGCATCTTCTTGTTGCAACTTGGGCTACCTTTCTTGACTCTTGATATATTGGACATTTCTTGGTAGGATGCCCCAATTTCTTGCTTATGAGATAAGGGCTTTGTCCATCACTCTTCACTTGCTTGGCCTCCTTGATTGAAGCCTTTTGAGTGGCGGCTTCAACCTTGTCGGCCCAATTCTTATGTGGACACGTAGCCCACTCATGTCCATACAATCCACAACCATAGCACATACTTTTTCCATGTTTCTTGCTCTTGGTTGTGTTGGCCTTGCTTGAAATGTGATTCCTTTGTTGGGTTTTGAAGGAAGCAAGGTTTGAACCCTTCTCAAGCTTCTTCACCATGTTATCACGGTTATCTTGAGAAGGTTGTGCTTTCTCCTTACCCTTCAATCAAATCACATCTTTCTTTAATCTTTTCACCTCTTCTTTGAGCTCTATGTTTTCTATAATTTTTTGCTCAATCGAAGATTGTAGCAGAACCTCCTAAATTATATGGCCCACATGCACCTGTCATTGTCCCTAAGACCTCTGACAGCGATACATGCACACCAAATAACCTAAGAAGATCTGTCGGGTGCCCTCACAGGACCCCGATTAAACTACATTTAACAACCCATACCAGGATCAACAAAGGAGTAACTACAACATTACAACATTTGTACAAAACGTTACATCAGAGTGCAGAAGAATAATAATAATAATAAATTTACAAATCATGATTAAGTTAACTTTTTACAAACTTAACTTGTATTGCGGAAGTCGAGTAGAACTACAGAAGACAACTTAGGTAGAACACCTAAGTCAGGAGAGGACAATCAAATCATGTCAAGCCCACTGACATGACCTAATTAGCAGCACCAGTTAGCACCTGCAACAGGGGTTAACAAACCCTGAGTACGAGAGTACTCAACAAGACTTACCCGACTAAGACAAAGACTCCAAGGGCATGCTAGCTTTAGGGAATCAAGGTACGGGTATTCCAGAATTAAATTTTCTTTTGCAGAAAAGCTTACTAAAGTAAGTCCTTACCTTCAATATTTTACTTTTACCATTGATGGTTCATTAACCAATTCTAGGTGATCCTAATCTAGATCAAAGTAATTATCATCAAAACCTTTCTCATTCTTTCTTTTAATTCCAGTTCTTAACTACGATGCAAGTCAGGTGATCAAGTCTCCATAACCGAGGAGCAACGACGATTCGAACCGATTATACCCAGCTGGGGATCCCTAACCTCACGACATATGTAGAACCGAATCTTGCATATATCAACCCTCATTTAGATCTCCCAAAACCAGAACGTGTCCATCGCCACCCGAGAGTACAGTACCCCTCGAACCCGACCAAATTCTAGCCCCGAGGGTACACGCTACTCTCGCCATCTCTCCACTCCCAGTGCGAGGTTAGACGTTCTCGTAATGGAATCACCAACATTTTGGGCTTACCCAAGGCATGAGGCTAGTTGCAAAGTCTCAAACACAACAGGCTTACAACGAACGAACCTTAACTGACAAGACGGAAACACTACATTGAGACTCCTTTCCCAATGCATGTTAGCAGTGGCCAAACCACCCGCCCAATCTTTCAAGTTCATTCTCATATTTCAATATTCATTCAATATGCCGTCATGGCTATATAAACATTGCATTTAAAAGCTTAACTTCTAAGCATAGCGAAGCATACTACGCATTTTCCGTAAAACAGGTATCAAGGTTGATATCACAATAATCAAGGATGATAATGCAGCAATTGGGTTATCACTCAACTCCTAATTACTTAATGCAGTAAACCATATTATAAATAATAAAACATTTGTAAAATTCAAGGTAGGGTTTAAATACACCGGGGCTTGCCTTTGTTGCAGCGGTGGTTAGTTCTCGTAGAAGTCAAGTTTGACACCAACACCTCGAGTGTATTACCTTCTCCGAAGCTTGATCGACATGATCCAAAACACTCTCGTATGCACTACACGTAATAAAAATGATGCGATGCTTAATATGATGAAATGCATGCCATGATGCATGACGCATGATGATGAATAAGGCATAGCATACAAGAGACATTTAGAAAGGATAAACATCAGTTATCTACTTGAGTACAACTTTCCTTCGCGGTACAGTTGTAAGTAATTATCATAAAGCATTTTTAGTTGTTCTTCTAACAAGGCAAAGGTTTACTTATCAAAACATGCTTACCAACTAAAGTTGTTACTAGGGAAAAACATGCACAAACAACATACATGAAAATATATAACTTTTACTTTTTACCCAAGAGGTTGCATCTAATAACAAGTCTATCACATGACCACTAATTACTTACACAAGAAATCATTAACCATTAATGATCTATGTTAAACACATTAATTATCATTAATAAATCATAGTTAGCAAGTTAATCGTGAGGTCAAGCAACTCAATAAGATGCCATGGATCATCACATGTTAATGACCCAAGGTCAACAATCAATCCAAAAGTCACACAAAACTCTAAATGATTAAACACTAATCATTTGATTAACTAATTAATTAATAAAGCATAAATTAAGCATAAAATCAGAGTTGTCCAATTAATCTCAAATTTTTATTTTAAAAAGCTTACATCATAACTAAGTGGCAAAACAATCTTCATAATTTTTAGATAATTATATACGCCTAGAAAAAATTAAGAAAAAGCCATTTATTAAATAATAAAGAAAAGGCATATAATAAAGTATTTAATTAAAAGTTATCAAAACAGTACAAATATTTTTGTGAAGGTATATCTAACCATGCAAAGCATACTCACAACGTTCAAGATTTTTGGATACTTATTTAACTCACTAAAATTTATGGAATAAGCATTTATTAATTAAAAGAGCTAATTTTTAAGTATCTAAAAACTATTGATTTTTTTGGTTTCATATTTTTTCCACATAGATCACATCATGAACAAGCTACACATTAATTTTCATAATTTTATCAAGCACCAATTAATACTTAAGAAATAAACAAGAATCAATTTTTTTATTAAAAAAAAAAGAAAAACAAAACCTTTTCTGGATTTCACCCGCACCGGGCCAGCTTGGCCCAGCAAGCGGCCCGACACGCGCGCGCCCAGGTCCCGTCCTCCCCTCTCTCAGCCTCACTGACACCCGGGCCCCAGCTGTCAGCTTGCGTTGACAGCGACGGCCGACGGTTGACCAGCGAGTTCTCGTCGCCGACGAGCTCTCCGGCGACGGAGCTTTGACCTAGGCGTTCACCAAAACCATGCGCATCCATCTAGGGCAACGGCTTAACCTCTACCGAACTGCTACACCCGCGGCGGTGCGCATGGCGGACGGCGGCATGCCGACGACGACAGACGCGACCGACCACGGAAACTCCGGTGACAGCGGGGCTAGCAACGTGGCCACGGCAAAGGCATCAACGGATTCGCCGCACTCTAGCGAACACAGGCCACAAACTAATTAATTTGATATCGACTCCAACGAGCACGACCACGCGCGTGGCGACACGACGGAGCAGAACATCTCCGGCGAGCGCGTGGACCGGCGAACACAGTGCGGTAGCGGTTAAACCAAAGGCATGGATAGCTTCAGGGGCTCACCGCGACTCTGACGGGCTAGCTGGTTGAAGGCGAAGTCGACCGGAGAGCTCTAGCCATGGCGCGACCGAGCTCGGCGGCGCGCTGGCCATGCTCGAGGAAGACGGCGGCGCGCGAGCGACGCAGGCACGACGAGGCTGGGAGAGTGGGTGCAGCGCGTACACAAGGACGAGGCGAACTCAACGGTGCACTCAATTTGGCCAGAGGACGAACGGTGGTGGTGGTGAGCGCCAGCGGGTGAAGTACGACGGCGGCAACGAGAGGAACAAAAAGAAAAACGGCGTCCGGCTCGGTGGCTTAATGGCGATGGCGATGCTTCCAGACTTGCCAGCAGCTGCATTAATATACCCACGCGGACGACCACGTATCCAGGCGCGAGAAGGTGCGAGAACGGCCACGGCAACGCCTGCGACAGTGAGGGAGAGGAGAAGAAGAAACAGAGCACGTCTGTCTACTGTAGCAGCAATACCACCTCATTCTTACATTTTCTGTTTTCTTCAAATTACTCCCAAATTTGCATAGCAACTTCAAAATCTCCAAAAACGAAAGTTGTTCAACTACTCGAGATCTCCAACTTTACTTTTGGGGTCATCTCCAAATTTTAAATATTTTTGAAACTAAGGTTTTCAAATTTTAAATTTGAATTTAGAGTTAATAATTAATTCATTTTCAAATTTGATTTTTATTTAATGGACAATTTCTATTCAAACCACTCAATCATTTGTACCATTTCAAAAGACAAGTTTTATTTATGGGTTTGTTTTGATAATTCCTCCAAGTTTGAATTTTAAAACTTGAATTCAAACAATTATTTTTAACATTAACATTATTTTATGCAACTTATAAATCATCACATATGCAACATATGAAACATAACATTTGCAACATTTGAAAAACCACATATGCAACATAGACATGATATATGCAACATAACAATGCTATAAATGCAACATATGATATCTATTATTGCAATACAAATGCATTTATGGCATAACACTTGATACTTATGCTTGATGATGCATCATTATTATATTTTAATTATTTCTTAACATCTAGGATGTTACAAAGATTGGCTTGCTTGAGAAGCACACTCATTAGCACAAGAAGTATTCAATTGAGATTGTGTACAAGTGAGTGTGTGAGTAGGAGGTTGAGATGATTTTACCGTTGTAATCACAACCTCATGAGCCACCTCAAGCATGATGCTTGATTCTACTAATTCTTCATGAGAGCACTTGAGATGAACATAGTTTGCTTGTAGCACATTATATTTGCTTGAGAGTTCATCTAATTTTGCCTTGAGCTCAAAGTTTTCCTTCTCTAGTTGTAAAACACTAGAAGAGGAGTTAGTAACTAAAGCATGCTCAATTGATAATTTTTCATACCTCTCATTTATGGCCTTTAGCTCTTGCAATTTGGAGATGAGAAACTTTTCTTGATTTTGAAGTGACTGCTCTTGTTTCTCATTCTCTTCTTCTAGCTCATCATTCTTCTCAACTAGCTTCATGAGAATGAGCTTATCTTTGTTGCTTAGATGATCAAGAGTGTAGCTATCTTCAATTTCAATATCACTCTCTTCTTGATCATCTACTCGTGCTATCTCCTTGGCTTGATCTTTCTTGCTAGCCTTCTTCTTGCTTTTCTTGGCCATGAGACACAAGTGATGAGTATCATGAGATACTGAGGTTGACTCATCACTTGGCCACCACCGGGCTTGAGCCTCATCATCACAGACTGCATGCTGTCCAGCTGCCTTGGCCATACCAGACACGTCTAGTAGGGATACCAGACACGTCCGGTATGTGCTTGCAGACAGCCCAGTTGCCTTGGCTTGCACCTCTTGCTCCGGCTCGGCGCTCTTGAGGTCTTGTGAGGCTTCTTCGCTGCATGAAGACATAATGGACATATTTTCCATTGACTCGGCCTCAAGTGCATCATCACATTTGGATTTTCTATATAACTCAACGAGTTTGGTCCAAATGAGATTAGCACTCTTAGGAGGTGGTTGCCCATTGAATATTGCCTCATCTTGAACCTCTGCACTCAATGTACTCAAAATGATATTGATAGCTTGAGCATTGAGTTGCACGCATATCTCTTCCTCTTTTGATAAATTCTTATAGTTGCTCCAATCAACTATAGGAAGAGGTATGCTTGCAAACACAATATGCTCAACAAGAGGACTAATATCTCTAAAAGCATTGAGTACATGAATTGACCAAGGTAGAAAGTTTGAACCATCATTTTGGAGAAGCATCGGCTCCAACTCGATAGGCATCGACATCCTTTTCTTACGGCAGTGAAGCTTTAGGTGAGAACCTTGCTCTGATACCAATTGAAAGGATCTAGGATGTCGCCTAGAGGGGGGGTGAATAGGCGTTTCTGAAAAAACAACACCTTTCAATGCGGAAACGATTAGTAATAGGAGTTTCCAAAATAGAAACTCCAAATCAGAGTAATACAACCCCTCACAAGTTAGCCACAAAGTACATAAAAGATACTAGAAAAACCTAGGGAGCCAAACAGCAGCAACCAAAGAGTTGAAACAAAAAGCACTAGTCAGTTAATGTTGGAAGTCCCGACAGTTTGGGTCAGAACTCTCGACGTGTCAGAAGTCCCGACGTTTGGGTCAGAACTTCTGACGTGTCAGAAGTTCCGGCGCAAATTGTCAGCACTCCTGACGCCTACGGGAAATGAACTACAAATGCTCAAATGAACTTTATGAGATCGATAACTTACAACACCACTTCCTAGTGGTAAGAAGAAGATGTTAGGCCACTTCCTTGACACCAAGAACTCTCTAAGTCGTAGATCAAGACCAAACCCTAAGAGGGAGGATGAGAGAGAGAGACAACCAAATACAAGAAATTTCGAGCAAATCACAACAACAACAAGCACACGGGAGACAAGGATTTATCCCGAGGTTCGGTAGCCCCACAAAGGAGCTCCTACGTCCTCGTTGTTGAGGTGACCACTTAGGTCGGAGTCTCTTCCACCTCCTTGCCTCACTCAAGGATACCACAAAGGTCACTTGAGTTTCTTCACTAGAAAACAGGGGTAATACAAACTTCCCAAGGCTCTTCCACAAGATGGAAGCTCTTGGGCGACGCCTCGCCGGCTAAGGGAAAATCCCCAAGAGTAACAAATGCAAATCAAACCGGCTTGACGAAGAAATCAAGTGCTCAAGCTTGCTCAAAGTGTTTTTCTCACTCAATCCACTCTCCAATCACTCAACCCTTTGGGAATCCAAGTTGGAAGCAAAGGAGTGAAGAGAGATGAGCCTAGAATGCTTGGGGGCTGTTTTGGCCGAGTGTTCTTCGCAATGAAATGAGTGGGCAACGGTTAGAATGGAGGAGACGGGTATATATACTCCAAGGCAAAATCTAACCGTTCAGATCTATGTCGGGAGTTCCGACGCAGATCTCGGGACTTCCGACGTATGAAGAAAACACTGTTCATGCGAGGTCAAAGTCCACCCGAGACAGCCAACGTTGGAACTTTCGACGAACGTCGGGACTTCCGATGGTCGGAACTTCCGACGAACGTCAGGACTTCCGACGTGCACAGTCAGCAGGTTAGTAGAACCATCGATGTCGGGACTCCCGGCTTAGGTCGGGACTTCCGACTGTCGGGAGTTCCGACTCACGTCGGGACTTCCGACATCCACAGTCACCGCGCAAGTTGTGACTGGGAGTCAGCACTTCCGACAAGAGTCATGACTTCCGACTATCGGGAGTTCCGGCTTACGTCGGGACTTCTGACACCGACAGTCACAGAAAATTATTCTTTATGCTCGTGAAGTGCTAGAGTGTCTCTCTTTTGATTTGATTATTATGCTTGAGCACTCTATCTTCCTCAGACCACCTAAACTTGCATCCCTCTTAATAGTACGGCATACCTATTAACTCAAGATCAAAATAAAAACGAAATTAAACCTTTTGAGTTGATCTTCTTTAAATTGATGCCGTGTCTTTCAATCTTCATCAAGTGAGGGTGCCAACATGTCAATATTGATCTTGTCACTTGAGCATAGCCATCTTGAGCACGTGACTTGATTCCATTCATCAAATATGAATAACTCCAAATGCATCAAGTCACTTTAATCAACTTGTCCAATATAGATTTGATCCTCCACATCAATATGACCATCATAGCTTGATTAGTACCTCAACTAAATGCAAGTACTTCCTTCTTCACCCTAGCTAGGTTCTTCGGCCGCTAAGCCGTCGCTTGCCCTTCACCCTTGCTTAGTACCTCGAAGCCTTTCCTTGCTATCTTCACCATCTCAAGCCATTAAGTCACATCTTGTGTTGAATCATCCATTCATATGTACTGTTATCTTTTTCATTTCAATTTAGCAAGCTTCAAATATAAGACCATTCCATATGCAATCCCTCATGTCTCATTAACTAATATTCATGAGCTTGCTTTCACATAGTACATGGAAATCCCATAATAAATAAGCATTTGCATGAATTCCATTTGCATTGTTGTCTTGTGCTTGAACTAGATTGATTATACAATAACACATCATTTTGGCTTTCATTAAGTACCTGTGAGATAACCTATTACCTGTCCACACTTAGCAAACGGGTTAGTTCTTTAATCACGTTGTCATTCAATCATCCAAAACCCACTAAAGGGCTAGATGCACTTTCACGGCATCGCCTCAACAGACGGAACACCCATACATGCGATACTTTCATAAAAACATGTGTAAAACATGTAATTATTCTTGTATCATATAAGCACTCTCCCTAGATCGGCGGTGTATCCGATCATGCTCTCACAGCTCACACTTACCGAAGCGTAGAGGTAACTGATCCATACATTACCACTTAATTAAGTGGCACTCATACAATAGCACGCCGTATGAGCAACGAAAAGAGAAATATGGTGCAATTACCCCCAAGTTAGTACTTAAATAGCCACCTATAGTCCTTAACTGGGCATACAGGATATGACCACTGGCACACCTTTAGTTTTAAAATCACAGTTTTTAAACAAAATTTTGTTTTAAATACACTTATGAACAGTAATCACGCTAAACCATGCTCTGATGCCAGCTGTAACAGAACCGCCCAATTATACGAGATTAAGTAGGAAAATCATCCAACGGGAGGATAGTTTAACAAACTTAAGCCCGTATAACCCGGTAGTCCGTGAAATCTTGATGGATTTCAAACTATTTCACATAACAGCCAAGATCGTACTAAGTTTAGCGGTCACCATCATAAGTTACATAAAAGTTCGCGGCATAAAATACATCGGAGTTTAAACATAGTTATTACAAACCAGGTTTGAATAAAAGTGCGGAAGCGGTAGTTCAAATTACGCACACACACAACATTTTGAAATAAAGTGCCAGCTTGTGATCATCTCCAGCAAAAGCATCAGACGAGAAGTAGCGAATGACCATTGCCCATGGTCCTAAGCTTCGCCCATCGTAGGATAGAGGCAGTTGATACAGTAGCCGTAATACATCTGTCCATCTGCAACAAGTGGGAACAAAGCCCTGAGTACGAGAAGGTACTCAGGTAGACTTACCCGACAGAACCAAAATAAAATGACACCAAGGATCATGATAGGCTTTCTGGTGGGATAGCTGACTCATTTGCAAGAAAAGCATTTTTAACTTAATAATTCTTTTCTAAAGTATGCAGTAATTAACTCTTTATTACCCTGTCAACTATGTTTGCACTGGTGCTAGAGTAACATGTAATTAAGCAAGTAAGGATTACCATTGATCATTAACAATAGTTATCATGTCATCTTCCACATAACTATCCAAGTGATTCATCAATATTACTACGATGAAGTAGCTCAAGTCAAGTGTTCACTATCCAGTGAACGATGGCGATTTGAATCGATTATTAACCAGCTGGTAATTTATTCCTCACACAAACCTCACTCACCCGCTAAAGTGAGGTATTGGTCACCGAGTCAACCATTCAGGTAAAGTCGCGAGCTTGCCAGGAACCACATGTACCGGGGGCCGCCCGACTGCTCTTTGGCCTTATCATCGCGCCCCCGTATCCTGCCACTACTGCTCCGATACTAGCTGTAACAGAACCGCCCAATTATACGAGATTAAGTAGGAAAATCATCCAACGGGAGGACAATTTAACAAACTTAAGCCCGTATAACCCAGTAGTCCGTGAAATCTCGATGGATTTCAAACCATTTCACACTTAGTTATACCATGACTTCATAGTCATTCAAGCAGATCCAGGTAACCACCTATAGCTCACAGGTGACAGGAAATCACCTGACTTCTACCGGTCTAAGCCAGCTAAGCATTGACTCGACTGTGGATACCAGGGTAACAAGGATATAGTATAATAAAGGTAAGCAAGGTATAATGCAGCAACGGTTGCAAACAACTCCTGAACGTAATGCATCAAATTAAGTAAAGTTAATAATAAATTATTTGCAAACCGGGAGAGAAATGCTCCGGGGCTTGCCTCTCTCAAAAGAGCTCGGACAGTGGTCGGGGCACTCTGGGAGATCTTCACCGACCTCCTCTTCGGCTTCGGTCACCTCCTGCTCTTGCACTTCGTACTGCTCTTCCGGGTCCTCGGGAACCGCTACCGGGATCACTTCCTGCGATCCTGTATGATGCAGAAGTATAAGTGCTCAAGCCTAGGTGCATTGCATGGATGACATGAGATGATGATGACGAATGCATGAGATGTAATGAACATATTACTTTATTTGGATTATGTGGAACTTACGACTCTTCTACAAGGTAGTCTACGTCATCCAAGAACATGTACTCAAAAACTACCACCACTAATCTCTACAATGCAAAGGCACACTGACACTTAAGATGCTTCAAAGATATACTAAAGCTTTACTAATTTCTTAATCACACTTAAAGCAACACTTGCTTAAATCCTAAATAATAATAGGTTTGAATAGCAATATATATTTCTGATGCTCCTAAAAATCTGAGAAAATTACAGTAGCATAATACTACCCTAAACCGACTACCATAAATATTTTATGGCATTTGGATAAGTAAACTATCCTATACAAAAATGAAAAGCTATAGCATAAAAATGAGCATGAAATTACTTTGTACTATGAAAAGTGTCAAACAACAGAATTAATATTTTTCCTAGGTTCTTCATAGTATACTATGACTGTAAAAAAATTATCACATGCATGTTTTATACAAAGTTTGCTCTCTAGCAAAAATAACAAAAATCAGTCATTAAAGGTACTTGAACTACACCTCCAAAGTTTTTCACAGCACATGCATGAAACATATTTTTCCTAGGAAGTACATGACACAAGAAGATTAGCAAACTTGGGAATCATATTTTTCTGAAGCCTATAGATTTTTCTACTCATTTTTCAAGAAAACACCAATTTCAAGGATTAAATAAAACACTACAGAAAAGTAATGAAATATTGACATGCAATATTTTTATATTGTAGATCTGGTTCCAATGAGTCCATAGAAATTTATTTCACAATTTTTGGAGTTCAAATGAATACAAAAACATTTTCCACAATATTTTTCATCATGAATAATAAAAGAAAACAGAAAACGATTTTCATTATTGAAACTGGGTCGGCCCGTGGAAGTCAACCGGCCCGTGGCCGTTTTCGGCCTAGTTCGCGCGCGGGGGGGGATGAGCGAGCAGGCCTGCTCGGAGGCGCGGCCCACAGGGTGGTGGCCCAGTGAAGCCGATGGGGGAGAAAAGAACAGGGCGTTCTCGTCGGTGTTCGGAGCCGCGACGGCGCGGCGGTGGCCGACGGCCAACTGCTGCTCCAGTGCTCGAACGAGCGAGGCAAGGGGCGCAAAACGGCCATGGAAAAATGGTGAACTCGTGAGCGGGGTTGAGAGACAAGGGGGTGGTTGGAGGTGCCGGTGACCGGAGCGCGAGCGCGGCGGCTCCGTCACGGTGGCGCGGCGAGGAAGTCAAAATGATGCCCTACCGGAGTGAGCAAGAGGACAACGAGGCTCGTTCGGAGGAGGCAAGAGGGTGGCGGAGCTCCGTGCACGAGCAATCGAGCTACGGTGGACTAGCGTCGCCGGAACACGGCGGCGGAGGCGGAGGATGGCGGTGGTGAGCGGCGCTCCCGCTCGGGTTCTCCGGAGAAAGGAGAAAGGGAGCGAGCGAGCGGGCGAAATGATGGAGGCCGAGCGCGCGCTGTGCTTTGAGGTGAAATGCGCTGGGCCACGTGCGGCCACGCGGGGTGGCGTCGCCGGCATGCGGCCGCCACGCGGCGAGCGTGTTCTACCGCGGCGCCAGCGAGCCACGCGCGCGTGGGAGCGGGAGGGGGAAGAGAGGCTGGCTTGGGCCGGGCTAAGGCGGGGAGCAGGCGCGGGCGCACACGTGTGGAGGCGGGCCGCTTCCGGCTACGGGCTGAAACCGAGGCGGCGGCCTGCTAGGTTAGTTTTTTATTTTTCAAATTTCTAAATTCAAACCAATTTCAAATACAATTTTCAAATCAGAGATGTGTATTGTAGCTGTTAAATCTATCGGCGACTGACCGTGACGATGAGGCATGCTCTATACACTAATTTGTGATGAAACAAATAAAAGTGAAAGCAATTAAAGTCAAAGTTTAAAGCTAAAGTATAAGATGAGATCAAGGGGAAGAATGTTGGAATTGATCTCCCACCAAGATGGCCCAATGGCCACTTGGGCCTTGAATCGCGCCTTGATCGGGGGCGTCCAGCCCAAGCATGGCTGATGGGCCCCCGTCGCCCAGTGCTATAAATAGGAGGTGGGAGCCAGTGGCTAGGGGTGAGGGGTTCACTGCCGCCACTCCACCGTCCTAACCCTAGTCCGATCCTGAGGGTGGCACTGCCAGCGGCGGAAAGCACCACCAGTGTCTCCTCACCATCGCCCTACACCACCCCGACATCAACGCCGCCGCCTGGACGTCATTGCTTCGCCGCCATGGTGAGCTCCTCCACCAACCATGGTGCTCGGTAACATCTCCTCTCACTATCTCCCTCTCTCGCTCGGTTAGATCCACTGGTTTATCTCAAATGGAAAGTGATGTACTCGCTAGATCTACGCCTAGTGATCCTAATGAACTCAACATTGTAATATCTCATACGTCATGGGTGATCTGATACCCTCACCTGCCTCTCCCACTACCCTAAATGGGCTTTGATGCCACATCTTTATGGTCGGCGCATAGCTACCACTAGTGTCGTTGATCTACAGCAATGCAGCCGCATCCTCTTCCAACCAACTTTGACAAACCTTCGATGTCGTCAACCCTTCCTAACCGCCTTCCTCTATCACCAGGGGCGAAGCATAGGCCAAACCAAAGTGGGCAATTGGCCCATACCTTCTTAAAAGTTGCTAATCACCATATAGTAAACTGTGACTAATATCATATGTGTGTCGTTAGTGCTCCCTCCCCCAATTTACCCTTGGTTCGAAAGTTGCTAGACCCAACTGTAAGGTCCAAATAGGCTAGAGGGGGTGAATAGCCTAATTAAAACTTCTACAAGATTTACTTAACCACAAGTGTTAGTACAAAAGGTGGCGAAGCAAAATGCACTAGCTCTAACTAATTAAGCAAGCCACCTACACATGTCTAGTACAAGACTATCCACTAAACACAACAACAGCAAGCTAAAAACAAGGAGTAACACGAGAGAAGAGATTTGAGTGATTATACCGCCGTATAGAGATGAGAAGAACCAATCAATCAATCACACAAGAGAAATCCTCGGGAAGAGAACGACACAACAATTTATCCTGAGGTTCACTTGCTTCCTGGCAAGCTACTCCCTGTTGTGGCGATACATCCACTTGTCGGTTCATGAGCTAATCGACTATCAAGAGTTGAGCCCTCGACGGGCGCCGCACAACCACACACAAGATGGGGATCCTTCAAGCCACGAGCTCCACTAGAGTATCCAATTCGTGAACTCCCACGAGGAAGGATCAAAAACCCCTTACAACACTTGGTGAGGGCTCCAACAATCTCCAATTACGAGCTCAATCACCTTCGTTGCTCCAAGCCATCTACCGCGTCGGGAAATACGGAAGAGTAACAAGAAATCTGCAGCAACTCGAAGATCAAGTGCCTCTAGAATGCAACTCTCAAGTAATGCACTTGAATCTCACTCAAGATGTGCAACCAAGCAAAGAGATGAGTGGAGGAGTTGTTCTCTAGCTCAAAGGATGTCTCAAGATCTCATATGTGCAAGTGAGAACTCCCAAACCCGGTCACCATCTATTTATAGCGAAGGGGTAAGCAACTAGCTGTTACAAGACATGACAGTGAAAAACGTGATGACCGGACGCACCGATCAGGATGACCGGACGCGTCCGGTCACTACAGGACAAACAGTAGTAGTGCGAGTCAGAGAGAATCGTTGCTGTGACCGGACGCGCTTCACCAAATAACCGGACGCGCTGCACCCGGCGTCCGATCGGAGTCCAGAGAGCTTCCCACGCGATCGGACGCGTCCGGTCGCACGTGACCGGACGCGCCACCGCGTCTGCTTCATGTCACGCCACCAAGCCGCACAAGTTATGCTAATCGGACGCTCTGGTCCCGGGAACCCTCGGACGCGCTGGTTAGGCCAGACCAGCGTCCGGTCACAAACCCTAGGTGCGCTGCGCCTCAGCCCTCGACTTGAGCTGACCGGACGCGCAGGTCCACCCTGGACCGCGTCCGGTCTAGCGTCCGGTTAGAGTTTTTCAGGGAAAAACACTCTGGACTTTCGCCTCCGTTTTCTCGCCTCCGGCACAATAAAAAATTGGCGTTTCATTTCCACAAAAAATGCCGAATTCCACCTCGCAAGCTCGGCGGGAGGGAGAGAGGTACCCAAACCCCTCTCTACCACTCAAACTCCATCGCCTTCGCAAATGTGCTAACACCACTAAGTGTATATCACCATGTGCATGTGTGTTAGCATTTTTACAATCGTTTTTCAAGGCATTATGTTAGCTCTCTACTAGATCCTAATGCATATGCTCAAGATGATGACCTAGTAGCACTTGATTCACGAGCTAACCGTGATTGCCCCTCTTGATAGTCGGCTATCAATCCTAAATCCGGTCAATCACTTCTCTACTCATCTTAGACCGACAAAAGCAAACTCTATGATTATACCTTTGCCTTGATCGCTTTGTTCCATATCCATCTCCTCATGCTTGATCACCATGATCATCATTTTATGTGCATTCCTTCATGATCTTGCTCATCATTTCATGCACCAAATCATGTGGTCTTGTGTCCATCTCTCCATGTCATTTCCACCTCCATCACATGTTGCTTATGCCTAGCTTAATCACACTTGATCACATAAGATTAGCAACTTGGTGTCATTAATTACCAAAACCAAACTTGGGCTTTCACCAACCCCCTCTAAGATTTCATCCAAACTTTGCCACTGACTACTACCACAATGGGCGGTGTTGCCTCGTCGTCCTACCCACATCCTACCTCTGCACCAAGCTAGCAACCTCCCAAATCTCCCATAAACCTAAAACCCTAACCCTTAAACTAATTAGAGCACGCCTATCGAGTATCAACGGAGCATCACTCGAGAGCTGCCACCACCGATGGGGTACACAGGTTGGATCTTTGTTACATCTTCTATTTATGTTCTTACTTCCAATTTTGTCCTTTTTCATTCCATTTTGGGTTTCCTAGTTCTGAAATTGGGGATGGGGCATAAAATCGAATATGTGCATCCAAACACTCTTGGATCCAACTTTGATCAAGCCACTGGTCTCGTCCCTTAGTAATTAGTCAAAGATAAAAGAAGACCTAACACTAAGTCTGAGTGCTCCCAATGCATACGAATGTCCTTGCTCCATATGCCAAATCCAAAATCTGACGTCCGAGATAAACTATATGGCCTTGACTAATCATTTATCATTAACCCCGCAAAACAAGCACTTGAACCCGAAAATAAGGCCTCAATACGTTCACCATCGTGATTTTATTTGGCACCAGACGCCTACTCTATTTGTTCGCTTTACTTCAGCAGTACTTTTCAGCGAACAAACAGTGTTTTCCCCTCACAACAAATTAGCATAAGCTAAATTTTAGCGAAACGAACAGGCCCCATGTCCTGGACTCCTAGGCCAAAAACCAGATATTGCCTTTCAAAAAGAACAGTTGGGCTTAAATGTAAGATACTTGGTTACAGCTTGTAGTCTAAGTTCAGGCATCCTAATTGTAACTCTTGTTTCTCATTACCACAAAACAATGTATTTTGAAACAGAATGTCCAGCGCCCGGACGTCCAGACGGGGGCATAGGGCTAGCATCCTGATGCCCGCGCCTACTGCGCCTACTTCACGTGGGGGTCTGCGTCGCTCTGTGTCTCACGCCCGCACCGTGTCCCGCGCCCGTACCGTGGCCCGCACCGCTCTATGTCCCGCCCCGCACCGTGACCCGTGCGGACTTCGTGTCCCGCTCTGCTCTGTATCGTGCGGACCCGCACCGTGGCACCCCCTCCACACCCACGTGCATGCAGGAGGGCCCAGCAGTTGCAGCAAGTGGTTGCTGCAGATGGGTCCCACTACAATATGTGCAACACCAAGATCTATTTTTGCAACATCTAGATGAACCACTTGCAACATACGTCCAAAACAATTGAAACACTTGCAACATACGTCTGAAACACCAGAAAAACACATGTGTAGCCACTACAAAACATAAGCAACATCCAGATAAACACTTGCAACAAATATATAAAACATATGCAACATCCGGATGAAACACACTTGCAACATATGTCTGAAAAACAGATGAAACATTGGAGACAAACGCTTGCAACATATATATGCAACATCTCGGCCTACTTTTGCAATATCCGTATGAAATACTTGAAACATACCTCTAAACACTTCTGAAACATTTGAAATATACACTTGCAACATACATCATATCCCGTCGCTGCCAGACGCCCGTGGACCTTGTTGTTGGCGACCTTCCTGGCTGCCTAACGCCCACGACCATGGACCCACTGAGCAACTGCATCCTCGTCAGCGCTACTGGCCGAGTCGCCCTTGATGGGTGAGGCGTCCCTGTCCGATCTCTACGCATCGTCAGAAACCGTCGTCGAGGGAGGAAGGAAGCGTGAGGTGCAACCGAAGAAACCCGCTCCGGGTATGGCCACTGGGATCTTGTGATGTCACGAGCTGCGGTCGATAGCGACGAGCTGACGAGGACTTCTGGTGGGGAACGGCGGCATCGGCAGCATGGAGGCGGAGTGGGCGTGGGGGAGCAGACACGGAGGCGGGATGGGAGGAGCAGGGGGATGGGGCGCATCGGCGGCGGAGTGGGCATGGGTAGCAGACGCGGCAAACATGGCGCCGAGCCGAGCCGATGGGGGTGCCGCGCACGGCAACGAGGGGTGGCCGCCCGATGTGAAGCGAGTGGGGACTTTGTTAGGGATTTCGGTTTAGATTCCTATCGTGGGCGGAGGAGAAAGCGTCGACATAGAGGAGCAGTCCCGTTGCCTGTTAGGTCCGATCGCTTCGCAGGCCCAACGGCGCGTCCGGACACACCCGGACAGACGCCCTCACTAAGGCATTGTCAATTTTGAAAAAACTTTAATGAAATACATACCTCATGGTACGGTCAAGTAAAAGCTTGTGGACCCTTTGGTCCTTAAAAAGGGTCCCACTTTGCTACCCTCTTAATGAAAGGCACGCTCGCAAAAGAAAAAAAAAATCCTTGTGTTTGCTACTCCATTCTGGTCCTGACGATCAGAGCTCAGCCAGCAACTGGGTGTCTGGGTCATCTCAATTCTTAACCAATTTATTATCATCATCATTATTATCATAATCGTTTCCCAATAATTCTAGCCTCATTCCGGCAAAATTTGTAGATATAAACAACAATACAAGAGTTGAGTTGGCACTCACCGGCCTCCACTCTACTATGTACGGGACGACGATTCCCATCCCATCCCATGTTTATTTCATTTCATTCATCATATTCCCATTATCAGGTACGGTCTGCTCTGCTCTGGATATATTAATCATAATGCCGTACGTCCCTTGTATCATTTGGACGATGGCCGGGCCCCCAGGACCACCACCTGATCCTGAATCATGACGAGCTCCACTGCTCCGACATCCATTCCAGTCCCGGAGAGATGAAGATGATGCGCCGAACCCTCTGTCATCCGCCATCAATGGTGGTGGTGCTGCGAGAACGGCCACCATCTCCTCCTCTTGGTCGTCGTCTGCAACCTCGGTGCATCTGCAGTGTTCACAAGCCACAAATCGTCTTCACCAACAACGAACAGAGCTTGCTTGCATATGGTTGCACATGATTCCTACTACTACTCAAACAAAAGAAAGACTACTGACAATATATAGCATGTTGGTTGCATACATTGGCGGTGAAGGCCCGGCATGCCAATGGCACGCCTACTCACCATTCTGCGGATATATGGAGTTGTAGTGCACCTCCGCCCAGAAGCTCAACAGTACCACTGCAACCACAGGCAGGGAGGCACTTTAGATGCCTGACACCAATAACCAGTAAAGGATTGAAATACCAGGCGGTTAGCCCTTGAGGACTGCAAGGATCAAATGTTTACCTTTGTTGGACTTCTGAACCTTAGGCTGGATCTCAATGTAGCAAGTATCCTTGAACGATGTCATCACGAAGATTTTTACTCCATACTGCACCAGATTGTTGTCTTACATTACATTAGGACGACTAAAAGAATAGCATTCTTGTCAGCTCCTATACACAAGATATGCCAGGAATGACAGCTGGAACATAGATTGTACAAAGACTAACCTTGTCAGCAGCAGCCTGTAGAGTCACATGGTCACCCCATTCACCATTTCTGTTAGTTTATAAGCAGCAAAATGCATGTTAGACAAGCATCCACATGCACTTAATCTGTGCTGCATTCTAAAAAAAAATGTTTGGCATGGTGTGGAACTGACCGCGCAACTTTCTCCAAGTAATCATCATATGCCATGGGAACGTATCCATCATAGGCGTCACGGTTAGTTTTAAGCTGTAAGGGACGGTTTATCAGAGAAAAGACAAAAAAATGTACACATGGCTAGCAATTGCGAAACAAAAGTTTATGTGGTCAAATACCTGGTTAATTATCTGCTCCCTCACAAACTCATGGTGATCTGGACTTTGGTAAAGCTGGTCTGATAGTGCTCGGAACTGTGGAATTGGGGGCGTGCAATTAGCATCAATTGGTTGTGAATGTGATACAGACTCTCAATTTGTGAGGAAAAAAGAGATAAAAGGCGGAAAAAGGGAAGAGAAAAAGAAAGTGCAGAGATCACTTGAAAAAAGGAAGACAAGAGGTGGTGAAGGAAAGAAAAAATAACTATTTCGGTAGGGAATAGGATGGATGATACCTGACAGTTGCCATCTCCTTGCACCTTGTGTTCAACCAGCTCATACAGCTTCAACCTGAAAGATGATAAATGAACATTGAACAACTCCAGCAGAAAACATTTTGCATGAAAAACTAATGGAGCAGAAATAATGTTATTATATGCAAGTAATCTAGCCTGTTATGGAAATGCAAAGCCTAAAAGACATTTAATGACAAACAGAGCCAATGATAAGTTTAACACTAGCAAGCATACTGTAGAACATAACAGTAGTAGTAATTCACTAAGAAATGAAGCCAAAGGACTGACCTTTCTGTCAGCCTTTCATGGTCCATAGTGGCTTCATCAATTGATGGGATTTCGCCATTAATTTTGGGGACATGCTGGACAAGGTAGACACAGATTATTGGACCACAGTTGGAAATGGAGTCAGAGGCACAGAAAAAAAATACAGATACAGCACAGCAAGGATAGCCATTTCCTTCATAGCAACAAGGATAGGGTGTGGGGGAGGAAAGTTTGCCACACTGTTATCAAGATTATTGGATAGTATCATTCTAAAATTTAAAAGCAATAACAAATAGGAATACTATCTGACGGCAGTTGAACCGCTAGTAGCTTTGAACAAGTCATACAGTGTATAAGAAAAGTTAATACCTACAGCTTTGTTCACAGAGGTCTACCAATAAGAGTAGGTAGACATAATTTTCACATCCGCATAGGATAACTTTTCGAAAACACGCATTAAGACCAAGAATATGCAAAGTTAATTAGCCATTCAGTTAATTAAAGACTTCTAGTGGAATTTGATGTCAACATCATTTCTTAAAGTCATTTGGCATTTAAGGTCAGTGGTCCAACTGAAAGCGATATCCATGTTGTTTTTTTTCCTCTTCCAATGAGATTTTGGCTATAGAACAAACATATACAGGAATTTTTGCTGATGATCTAGGTAGGCTTCCTTAGAAGCGAAACTTTCATTATTCTGGCAGCTGACGAAGCACATCCAAATGTTAGGCTAATGAAGCTAGACAACACAAATTTCTTAACCTGACTTCAAAGGATCAGTAGACTCACGGGAACTGGGACCATGGGGTAAAACCTCTTCCCTACTTCCTCCTCCATCTCAAAATAACCGTCACCAGCTGTGTCTGGAGAGGAACTAGATGGCTCTACATATACTGTCTCGTGCTCATGCTCATGGGTGCTTCCTGCAACGTACCAAGAACATTAGGAAAAACGTAAAAGTGGTATGCTGAGAGAAATAAAATAATCAAGTCAGATTATGGATATTTCCAGCACCAGGATGGTAGATGCCTACTGAGGGGTTGTACAAGTCATATGTGAGTTGAGAAGAATGCAACTGAGTCTCATCTGGATGTGCTGCTGCCAAAAAAAAACATATATATACATGGGTTAGGAATACTTTCTACCTGTTCCATGGTTTATCACATCCACGAGATGAAAAGCAAAATGAAAAATCTGCATGTATTCCACAAGTCTGATTACTACCTCTACCGTAATGGAGGTCACAACAGTGACCATCACAGTAACCGGGAGGAGGCCCGTAGTACCCGTTGGGAGGAGCAAAAGGGTCGCGGAACAGGTCGTATCCCCATGGCAAATTCTGATCTTTCTCACACATGCTCATCCGTCGAGCTCAAGCTGTCCGTCCGTGGGAGCGGAGCGCTGCTGCGGTAGCAAACAGATTTAAGCGGTTTACTTCAGTACCATGGCAACAAAGAACAGGAAACAATGCCACAGCTAACTTCACTGGGCTGCATCGGAGCTAAAGCATCTCCGGTGAAAAGCGAGACCTAACAGAAATCAGCTATTCGATTCATCGCGCTCGCATTAACACGCGGAGAACTATACTAGTATTATTATCAGCTATATATACGAAGAAAAGATTGCGGGCAACAAACAAAATCATCGCGCAATCCTCCTCGGAGCACTAAGAGCATACGCGAGAGCCGCGCGGAGCAGAGCTCAAAAGCAGCGAAATTTAGGAAGCAAAGGCGACCGAATCGAATCGCATCGGCCGCGTACAAGAACCGGGTGGGTTGGATTCCTCGCGGCGAGAAAGAAAGATTCGGACAGGATTGGACTGCTCGCCGGCCAGGACAGAAACAAAGCACCGGCCTTGGAGCAATCGAAGCGAGCTACGCTAGGGGTTCCGGGGCGGAGCGCGGGAGAGGAGAGTTGCCTCACCTTGGATTGGAGGCGGCTGGGTGGGGCCTGCGCGCGTCTTCTCCGGCACCGGAATTGGATCGCGACGAATGGGGGAGGGAGGGGAAGCCGTGGGGAGAATGAGGAGTCCGGGTATATATGGGTGTGTTTTGATTGTGATGAGAAGGGGGAAGAGAGGATGGGACAATTTTATTTCTTTTTTTATTTGTTTCTTCTTTTTTCTTTTTTCTTTTTTCTTTTTTGCTGGCACGCGGCTTGCGTTTCACTATCAGAGCCGAAAGTTGCTCTTTAGTGAACAGTACACCCTACGTTTTTTTGGCTAAATTAAATTATTATTCGTATATATAAATATATATATATTATATATGGCAGTAGTTTTTTTTTCATGGTTTTGAGCAATGCTTTTTATCTTGTGGCTTGGAGTGAGCAAGATGATCTTGTCATCCTGTGGCGGCGGGAGAACGCCTCTTCAAACCTTTTTAAATTTGTTTTATGGTTTTGTTGACTTTTTCTATTTGCGTTTGTTGAGGTAGGAAAGTAGTAGGCTAAATAAAGCACGCACCATTGATTGTTTCTTAAAACCTATTGGTTGATAGTGATTATGTTATTTGGGTGGGATTTGATTCCATTTATTTTTACATCAACCAAAATGTGAATAAAGAGGAGCATTATGTCATATATTCTCCCTTTGTTTAAAAGGTGCCGGTACCTCCCGTACCATCGCGTCTATCGTGCCAAAGAAAAACGAAATCAATTAGGAACTTTAGGTCCTTGTTGAATATTGGTCAAACAATTTGGCTTTATTAGATACACAAAGAGAAGACTAAAAAGCTTCCATCTTTTGTGACTTCGAGGTTTTTTCTTAGAGTTAAATATATAACAGCCCCTGAATTTATAAAGGGGTCTCACTTACATCTATGAATTTTATTTTTTTTAAGATCCCTAAACTTAACAAGTTGTTAATTTTTTCTTAGAGTTTAGGGGACGCACGATCCGCCATTTAACATGTTGTTAATTTTCCCCCCTACCAACTCACTCTCATGGTTCTTCTTTTTGTTCCGACTCTCCGTCGCAGCGTCCCATCCTCACGAGGCCCATTTAGTGCAGCTCCCGTTCTCCTGGTGACACACTCAACCCCATCACTGCTCCTTTCCGTGCACCGTCTCTGGTGCTTCTCCCTTCATCTCCCATAGCTCATTTGATTGGAGTGATGATGGATGTGGCTGAATGATAAGTCAGTTCTTATATGCTATTGTCTACCGAAGTGGATTTGAAGGCTCTGCTAGAGTAGTCAAGAAAAAAGATCTAAAAAAAGGTCTCAAATCAAAATTGGAAAGTATAATTTCGTGACTTTTGCTCGGTCCCTAACTCGTAGGAGCCTTGGTAGGGTAGACCCTTGTATCATGTCTAAGGTTAGGGGAAAAAAATAACCTTAGGGCCTATTTGATACACATGGCTAGTTACTAGTTGGGCTAAAAATTAACTATACTCCCCTGTCTCTAAATATCTGTCGCCGTTGGTGTGCATGTCACATCGATTTGTACAAAATGCGTGAAACATTTGTATCTTTAAATAAATTTATTAAAAAAAACTAGATTCAAAGATCTTTCCAATAATATTAATTATGTACCATAAATATTAATATTTTTAATATATATTTAGTCAAAGTTGTTTCTCGAAAGCGAAAACGACATATATTTAGGGACGGAGAGAGGAGTTGGCTAACAACTAATTTGAAAACTTGTTAACAAAAATTAGCGTATCTATTAACCCTTCTATTTGAATATACTATAGCTAATTTCAACTAAAATTAACTAGCTAGGCCTTGTTTAGATTGCAAGTTTTTACAATCTGGGTGACTGTAGCACTTTCGTTTATATTTGGTAATTAGTGTCCAATCATGAACTAATTAGGCTCAAAATATTCGTCTTCCAAATTAGAGACAAACTGTGTAATTAGTTATTTTTTTACCTACATTTAGTGCTCTATGTATACGTCTAAATATTGATGTGATGGAGAGAGTGTGTAAAAATTTGAAGTTTGAAAGGTAACTAAACAAGGCCCCGGTAACAATCAGCTCATGGTATGCAAACATATGCCCTTAATACGAGGCAGGGAATTTCCTAAAAAAAAAAAGTGAATCAGGGAATCTTTTGCACAGGGGTGAATTTGGATGGTACTCCTGCGGGCACCACGGGACCGTGACGCCAGACCAGGGGAATCGCGGCGGGCCCAGGTCTGTCAGTGTCAGCGTGGCGTTGACGTCAGCGGGGGCGGCGACGCGGCGCTCACTCGCGCTCCGAGGGAATCTGGGCGCTCTGCTCGGCATCTGACGGCTGTCAGAGGCGGCGGGACCCGCGGATCGTACCCGCTACAAGTCAGGATCAGGATGGGCTCGGCCCTCGGCTCATGGGCTCATGGCCCACTCTGCAGTCACCCCTCCCGCTCTTGCTTGTCTTGTTTCCTCATGAAACGCCGCCACAGCCTCTAGTAAATTTCCAGACAAATCCACAATTTGCTGATGTTTGGATGAAACTGTTCATTTTAATTTCGAGACAAAATCTACAATGTGAGTCTGTTTTGATGCTGGTAGGCAAATAAATAGCCAGTATTTCTATACGGAGACTGAACATCAACTGATAAAACTAGAAATGTTAGTAACTTGTGGATCTCAACTTTGACTCTAATCACGTCGTGCGAGAGGCTGACTGGTTACTTACATTCCATGACCAAGACATCTTCCAGCTTGATGCTTGCTGCATCTATCTCACATCTCCATCTCACGCGGCTCAAAGAAAAGGTTCAGAGCTCTTTTGGAAAGCAACCACCCTGTTCGGCTGAGTTTATCAGCACGGCTTATCAGCCGTGGAACAATGTTTTTCTCTCACAGCAAAACAGCCACAGCCGGCTTATAAGCCGCAGAAACAGCCTGCCGAACAGGGTGAGCAATTTTCCAAAAAATGGTATACTTGAAATTTACAGGATTTAGGGTATGTTTGGATACTATGGGCTAATCGTTAGCGAGCTAATTTCAACTCAAATTATTAGGTCTAGTGCATCCAAACAAGATGACTAATAGGTGGACTAATTTCTTTTACCAAGTCTTCAACTAGTTATTAGCCACCTAACTAGCTGGTTAATTTTCGTAGAAAAAACACATGAAAGATGAGGAATCCCGTAGTCTAAAGGGGCCACAATGGTTTCTTCTCTCCTTCCTGGCTACAACATACTGTGGATACTGCGCTATGCCTCTGCTGCATCTGCATTTGCATCACGAGAACTGATTATTGCAGCGCTGCTTGCCTGCTTGAACAAATCAAGCACGCAGATTCGGATCCTGCATCAGCATCAGCATCAACGACAAACAACAGCAAAAAGGTTGCTGTTTGTGTACGTTCAGCTGTTGCTGACTCTGCATACATCCATGCATGCATTTCATGAGCCCTGTTTGCTCGTCGTCCTCGTCCTTGCATGCTGAAGCTGCCGCGTGGTGTGGTTTCATTTCAGTCCCAGGCCATGGCTGGTACGTACATGAACATACCTCTCACTGCGATTACTATAGAGGGCGCATGCCATGACGATGCTGCCTAGGAGTACTATCCTACAGCACGGCCGGACGAGCAGCAGCTCGTTCGTGCTTTTGACTGTTTCCTGAAAGCGATATGAACTGAACATGATGGAACAAGACAAGGAAGGATTATTTCCGATCATGATCTGTATTCAGAAAGCAGAGGATCCGGTCACCGCGCACCGCACGCAGATCTTATTCAACGATGACCTGGATCCAACGCCAGATCCCGTCATGAGACCGATCGACCCGTCGCCGTCGCCGTCGGCGGCCCGGCCGGGGCCGGGCGGCGGTGGTTTGGCGCCTCCAAAAGCTGCGTGGCCCATCCATAGAGATATTATGTAGAATTTTTAGAGGAGTGCATGACTTGTGCATGCCTCGAGCCCACGCCGGAACAGAAGATGGCCAGATTATTATTATTATATATATACGAAAATGTTGTTTGGAGCTCCTGGCCCAGATTAGAATGATGCATTCATGGTCTGGTCTCTCAGGAGGATTCATCTGCAAGCTTCTTTCTTTTTAGCCTTTTGTTTCCCCCTTGGTTTTGGTTTTGGTTTTGGTTTTGAGAGCAGGAAACGGCAAAAGGATGCATCCAAAGGTCCGATGGCGAGTTGACGACGATAGGATCGAGAACTGAAGACGAGTCTTTGTTTTTTCTAACCTGAAAAAACATTGCTTTTTAACTCTCAAAAAAAACTTTGCTTTTTTGTGCGTGGTTCCATCCGAACCTAACAAATTCAGTTGGCGTTTGGACGATTTTTTTAACTTTATTTATTATACGCGATTGAGAGAAAGGCGGAGCGAAAGGCGCGAGGAAAACAGGCGGAAAACCGAAGTGCATGAATGGTGCCGCGATTCAGGCTCTGATGATGGGTGCACACCGCAATCCGACAGTGACACGCCTTTGCCCTTTTGGAGTTATGGCCACCACCAGTCTTGCCCCCTGACAGCTACCGATCTCATACATACGTACACCATGATAAAACAGTCAATTTGGTAGAAAGAAAAAAGTTTTTCCTGGTTTTGTTGTTCAACACGTAGCTCAGTTGGTTGAGTAGCATGAGCCATGCGCTTCCACTGAGCATCTCCAACAAATCCCCAATACAACCCCTCATCCCCATAAAACAGAATTATTAGGAGAGATAGATCAATTTTCATGCTCCAACAGTGCCCTAATACCTCCCCCAATTTTTGGTGGCCACCAAAAAAACACTCATCTCCCCTCAAATAAAGGGGCACTTGCAACCTCCCTCAATCCTCTATTCTTTTGGCGCAAACACACTCATTGGTGATTCTGCACTTGGAAACAATGTCATGACATCTCTCTTTATATCTTGTTTATGATATATCCTTGTGTGAGTATGTTTAATTTCATTTTCTTATTGTTGAACAAACTGTTTTTGCATTTTCGATCTTTGGTCTTAAGTATGCGACAAACAAGACATCAACAACTTATTTTGACGTGAAAAATATCCATGGGTCAATTTGCTCCAACATGGTCCAGAATTTGCAATATGGGCCAAAATCACATATTAGGGATGATATATTGGAGAACTGCAAAAGCATCTCCCCCAATAACCCAAAAAGTAAATATTGGGCTACCCCAATACTAAGTTATTGGGGGACTGATGGAGATGCTCTAACGCCTCAGAGTCCAAACGGCTCAGATCCACTCTGCACGCTGAATGAACCACACCTACCACCATCTCACTTACGCTTTCGTCCTCGCTTTGCGTAAAATGATTAACCCGGGAATGGTGAGATGGACTCTAGAAGCCTTATATGTTGGTCTACCCCACTCTAAACAACCAAGGTGGGACTAAACTCTCCACAATATCTCATAACATTCACATAGATCACTATAGACCAAATTCAAAATTGGGCCGGGTGCGACAACCACCCAGGTTCGGATGCCCCAAACCACCGGGACACTGTGTCCCGGTTAAAAAAACAAAAAAAAAAAGTTGGCGATCGTGGGCACTCACAGCGTGTTCATCCAACAGGCAGCAGGAGGCCAGGAGCTAGCTCCAAATTCAGCAGAGCTTGTGGCAGGAGGGTTCAGAGAAGAGAGAATCTCATCCAGCTGGGCGCTGCAGGAGGTCCAGCGTTGGCAAGCAGGCACAGGCAGGGAAATCTTGGAGCCATCATCCAGGCATCCCCCTCGGTGAAAATTTTGCATTTTAGTCGCTTTTTAAAACATATTTTATAGATAGATTCTCTGCAAAACTTTTTCTAAAAATAAATCAAAAGCTTAGCGTGCAATGATACTATGCCGAGATATGTGGCTCGGCGCGCTACGATTGAACGCTAAACTTGTCACGTATGCGCCAATGTGTTGATCCGGCCTGAAGCTCGGCGTTTAATCATTTAACGCCAAGGTTAAGGTTAGGCACGTCGGCGTTTGATCAGTTCGCGCCAAGGTAGTATGATGTTGCTACAGTACAAGCTAATAGCCCGAGTGCATGACGTACTTGTCCATTCAATATCTTTTGAAGATCTATAAAAGATAAATATAAATCTCCCTGACATGAGATCAATTCTATTAGAACGATAAGGTTATCCTCTACGGGACAGAAATACATAGATTGATAAAATGTTTGCCAAGATTTCTAGAGAATCAGACAGGTTTGGTTATGATACTTTTGTTTATGGGGTATCCTTTTCTAAATTTGGTTTGCTTTTTAACGTATGGTTGCTAACAGTTGATTAAGATCCACATAGTGCACCTGAGTCCGTTGTGATTAGTAATCTGTAAGATGCGAGCATTGGTTCTATCATGTTCAACTTGGTTGCAGTGAATCAAATCAAAGGGTTGTTCATAGGAACGGACATGATCTGCTTCCTTGGGCATGATCAGAGTTATTATGTTTCAGCCTTTCAGGTAGTTGTAGTTGCTGGTCTGAAATTGCTTCCAATTTGGCCAAAACAATACGCTGACAGAGCTAGCAAACTTTTATTACTACTAGAAACAATATTGCCCTCGGGATGTTCTCTATATAGCACTTATGGGCAAAGATCTGCTTACATGAAGAATGAATTCATCTATAGTTCACCTGATTCATTGTGCCTGATGCGACTTTGATCGGATTTTCTTTTCCATATTCTGATCGACTTAGTTCTAAATTTAAGGAAACTCATTAGTTCTAATTTTTTGTACAGAAACCTTGGGCACTTTTGTTACTATTTGCATTTGGTTGTTTTAGTGCAACTAATCACCCTTGGCTTCACAGGATTGTTTTAATATGAACATCTTATTGGGGAATTTCATTTCCTGCATTTGACCGTTCATGTGCTATGCTGCACCTTACTACTCGTAGCTTTTAACATGCGAGCTCATCACTGCATTTTGGAAATATATTTATCTCACCGGCCAAGGCACCACACAGCATCAAGGCTAGCCCAGATACATGACACTTCCATGTGTGTATTCTTTTATTTTACTTGCTTCTATTTCGCACCACAAAAAAATGACTTGTCAAGTCCAACTATTTATACATGCTGGGTGTGCTCCCGATTAACACCGGCATTCACAAAATCATTGGTATAAATCTTGACAAACAATTTATCAATCCATGTATTTTTTGTCCCGTAGAGGGTAACCTTATGGTTATAATGAAATTGATCTCATGTCAAGGGGATTTATATTTATTTTTTATGGATCTTCAAAATATATTGAATGGACATAGCTTGTACTGTAGCAACACATGCCTTGGCGTGAACTGATTAAACGTCCGACGTGCCTAACCTTGGTGTTAAATGATTAAACGCCGAGTTTCAGGCCGGATCAACACATCGGCGTTTACGTGGCAAGTTTAACGTTCGTTTGTTGCGCGTCAAGCCACATATCTCGGCGCAATATCACTGTACGCCGAGCTTTCGATCTATTTTTAGAAAAAGTTTCATGGAGAGTCTATCTATAAAATATGTTTTAAAAAAGGACTAAAATGCAAATATTTCTACCCCGCCCCGCAATGCAAATGCAATCCGGGGATGGGTGCAGAGGAGACGACAAGGGCACGCCATGTGCGTGCCTCCGGAACGGCCGCCTGAATTCGGTCACTTTTCTTCTCGGGCCTCGTTTAGATCCCGAATCCGGGCTCCCGAATTGATTACTGTAGCAATTCGTTTGTGTTTGGTAAAAATTATCTAAACTTTGACTAATTAGATTTAAAATGTTCGTCTCGTAAAGTACAATAAAACCGTGTAATTAATTTTAAATTTTATCTACATTTAGTACTCCATGCATGTGCCGATATTTTGATGTGATGAAAATTTTCTTTTTACATAATGAAATTTAGAGTTGAAATTGGTAACTACGCGAGGCCTGGCTCGGTTGGGCGTGGGTCAGGTCAGACAGACACGCCCGGCACCCGCTCCTGTGCCCTTTGCTGTTGCCAACGTTGTAGTAACATGCATGTGTTTCCTTGGTTGTTCATGCTCCCGGCCGCTGCACTTTAGCGAAATTCCATTGCCTCTGGAGCCGGTTTAGTTGCAATTTTTTTTAAATGATACTGTAGTAAATTTTGTTGTTATTTGATAATTAGTGTCCAATCATGGTCTAATTAGGCTTAAAAGATTCGTCTCGTCCATTTCGTCTAAACTATGTAATTAGTTTTATTTTTTTATCTATATTTAATGTTTCATGCATGTGTCTAGAGATTCGATGTGACGGAGAATCTGAAAAATTTTGCAAAATTTTTTGAAACTAAACAGGCCTGGATTGGATTCGATTGATTTGCATGCATACAACAACCATCTCTGCACGACTGCACTGCACGGCACAGGGATAAGCAGGCAGGTTTCCTTGTCATTCATCGGCGTACGTGTACACGCATCCTCCTTTCCTTAATTCGCTACAGTAGCTGACATTTCTGGTGGTGATTGATCCAGAAAGCTGCAATCTTTCTGGATGCCTGCCCTGATGGCTAGGGTGTGTTTGGTTCGGTGACTTGGCCCCAACTAGGCTTTTGAATGCAGGCCTTGTTCACTTCTCCCTCCCAACCCAAAATATTTCCTCTTCCACCTATCACATCAAATCTTTTGACGCATGCATGGAGCATTAAATGTAGGTAAAAAAGATAACTAATTGCATAGTTTATCTGTAAATGTCGGGACGAATTTTTTGAGCCTAGTTAGTCCATAATTGGACAAATTTTGCCAAATAACAACGAAAGATGCTACAGTAACTTTTCAGCTACTTTTCGCGAAGCGAACACACCCGTACTTGTACATGTTTGGTTGTCTATTCTTCACTTCTTAGCCAGGCTTCCTGGAAACGCCGGGGGTGGCCGTTCCCCCTGAGCCAGGCTCCGTCCAAGCCATTCGCCCGTATCGGGTCACCTCCACACCACCGCGTGCACCTCGCTCCCACCCCGCCGCCGATGGAGCCGCTGAGCCGGACGCGGATGTGGCCCCGGAGCTAAAAATCACGCCAACAAAAATGAGGTGACTGTACCAAAACTAACCTGCCAGCTAAACAAAATCTTAGTACAGGTAAACCAAACAACTGGGTACCATCCTATGCGGGCTTAGACTAGACAGGCTTATTTTGCAGACCAGTCGCAGTAACAATTACAACCAAACACACCCATACTGTAACCAAGGTCCCGAGTCCCAAACCATGTGCAGCTGCTCTCTCAGGAGTCGAGACTCAAGAGCCAAGATGATGAATTGACGATGGAGGCAAACCGGATTTTCTGCATGCATGCATAGTAGTAGACTGTATGCCTCTCCTTTTTCTCTGCATCCAAAAGCTAGCGCCCAAGAAACCTGATGAACACTGCTAGTGGTAGCAGCAGTTGTTTCATCTCGACACGCGGGCCGAGGCTATGAACCGGAACTGTCAACGCTGAAAGTGAGAGGCGCCGTTCAATGCCTGCCTGCCTGCCTGCCCACCACCCCAAATTCCGCAGAATTGTTCACTTGTGCTCGAGGTATATATATCGTGTGGTGTCGCACAAAGGAAGAAGCTGACGTCTGGAACTGATGGAACGGAAAGGGCCAAAGGGGTGCGACACAGCACAGCAGAAGCTTTCTCTTCTCCTGCCGCCGTCACAAAAAGAGTACAGTTTTACTAGGTTCGAATTGAGTTAGACTTTCGTAAATTTAACTAAGTGATAGATAGAAAATATTACTCTAGTAACATTAGGTATAATATGAAAATACGATCCATAACTAATCTAATCTAATGATACTTATTCAGTATCATAAATGTTAGTAACTTCTTTTTAAGAAATTTGGTTGAATCTGAAACTACACTGAAAAGTAAGATGGAGGGAGTATATTACTCTACACCTACAGGTAGGAATAAGAACAGCAGCACAAAGTGCAGAGCGAGAGCAACACCGTGAGTTCTCTTTCAGAAACAGCCTTTTCCTCTCCTCCATGCATTGCGGGCGTGTTTGGAGGACGACTTGGCTGGCCTGCCAAGCAAAGCATCCTAGCCAGTAGCCACAGGCATAGGAAATCGGAAGCCTGGTGGGTGGTGGCCTTCCCTGAGCTAGGCAAAAATCCGTGCATCATCCTACCTACCTTACCACCACTCGATTGCATTGCACAAAGGCTTTGAGGAAACTGGAAGTTGGATTGACAGCCCTGGATTCAGTTGGGAAGTTGGGCTACCAGATTGTTCAGTTCAGGCCTCCATCCTCCTCCGTCCAGCTCCACTACTTCTCTCCCAGTTGGACAAGAGGGCGGGTCTCTTTCGCTTTCAGTGCTCTGCCGCAGCCACAGCCGCCGAGTCTCTTATCTCATCTAAAGAATGGCTGGCGTCTACCACCGCCCATCATCGGCATCGGATCGTTATGAAGTTGAGCTCAGGATAGGCCGCCGATTCTTTCGGATTGGACGCCTGCGACGGCAGTCTGGTCATCCAGGTCACATCTCGCCTGAATCTCAATTCCTTTTCCATGCTGTGAGAAAAATAGCAATCTTTTATGTTTCGCGCAAACAGTATTATTCCGCTATCGCACACAACGGGTTCGAGGAGGAGAGAATTTCCTTCGATGCTATTCACTTTCCTTATGTGTTGTTGAAAATTTTCACTACCATTTGTGTCATTGGTATATAAATCGGATCCAAGCATATTCGGCCCGAACAGCTCAGTGGACAGGGTCTGCACAGCAAAACGCAAATCTGAAAGTCGGCTCGATATATTCATTTTAATTATTTTTTTACACTGAAAACTATGTGTCCGGCCCGAAAAGCCGTCCAAATGCACGACGTCAAACGTTGTCTCATGGACATTATATTTTTCGTCAAAAGAAATGAAACCGGCTTTATTTGGACAATCCTAGACCAAGAAATAGTTAGTTCTAGTTCAAATTTTGTTCTCTTCTATGCTACTACCACTACCTAGATTAGATACGATCACCATTAGAGCTTTGGTTCTTGATAATTGTTGTAAGCAACTTCAACGGCTTACCATTACTCATCGCAACACGCTGTTTTATGGGGTTTAACGTTTTTTATCACCTCCTTCACTGGAGTACCAAAACTACTATCTATATCCATCCTAATACGTGGGTACCACATATTTTAGTGGACACCTCATTTATTTCTCTTTTCGCCTTTGCCTCACCTCCACATTCTCTCTCTCTTCTATCTTTTCTCTCCATACTACCATTGCATTGCCTCGTCGTCTATCCCCCACCCCCCTCTCCTTTTGGATCAGGTCCTTCCTTGGCTTGCATATTTGCCCAAGGAGAAGGTGATGGAGCGAGATCATATAGATCTCGAGCAAAGGTGGATGGAGGAGGTGGTGAGCCCGTCGCCGCCGTCATCGTCGATCTCCACCTCACTGTGCTATGGGCTGAGGCAGATGAAGGAGCAGGCGAGCATAATGAAACATGCTTTATTCGGACAATCCTAGATCGAAAATAGTCACTTCTAGTTCGAATTTGTTCTCTTCTATTCTATGCTACTACCACTACCTAGATTAGATAAGATGACCACTAGAGTTTTGGTTATTGTCTTCTTGACAATTGTTTTAAGCAACTTCAGTGGCTTATCATTACTCCTCGCAAGACGTTGTTTTTATGGGGTAGTACGTTTTTACCACCTCCTTCACTAGAGTACCAAAACTACTATCTATATCAATCCTAACACGTGGACACCACATGATAGTGGATACCTCATTTATTTCTTCTTTTCGCCTTTGCCTCACCTCCTCGTTATTTCTATTCTCTTTTCTCTCGCCGTTCCTCCATACTACCATTGCGCCGCCTCATCATCTATTCCCCTCCCTCTTTTCTCCTTTTGGATCTGCTCCTTCCTTGGCTTGCAGATTGCAGACCTCATGCTGGCAAAGGTGGATGGAGGAGGCGATGAGCCCGTGGCCATCGTCGTTGATCTCCACCTCGCCGTGCTGTGGGCTAAGGCAGATTAAGGAGCAGGTGAGCATAGTGATCGAATCTAGGTGGAGATCCACCTCCACGTCATCAAGGTATGTCGCGGTCCTCAATCTCCACCTCGTTGTGCTATGGGTTGCGGCAGATGAAGGAGCAAGTACGCATGGTGAATTTGTGCGGAGATCTGTCTCTACACCGTCGAGGTATGCCACCGTCTTCGACCTCCACCTTGTTGTGTTGTGGGTTGAGGCAGATGAAGGAGTAGGTACGCATGGTGAATTTGTGTGGAGATCTGTCTCTACACCGTCGAGATATGCCACCGTCTTCGATCTCCACCTTGTTGTGTTGTGAGTTGAGGTAGATGAAGGAGCAGGCGGGCATGGTGAATCTAGACGGAGATCCGCCTCGCGCCGTCGAGGTATGTCCCCATCCTCGATCTTCACCTCATTGTGTTGTGGATCGAAGCAGACGAAGGAGCACGCGAGCATAGTGAATCTAGGTGAAGATCCGCCTCCATGCTATCGAGGTATGCCAGCGTACTCGATCCCCACCTTGACGTGTTGTGGCCTGTGGGTCGAGGTAGATGAAGGAGGAGATGGGCATGGTGAATCTAGGCAGAGATCTACCTCCACGCCGTCGAGGTATGTTGCCGTCGTCGATCTCAATCTCATCGTGTTGTGGGTCAAGGCAGGTGACGGAATAGGCGGGTGGGCACGGTGAATCTAGGCAGCGATCTGCCTCCACGCTGTCGAGGTATACCGTCGTCCTCAATTTCCATCTCATCGTGTTGTGGGTCAAGGCCGATGAAGGAACGGGCAGGTGGGCACAGTGAATATAGGCTGAGATCCGCCTCACGTTGTTGAGGTATGTTGTTGTCCTTGATTTTCACCTCATGAAAAAACATACAGGCATGATGAATCTAGGTAGAGACCCGCCTCCACACCTTTGAGGTATGCACCAAGCTCCTCTTCCCCATCCTCTTTTTTTCTTGAAAATCTTCCCCCATCCTCTTTTCTCCTGTGTCTCCCTTCTTTTTTTCCCTTTGCCTCCAATCCCTGTTATCTCTCTCTCACTCTCTCATCTCTCTTCCACTTCACCTGTCTCATCCATACTTTCTCTTCTATCTTTTTGGCATCTCACCTCTCTCCTTCCCTCATCATGGAAATCTATCAGGAGGTGGTGAATGGGGCAGGGTTATATATGAGGGCCGACAGAGCGAGTCTGTGACCTCATCCTTGTCCTCCGCCTCGTTGTGCGGAGGGTCGAGCCAGATGATAGGGGAGGTGGGCATGGGAGATATGGACAGGATTTGCCCCATCCTGATGTGCTGCCAAGCTCCTCTTCTTCTTCCTCGTTCCTTTCTCTTCTTTTTCTCTCCACGCTCAACGTGAAATGTGGTTGTGGTAGCGCCAAAAATAAATAAATAAATAAATAAATAAATGGAGAGGGAGGATCGCAGTCCACGTTTGGAAAGGAGGGTGGTTTTGTTGGTAGAGCTTTTGCTAATCTGCTAGAGTTGCTATGACCATAGTTGACTAACACGCTCGAGTTACATTTGAGGCCCCACTACCCTAGACTGACGGATCAAAGAAAGGGTTGGGGGTTCTGCTATTGGAAGTAGCCATCCATGCTGGCAGAGTGGCACAAGGTTGGACGAAAAAATGAGACCAGGATACCCTGGCCATCAGTCTAAAAATGGCATAGAAGGGAATGGGAATCTGAATCAATGGACCAGAACCGAAGCAGCCCCCGAAGACTTTTCTGCGAACACAGGGCCCATGCCTATTTTCTAATTCTACTGAAGGGATTCTCCCAAAAACGAAGAGCCAGCAGAAATGGCACTGAAAACACAAGGGACCCCTACAGATCACCATATCGCAGCTCACACATGTTAACCACAGGAGTCAAAACCAGGTGAATTACACACGGCACTACTCTACACGAACGCCACCACTCAACTGTGCACCTTGTCTCTCTCTCTCTTCTTCTCGACTGGTATGCATGCATGAACTCACTCTATACTAACCAAGCACTACGCGGTGGAACTGTTACCACCGTCTCTATGAACAGCTACTGTACTTACAGCACCACCGGAGCCACGCCCCGCCTCCTCAGAGGTTCTTCGCGATCTCAGGCTTCCAGCCCCGCCACACGATGTTCCGGCAGCCGAACCCGAACTCCCGGAGCCTCCTCCTCAGCGACCCTTTCTTGGCGCGCTTGGCGCCCGGCTCGGAGGCCGAGCCGCGGTAGTGCAGCAGCGGGGGCTGCGGCGGGCCAGTCCCGATGCTGTCCACGATCTTCTGGATCATGTCGTACACCTCGCTCATCTTGGGGCGGGACTTGGGCATCCGGACCAGGCACCGGTTCGCGATGCTGGACAGCTTCGTCATGGACTTGAGGTTGTAGTGCCCTTCCAGCCGCGGGTCGACGATGATGGGGAACCGCTTCACGTCAGATATGTACGGCTTCACCCAGTCTAGAAGCTTCTGCTCACTCTTTGGACGGTTCTTGTCGATGGGGCGGCGGCCTGTGATGAGCTCGTACAGAAGGACACCATAGCTCCATATGTCGCTCTTCGCAGTGAGGCGTCCAGTCTGCATGTACTCTGGAGCTGCGTAGCCTAGAGTTCCAACTACCTGTTCAAAATGAACCATAACAACAGAGGACGATAGTTAGATGGATGTTAACTTCAGACTGCTCTAGGAACTAACTAGTGAAATGGTATGGAGAGGACATAAACGTAAAACTATCAATGGCAAATTGTTATGGCAAAGGCAGTCTTTAATAATGTGCTGCTCTATTTGTTATCAAGAGGTGTACCATGTCTTTCAAGACGCAGAGAACTGTCTAGAAATACTATTGCTCTGGACATCCATTGAGCAATGAAATCCTACTTTCCTGCTCTTTTTGGCTGCAGAAAACTCTTTTTTAAATATATAATCAGTAGGGGGCAACCCCTCCTGTTTCCTAAAAATCTTGGAACAAACAGTTTAAAATTGAATTCTCGTAATCTGCGATTAGAAAAAAAAAAAGAGGTGACTTCTGTAACCCCACCCTCCCGAGTAATTTGGCTAGGAATACAGTGACATGGTACATTCTGAAGCTGGTCGAGAAATGAATATAGTACTTGCGATGTTTTCAAGTAATCAAACCTCTCTATTACTTCAATTCCATTCTCAAATTTTTTGACTCTGTTCTTCATGTCTGGTACTGAAACTAAATATATGCATTAAGAGGTTACTTGCGCAAGTAGTAAACAAAAATAATTCGTATCCAATTTCATTGCCACAAAAAGTCAACAATGTTATAGAATTACAACTCAAAGAGCTTACTAGTTGCCTATTTTTCTTCATCACAATTCTCTTTTATTCAAGCAATAACATATTTCATCACTTGAATACTGTCAGGATACTAGTACCTACTTACCAAAAGGATACAAAACACTATTCAACGGAAATACACTAATGTAATAAACTAATTGTCGGCTTGTAATCGTGCATACCGCTGTGGAGACATGGGTCAGACCTTCTGCTGGTCCATGCCTAGCTAAACCAAAGTCTGACAATTTAGCATCCCAGTTTTCATCCAACAAAATGTTAGATGTTTTCAGGTCTCGGAAAATAACCTGCATGAATATCTTAAATTTAGAGGGTAGATATAACTTATGGAACAGTTAAAGCATACTGCAGCGTTTGGTTTTTCATTTATTTTGTGAGAGGTACAGATGCAGAGGGGTGCTATTGTCCCACAGATGTTTCAGATTGTGCAAGTGTTATGGTCTCTATGATCATAAAGTAAATGAGTTACCTGGAATTCCATTTCTTCATGCAGATACTTCAGTCCCCGGGCAGAATCAAGAGCTACTTTTAGTCTCATTGGCCATGACAGAGTAGAAGTTGACCTACTCGACAAGTGATCATCCACACTTCCATTAGGCATGTATTCATACACTAGAAGCCGTTGTACTCCCCTCTCATCATCATCAGCACAGTAGCCTATTAGTTTAACTAGGTTTGGATGGTCCACAATTCCAAGCACATTCATCTCTGTTAACCACTCCTTCTGCCCCTGGAGAAAGATCATATTTTATTAGAATCCGTACAGGAAGCTAGACCTAGATTCCAGCATAAGTGACTTCAAAATGACTCATCAAGCATGTGGGATTGAAAGGATTTCGAGGTATGCTTGGCTTTTTATTTTGTCTACTAGCGTTTTCTACTTTTCTATATGGCAACTAGTTGACTCACTAAACCTAGAACAATAAGCATGGAAGTGTAAATGCAAGAAAAGTAAAATAAATTACTGTGCCTTCCCTGAAGCAGGTGAACCTATTTGATGGTCTCTTTACTGAAGAAATGATGGCTGAAAATGTTTGGTTTATTTGCGCTATGCTGAGTTTGACAATCCATAACTAGGTCCAAATAAGACTGATGATAGATCTTCTACAGAATGACGATGACAACAATAGCATTTGTATGTAGCTATACTTTAATAACTTTAAGAACATTCAACAGTAACCAGACTAGCTTGCTATTTTTAAATGGTAAGGAATGAAAAGATGGTGAGAACTGGCAAAAACTACGGCAGCTTGTGTTGTAAACTCTAATTATTTTCTACCTGATACAAAGATACGCAGCTCTCATACATATTCTTGGGGGAAAAAGAAAGATGGTGATAAACACTTGCCTGAAGTCCTTTACGATTCAACTGCTTAACAGCAATCTCAATTCGTTCACTCGGTTCGCCAGAGTTCTTGATGACACCCCTGTACACACAGCCAAAGCCACCCTCGCCAACCATGAGAGACCGGCTGAAGTTGCGGGTGGCACTCTTCAATTCAGCAAAGGAGAACACCCTCAGGTTAGACGGGCGGTCAGTGAAGCTGGGGTACTGCGTCCTCCTTATTGACTCGGCACTCATGTCAGAAACATTCAAGGAGGTGAAGTCAGAACCGGAGCGGACATCGCGCTCCGTTGATGTTGTGCTCATGGACCGTACAGAGGCCGACTTAGTAACAGGATCCTTCTCTTTGGCATCTCCATGCAAGAAAGGCAGGCACCTCATTGCTGCAATGCAGTGGGAAACAAAATCAGGAAGGAATTCAGGCTTTTCGTCATAAAACACAAATGCAGATTACATAACAGGGTCATGCAAAATAATGCTTTGGTAACAGGTGGTGTGGAACAAGAACAGGCAACCAAGTTCAGATTTTTTTTCCCCAGATAGTAAACACGCATGGAATTTTTTAGATGCAGCAAGTGGAGATAAATTGGCATGATTATTAGTACAACTTCGCAATCGAACGAAAGCGGAAGTGAAGCGAGAACCTAATTGGCTCTGTAGCCAGCGACCATGGCTGTTCAACTATAACAGATTTGATTTGATAAAAACAAAAGGGGGCCCTTAACAATCAGTACAAAGCCCAAACAAACCTCAAATTCAGACAGCGCCGGGCCAAAAATCATGCCTTTAATTTGGACTGAAGTAGCAGAATCTATGCGCAAGAGCTCTGCAACCGTGACGAGGAGAGCAGCGCCAGACAGCAGGTACGAGGGGAGCGCAATAGCATCAGTCATGAAACAACCCTAAGACTAAGAACCAAACCAGGAACTAAGAACAGCCTTAAATCCCACCGAATCAACCTTAATTAACCCCAAGCCTGGAACCGGCGCTTGATCTCCACGAAAACCGGTGAGAACGGACAGGACACAACGAAGCATAAGGAGAACTAGAGCGGAAAGCATGGGAAAAAAGAGAGGCCTTTACAGCAGCAACAAACCTTGCCTATCTTGCGGCGGCGGGGCTGATCGATCCGGGGGGAGTGGAGACGCCCGGCCCGGCGGTGTCCCGTGGACGGAGGGGAGCTCCGATCCGGGACGCGACAGGGATCCAGGGAGCACACGGAGGCAGCAGCAGGAGCGGCGGTCAAAGCTGGGAGCTTGCCTGAAACTGGAAGAAAGGTGCTTTCTCCTCTGCTCCTCCGCTCTCCCTCTCCTGTGAGGCTGAGGCTCGGGCTCCGCCGAATCACCAACCAAGAAGCTGCGAGGCAAAGACCATTCCTTCTGTTTTATAATATATAATATATTAGAGTATATAATATCAGAGTGTTTTGTTTACGCTCAGATTTTCTTTTTCCTCACTTTGTCCGCGAACGCAGCACGCAGGTGAGAAGACGACGGGGCGAGGACGGAGGACGGAGGAAGAATTCCTTCGTGGTCGTCACGGGGAGTAGAGACGAGGGTGACGGGAGGAGCACGAGGGCAGGGAGGTCAGAGGTAGGAGATGATTTAGCCCGTGTTTAGATCCGGAGTTGGGTGTCCCGATTCGGGCACCGTAGCTACAGCGACCGGATTAACACTTTTATTTTTTAGTGCAAAAAATGTCTAAAAATTGATAAATTAGACTCAAAATGTTAGTCTCGCAAAGTACAATAAAACTGTGCAATTAGTTTTTTATTTCATCTACATTTAGTACTCTATATATTTGCCGATATTTTGATGTGATGGGGAATCTCCTTTTTGCATAGTGAAATTTGGGTAACAGTGCTCGTGTCGGTGCACTGTAGCATTTTTGTTTTTTAGTGCAAAAAAATGTCCAAAAATTGATTAATTAGACTCAAAATGTTAGTCTCGCAAAGTACAACAAAACTGTGCAATTAGTTTTTTATTTCATCTACATTTAGTACTCCATACATTTGCCGATATTTTGATGTGATGGGGAATCTCCTTTTTGCATAGTGAAATTTGGGTATGGAATTGGGAACTAAACAGATTCCAGAATTCACTCCTAAATTTCACTATGCAAAAAGAAGATTCTCCATCACATCAAAATGTCGGCACATATATGGAGTACTAAATGTAGATAAAATAAAAAATTAATTGCACAGTTTTGTTGTACTTTGCGAGACGAACATTTAGAGCCTAATTAATTAAGATTTGGACAATTATTACCATATAAAAACAAAATTGCTACAGTGTGACGCGACATACACTATGCAGAATTTGCCTCCCAATTTTAGCATCTAAACAAGGCCTTATTGCAGTCCGCTCAATCTCTCTCTCTCCGCGCCGCGCAGCACGAGAGAGAGCCAACGTTGCAGTGTCAGAGCAACTCCAACATTTTTGTAAATAGCCTTTGCATTTCTGTTTTTGCAAAAAAAACTACAAAACTCCTATCCAACGGTTTGATAAATGGGCTTTGCATTTTTGTTAACTTAGCAAAATCTTAGGATGGATTGGCATATATGCAAGCTCGCGATCGGCTTGCATTCCGTCTCATGCACTACTCCCGCGTGCGCTCTTCCCTCCCGCGCCGCCGGGTTTTCTTTTTTGATTTCGACAAGTCAATTTTACCAAATGGTTGGAGATAACTTTTTTTCTCCTCCCCATATTGATTGAAAGTCCTATGTTTGGTGTTGGTAATTAGTGACAATGCCTAAGTACTAATCATATGCCTAAGTTGTATGTAGCATATGAGGATTAGTATATTCCAAGGTTGGTGGCAAGATGGACATGGTGATCATGATGGCCACACTTGGATTTGGATGCAACCCTACGTGATCAAGACAAAGGTATATGCTTAAGGGTTGTGTTTTAGTAACCAAGACACCTAGTGGGTGTGGTTACATTATAGGATAGATAGCCGTACTAGAAAGAGGGGAATGACGCGGCTATTGAACTCCTAAGTGCCTCTAGGTGTGCATTTCATGATCATATGCATTTGGATAGAACTAATAACGCCTCGAAAAATGATTGTGAAAATGCTAACACACTCACACATGACGTGATCACTTGGTGGTGTTAGCACATTTGCGATGGCGTTGGAGTTTGAGCGGTAGAGAGGGTTTAGGGTCCTCTCTCCCTCCCGTCGAGCTTGCGAGGCGGGATTCAGGCGTTTTCGAGGAGTTGAAACGACTATTTTCCACTACGCCGGAAGTCGGAAATCAAACGGAAGCGAACGGAGGTCACAGTGGTGACCGGACGCTGGACCGGACGCGGTCTCTGTTTGACCGGACGCGTCCGGTCAATGTTCAGCGTGTGCAGGTGTTTCGGTTTGTTGATCGGACGCGGTGGCGCGTCCGGTCACAGTCGACCGGACGCGTCCGGTCGATCAGGGAGCTTACTGGACTCCAACCGGACGCTGGCACTATGGCGTCCGGTCAATTCTACAGCGCGTCCAGTCGCTGTTTCGTCGAGCGCTGCTCAAACTTGACCAGCGCGCCCGGTCCGTCTCGGGACCAGCGTGTCCGGTCCGCGCGACCAGCGCGTCCGGTCGGTGCTTCGTGAAAGAGCCGTTGTATGATCGGCGCGTCCGGTCAGTTTGACCAGCGTGTCCGGTCAGCACGACTTCGGTTGTTTCAAGTGAGTAACGGCTATATTCGAAGGGGTACGTCTATAAATACTCGTTGGCCGGCTCAAGGCTCTCTCTCTTGGACATTTGACATACTTGTGAGCAGTTTGAGCTAAGCAACTCCCCTCCCACTCATCTCTCTTGCTTCTTTGCATATTCGAAGTGAGATTGAGTGATCCAAGTGCATTTGCATTGTGAGATAGCATCTAGTTGGCACTTGGTGGTTGATTTGCTGCGGGATTCTTGTTTCTCTTGGTGGTTGCCGCCAGCTAGATGGCTTGGAGCAGCTTGGAGACGTTGGCAAGGGTTGGTGATTGTTCTTGGCCACCTCCAGTGATTGTGGGGGGTTTGTGCCTACCTCAGCGAAGCGCCAAAGGCAACATTAGTAAATTGCTCGTGTCATTTGCAACCTTTTGCCATTTGGTAGGTTCTTGTGGTGCCTTTTGAGAGGCTCGGTGTGAGACCGATTAGCCACCGAACCACGTGGTGAAAAGGGACACAACGGGGACTAGCGTGCCGGCAAGCACGTGAACCTCGGGATAAATCTTCGTGTCATCACTTTCATATTGTGATCGATTGATCCCGGTGTTCGGTTGTCTTGGTATTCATTGTTGATCATATTGGTTGGCTCAATACTTCATCCCTCGGTGAAACTCTCCTAACTCAACTCCGTATTACTTTCTTAGTTATCTTTGCTAGCTAGTTAGCTTTGCTAGAGTAGCTCTTTTGTGTAGCTTGCTAGTTGTAGTTATAGTTACCTTCTCGGCTTGACTTGTGCGATTGAGTGCCAATATACTAGAATTGTGAATTGGATAGGTGGCTTGCAAAACACCCCGTAGGCTAAGCAGAACTCGCATCTCACCATTTGTTGTATTGATAAACTTATTTAGCTTGTCTTTGTAGAAATTTTTAAAGGCTATTCACCTCCCTCTAGCCATCTAGACCTTTCAAGTGGTATCGGAGCCGTGATCACCGTTTGCAAGGCTTAACAACCTCGGTGCAAGATGGCTCAAGTTATGTTCAACCATGTTAATGGCAAGCCTCCATTCTTTGATGGCGTCTCTTCCTTTGATCATTGGAAAAGGAAGATGAAGCAATATCTAGGCAATATATATGAGAAGGTTTGGGATGTGACCAAAGAAGGATACATCATTCTTGATGAAGAAAATCTCAGTCCAAATGACCGTATCAACAAACAATGCAGCACGACGGCACTTGACACAATCTACCGTGCCATTGATGACAAAGTATTTGAGCAAATTAAAGATCTTGAAAAGGCAAATGAGCTTTGGATAAGGCTTGAAGAAACATACGAAGGCACTTCAACGGTAAAAAGTGCCAAGCTATATATGCTCAAGGACAAGTTCTCCACTTTTAAGATGAAGGATGATGAATCCATCCCGAAGATGTTCTATAGGCTCCAAGTCATTGTCAATGATCTCAAGGGGCTTAGAGAGAAGGTTGAGGACAAGGACTTCTCACACAAGTTCTTGATGTGCTTACCCAAGAAGTTTGCCACTTTGAGAAGAATGATTTTTAGAGAGGGATTGGACAAGGTCAAACCAACCGATGTGCTTAGAGATATAATGATCGATGCCCAATACAATGATGATAAAGATGAGGTAGAAGAGAAGAAGGAGACCAAGGTCAAGTAAGAGAAGCCCATTACATTCAAGGCTTCATCTTCTAAGGGCAAGAGCAAGGTGGAGAGCGATGATGATGATCCATTCGATGATGAGACCATGGCCCTCCTAGTGCACAAGATGGGGAGGTTCATGAAGAAGAAAGGATATGGGGCAAGGAATAGAAGGGACTTCATGAAGGCAAAGAAGGTGCTTTGCTACAATTGCAATAGCCCCGATCATGTAGTGGCAAAATGCCCCTATGAAGATAAAAGATATCATGATGGGGAGTTGAAGTTGAAGAAGAACAAAAAGGACAAGAAGAAGAAGAAAGAGAAGAAGAGCTTCACTATCAACAACAAGAAGAAGGGTAGTGGTTATGTGGTCACTTGGGATAGTGACAAATCCGATAGTGATGATGATGAAAGCTCTAGTGATGATGAGAGGACCACTCGGTGAGCCATTGCAAGCATCGCCCTCTCCAATAAGTCATCCATCTTCGACACTACATTGACATGCCTTATGGCCAAGCCTACCAAGGTAAAATATAATGATAGTGATGATGATTCTTGTGCTAGTAATGGTTGTAGGAGTGATGAGGAGGAGGATGAGGACTACTCCAAGGATGATCTATTGGGCATAATAGATCAAATGAGCAAGGGCTACAAGAGGATAACCAAGAAATACAAAATCTTAGAACAAGAGCTCATTGCCAAGAGCAATGAAAATGATGCCTTGAAAGATGAGCTTGTTGCTCTCAAAAAGAGTAAGGAGTGCAAAGGAATTAAACAAGAGCTCAAAGCTCTTAAGAGATCTTTTGATGAGCTAGAGGCCTCTCGTGAGTGTCTAAAGGAAGACCACGAGGACCTTGAAGTTGCTCACACTAGGCTTAAGGAAGTCCACTCCTCTCTACTTGAGCTCATCAAGGAGAATGACCTCAAGTTGGAGAAGCTCATGAAGGAAGCTAAGGAGGAGCAAGTGATTGTCACTTGTGATATTGGACTAACATGTGATATTTTTGATGATTCTTTATTTGTTGATCCTACTAATGCTTCATGTAGCTCATCATCATCCACCACAACCAACTCTACCTCTACTACTAGTGATGCATCGCTTGTGGTTGAGAATGAGACTCTCAAGAGAGAGGTGGATGATCTCACCCGCGCATTAGGCAATGCCTATGGTGGGGATGCCCGCTTGCTAAAATGCTTGGGTAGCCAAAGGTTCTCTCTTAACAAAGAGGGTTTGGGCTATACTCCCAAGAAGGGCAAGGCGGCCTTTGCTACTCCAAAGCCTCGCTTTATGAAGAACAATGGTCGTTATTGCAATAGATGCAAGCAAGTTGGGCATCTAGAGATTAATTGTAATAAAATGAATAAGAACAACAAGTTTCATGCTAAAATGGATTATATTCCTTTTGATTCTTGTTATGTGCTTACCAAGGGTGAAAAAGGTGTGCATGCTAGGTTTGTTGGTACACCAATTGTGGGTCTAAAGAAGAAGGCCATTTGGGTACCAAAGAGCTTAGTTACTAACCTCCAAGGACCCAAACAAGTATGGGTACCTAAGAAACATTAATTTATTTTGTAGGTAAATTACAAGGCCGGAGGAAGGCATTGGGTGCTTGATAGTGGGTGCACTCAACATATGACCGGTGATTCAAGAATGTTCAACTCTCTCAAATCAAATGATAGTGGCATTGATAGTATCACATTTGGTGACAATAGCAAGGGTGATGTGAAGGCTCTTGGAAGGATTGCAATCTCAAATGATCATAGCATTTCCAATGTGCTCTTAGTTGAAAAGTTGAACTTCAATCTTCTCTCGGTTGCTCAATTGTGTGATCTAGGTTTCAAGTGCATATTTGGTGATGATGTGGAGATAGTTAGTGTTGATGGCTCCAATTTGATCTTCAAGGGTTTTAGATATGAGAATCTATACTTGGTTGATTTCGATGCTAGTGACACTCAACTTTCAACATGTTTGCTCACCAAATCAAATATGGGTTGGTTATGACATAGAATACTTGATCATGTTGGCATGAAGCAATTGAACAAGTTAGTAAAGCATGACTTAGTTAGAGGCTTGAAGGATGTCACATTTGAGAAGGATAAGCTATGTAGTGCATGTCAAGCCGGAAAATAAGTGGGCAACACTCATCCATTGAAGAGCATTATGAGTACTTCCAAGGCATTTGAACTGTTGCACATGGATTTATTTGGGCCAACTACATACACAAGCATTGGTGGCAACAAGTATGGCTTTGTGATTGTGGATGATTTCACTAGATATACATGTGTATTCTTTCTTGGGGACAAGAGTGATGTATTTGAAATATTCAAGAAGTTCATCAAGAGAGTGTAAAATGAGTTTGAGACCACAATCAAGAAAGTAAGAAGTGACAATGGAAGTGAGTTTAGAAACACAAGAGTTGATGAGCTATGTGATGAGCTTGGAATCAAGCATCAATTCTCGGCCAAATATACACCTCAATCAAATGGCCTAGTTGAGAGGAAGAATAGAACTTTGATTGATATGGCAAGATCAATGTTAAATGAATATAATGTGAGTCATTCATTTTGGGCCGAAGCAATCAACACGGCTTGCTTCTATAGCAACCACCTCTATTGCCACAAGTTTCTAGAGAAGACACCATATGAGATCTTGAATGGAAGAAAGCCCAACATTGCATACTTTCGGGTTTTTTGGTTGCAAATGTTACATCTTGAAGAAAGGCACTAGATTGAGCAAGTTTTAAAAGAAATGTGATGAAGGATTCATACTTGGTTACTCCACTACTAGCAAAGCTTATAGAGTTTGGAATTTTGCTAGTGGTTTACTTGAGGAAGTTTATGATGTTGAGTTTAATGAAACAAATGGCTCTCAAGATGAGGAAAATAACTTAAATGATGTGAGAGGAACTCAATTGACCAATGCTATTAAAGAAATGGATATTGGTGATATTAGGCCAAAGCAAGTGATTGATGTGGATGACAACAAAGATCAAGTGCTCCAAAGTCCAATTACACAAGCTAGTGGGTCTCTAATGCAAAAATCAAGCTAGTACATCATCTCAAGTGCAACAAGATTAACAAGTGGCTAGTTCATCATCTCCAACTCATGATCAATATCAACATCCAAGCTATCAAGTGCAAGTGCTTCAACCAACCAACATTGCTAGAGACCATCCATTAGATTCCATCATTGGTGACATACAAAGGGGAGTTTAAACTAGATCAAGATTGGCATCATTTTGTGCTCACTCTTATTTTGTATCAATGGAAGAACCCAAGGACATTGATAAATCATTGAGAGATCCGAATTGGGTAAATGCAATGCATGAAGAGCTCAACAACTTCAAAAGAAATAAAGTATGGGAACTAGTTGAGAGGCCTAAGGATCACAATGTCATTGGAACAAGATGGATCTTTCGCAATAAGCAAGATCAAGATGGAATAGTAGTAAGGAACAAAGCAAGACTAGTGGCTCAAGGTTACACACAAATAGAGGGTCTTGACTTTGGTGAAACTTATGCTCCGGTTGCAAGATTGGAAGCAATTAGGATCTTACTTGTCTATGCTTGTGCTCACAATATCAAGCTATATCAAATGGATGTGAAGAGTGCATTTCTCAATGGGTACATTCAAGAAGAGGTGTATGTGGAGCAATCTCCCGGTTTTAAAAATGACAAGAAATCCAACCATGTATACAAGTTAAGAAAGGCTTTGTATGGATTGAAACAAGCACCTAGAGCATGGTATGAAAGATTGAGGGACTTTTTGCTATCCAAAGGATTTATCATGGGCAAAGTGGATACTACTCTATTCACCAAGAAGATTGGGAAAGACTTGTTTGTGTTGCAAATATATGTTGATGATATCATCTTCGGTTCAACCAATCAAGATTATTGTGATGAGTTTGGGAAAATGATGGCAAAGAAATTTGAAATGTCAATGATTGATGAACTTAGTTTTTTTCTTGGACTTCAAATCAAACAAATGAAGGAAGGAACATATGTGAGCCAAACCAAGTACATCAAAGATATGCTCAAGAAGTTTGGCATGGAAGATTCAAAGGGCATTACAACTCCAATGGGCACTAGTGGAAGTTTGGATAGTGACAAGAGTGGCAACATGGTGGATCAAAAGCTTTATAGATCAATGATTGGTAGCCTACTCTATGTGACGGCATCAAGACCCGATGTGATGTTTAGTGTATGCATGTGTGCAAGATTTCAAGCCTCACCAAGAGAAAGTCATTTGAAGGCAACAAAGAGAATATTGAGGTATTTGAAGCATACACAAGATGTTGTGTTATGGTATCCCAAAGGTGCAAGCTTTGAGCTAGTTGGATATTCGGATTCCGACTATGCCGGTGACAAAGTGGAGAGAAAGAACACTTCCAGGACTTATCAATTGTTGGGAAGATCACTTGTCTCATGGTCATCCAAGAAGCAAAATAGCATTGCACTATCTACCGCCGAAGCCGAATACATCGCCGCGGGTAGTTGTTGTGCACAAATCTTGTGGATGAAGGCAACATTGAAAGATTTTAGAATCAACTTCAAGAATGTGCCATTGCTATGTGACAATAAAAGTGTCGTGAAGCTAACCAACAATCCGATTCAACATCAAAGAACAAAGCATATTGATGTTCGTCATCATTTTATTAGAGATCATCAACAAAAGGGTGACATTGCTATTGAGAGTGTGGGCACCGAAGATCAACTAGCCGATCTATTCACCAAGCCACTTGATGAGAAGAGATTTCACAAGCTAAAGAATGAGTTGAACATACTTGACTTCTCCAACATGAGTTGATACACCCCAATGTTATGACATGCCTTTTCTTCGAGCCCAAGGTACAATTGGTTGACATGTCATACATTCTATGCTAAGGACTTGTTTAGTGCATCTAGTCATAATTTACATGTTCTAGGCTCATTCATGAAAATCAAATGACTTTGAAGTCTATATGGTGCCACTATTGTTTTCCATGTATTGTATGATCTAGTGGTAGCATATAACTTGTTTAAGTAGCTTGTGATCCTAAGCGTTTAATCTAGATCACTTGTCTAAATATTTGCTTCAACATGGTGCATGATAACCCTTCTAGTGAGGTGTGAAGAAGCTTGCCCTTGGTTCAAACCGAAGCATTTTATTTATGCAAGCAATCTAGGTTGAATCACAAACTTGATCCTCACCCCATAATTCAACATGATAATCTATCTAAAATTTGTCCCTTGTGGTCATTGGTGCCAAAAGGGGAGAAAAATGTTGTTCACAAAGATAGACCTCAAAGGGAGAGAAAAATATTGTTCACAAAAATAGATTCTAAAAGGGGATAATTAATAAAAGAAGGGGATCAACTAAAATTTTGAGCACACAAGTAGGGGGAGCAAGCTCTTAAACATGAATGTTGCATTTCCATGTGCACTTCATATGTATGATGCATAGTTATGCATTTCTTTTTCTCCGATACTTTGCTTGTGTGATGTTTTGCTAGTATACAATTGAATGATGTATTGAAGTACTAGCATGAATAGGAAGTAGTTAGATTTTTTTTGCTTCATGTTTTTTATAGTGGTACTAGAGCCTTACTTATGATGTTGATCTCACGAGGTTTCTAGTTTTGTTTGTGCTTTTCCAAGTGGTATCTAACTACACAAGGTGCTAAGATGGTGTTTATCGCTACTCCGATGGTATCACGTTTCAAAGGTCTATAATCTAAAACACTTAGCACCTATTGATAGTCAATGCTCCTAATCTTTCCTATCTAACATGTATGCTTCTAAAATCCAAACATATAGCATACATGTAGGGGGAGCAATTGCTATCAATTTGAATTCATGATCACATGTCCATACTTCTTACACATGGTAATATACTTGGACAATGTGACATGGGTTCAATAAAAATTTTATTATAATATCTTTGTGAAAGGGTTGTCACCAATTACCAACAAGGGGGAGATTGAAAGTCCTATGTTTGGTGTTGGTAATTAGTGACAATGCCTAAGTACTAATCCTATGCCTAAGTTGTATATAGCATATGAGGATTAGTACATTCTAAGGTTGGTGGCAAGATGGACATGGTAATTATGATGACCACACTTAGATTTGGATGCAACCCTACGTGATCAAGGCAAATGTATATGCTTAAGGGTTGTGTTTTAGTAACCAAGACACCTAGTGGGTGTGGTTACATTATAGGATAGATAGCCATACTATAAAGAGGGGAATAACGCGGCTATTGAACTCCTAAGTGCCTCTAGGTGTGCATTTCATGATCATATGCATTTGGATAGAACTAATAACGCCTCGAAAAATGATTGTGAAAATGCTAACACACTCGCACATGACGTGATCACTTGGTGGTGTTAGCACATTTGCGATGGCGTTGGAGTTTGAGTGGTAGAGAGGGTTTGGGGGATTAAGGCGTTTTCGAGGAGTTGAAATGACTATTTTCCACTACGCCGGAAGTCAGAAATCAAACAGAAGCGAACGGAGGTCACAGTGGTGACCGGACGCTGGACCGGACGCGGTCTCTGTTTGACCAGACGCGTCCGGTCAGTGTTCAGCGTGTGTAGGTGTTTCAGTTTGTTGATCGGACGCGGTGGTGCGTCCGGTCACAGTCGACCGAACGTGTCCGGTCGATCAGGGAGCTTACTGGACTCCAACCGGACGCTGGCACTGTGGCATCCGGTCAATTCTACAGCGCGTCTGGTCGCTGTTTCGTCGAGCGCTGCTCAAACTTGACCAGCGCGCCCGGTCCGTCTCGGGGCCAGCGTGTCCGGTCGATCCCAGCGTGTCCGGTTCGTGCGACCAGCGCGTCCGGTCGGTGCTTCGTAAAAGAGCCGTTGTATGATCGGCGCGTCCGGTCAGCGCGACTTCGGCTGTTTCAAGTGAGTAACGGCTATATTCGAAGGGGTACGTCTATAAATACTCGTTGGCCGGCTCAAGGCTCTCTCTCTTGGACATTTGACATACTTATGAGCACTTTGAGCTAAGCAACTCCCCTCCCACTCATCTCTCTTGCTTCTTTGCATATTCGAAGTGAGATTGAGTGATCCAAGTGCATTTGCATTGTGAGATAGTTGGCACTTGGTGGTTGATTTGCTGCGGGATTCTTGTTTCTCTTGGTGGTTGCCGTCACCTAGACGGCTTGGAGCAGCTTGGAGACGTTGGCAAGAGTTGGTGATTGTTCTTGGCCACCTCCGGTGATTGTGAGGGGTTTGTGCCTACCTCGGCGAAGCGTCAAAGGCAACATTAGTGAATTGCTCGTGTCATTTGCAACCTTTTGCCATTTGGTAGGTTCTTGTGGTGTCTTTTGAGAGGCTCGGTGTGAGACCGATTAGCCATCGAACCACGTGGTGAAAAGGGACACAACGGGGACTAGCGTGCCGGCAAGCACGTGAACCTCGGGATAAATCTTCGTGTCATCACTTTCATATTGTGATCGATTGATCCCGGTGTTTAGTTGTCTTGGTATTCATTGTTGATCATATTGGTTGGCTCAATACTTCGCCCCTCGGTGAAACTCTCCTAACTCAACTCCGCATTACTTTCTTAGTTATCTTTGCTAGCTAGTTAGCTTTGCTAGAGTAGCTCTTTTGTGTAGCTTGCTAGTTGTAGTTATAGTTACTTTCTCGGCTTGACTTGTGCGGTTGAGTGCCAATATACTAGAATTGTGAATTGGATAGGTGGCTTGCAAAACACCCCGTAGGCTAAGCAAAACTCGCATCTCGTCATTTGTTGTATTGATAAACTTCTTTAGCTTGTCTTTGTAGAAAATTTTAAAGGCTATTCACCCCCCCTATAGCCATCTAGACCTTTCAGATTTGAGAGTCGGCAAACTCCATCTTTTGCCAAATAAAAAATACAAAACTGTTGGAGTTGCTCTCACTGCTGCTTTTCCATTTCTTTGGCATTTCTTGTTGGCATGTTTCTGTAGGAAGCCTGCCTACCTTTTTTTTTGGTTGTTGACAAAAAGGCTACTGGTATAAAAAAATGTTTTTTTGGCGGCAGCGTTGGGAATTAACAACTGCTCCAACTAACAACGACTTTGGCACGCCCTTCAAAGCGGCCGTTTACACGAAACCACACGACACCCATGGCACAACATGGCATGAGTGAATCCGCACACAGTTTATGTACAAACCCTAGTAAACATAAGACAATCATAGATTAATTAGTCTTAATAAATTCGTCTCGCGAATTAATCACGGCTTATGCAATTAGTTTTATAATTAGCTTATGTTTAAAGTTCAGTCCCTAGAGGGCACAAAAGGAAATAGTTCATCGGAGTTTTATCTGGCCATAAGATGAAATGTACTAGAGCAGTAGCACGTGGGATTCTAAATATAAAGGTATATTTGGTAGTGCTTCGCTTCGCGAGAATTAGACGAGCGCTACTAACATGGCGATTTCATCACTCGCTCCTAGTGAAAACAAGACAGGTGATTCACTGTTTTTGTGCTAACTAAAAAGGGAAACTTGCTCCCCCTGACTCCACATCAGTTGTACCCAACCCTACCCGACCCCGCCAAACACGCCCCGAGGACATCCCATCAAGCTAGCGACTTAGCTAGCTGAAGTTGAGTTGAGGCCCTGCTTGGTTACACATGTTAAAGTTTAACAAACACTGTAGCACTTTCGTTTTATTTGACAAAAAGTTTTCAATCTTAGACTAATTAGGCTTAATAGATTCATCTCGTAAATTACTTCTAATCTGTGACGATATGCATGCAATTAGTCTACATTTAGTACTTCATGCATTTACCGCAAATTTGATGTGACGGGAGTTAAACTTTAACAAACGAAAACCAAACAGGACCTGAGAGAAGAAGCAAATGTATTTCACACACGGAGTCAACCGCCATAGTTTGATGCAAGCCGCCAAAGTGAATATTATGGCTGTGTTTACTTAAAAAAAAAGTACTGTGCAAACAAAAGATTTCTCGTCACATCAAACTTGCGATACATACATGGAGTACTAAATGTAGATAAAATAAAAAACTAATTGTATAGCTTGGTTGTACTTTGCGAGACGAACGTTTTGAACCTAATTAATCAACGGTTGGACACTATTTGTCAAATAAAGCCAAAACATGCTACAGTACTTTTTTTTATAACTTTTTACACCTTTTTACACAACTAAACACAGCCTATGTCACCCTTTCTGGGTCAGATGTGGGTCTGCCGCACGCGTAGGTTGTTGCCCTACCGCCTGTAAAGGCACCAAATCCGAGGAAACTAGAGGGAAGGAGAAGGTGGAAGGGGGAAAAAATCTCTGCATGCGTGATGCAGCAAATCTCCCGTGCAACACTGTTTTGCTGCCGTCCATGCATCCGAACTCAACTTGATGGAGTGCTCTGTTCAGCGGAAAGACAGGGCGGCAGCCGAGACCAAGCAGGCAGCATGCAACCATGCGTGACGCTGGCCAACAAATTAAAGATCAGATGATATACGATCGGTGTCGCACGGGATGTTTTTTGCATCACGAGTGTAGAGTACTAGTAGGAATGGCGTGCCCTTCGCGCCGCGTAGAAACAATTTGTAAAGATTATAGGTATATATATAACGACGAAGATTATTTTCATCATAAGCGATCCTAAGATGTTTATGTAGATCATCAGTACATCATATAGAATAGTAGGGTCATCAGTAGACAGTAGATTAAGTTGGATACATGAGGGAGTTTAGAGGGCAGGCGTAAGCAGTGAGAAGTAACTTGTAGAGGTGTTATACAGAAGTATCAGCAGTTTGATCTGTCCCTTTTTGTTTCTGGTCAAAGAGACACGGGCGGTTAATTGTCTTTCCAGTAACTGCGGTCAGATTCCCACCCTTGTTGACCATCATCTGAGTTGCGCCGTGGTACTGCAAACATATTTGCATAGTGATAAGCATATTTTATGTGAGGGATTTAACAGCTATGTGGCAACATGTGTGTAAAGAAGTACGTAGATATAGTTTATGCAAATCATGAGCAGTGTGGACTGACCGTCATCATCAGAGGCATGGCTCGGTGAAGCTGTAGAAATACCTGCATATAACTAAATATGGATTCCCAGCAGAAATTAGCTATAAGTAGCCTGTAGCCTCAGCAGTAATTGACAACCACATCAGCCTTTTAAATATAAACGAGATCAAAAGGTAGCTATTTAGGTACTGAGACAAAGAAAGGTCATGCATTAACAGAACTGTATGAGCCAAATCTGTAAATCGCTTAAGTTAGATTTATCTTGAGTCACCTAATATATGAATTTTTAACATATCCTAATGGGATTAGAAAAATTAGTCCATAAGTGCATAACCTTCCCGTAGAAAAAATGTACTCCTATCTAGCTATAGCTTCGTGTAGAGCATAGGCCCTGTTTAGTTCCCAAAAAATTTTGCAAAATTTTTCAGATTCCCCGTCACATCGAATCTTTAGGCACATGCATGAAGCATTAAATATAGATAAAAAATAAAACTAATTACACAGTTTAGACGAAATGAACGAGACGAATCTTTTAAGCCTAATTAGATCATGATTGGACAATATTTACCAAATAACAACGAAAACGCTACAGTGCCCATTTTGCCAAAAATTTTGCATCTAAACCGGGCCATAGTGGTAAAGGGTTTAAAGCTACCCAAAAAGCAGATAAGGTTGTTCAGTAAGCTACTACTGAGACAGTAGAGAGAGAGTTTGGTACAAACAATACAAGAGAGTACAGAAGGTATGTGACAGTCTGTATGAAGGCACTCATTATGAACCAACAGAAAAATGAGCTGAGCAGTTTTGCTAACTGTTGGGCAGTAAATAAAAGGCAAATTAAACATTACAATACAGCCACAATTCTTCTCAGCAGAAATTACAGAAAACCAGTATGATATATCCCAAAATAGATTGCAGAAGTGGACCAGTAGGTATTTGATCCAAACAAATCATAATAGATACTTGAACCAAACAAATAAACTGTTTCATGAAAGCGATATTTCTCTCAGAAGTGAACTGATGCTTACCTACTGTCACTGGTCACTTGAGATAGCAACCAAGCTGCTGATGTGCTGCTGTCCACCTGCTTTTTCTCAAGAACTGAAACTGAAAGCCGCCGATGGGAATTGATAAAGAAAGGACCTCCAATGCTGCTCCTCTGAACTGTTGAAACCTGCAAGCAAAGAAAAGGTAGGACACATAATTCAAATTGTGCATGTAGTTTTATTTGTAACTGGAACTTGAACAATAGTGTTCACTCAGGTAAACAAAAAAGAAATACAAAGAACACATGGGAACAGTTACCTACACATAACAGGAAGTCCATTTAAGTGATCAATAAAAAATACAGATGCTATGTCTCGAGAATGTGTTCACGTGACTAAAAAAATTCTTAACTCAACCCATACAGAAAGTCTATATAAGTGATCAGTAAAAAATGTGGGAATGGTATGTACCCATAACAAATCTTAGTTATCTATTGACTGTTTGCCATTAACAAATAATTTCAGGATGGGAGTAGGGCTGCTTACAGGATTTTGGAGAAGCTGGCATGCTTCAGTAGTGTATATTTTTTCAGCAGCAGGCCTGAGAATCCAATAAAATTTGAGTTCAGGTAGATATATTTTCAAAGAAATACATTTCATTTATATACATCCGAACCCATTCCAAGAGAAGAAAAACAAAAAAAATCAGACCCATTCTAGAGAAGAGGTGTTTCTGGAATAGAACATATTGGCAGATAAATAGCTAAGGGGCTCTGCAGTTAGTAATCAGGTATTACATATTTTACCATATTTATGTGTTCCTCTCTGTTAAATTTGGCACCCAAAAAACCAATCTGGCTCAGGCCAGTAATTATGGTAATCTGAATAAGTACAATAGAGTGAACAAAATAAGGATTGCAATTATAGACAGGCTTACATCTGAGAACAAAAATTTTGTCACTGCTGCTTGCTATCCTCTCAGGTGCTTCCTTTTGTGCACGAAGAACCTGAACAACACAGAAAACACTTAGGTACCAAAAATAATTGGGTGATGCCAACACAGAAAACAACTGACTTAACAGTTTCAACTACCTGTGGCATTTTTCCTGCACAAGGAGGAGAGGAGCAGGCCTGAAGCATTCATGATTAATACCATAGTTTATTTCAAATAGCAGAATGTTAGCCATGCACCCTATCATCTGTTTAAAAATTGTGCCTTGCCTGTTTTGCAATTTTCTAGAACACAAAAGCATAAAATTAGCTGTGGTTCAGTTATGATTTCACCACAAGATGGAAATTTTTTTTTCTAAAACACTGGGCCAATCTATATGAAGCAAAGGTATATTGCAATTCTCAAAATGAATTATCATAGACAAATCAGCAAAGGTATATTACAATTCAGCTGCCCCACATTTCCGATGAACACAAGGGGTTACCAGCCGTCAAGAGAGCGGTGTAACTGAAGAATTCGAATGGATGCTTGCACCGTGGGCACAGAAGGGTCTGCTTGTAGGATGCCCACCTCAAAATACAGGTTACACTGCATTCAGAAAATGGATTTTAAATACAAGGAACAACAACATTTTAGTAAAAGGATCACTATCAGACAGAGTTTGTATTTAAAATCGACAATTGGCATCATTCAGTTCTCAATAACTAATTAATAATCAAACCATTCAGGTATGGTAGGGTTTGAACACAGGGGGCTTCGAAAACGATGTCATCGCAGATAGATCAAACAAACAAAACCAGTAACAAACGTGCAATAAAAGAGCTATTCTCTTTTTTTAACTGCATCCAGCCATGGACGTGCCACCACACTGGCCGCTGACATGACCTCAGATAGCAACTCTGAATACGAATTTTCATTACCCTTTATATTTTTATTAAAATCAAGCAAAACACTAATACTCCCAACATTGCTGAAAGGTGGTTGTTTTCGTTCCGTCCAAAGTCAAAAATTGTCTATCTTTAGTCATCAATTTCTATAAATTTATATAGCCTAACATCATAAGATTTTCTTAGATCTAGAATGAGAAATGTTTTGATAACATATAAATGCTTGACTTACTACAAAGCTAGAACTGCAACCTTTGCGAAACAGAGGGAGTAGTTCAGTAGCATGAAACGACCTTTCAGATTGGCATGCTCATATTTTCAAAGGTAGACTATATTTCAAAAGGATATTGCAGGTTCAAGTTTAAATTTGAACTCTTTTCTCATGGTCACAAAAGTTAAGAAACAATCAACCACAAGATTTGCAGATCAAATAACTTACATATCACATTAGCTAATTAACTGTAGTTACTGAGAACTCATAAGGTAATAAAGATGAGGAAGTAGCAGTTTATCACCTGCTGCTTGCTTATATGATTTCTGGAAATCATGAAAGTCTGTACCACTTTCCATTAGATGCCGTTGCCAGATGTCAAATAGCAGAAACCCATGCACCATGATAGACTGCTGACAGAAATCACTGTCAGAGTACTGAACATCCAACATGCACACAAACCTTCATGATATAGTTTCTAAAATTCACAGACTATCGTTAGGTCATTAGCACTTCCGAAGATTTGAGTGATAAGCTCCACCATCTGGGAACTTTATGTGCATTTGTTTTCTATCCGTGTTGCTATGTGTAGGATGTGATCATCCATGCAAAGTTGTGTTTGTAGGGCTTCTAATATGAATCTCTATCACTTGATGATCTGTTGAATGTTTGACATGTACTTTCTTTACTTAAAGATAATTAGTTGTGAATCCACGTATCGTGTTTCATTTTGTAATGGTAGTTTATTTAAGATCCATATAGCGATCGATGCAACAGACAGCTAGTATTAACAAAAAACAAGGTTTCAGGCCAAATGGTCAATGGAAAGGACTCAATGACTGATATCTCAAATAACCCTGATCTAATTACCTGCAGCATATCAAAGGCAATACTAAGTGGCTCAAAGAACAGGAGCCAAAACAACTTGGAATTATAGGAGCTGCAGAAGCCTACACAGAGCCACATCGTTGAGGATATAATAAAGCACTGGTGACTCCGTTTTAACAGAACGAACATACTAAAACAAATAGGCGTAAATGTTGTAGAAACACTAAATATTAAAATGTATAGAGGCATCCTTGGCACAGTAAGCTGGACATTGTAAAGAATAAAACAATTAGTATAGGCAGCAAAAGGATACTCCATTAATACATGATACTGCTGAAAGGTTTTGTTGACCCTCCATTAGCCGGCAACCCGCACAAGCAGGAGAAAATAAGCACCATTAGCTGCAAACGCGAAAAATAACCCATGGGCAAATGACAACAGAAGAACATGAACTACAAACTAAAGATCCAGATGTAGACGTAAGTACATGAAAGATCCAAACTAAAGAGTCAGTCCATGAATCCTTATTTATTTTACAGAGCCAAAAACATGATGCTAGCTCAAGGATATTGGGTCACAGGATCAATACATATTGAATATATAGATTCACAATCAAATAGGAAAGACGTCGCAAACCTGTGAATGGATAATGCAGCATACCTCATTTTTCAAAAATGATGATTCACGCACCTTGCCAAACATTCAGTTTCCTGTTCACATGATATATATACATATTTAGATGTTCAGAGACAAAACAAAGAAGATTGGGCACACATTATATTTAAGCAAGGTGGTGGGAAGTGGTGTGGCCTGTGGTCAGGCAATGCCTACATATACAGAAGGTAATCCTTGCAAGCTTTTTAACTTTCCTAAATTGCTTCACACTGTTAGGCACTCTCTTAATGCGCTACAGGTAAACAAACCAGGAGGAGGGAAGAGTATTACCAGCTTTAGTACAATAATGCATAGATAAGTTTGCAAAAGAGGGAAAATAGATAAACGATCCTCTAAACAGGTAAAATCCTGACAAAGGTAACGAATGCCTGTGTGTAGAAGGAAAGGACATAGGAAGATGTAGTAATAGGAAGAAGTACCTGAAAGTAATGGGTGTTCACTGGACTGCAGAACCCAGCAATACTGAGCTGAGTAACCTCTGTTTTCTTTATCCTGCATAGTTCAAATATGGTGTTTAGACTGGCTAAACACCATGTATAAATACACGGAAAAGGACACACAAATAAACATTAGAGCAATCCCATCTAAATTGGTAAATGTCGGATACTCGTACTTCGACTGCAGCGACCTTTGTTACCTGTCTGCATCCTGTCATGCTTCATGCAAAAGAAACATACACCAAGCTGCCATGAACATAGGAACCCTAGAGTATGAACCAATTAAATTGGAGGAGAAATCAGAGAAATCGAAAGTGAAATTAGAGGAGGTTCGGGTACCTGCGAGGTTGAGGGAGCGCCTGTTTCAGTAAAGGTAAGGGCGGAGAGAAGAAGATGCAGCTAGGGTTTCACGAGGAACAGTAGCAGACGTGGACCGGCGGGAGGAGGCAACGCCGGCGGCCACCAGCGGCGCCCGTCGGCGCGTCGCCGTCATCGGTGACGGCGGCAGCTGGGGCCCGTGCTGTGGTGGCTCGGCCACGACGGCGCGGCTCGGGCCCGCCATGGCTGTGCAGCGCGAGGAGGGCGGGAGGATGGGGGAGAGGGAGGGGTCGCCGGACCTCACCTGCACCGCCGCGCCGCCTGCAGGACGCGCGGCCGCCTGGCGCCCCGCCGCCGCCGCCGGAGGGAAGGGAGGGCGGCCGTGGCACGCCGGTAGCGGTCGTTGCTATCGCGGTCGCCGCTGGTGGAGGCAGGCGTCGGGAGGAGGAGGAAAGCGAGGCGGGTGCAGGGGCGGTCGGCACCTCCACAAAGGCGCTCGCCCAGCACCACCCCTGTGGCAGCACACGGAGAGGAGGAGGGAGCGGGAAGAGGCGCGGCTGGATCTAGGGTTTAGGAGAGAGGCTTGGCCAGCACCGCCCCTGCGGCACCATGCGGAGAGGAAGAGGGAGCGGGAAGAGCCGTGTGTGGATTTTAGGAGTGAGAGGACCGAGGGGCAGATACCGTCGGCGACGTCGGCCATGCCGCCGCTGCTGTAGGGCCTCCCGCTGCGCCGCCACGGAGAGAGGGAGCAGGAAGAAGGCGAGGCGGGCGCGCGGTGCAGGCGCTGGCGCCGAGGCGGAGCGCGGCGTGAGCCGGGCCCTGCGGCGGCGGCGGCACCTCCCGCGCGGCACCACGCCGTGAGCGAGGAGAGAGGGAGAGACGGCGAGACGGTTCGAGAATAATGTGGGGCGCTGGTAGCCACGCGAAGGAAAGCAAGGGAACGAGACCGCGGCGGACCAATCAGAAAGGCAGAGCGCTGACGTGGACACGCTCGGCGAATTCCGGGCGACGTGGCCCAAAAACGTAGACAGGGTTTGCCTCCGGCTCCGGCTTGTAGGGTTAAATTTTTTTCTTGGATAGGGGATTTGCCTTTGCTGTCGTCGTCATTATAGCTACACAGACTTCCTACAACATGAGCATCTACAAGAGATTAGCTAAAAAGATTAACTAAATTTACTCATTTAGCTACTTTCTAAAATGGATTTGACAAAAAAAAAATACTAGAGTCTCCAACAGACTTTGTAGAATGAAGAGACTGAATGGCTAGTGAGGTATAATGAGGTGAGATAGAGAGCTACTAAATTTAGATAGTCATTGGAGACATTTTTTCTTTAATAATAGCCAAATTTATGTTTACAAAACGATTTGGCTCATCTCTTGGAGATGCTCTTAGACAACAAGGTCTTAGGGTAAGCTTACTGGTTACATAGATAGGCCTCTGGACATAGTCTCTTATCCTTAGAGTAAATTAAAACAACATTTTTTAGATGCAATTTTATAAGATTTATCGATGGGATGGTTATGCCCTATTCGGCTGATGGTTTAGTAGGCCGGGCTGATAAGTTCTAAACAAACAGGGCGAATATATAGTGTGGCGTGTGCCAACTGCCAATGTATATATGAGAACGAGATGGGGGTGATGATTGTGGTCACGTGACAGATGTTGGAGTGCACTTAACTAGTAATCCGTATAGATCCTTCCAACTTATCATAGATCAAGTATAGATTCATACACAGTGACTTTAATTTAAAAACTAAAAAATATCCCAGGCACCAACTGATGACAGCTAAGCTTTCTATGTAAGATAACTCTATTGTCAAACACTTGAGAGAATGTCCAGGCATGCATTAGCTCTATTGTCAAACACTATTGCTGCTTCCCCCTTATAGGTTATTAGTAAACGGTCCTTTCCGTTTACGTTCAGAAACACTACTACTTTAATCCTCTGACCACGGCAAAATATGTAGACGGAGATAACTTTGATAAATAATTAAGCAGGCAGAGAATAAGGAATGATCCGTCGTCAAATACAGTAAGTACTAGTCTGGCCTACTTCTTTTTTCTTTTTTAGAAAAAAATGTGATGAGCTAGGAGGCAATCGTGCTGCAGTTGTCACGAACAACAGTTCAATTTTTTTTAACAAACAGTTCAATTTATTTTCTTGGTCGCAGGTGTCGTCGCCTCGCCCTTGATCTTTTCTCCAAAAAAAATAATATATCTTAATAAAATACTAGTAATAGTGTAATACCATAATCTGGCCTCTGTAAGACATGGTCCGCGTATATAACCAGTTATATTATTTGGTGCATTGTTTGCGTCCTAATCACTTCCTCCAATTCAAAATACATACATGTCATTTTACGATTTTTGCGCGGGCAGTTTTTAAATTTTCTCCATCAATTTAATACATCAAGATGTAGGAGTACATATCTAGACGGGGTATGTAAGTAAGGTAGGCACTATATATAGATTCACCAGAAAAAGTTTTTTTTTGAATATTTGACCACTTCCTCTAAAGTGTCTTATTTTTATAGTAGGAATTATTGGTCAACCGTGTCTATGGGGCTGTTTAGTTGGCAAATTTTTTGACGAAACGCTACTGTAGCAGTTTCGTTGTTATTTGGTAAATATTGTCCAATCATGGCCTAATTAGGCTTAAAAGATTTGTCTCGTCCATTTCGTCTAAACTATGTAATTAGTTTTATTTTTTATCTATATTTAATGTTTCATGCATGTGTTCAAAGATTCGATGTGACGGGGAATCTGAAAATTTTGGCAAAATTTTTGGCATCTAAACGGTGCCTATGTTGTAGATAAAAGTGTTAAGAAGCAAAGGAAGTACTATAAAGCACGGATGCCTCGTACACTCCGTCGTTTTAGGCTTGTAGTACTAAGTCAAATTCCTCCAGCTTTGACTATAAACACTAAAGTACACAAGCATCCACTACAGCGTAAAACTAGATTCATTAGATACACCATGTAATAAAATTTTGATGGTGAATAAATTATAGTTGTGAATATATATTTTTCTCCATGCATTTAGTCAAAGCTACAAATTTAAATCATGACAAACTAAAACAACGAAAAAAGCATATAAAATATAAATAAGAAAAAGAAAAAAGGGATGGGCCCACCGGTCCCGCTCGCCGTCCCGCCGCTGCCGAATGTCAAGACTGAGGACCCGGGCACAGGCCACAGATGGTGCGCGGTGGGCCCGCCTGGAAGACTTGGACCAAGGGCCTACCAAAAAGAGCCAAAATTTTTTGCATAGTAACTGTCACATCGAATCTTTGGACGTATGTATGGAGCATTAAATGTAGGTAAAAAAAATAACTAATTGCACAGTTTGTCTGTAAATGTCGAGATGAATCTTTTGAGCCTAGTTAGTCCATGGTTAGACAAAGTTTACCAAATAACAACGAAAAGTGCTACAAGAACTTTTTCCCCAAAAATTTTCACATCTAAACACGCCCCAAGACTCTGACTTTCTCAACATTTCATTCAATTGCATTCGTTCCTCCTACCAGTGCTCATTCATCCGTCCTTGGACAGAGACCCACCACCACCACTACCACTGGGCGGGGCCCATCGTCCTCCCTTGGAACCAAACTCTAGCTGGGCTACGGCCCAAGCGATGCCATTCCGCAGCCCGGCTTGGTTGGTTTCTTCTCGGCCGGCCGTGCCAGCAGCCTAGGCCCATTCGAAAGCGAAGAAGGCGAAGCGACAGCCACTCTTCCTCCCGTCGCCTCCTCTTCTCCCGCCTGTGATTTCTCCTCGCCACCAACGCGACAGCCGTACGTCCTCCACCTCCTCCGGCCCCGCGCGCGCATGGCGTAGGCGTAGCACCGCCGTCCCGTCCCCGTCCACGCCCCCGCCTCGGACCGACAGATGCAACAATGGCCTGCTGGGTGGAGGCCGCCATGCACCTCCTGCTGCTCTGCAACGCCGCGCGCGCAGCCATCGCCCTGTTCGCCGCCGTCGACGGCACGACGCCGCTGCCCCCGCGCCTGTCCCTCGCGGAGGCCACCGCTGCGGCCGGCGCAGGCGACTACGACGACGGCACCACCGGGGACAAGGGGTCCCAGGCCATCGTTGGGAGCCCCATCGTGGCCGGCGCCATGAACGACCGCCTCAGGGCGCTCACCTCCTCCTTCGCCATCGCCATCGGCAAGAAGCTCGACTACTGCATCAAGGACACGTACGGGCGTGCTGCGTCTTCATTCCTTGCCTGCATTGCTTTGTATACATATATAACAAATATGTATCTATGCATACATATACAGGGAGACGGAGTGGAATCAGGCCTTCGATTTCTCGAAGGACACCACTTTCCTCACCAATTGTATGAAGGAGACCAAGGGTACGTACGTGAGTGTGAGGATGTATGATATATATATATATATATATACATATAATAAATATGATGTATGTATGATGAAAAAATGGCCGTTGACGATGTAAAAACAGGGGACCTCCAGCAGCGGATCTGCACGGCGGCGGAGATGAGGTTCTACTTCGACAGCCTGATGGGCGGCGACGACACGGCGGAGACCAACTACGTGAAGCCCAACGTGAACTGCAACCGGTCGTCGTGGATCGACGGGTGCGAGCCCGGCTGGGCGTGCAGCGCAGGTCCAGACCAGAAGATCGACCTGCAGAACTCCAAGGACATCCCGTACAGGCCGCTCAAGTGCCAGTCCTGCTGCCCAGGCTTCTTCTGCCCCCATGGCCTCACCTGCATGATCCGTAAGATCACCTCTTGCTTCGTTTGTTGCATTGCATTTGTTCCTATCCATCTCAGTGCAGCTGAATGAAGCATATGTGCAGCTTGCCCTCTGGGTGCCTACTGTCCACGGTCCAGCCTGAATACTTCCACAGGCATCTGCGACCCGTAAGTCCGACGATCCACACATAGAGCTAGAATGTCAGATTCTGTATAGGTCATTCATGCATATGAATGATGCATTGCATTGCAGGTACAACTATCAGCCGCCGCCTGGGAACCCGAACCACACCTGCGGAGCCGCCGACATCTGGGCGGATGTGGTCACAGCAGATGATATCTTCTGCCCTGCTGGATTCTACTGCCCCAGCACTATACAGAAGCTCCCTTGTAGTAGTGGGTAATCCTATCTATCTAATGTTTTCCAACCTTCTTACAATTAATTCCCTGCATATTTAGTTTACACGCCTTTAAAATGCGTTCCTTCCTCTGTTGAAGCATCTTCTTCTTTTAATTTCCCCCCACTTTGAGTATGGGTTCTCAGTTCTCACCAATTCTTCATTCTGGGCAGACAAGATCGCTTTGTTGTTATTGTTTCTGTCTAATTACAAACGTAAATGCTGACAGTGTAAGGTGCATTTTTTATTTGCAGGTATTATTGCAGGAAGGGATCAACCTCACAGACTAGTAAGCCTGCCCAGTCTTGTTCACAGAGATGGAAATCTTGACCATCAATATCAGGTCCCTTTGTTTCATTCAAGTCCAACCACTCCTCCTAAATCCACCGCTGCTCACCTTACTGCAGGATGCTACAAGAAGAGCTCTTGCCCACCAAACTCTGCTACTCAGGACATCACTATATTCGGCGCGCTGCTTGTGGTACATGCCACTACATCTATGGCATAGTGATGATCGATATCTCTTCTAGTCCAATGCAAGGTTGTCATTGCCCCTTTAATTTGTTGTTCTTCAGGTTGCGTCCTGTCTAGTCCTTCTGATCATCTACAACTTCTCCGGCCAAATCCTGACCAACCGCGAGAAGAGGCAAGCGAAATCTCGAGAGGCCGCCGCAAGGCATGCGAGAGAGACCGCACAGGCCCGAGAGAGGTGGAAGTCAGCTAAAGACGTCGCCAAGAAGGCAGGCGTGGGCCTGCAGTCACAACTGTCTCGCACCTTCTCGCGCAAGAAGGCTGGCCAGGCACAGACTGGACCGTCCAGGGTAGGAGATGCAGGTGGGAAGAAGAACAATCTCACTGACATGATACGCTCGATCGAGGATAACCCGGAGAGCGATGAGGGGTTCAACCTGGAAGTGGGAGACAAGGCCCTGAAAAAGCCCACAGGGAAACAGATGCACACCCGGAGCCAGATCTTCAAGTACGCGTATGGTCAGATCGAGAAGGAGAAGGCCATGCAGCAGGAGAACCATAACATGACCTTCTCAGGCGTGATATCCATGGCAAAAGACCATGATGTCAGTACGAGACCATCCATCGAGATCGCATTCAAGGACCTAACTCTGACACTGAAGGGCAGCAAGAAGAAGCTCTTGAGATCAGTGACAGGGAAGCTCTCACCTGGTAAGGTAGCTGCCGTCATGGGCCCGTCTGGCGCAGGGAAAACCACATTTCTGAGCGCCATTGCCGGTAAGGCAACCGGGTGTGGAACATCGGGTCTGGTATTAATAAATGGCAAGATCGAACCGATTCGAGGGTACAAGAAGATCATTGGCTTTGTTCCCCAAGATGACATCGTCCATGGCAACCTAACTGTTGAAGAAAACCTCTGGTTCAATGCAAGATGCAGGTACAGGCTCGAGTAGAGTCCTTTCACTAGTTCTCGACTTTTTAAGCTGCTATTATTACTTGATGAACTCACATATGATAAACTGATGCGTTTCAGGCTGTCAGCAGACATGTCGAAAGCCGATAAGGTCCTCGTCGTGGAAAGGGTCATCGAGTCCCTTGGGCTGCAGCCAGTTCGAGATTCTTTGGTTGGGACGGTAGAGCAGCGTGGCGTCTCTGGTGGCCAGCGCAAGAGAGTCAATGTCGGCCTCGAGATGGTGATGGAGCCGTCGGTGCTGATCTTGGATGAGCCGACGTCTGGTTTGGACAGCGCCTCCTCCCTGCTTCTGCTCCGCGCCCTTCGTCGTGAAGCTCTCGAAGGCGTCAACATCTCCATGGTCGTCCATCAGCCCAGGTTGGTCTCCGGACTCTGAATCTGAACATGTACTAGCTAGGTCGCTTGGTGCAGTCAAGTTTCTGGTTGATGATGGATCAATAACTGATGCTTGTGCTGTTTCAGTTACACTCTCTACAGAATGTTTGATGACCTGATACTTCTAGCCAAAGGGGGCATGACGGTGTACCATGGGCCAGTGAAGAAGGTGGAGGAGTACTTCACAGGGCTGGGCATCGTCGTGCCAGAGCGGGTGAACCCACCAGACTACTACATCGACATCTTGGAGGGCATTGTGAAGCCCAACTTAAGCCCAGGTGTCAGTGTGAAGGATCTGCCGATCAGATGGATGGTGCACAACGGGTACGATGTCCCGCGGGATATGCTGCAGAGTTCTTCACAATCAGAGTCGACGTCCAGGGGAAGCATGGATCATGCTTCGAGCCACGACGATGCAGCGCCATTCATTGTTTCAGTACTCTGGGGCAATTTCAAGGATATCCTCGGACAGAAGAAGGATGAGTATGATTACAACAAGACTTCAGAGGATTTGTCAAAACGTAAGACTCCCGGCATCCTGAGGCAGTACAGATACTTCCTAGGAAGGTAAGGCCCTCTTGTCTTGCCTTCAGAAGATATAAGCCTATCAAGTGTGTCAAACTAGACTTCATGGCTTATGATGTAGCCATTCTTCTTCAGGTGCGGCAAGCAGAGGCTCCGTGATGCCAGGATACAGGGAGTTGACTATTTGATCCTTTGTCTTGCCGGTATATGCCTGGGAACACTAGCGAAAGTGAGCGACGAGACGTTTGGAGCGCTGGGATACACTTACACTGTCATTGCTGTCTGTAAGTATGAAAAGCTCTCTGAACAATGCTGTTTGCTTTTGTCTGATAGCACACTTCAGCCAAGTGATGCACCCAAAATGTGGTTGCAGCTCTGCTCTGCAAGATCGGAGCCCTGAGATCGTTCACGCTGGACAAGATAAACTACTGGAGGGAGAGAGCCTCCGGGATGAGCTCCCTGGCCTACTTCATGTCCAAGGACACCATAGATCACTTCAACACCATTGTTAAGCCCATTGTCTACCTCTCCATGTTCTACTTCTTCAACAACCCAAGGTCGTCCATCTGGGAGAACTACATTGTCCTCCTTGCACTTGTCTACTGCGTCACTGGCATCGGCTACACCTTCGCCATCTTCTTCCAGCCAGGTTCTGCACAGCTGGTGAGTCATCTTTGTATTGTGTATGCTTTACTTGCTCGATATGTCTCACGAGCCAGGTTCACTTAGAGCCAGAACTATCCTAATAACACATATGGTGTGCTTGCAGTGGTCTGCTTTGCTTCCAGTGGTTTTGACTCTGATAGCAACACAGCAGAAGGACACGATCCTTGCCGATCTGTGCTACACAAAGTGGGCTCTGGAAGCCTTTGTCATTGCAAACGCTCAGAAGTATGTATGGCTCAGCTCATCCTGTTTGATGACTAGCATATGCATTCAGATTCAACTGGTCATAGCAACACCGCAACCTGATAAAAACACACCATTTCTGTTTTCTCTCTGGTTGCAGCTATTCCGGAGTGTGGCTAATAACACGGTGTGGCTCGCTGGTCAGGAGCGGCTACGACATTGAGCACGAGGTTCTCTGTATAGCGGTCCTTATTGCTAATGGGATACTCTTCCGCTGTGTAGCATTCTTCTGCATGGTCACCTTCCAGAAGAACTAAAAAATCAAGGAAAAACCATAAACTTTCTATGCCCCATGTAGCAGGTCCGTTTCGTTAATTTCAGTGTGATAGGATTGTAGATTAGACTCCCTCTTGGTACAGTCCCAGGTGTAGATGAGGAGAGATTCTTGAATAGCAAGCAACTGTCAGGGATGCCCTAAATTACAGAGGCATTTTTTTTTTCATTTTCAGGCTATCTAAAACATCAGGTTTCACTTGCTTACCACCAATGTAAATTTGATATGCAAATTCAGTGTATGTATGAGTATGACAACTAATTATGAAATTTGTAGCTCTTCACTTGAAAAACAGTTTTCTTACTTTCAGTTACAGCAGAACTTAACACATTTAACTCCAAATAATCATAGCAATCATCTGTAAGCTCGTAATAAGAGCATATTTAACCACACACAATACATGAATGCTGATACACAACTGAATACAGAATCAGAATGTGGGTGGTGCACAAGAGATTCACCATATTCAATTTATGTGGGCTTACAGCTCCTGGATCCAGTTTTTGGTATAAAAAAAGCTACACTGCAACAGAATCACAACAGCATGTATCTGATGAACTTGAGACCTACACATGAGAAGCCATGAAGTTGAGCACAACTACTGGGGCAATAGTTAAGGTAGGCTTCTACATGTACCCTTGTTTTCTTGAACACACAGGTGAGCTGCGCATCTTTATATTAAAGAGAGGCTTCTACAGGTACTTACTAGACCAAACCCTACCATATTAGGAAGAAGACTAATTTTGTTCAGAAGGCCCCTTAGAACTGACCTGAGACCCAGCCAAGTCGTCCAAAGTGAAGTTGAGAGTATCTGTTGAACCTTTCTTCACCTCCTCTCCTTGCGTCGCTAGGAAGTCCTCGATGCTCCCTGGCTCCCCGAACCATCCAAGCCTATCTGCTATGAGGTGGAGGTTGTTGCAGCCACCGCACCGCACAACCACAACTCCATTCTGGTACGAGTCCTTGCTGGCCATCTTCATAGATCTGGTCTCGCACACCTTGCACGTAAAGATCATGGCGAGGTCATGCCTTGGTGAGATCTTCAGGTTGGATGTGTCCCTGACTTTGAATCCGGCCTCTCGTGCCGGGACAGAAGCCGGTGGGGGATTTGTTTCGGAGTCCTGTTGATCCTGGGGATCTGTTGCAGTATTGCTCGCTCCGGTAACTGTTAGGAAGGACCTTAGCCCGGCACTTGCAGATGGAGGAAATGAGAATCCTGCAATGACATGAGTTTCCAGTTCAGTGCTTAGCTAATCTGCTTTGCAAAATTGTAAAACAGCTATGGTACAGGTACACTCAAGGATGAAGCAGTAACCACAAATAAACATTTGTGCTCCCAAGTCACAACTAGGAAGTCGGTGTTTATTATTGTAACAATTATCGTTAGCGCTTTGTGAGAGCAGGGTAGTAGCAAAGCATGAATTGAACACAGCATGAATTTTTAGATTTGTTGAACCTATGTTTAAGGACAGCATACATGGCACACGAAACTTTCAGCCACAAATCCAAACCAATCAATCCTTAGCCTGAGCTTAGTGCCATCAACCTAAATAAACCAACCCAGGGTTCCAAAAAGCGGCACTAAGCGCACGCTTCAGCGCTAAGCGGACGGGTAGCGCTTCGCTATGAGGCATAAGCGCTCCCAAAGCGGCGCGACCGCCTATGGTGGAGCAGCGGCTGCTGGCTCGCGCTTCCCGCCGGCCGCGCGCGGCGCGCGGCGCAGCCGCAGGGGCCGTGCGCCGTCGACGGTCCAGCGGAGGCGGGAGAGGAGAGGGAGGTGCGTACCCAGGGTCGCCAGCCGGTGTGCAGAGGACGGAGGCGAGGGCGCGAGGCGACTGGCGAGAGGCGGGAGGAGCCGCTGACACCGCCGCCGAGCCTGGGACTGCCCCGCCGTCGCTGAGAGCCCGAGCCTAAGCGCCGCCTCCGTCGCCTTCATGCCGAGCGCGAGTGGGGGACGGAGCAGAAGATGGAGCGCCGGCGCTGCGAGGAAGACAAGAAACGGCGGCGGTTGCTGTGTGCCTTAGTGCTAGGGTAAAGACTATGCGGCGGTGCGGGGGCTTTTTTAGATGGGCCACTGAATAAAAGCCCATACCATCTCTTTTCTCTTTTCTTTTTCATTTTTTTTTTCTTTCTTACATATTTTGACAAATTAGCACATAATCTATATATTTATATATCTACAATAACATATTTACCTGCGATTTCGTGAAGCCACATCAATCTCCATTATCCTCTATTGATCCCCATGTACTTATAATTAAAATTCCTTGCTCTACTAGAAGACATTTGATTTTAACCTAAACTAATGTCCATTGGGCTTCCTAGCCTCATGTCACGGTTCCGCAATGAATCGGACAGATAGCTTGAGATTTGGAGATCTAGAGAGAGAAGCAGGAATGGGACGAAGAACAGAGATAGATTTCTTTGAGGTTTTAGAGTTTTAGTTCTTCGTTAGAAGACACAACAGCCTCAGGCAATTCCTACCATATATAACGCTCGTTAACTCACCGTTAACTCACACCACTACGGCTTAGTTGTCACCATTACCTGTCGATGTTTTACCCCCGATAGCCTGTTACGGGGATTCCCAGGACAGTTGTTCGGGTTTCGACTGGTGCATAACTCAATAGTGAACGCAAAAGACAGTCGATTTTATACTGGTTTGGGCCCTCGACCGTGATCGAGTAATAGCCTTTACGTCGAGTCGGCCTTAACCTTTTGCGTTAGATTGATTGGTATGTTGTGTTGTTACAAGGGTGCCCATAGTCTCTCTTTATATCAATAGAGAAGACCACGGTGCGGTTACAATCCTAGTCGCATCCAAAGAAGGTGTCCTGATCTAAATACATAAGGTACTTTCCTATAGGAGTCCGGCTAGTCTAGCTTATTCTACTCAGATTCGGTGTAGTAGTTGCTGCACCCCTTCCTGCTTCGGTCCGTGGGCCAGCCCAGAACCCACGACTTGTAGTCATATTGTTGTGGAACCCTGTGGGTCCCGCATCGACATTACCCTACCTTGACCGACGTTGTTTGCTCTGTTGCCAAACGTGCAATAGTACTCGTCCTTCTTGCCCTCTTCTTCGTGGCCTTGGCTTTGCCCCCCTCAAAAAGCTGCTTGACCCCAAGCAACAGTGGATGGAAATCGCCGCCGGAGATCATGAGCTTCCTCCCACGCTGTCAAGGTTGGTGAGTGATCAGACCACTACACCTAAATTTGTGACATTGAAGAAGCCCCTTTCTACATCATACGTGAAGCTAGAAAATAGATGGATGGGCTGGACAATCGTGGAAGGATCATCTAGAACCAAAGTGATATCATCATCCTTTAAATTCATGTAGCAACGCGCAGGAAAATCATCTAGTTCAATGTATCTTGGATGCTTTGAGTTCTGTGATGTTAGGGACCCCATTAGTGTCTTCACGACCCAATTACATAGCCAAGAGACTTGTGAGATAATGATTAGGACCCATTTGTAGCCCCTAAATGCTTTTTTATAAATACAAGCCCCATTAGGGGGAAATTATGAAAAATTCCCTCCCACCTCCCCTACAAAAGGGTGAGAGAGGGAGGTGGAGAGGGACCTGGTCATTGATTCATTTCCTCTTTCTTAATTGCTCTCCACTCTCATTTCTAATTTGTTCGGTCTAAGACTAAAATTTTGAATCTCTATTGCATCACAAAATGCTAAGGGCTTAGGAACGCCTAAGCTTAAACTCTAGGCTATAGGTCATTGATCACTTAGCGCTTAACGCCTTTTGTAACCTTGAACCAATCCTGAATTAATTTCACCAGCTTTTAAAGGGACTAGCTAGGAGTATATATGCAAGCAAATAAAACATTAGGAGCAGTTGTGTAGCCATCAGACAGAGCAATGCAAGATTTTGGTCTCTATGGTGTTAGTCAATAAAAGGCACAAAGTGGAGACTAGTCTCGTTGAGTGAGTCTATGTTAAACATACGAAGCTTACTTGCAAAAATTAAGGCACACATCAGAGATAGGGATTCCTCTCGCAAACCCGAAACAATTTTGAACAGCACAACCTAAAGCAAACCACAGTTAAGTCTTAAGACAGACGGGAGAGAAAGCTGGATGGATCACAAGCAAGCCATGAATCATGAATTGATAGATACTATAGCTCGGAGCTCCCCATCCGAGGAGCTGGAGGAGATGCGTGAGCGCAACTAATAGACAGCTAACTGAGGGAGAAACAGAGGAGGGCAAAGATATGGGGATGGGATGGGGCTACCTCGGTGGGAGTAGGGAGCAGGCGATTCAGCAATTCTGGCGACGAAGCGGCGTCGGAGCAGCGGAACCAGCTGGGCAACAGCCATGGTGGCGCGGAGAAGGCTATAGAAGAAGAGGAAGAAGCTTTGCGCTTCGTCTGTCTGTCTGTCTGCCTCTGCTTGTAAATTGGAATTGGATTGCTGAGGAAGAAAGAAAGAGATAGAGCTCGGTCGTGGTATGTTCTGGGCTTTCTAATGGGCCTTCCTTGACTACAAATTACATTGGGCTCTTAGAGCAAAGTCAATAATAAAACTAAGTAGTTATTCTTCAATGCCTCATCAATGCCTCAGAAAAAAGTAGCCCTTCCTTAAAAAAACCCTAAGTAGTAGTTTTTTAAAAAAAGGCAAGTTAGCTATAAGTCAAATTTAAACGGTAATGTCGGGTCAGGACGTCTGGACAGACGGACGCAGCTTTCAAAAATTTCCCCACTCACCGTCGCGTTGTCTGCTCACTCCATCGCGCCACCCACCTTCCCTACTCTGAATCCACCACGTCACCCACCTTTCCCACTCCGCGCTCCATCGCGCCGCTTGCCTCCACCATGTTGCTCGCTCACCGCGGCGGCTCCACCGATTCGGCAAGCCTCCACAACAGATGCTCTAGCAAGCAGGCGAGGGGAGAAGCTTCGTGTGATGTCCCGCCGCCGCTAACCTTTGTGTCGGTGTCAAGCTCTGCAATGACGAGCCTCCATTCGTCCAAGCAGAAAGGTGAAATTACGCTGAAAGCGCATGTTACAAGCGATGTTTCAAGTATTTCAGATGTTTCAGGGGTATGTTGCAAGTGTTTTATATCGATGTTGCACAAGTAGATCGGGATGTTGCACATGTTGCAATGACTATACACGTATGTTTCAAGTGTATGTTCTAAATATTTCATCTGTTTCAGATGTATATTACAAGTGTTTCATCTGGATGTTGCAAAAGTAGATCCGTATGTTGCAATACCGCATGTTACAAGCGTATGTTTCAAGTGTTTCAGGTGTTTCATATGTATGTTGCATGCATTTCATCTAAATGTTGCATATGTTTTGTAATGGTTACACGTGTTTTCAAGTTTTTTCTGGCATTTTTTGCAAGTGTTTTAGATGCATGTTGCAAATATTTCAGTTGCCTTTCAAACGTATGTTGCAAGTGTTTCATCTTAATGTTACAAAAGTAGATCTGGTGTTGCACATGGTGCAATGGGACCCACCTGCCGCAGCCACAAGAGCGCTACCGTGGGTCATCGTGCGAAGGTCGTCAAATGCATCTACATTGTGGCATCCACAGGCCAGGGCAGGTGACTAGGACCCACTTGGGTTCCTACGCGCGAGCGCGGTGGTCAGGCGAAAACAGAGCGAGCGCGATGGTAGGACGGTATGCAGTGTGCGTTCTACGCGGTGGGGCGTGCGAAAATAGATGGCAGGGGCTCCTTTCGCGTGCAGCGCGGCCTCTCGTGTGAAGGAGTGTGTATACATGTACGAGATTTCCTGAAAGTGAAAGGGGACGTCGAATATAATTAAGACAATTGGGCTAAACAATCCTTTAACAAGAATGCCACCCACTCTATTGTGCGGTCCATTGCAGCCTAGATCACCACTACCTCAATCTTAATTTTGTGCATGTTTTATCACTAAAACAAGATATAGATCCTAACCATATATTTATGCAGCAAATTGACTGTCCATCGAGCTATATGCAAATTATGTATGCTGACAGTAGTAGGCTGTCATATTCAAGGAAAACAAAAATCTTTTAAGTTGTATTAAGTTCATTTGCAAATTAATACACAAATTACTTGCATCCTCCTATTAATAATATCACCCAATTAGCAGAACACAAGTATGGACTATCATGAAAAAAAAACTCGAAAAGAAGGCTGCAAACTATAACGCATCAATTCTCCAACAAAACGTCATGCATTCTTGACTTTTTGTGTGATCTTACCTGTGGTGCCGAAAATTTGCCTCCTTGCTGGGCAGGTCTTTCCCTGGATCCCTGACAGGAGGACGAGCTGTGCCTGCCAGGAGAAGGATCCACGCAGCCGAGCCCCAACACCATCGTCAATCAGAGTGGAAGGTGGCGTTGACGAGAGAGAGGAAGCGGCTGCAAGGCAGGGCAGGGCAGGGCAGGGCGTAAAAGGACATAGTGCCCACCGAACATATCACGTACCTTTGCACAACATCGGACGGGACATCCAATCCTTGGCCAGAGTGACTAAGATCCCACCGCCCTTGGCCACCTCGCCCAGAGCACGGCCGCACGGAGGACGATGACCAGGCCAAGAAACATATAAGAATCCCTATCTGGGTATCTCAAATCACATTCATCCAACCATAAATCCACAAGATAGAGAGGTTGTAGTCACTAAAAGGAGAGGTATACATGAAGATCTAAGCCAAGAAACAAGAACAGAGAGAGACCGGGCCAAGAAACAAGAGCAAAGAGGAGAGGAATACCTAGATTGGAGGAAGAGGGTGCGATGTCCAGTCAGGCCAGCGGGCGAGGGCGACGTCGGAGGAAGGCTAAATCCACCGCGTGAGGAGCGAGTGCAGCAGGCCCGTCTTAGAGGGAGGGGCAGGCTGTGCGACGGCCGGGGGCCCACGACGCTAGGGGGCCCATGAGTATAAGGCATGTATAGTAGTATATGTATTTGCCTATTTTACCTATACCAGCACCAGCTATACGGAGTCCAGTTGATTCTACGCGGCCGCGGCGATCGACGAGGCAACGAGTAGTATTCACGCGTCCCTTCGACTCGCGTGACGGCGTGCTGCACTACTGCTGCGATGTTCGTCCTTGATCGACTGCAACCGATCGAATTTGGCCAGCAGCGGCCCAGGCGCTGCAGTCCCTCCGTCCCTCTATCTGTCCATGTAACTGTAACTGTAAGTGATTTTAGACTTTAGTTTATCAGGGATAGACCTTAGGGCTTAGGGCATGACAGCCTGTGCTTACAGTTGCTGCAATTTTTTGTTTATTTGATCTGAATCTGACAAGTGACATTTTCAATTTGCTTTGCGACCTTGCAATTCAATCCTTACAGGCTATCAGGCATGAAGCGATTGAAGCAAATAGTTGATCCATTAATTAACTATTTAATTCATCGAGCCATATAGACTGCAGGTAATTTGTTCTAAATTTAAATCATTTCATCTTATCATGATAGGGTTCTAATTTTCTAAATTTCTAATTCAATTTATTTTTTTCGAGCATGTTAGATGTTGCCTAAGAATCATTTAAGTTATTTTACCGTTCTTTTAGCTTCTTTGATGCACAGTCGTTTTTTTCATAAACAAAATATACGTTGCAAGTTAACTCTTATTAATAGTATTATATCCTTCTATCGTTGTATCAAAACATTAGATTGTCGGGCCCTTAAGTCTCTTCCTTGCCCAAGGGCCCTAGAAATCATTGAGACGGCCCTGAGTGCAGGTGTGACCGATCAGTCGAGGGCGAGGTAGGATTATAGGAAAGCAAAATTCGTTGCGGTGATTGTGTTGGCTTTTCCATTTTCACCTCCCTTGCATGTCATGGTCGTGGGCGAGAGGCAGGCGGCGATCGCAGGGGAGGCAGACCGAAGACGACCTAATAGATTGTTGCTCTTTTTAGTTGTGAGAGATTAAGGCCCTGTTCATCTGGCTTATAATTCGTCTTATTCAGCTTGTTTTTTCAACCGGAACAGTATTTTTCTCTCACAAAAAATCAGCCAACAGTGTTTTTCAGCCGGCTTATAATTCCAGCCGAACGGCTCCTCAATTTGTTCTCTTCTTTCTGCATCATTTCTTTAATTTGTTTATTACCATCATTCACACACTCATGAAGTCAACTCGAGTTTTATCTTTCCAAAATTTCACCGTAAGAAGTTTGATCTCAACCTTGTCCAAAATGACAGAGACTATGGAGCCAAATAAAGGCAAATCGCATCTAGTGATCTCGTGAATGGGAAAACATGTATGAAGGTTGCTGTAGTATTACTTTGCTTGTGACTGGGACTCGACCGACCAGGTCCATAGCTTGCGTTGAGGCGGCGGCTGAGATCATACTGATAACAATTGACTACTGCACTTGTAAAAAAACAATTAATTACTGCTAAGAACGAACGAGCAAACACTAAGCTACCCATATAAATGACATGACATGTAATGATAATAATGCAATAACACTGACGCCGTATCTATTGGCTACCGTACCATTCAACAACAAATTTAAATGCATCATGAAAGGTTAGTTTGGCTGCCCAATTATTTGACTCGTTGTTCTTTGTTGCTTCCCCATTTCAACAAACTAGTAGTACTAGCTAGCTAGCAATGCAATGAGCTGGTGGCCAGTCATGCATATGCATGACAGGAGACTAGGATAGATGATCCATCGATCGTCCTGCGCTGTTAGCATGTTCGTTTGAGATTATCAGTCAGATGAGCCAACCATTTAATAGTGTTTTTTTTAAACTAGCCAGATCAGCGAGATCGGGCAGATTTCAGCTAAGCGAACGGGCTGACATGTGTAATTAAGCAGCAGTAGCCGCAGCTCATCTCATCAGTCATCATGGATGTTAACCTAACAAAACCTACCACACGGCTGAGCTAGCAGAGAACCAAGTGAATATATATAATGGAAGTATGTATTATACGCATGCGTGCAGCATCATGTAAATATGTTATGATCGATCCATCGATATATGCTGGACTTTCTAGAAACAATTTGAACACCAAAAAAGTATATATTGCTATACATATTTATCATGGTATGTGGACTCACCACATGCATGTGCAGGAAGTTAGCAACTGATAGAATATATGATTCTCCTTGTTAATTGGCCACCCATCGGATAGATAGATTACTGTAACAGCGTATGATTTCTGAATCTGCCTAGCAGACATGATTATGTACTCCCTCTGTATCGGATTTAGAAGTCGTTTAGGACAGCGACACGGTCTCCAAAACACAACTTTGACCTCTTATTTTTATAAAAAAATGTTTATAGAAAAGTGATATATGTATACTTTTATGAAAGTATTTTTCAAGACAAATCTATTCATATAATTTTTACATTTGCAAACTCAACAACTTAAAAGTTATTGATGATTTATATTTCCAATGTTTGACTCAAACCTTGTCCAAAACGACTTCTAAATCCGATACGGAGGGAGTATATCCATCGCGTGCATCATTCGGTCAACCTATAGGTACTTTTTATTTTGGGTGGGACAGTGGGAGCTTGAGTGACAGACGACGACGACAACAACATAGCCTTTTGTCCCAAGCAAGTTGAGGTAGACTAGAGATGAAACCCAAAAGAGACGAGAAATAAGAAGACACATAAAGGGACATAAAAGGCACAAGACAAAAAAGAGGTCACGGTTCAGACACGTTGATTGTCAGTCTCCAAGTAAGTTAGTTTTTTTTTAAATACAGCTGATTCACGTACTACACCACGATCACACAAATTTCAGTCGAATATATATATATATATATATATATATATATATATATATATATATATATATATATATATATATATATATATAGGACTGTGCTAATTAGTCCATATATAGGACTGCGCTAATTAGTCCCTGGTAGTGATTAATATTCAGTACCCGACTCCTCCCCACGCACGGTGCCCACCAGCGCTCCCGCAGCCCACCTCCGTTTTTTTTCCTGGCACCACAATCCTTCCCACCGGTTTTAGTCCGCACAACTCCTTTGACCGTTTTTTTTTCTTTTTTTCAAGGAAGCAAGTTTTGCAGCATTTTTTATTTCTTTCACGAGAGCAAGTTTTGCATCCTGGACCGTATCTATTTTTTTCTTTCCATTTTTCTTCACACCGTCTCTAAACAGGTTTTGCAACCTTTTTAATTTTTTTTTCTATTCTTGCTTTTTTTCACGCAAACAGTTTTGTAGCTTATTATTGCTTTTTACACACGAATAAGATTTGCAAATATTAAAAGACATGATTGACCTTCCTATTTACCTTATAGTTTAATATTTTTGAAGTCTTCTTTTGTGACTAAGATTATTTTTTCTCTTTTTGCCAAGGATTAGTGAAACCATATACTTTCCCTTTGATCAACAACTGATCTATCATAATGAAAACAAACTTTCCGTTTGATCTACACAATTTGCTATTTGAATTGGTGAAACTTTTTGGACAAATTTTCAGCAAGATCAAACACTCCTAACAAATTACTGTCAACTATAATAATTCATTGTGCAAACCACAAATACATTATTTGATCATTTGCCTTCCAGGATACAGCTATTTGATCTTCTCATTTTTCTTCACACCCCAGGTTTCTCATGATGGAAACCTGTCAACTATACTAATTCATAACCTAAACCATAAATAGTAATTTAACTGGATTATAAAAAAACATATGTTGCATCGTCAATCCTTAAGACAACGTAACAGTGTTGGTCATGAGCCACGTAAGATGCTGATCACAGCTTTCTAAAGTGACATTGCTGATCACAACTCTCTAAAATGAGCTTGCTTCAAGGTAATGCAGCAGCAGCCTTCATATCTTTTAAGAAATCTTGCAAAAAAAAGTATCACTGATATAAATTGTGAATCTTCGATAATGAATTGATAGTAGCATACACTTACACATCAAATTAATAGTAGACTTGTAAAAAAGCAACAGCAAAAGGCAAACTGCTAGTGAGTGCAAGCTCCAAAAAATTCAGCATCAATAGAAACTAGAGGCGAAATAATTAAGAATCAGATGTCACTGCACTAAAAAACAATGACATATCAGGCCAGCTACTACATTCAACAGAGAGCCAAAATACATTTGCTCCTACTCCCTCCATTTCAAATTGTAGTTCGTTTGACTTTTTCAACTCCAAGTTTGACCACTCATCTTATTCAAACAATTTGTACAAACATAGCCAAATTTGAGTCATTCTCAAAGAACTTTTATTAATAAAGCATGCCACAACAAAATAAGTGATATTTTACACAAATTTTTGAATAAGACGAGTGGTCAAACTTGGAGTTGAAAAAGTCAAACGAACTACAATTTGGAACGGATTTAGTATTAGTTTTCAGAGTCCTCTAACAGAACACCTGGGGACAATTGTTGTTGGAAAAAATGGTATTTGAAATAATGTTTCATTGAAGAACTAAGCATTTGGTTGTCTAACAAAATTTGTGAGAAAAGAAAGCTAAGATCAAACAAAAGCATCCATGACCACAGATAGAGAGTAGAATTCAATGGGTCCAGTGTCAAGTTAGTTTCTTATGCACATAAAAGATGCATGTGAAACTTCGCCTATGTTGACTGGAAGACTTTCTTGAGTCGTCTCAACATAGCCGGTCCCAAGCCCGGTAAAGGAGGAGGGTTGTGTATAGGCGTGGCGAGCCAGACGTAAAAACCAGCTATTCTTATGGAGATGAGACCAAATAGACTTCCGTTGGGGCGTAACCCTCTTAGCGACGCGCCATGCCGGATCCCGGGTATGGTGATAAATGAGCAAGGGCTGGGTCGTCACCCCCGTGACGCGCCGTGTCGTGATCTGGGCACGGTGTCAAGAGAGCAAGGATCGGGCCGTCGCATCCTTAGTGGCGTGCCACATCGGCGCCCGGGTGTGGTGAAAAATGAGCAAGGGTCTTCGCATCAGCGACGGGTGCGAAGGGTAAGGAAACTAGTCGAACCCACTAGGATTCGTATAGGTAGCTGGAACGTAGGGTCCCTCACGGGTAAGTTAAGAGAGTTAGTTGATACAGCGGTTAGGAGGCGGGTAAATGTCTTGTGTGTCCAAGAGACTAAATGGAAGGGTCAGAAGGCGAAGGAGGTGGACGACACCGGCTTCAAGCTTTGGTACACAGGGACAGCTTCCAATAGAAATGGAGTAGGAGTTTTGATTGATAAGAGCCTTAAGGATAGTGTGGTGGAGGTGAGAAGGCTAGGGGATAGGATCATCTTAGTTAAGCTCGTCATTAGCGATTTGGTCTTAAACGTAATTAGTGCGTATGCCCCCCAAGTAGGCCAGGATGACAGTGCGAAAAGGCTTTTTTGGGAAGACTTAGATGGCTTGGTTAGAGCGGTACCTAGTAGCGAGAAGCTCTTTATAGGAGGGGATCTTAATGGTCATGTAGGTACGTCAAGGGTAGGTTATGAGGCGGTTCATGGTGGTTTCGGTTTTGGCAGTAGGAACCAGGAAGGAGAGGAAGTCTTAGACTTTGCTATAGCTTTTGATCTCATGTTAGCCAACACTTTCTTTAGGAAGAAGCAGTCTCATTTAGTGACCTTTAGTAGTGGCCAACACTCTAGCCAGATCGACTTTGTCCTTACAAGAAGGAGAGATAAACAAACATGCTTTGATTGTAAGGTAATACCTGGAGAGTGCGTAGTTTCTCAACACAGGTTGTTGGTGGCTGATTTCCGCTTTCTGGTGCAAGCTTGTAGGGTTAAACAAGCTAGGATTGTAAGAACAAAGTGGTGGAAATTGGAAGGGGAGCCAGCAAAGGTCTTCAAGGAAAGAGTTATTGAAGAGGGCCCTTGGCAGGATGAAGGGGATGCAAACGACATGTGGGAGAAGATGGCAACTTGCGTTCGGAAGATTGCTTCAGAGGTGCTTGGAGTGACCAAAGGGGATAGATGCGATTCAAAAGACACTTGGTGGTGGAATGAAGATGTGCAAAAGGCTATTAAGGAAAAGAAGGAATGCTATAAACGCTTGTACCATGACAGGTGTGCCGACAACATAGAGAAGTACAAGGTGGCAAAGAAGACTGCAAAACGAGCGGTGAGCGAAGCAAAGGGACGGGCATACGAGGGTCTGTACCAACGTTTGAGTACGAAGGAAGGAGAGAAGGACATCTATAGGATGGCTAGGGCTCGTGATAGGAAGACAAGAGACTTCAACCAAGTCAAGTGCATTAAGGATGAGAGAGAGCAGCTCTTGGTGAAGCAGGATGAGATTAGGCATAGATGGCGAGAGTATTTCGATAAGCTTTTCAATGGTGAGAATGAGAACACCACCGTCCAGTTGGACGACTCTTTTGATGACACCAATAGGCGCTTCGTGCGGCGGATCCAAGAATCGGAGGTCAGAGAAGCTCTAAAAAGGATGAAAGGGGGTAAAGCAATGGGCCCTGATGGTATTCCAATCAAGGTGTGGAGATGTCTCGGAGATATAGCTATAGTATGGCTAACTAAGGTGTTCAACAATATCTATCGATCGAACAAGATGCCTGAGGAGTGGAGAAGAAGCATATTGGTACCAATCTACAAGAACAAGGGAGACATCCAAAGTTGTACTAATTATCGGGGAATCAAGTTGATGAGCCACACCATGAAGCTGTGGGAGAGAGTCATAGAGCATCGCTTGCGAGGAACAACGCGGGTATCCATGAACCAATTTGGTTTCATGCCCGGAAGGTCAACTATAGAAGCAATCTTCTTAATTAGACAAGTTATGGAGCGGTTTAGAGAACAGAAGAAGGACCTACACATGATTTTTATTGATTTGGAGAAGGCTTATGACAAGATACCAAGGAATGTTATGTGGTGGGCTTTGGACAAGCATAAAGTCCCAGCAAAGTATGTTACCCTCATTAAGGACATGTATAACGATGCTGTGACTAGTGTTCGAACAAATGGTGGTAACACAGACTACTTCCCGATTAAGATTGGGCTTCATCAAGGGTCAGCCTTGAGCCCATATCTCTTTGCCTTAGTAATGGATGTGGTTACAAGGGACATCCAAGGAGATATCCCTTGGTGTATGCTGTTCGCCGATGATGTAGTGTTAGTTGATGAAAGCCGAGCGGGGGTAAATAGGAAACTAGAATTGTGGCGGCAGACCCTTGAGTCTAAAGGTTTTAGAGTAAGCAGAACTAAAACCGAATACATGAGATGCGACTTTGGCACTGCTGCACAGGAGGAGGGAGACGTGAGTCTGGAAGGTCAAGTAGTGCCTAGGAAAGATACCTTTCGGTATCTGGGATCGATGCTACAAAGGGATGGAGATATTGATGCGGACGTTAGCCATAGAATCCAAGCAGGGTGGATGAAGTGGCGCCAAGCTTCTGGCATTCTCTGTGACAAGAGGATACCACAAAAGCTAAAAGGCAAGTTTTATAGAACAGCGATTAGACCCGCTATGTTGTACGGAGCAGAATGCTGGCCCACAAAGAGAAGACATGTCCAACAACTGAGTGTTGCAGAAATGCGTATGTTGCGTTGGATTTGTGGTCACACAAGGATGGACCGAGTGCGAAATGATGATATTCGTGATCGTCTAGGGGTAGCACCTATTGAAGAGAAGCTTGTCCAACATCGGTTGAGGTGGTTTGGCCATTTACAAAGGAGACCTCCAGAGACACCAGTGCATTATGGAGTTCTAAGTCAAGATAATAAGGTGAGGAGAGGCAGAGGAAGGCCAAAGTTGACTTGGGAAGAGACAATAAAAAGAGATTTGAAAGAATGGGATATACCTAGAGACCTATGTCTGAATAGGAGTGCTTGGAAAACGGCTATTGACGTTCCTGAACCGTAACTGACGGTGTTTGTTGGGTCTCAACTCTAGCCTACCCCAACTTGCTTGGGACTGACAGGCTTGGTTGTTGTTGTTGTTGTATAAAAGATGCATGTGACTACAAATACATCTGATATATAAATCGATACTAGTAGTACCTTATCTCGGGCCACGTGAGGTTATTGTCAGAACTCCTAAAACACTTCCACAAAGACAATGGTCCTCTCGCTTAGAACCTGTGCAGTGGCTGCTCTGCATACCATGTTCAAATTAGAGTCAGGGATTGGGAGCTTCATGGCACGTTGGCGGGCATCAGCTCATCACTAGTGTATGAGAGCATAAGGCAGGACCAGTATCATCATCCCTGCAAAGACACGCCTCACCACGTTAGTGAATGAAATAGCAATAGGCATTCAGGAGGAGAGGGCAGCGATACATATACATAAACCTATGCAAGAGATATTTAGCACAGGAGAAGATCCTAAACAAGCATTGCCCAGAAAACTACACTAAAAAAAATTTAGAATGATTTCATGCACCACTAAAGTTTATGGTTCAATTTTTGTCACGGAAAAAGAAGAATTCAGCTTGCTAAGCACCATTTGAGATTGTATTTATCAGATTTTAGTTAAAATCTAAAATCTTGGTTGTTTGGTCAACCTGCTTGTTCAGCTCCTCCACACAGTGGCATTCTCAGCTCATTGACATTATATTTTAGATAACAAAAGTGACATAATATTTATAATACATTCTTTTAGATAAACCTAGGCAATTATGATCAAACATTTGCACTTTATAGAACTCTAAAGTAAGGCATTTTCTTGTAATAGATAAACCATGGTGGAACTATTAAGATGGACCAGAAGAGCTTCCTAATCTGCATGAATTAAATCATTCGCATATTCTAGTACAACACTAGTCTTAGCGTTACACTGAACCTTTAGCAGAACAGGGGAGACAAAGCTCATGAAATCTAACTACTACTAATTAGAAGCAGAAGCTTAGGAGGCATCCATGTTATATGTGATACATGAAGCTGAAAATGCCACGTCTGATATCATGGTGTCTTAGGTGGAGTCTCGAATCTGATCATCTGGATTCTGTTTTCTATATCATTTGTGACATTGTTGCCTCACTAAACAGCTCACTACCACTACCAATTATTATTATCATTTGTGACATTTGTGACATTGTTGCCTCACTAAACGGCTCACTAAACATGCACTATAAGGTATGCATATGCACCATGCTGGATTGTTGGAAAGAAGTTACCTATCTTGGATCACAGTTGCAAATATTATAAGGCTTATAGTGCAAAAGGACTAGGTATAGTCATATGCACGAATAATAGACATAGCATTCCTAAGGAATTGCAGCCATGGCATGAGTTTATATAAATGACTTGAACAAAATTATAGGCGACTTCTAAAGTTGTAATAGCAGTCACTACTAAAATGGATCCTGGTCCACCCTGCACATACTTGTTCGGCCAGCTAGCTCAGAGAACTAGGTGCAAGATGATTTCAGATTATATGATGAAAAAGGAACCAGGAAACATGACCAGAGAATCCTAATTAGAGGACAAAAAGAGTGTCACTAAATAGGGAGGAATCTTGGCAAAGACAGTTGGTACAGAAAAAACCAGTAGTAAGAGATAATCTCAGGCTCTTCTCAGTTCACTAGGATGAAAACAACATAATACCTTGATGAAGAGAGCCTACAAAGTAAAAACTGAACAATGAATCAAAGTGGTGATTGAATTCTCTGGAAATCAGTAACAATACATTGATTTGTCTGAATACCACCCAGTAACAATAAAGGCAACAACAATAATGGCCGGACAGGGAACTGGACAGCCATAACAAAAAATAAAAATGGAGAAAGAGTGTACGTACAGGGTGCATGCAATGCAATGATATGTGGCTACAATTTCCATCAACAAGCTAGAAAAATGGAAATGAATTACAATGCAAGTGACTGCTGTTTCCTAGAATATTATGTTAAGTACAGAAGCATAAAACAACAAAATTTCAGAGACTCAGAACTAGACTCAACATGTCCATTCATGTATCCAATTGATAGAGATCAATCAGGTGATGACAATCTAGAGCATTTCAACGGCCACATAAATCATACAACAGACATGATGGATTAAAAAGTGTGAAGTATAGCTAATTGAATATGACAGTGTGAAATGATGTGACAAACAGAACCTAAATCCCATCCCCAAATGGAAATATAAACCACACACAACTTTAGAAGAGATCCAACACAAAATAGGACTGAACTCAATATACACAATTTAAGAAGAGATGCTGTCAGGATCCAAGAAACCTAACCAAACATGAACTGAGTTGAGTTTATTGGAATTACATATGTGCATTAAATCTTTAAGCACAATTGCAGATCATATACTCCTATAAAGATAAACCCCACTAGAGATTTATCTCAACATGCAAGCTATCCACATCAACAATCCACTAGAAGTTGCAATTATAACCAACTAGCACATATAATTATGATAGTTTCTCTTCATCCACTAACATGCATTTAGTTGTCCATAACGATGTGTCGAACCAATCACCAAAATTAATTTAAGATTGTTTCATTTATATAACTATAAATATAAATAGGTAATTTCTTTTAAAATTGTTTGGAATACCTGCAACAACACGCGGGGTATCCACCTAGTTACATATATTACCATGTACCAGTTTCATGAATGAAAACAACTCATGACTGTAGTAATAAAGAAAACAGGCACATTAAGAGAAAACTTATCCTGAGGCAAAGCATGCAGCAGTCACGAAGCATAAGGTGATGAAGATGTGACATAGCTGCCAGATGCCGTCGGGTGTGGCCTATGGCCTTCGGCGATCTTGCCATGCCACACAACACTCACCCTGGAGATGAGGGGGGCTTCAACTAGCATGGCTGAACTAGGGGGTGCACGACATCCATGGACTTGGTTGGGGAGTAAGTTCAGTTGACAGTGCGGTTTACTCAAAAAAAAAAAGAAGGCGCATATGCATAGTATTATCAGCCGTGGATTGTATGATACAAGCCTATGGGAAAAAAGCTAGTTGATTAATCAGGGAATCTGAAGAAAAATATGTTATGCTTCAAAATCAAGAAAAAAATTGCCAGGCCTCTATAGTGAAAAACACCCAAGTATGAAATTGCTTAATTAACATGGAGCTAGTCAACATTGCCACATCCATGACCATTTAATTTACAAAACATTCTAATAGAAAGAGAACGACTAATCAACTGAACCAACAGTGTAATATTCTAATTAGATATCTTTTGCTCACAACACCTTGTATCGACCCACAAGTAAATAGAGAAAGAGAACAGTGAGAAAGAGATTGATCATACATATTTGGTGCTTCCGTTCTAACTGCCATCAGGATGACGTAGTGTAGTCTTCTAATAATTAGATAATTTTTTCTCACAACATGCATCAACTTCAAAAAAAAAATAAAATAGCCAGTGAGAAAGAGAAGTGTGTGCTCTAAATAAAGAGCAAGAAACCTAGGCATATTATAAATGCAAAATTCATTTAGATTTATGTTGTGCCAGAAGCAAGAACCCTGAATTCTATTTACATGGACAAGGTCTACAACAACAACAACAACATAGCCTTTTGTCCCAAGCAAGTTGGGGTAGGCTAATCCCACCATATAGTCTAATCTAATCTAATCACAAATAATGTCATGTGAACATAAATAATTAGTTACTACTAAATTGTTATAATAACTCCAATACTAATCCACAACAATAGCCTCATCTGAACCAGAATTGGAAGATGTGAATTAATTCGGTTAGTTTTAGTCGCCCAAAATATCACTGATTGGTGGCTGCAATTTTAGTGGACGAAAACAGAGGCAGAAGAAAACTACCTGCAGGGAAGAGCAGTATTCGGGTTCTTGCCATGACTATCAGGACGGCTAGCGTGGGCGGGTTGATGGCACACATAAAAGGCATTTATACATGCATAAAAAATGCAGCCTAAGGGATCTGTAAACTCAACAAAACTCAAACTGTACTATTGTCACAAATTGTTCATATATTCATTCACGAAGCATACTACATTCCACTATTATTCATAGGTTAAAAATGGATAATGGGCTGTCAGCAAATTCTACCTGATGCAGCTTGTCCTATAGCTGAAGGGATGTTGGCATTACTTTATAATTCGTCATTGACCAGAAACGACATTTATTGCTCACATGTTCCTCCTACTTATCCCTGATGATCAATCCCTCATAAGAAGGCTGGAAACAAATATATTACATAGGTTAGAATTAGAGCCATTAGGAAGAGACATAGAAATGATACCTGAAGAAAACTCTTTATTGAAAATCTTGGATTGATCCTGAAGAAGCTTGTTGAAGACCATTATTTGATTCTTAAGCATTAGCCTCATATAGTATGCCTTGAAAAGCAGAGGATTCTATTGCTCGAGTTGTCACCAAACTGAAAAAACAGACAAGAAAGCACCAATTAGATAGCAACCATAAGAGATTTGTTTAAGAAAAAAATAGCCACAAAATGCAAGGATGGAGGTGAGCATTACTGGAAAGTCCGGGAAAATTAGCAAAACAAATGGAACTTCAAAAGTTAACTTTTCACTACCATACTATTTGTTGGTGTCTTTGCGGAGATGCAGTTTAGCAGAAGCACAGATTCAATTTCAAGTTTTCAACACAATAAACTGTGAAATAAATTTTCAGAAAAAAGAGGGTCGTATAACTAGAACTTGGTGGTCCAGCCATCCATTTTGTCATTAAGGTAAGATATTGGGTCTAAAATTTTTTTACACGGTGAGACTGACATAATTTTGCGCACGGATGATGCTTTTCTTTATCCTAGTATATTTTGCATCAGTCAGCGTCAGAGCTATTTAGTGAAATCATATGTTGCATGGCTAAATCAAATACTGGAATAAATAAAGAACCTTCTAGCTGAGCAATCAAGTGGTTCTGTTGGCCGATGATCCTTTGGCAGATACAATCTCCAATCTGCACACACATGAAATTCGTAGGAGGAATAAACTTATGAATCACAAAATCAAAGAGGAAAACTAGCAAATGAAAATCAGAACTGGAAGCCCTAATCAGTATAGTTAAATGGGAACCTATTAGCATGTAATAGACATAAGTACTGGAACAATTAATGGCATGCTTAGAGGATAAAAATGAAGCCAAGATACGGATCATATAGCTATCAATGACAACAATCCAAGATGTATTTAAACCCAATCGATTGTGTACCTAAACCTCTCTAAAATTGAGGAACACCTGGACCGATGAAAACACACCTCACGCCTCCATAGATGTATGGAGCCCTTGGTGCCAGTGGAATGGAACGGATGCAGAAATGCAAGTGGCGGGGAGATGCTCCAGCTGCCGCCTGGGGAAGGTCCACGCTGTCCTCACCACTCTAGTGCCCACGGATCTCATGGCACTAGGCACGTGAGTGGATTTGAAGGCGCATCCAGATCGGGATTGCCTCTGGTGGAGATGAATTTGTGTTTTCAACGAAGGACATGGTAACGGGAGGGGTGAAGGAGTGGGGCGTTGTGACTGATGAGCTGGATCTGGATGGCCGGAGCAACGGAGGAGCTAGTGGCCTAGTGGGAATTGAAGCTGAGCCACCGCCTCCGGCTCCACCGCCGACGAGTACATCCTGCAAACCGTCGCTGAGGGAAGCACGAGAAAAGAAAAAGAAACCTCCCCACGATCGATTTGAGGATAATCTCGGTGGAAAAGGAGAAAAAGAAAACACATATAAGAGGAACGTGGGACGGTCGGCGACGGCGGGGGCGGATTGAGAGCGACGACGGCGTGGATGGGCAGAGGAGCAGCGCCGGCGGTGGGTGGGCAGCAGCGCCGGATGCAGATGAGTCGAGGCCGCTGCCGGGGCTTCAGAGGCAGTGGTCGAAGGCTGCAGAGGCGTCAGAGGCCGTGGAACCCGCCTCTCAGGATGCGGAGGCGATGGGGAGAGGGGCAAGCTGGGCTCGTGGCAGAGGTGGCGGCGAGCTGTGCTCCTGCGGCGGAGGGGGAGGCGAGCTGGGCGAAATCGGCGGAGGGGGCGGCGAGCTGGGTGAAACCGGCATCTCCTCCCCACTATCTCGAAATTACGACGGAAAAAAACACGATAATAAAGAGGTGGAAGCGGGGGGAACCGGCGCGGGGAGCGCTCGGTGGTTGGCTCGGGTCCGAGCTGGGAGCGGGGGACCGGCGCGCCCGCGGTTGGGTCGGTCTGGTGCATCGGGCTCGGTGATTTGGGCTGGGGGACTGATTATTAATTACTACCTACCTAGGGTAATATATATCAATACTATATATATATATACACGCGCTATTCTACACCCTAGGTGTAGAATAGTATTCTACACCAAGCTGTTATACTGAACAAAATTCAGTACTGTTTAGTACTCGTGTTTCAGTATTGTTCAGTATTTTCAAGGTGCTGGGTGTAGTACTGACTAATACTGAACGTGGTTCAGTAGTACTCAGTATTTTTTCAGTTCAATTTTGACTTGTGGTGTAGAATAGCGCTGCCGTGTGTGTGTATATATATATATAATAAATTATTTTATAGCCAGCAGTAGGGTAATAGTTTTATATATATATATAGTGATGAAACAACGTAAAAGAATATTTAATATGATACTCTGTTTTAAATTGTAAGTCATTTAAAATCATAAGTTTTAAAGTACATCTAGCATAATATAGCTATGTACCGAAACGACTTACGATTTAGAGTAAAGAGCTTGCTAGGCTGCACGTAGCTGCATATAAACATGAGTTGGAATTTATGTTTTTTTTAGAAACCGGAAGAAACTTCCCGCTTCTGTCTCTACACACAACGATGAATAAGGAAAAAAATGCAAAAATTATGCATGACATAGTCTATTACATGAGTTAGAGTTTATGTATAGAGGGTAATTAAGGTGGCTCGTTATAAAAATAATACTTCATCCATTCTAAATTATAAGGCATTTTGACTTTTTTAGGTGTATAGTTTTTGCTATGCACTTATATGTACATTATATCTAGATATATAATAAAAATAATGTATCTAGAAAAAATCAAAACATCTTTTAATTTAAAACGGGAGTAGAAGGTGCCTGAGCCGTACAATCATGCACCAAATTAATCATCAATTAAAGCGGATTCATTTATCTGCTGATGAGGCAGCAGCAGCTGCACATCTAACTCATAGGGAGGACAAAACCCACTTCCTACCCAAGCCACGCTCCCCCGGGGCCTCCCTCTGCACCGTTGCCACCGGCGCCGGCGGCGGCCGGCCGCCAGCACCCGCCTCCCCCCATCCCACCCCTCCCGACAACCTTGCTCCTCCCCCTTCCCAGCTGCTCGCGGAGGCCGGCGCGGTAACATCCTAGATGTTAATGAACAATTAAAATCCTAATGATGATCATTAACATGCATAATAACCTAGTGTCATGGCATAAATACATTTTATGTTTCAAGTATAGCATGCTCATGTTGCATATGTCAAGTTTATTGTTTCATGAGATAGTGTTAATAAATCCAATTTCTGTTGAATTAATAAATCAACTTTTGTAAATAAAAGTTTTATAATTCTTGCTCCATGTTTTGGTGTGATGAGTAAATTTTTATTTTTGTGCTAATAATTGTGTTAATGGAACCATGTTTAGACTCTAATTAATTACCAAATTAATAAAATAACAAAATAATAAAAGGATTTAAAAAACTAAATTCCCATGTATAGTCTTGCCCCTTTTTAATAACTCAAAATCTAAGCACAATTTTGAGGTGAGCCCAAAAGCAAAGTTGTAGAGCTTTTAATTTTGAGCAACTTTCATGTTGCAAGTTTTTGAAGTTTTCATATGAAATTGTGAGTAATTTTGAAAAATGAAAAACGAAAGAACGTGGCGGTTTTGCTACAGTAGTCCGGCTATCCCCGCCACTGAGCTATTTGCTGTGTCACCGGCGTGCCCCGTTTGGTCGCCTCCACGCTGCTTCTCGCGCGTGGACGCGCATTCGTCCTCGTGGCCGTGCTCTCGAAGATGCTACCGAAGCCACGACATCGTCCTCGCCCTTTTAAATGCAACGTAGGCGGCCGCCGTCTTCTTTTCCCTTTCTTCTGCTCCGTTTCCGGCAACCGCAAGCGCCGGCGAGATTAGCCGCGGCCACTCCACTACCATTCTCCAGCTCACGTTCATAGCTTCGCAACCTTCTCACGCACCTCCCTGAGCCGCCCGTTCCATCCATCTTTGCCGGAGTTGGTCAGTCCTCGCTGTCGGACGGAGCGCCACCGCGAGCGCTTCACCATGGCCGGCAGAGCGGTTGACGAGGACATCACTTTTTCACATACACACAATGATCCACTGCTGGACATTCAAGGTCCAATCACTAGAGCTCGCGCGCGTCAATTACATTTAGAGGTGAGCTCGTTCCTAAGTAACTCCTTATATGATTTTGAGAATAGATTACTACCTAATGATTATATTGTGCTTATGAATGAAGGAGAGGTCCAGGAGACACATGGAGGAGGGCTTGGAGGCGTGGAGGACCAGCGAGGGCGCCCGGATAAAGATGGAGGATCAAACCAAGTTGAGTTCGAGTCTGCCTCGCAGTTCAGGACCAGTCTGCCTTGAACTGGTCACCCAGGACGCGTACGGACTCCGTTTTCGATGATCCATATATGGATGGAAAGCTTATTTGATAAGGAAACCAACCTAAGTGGTCCCATGTCAAAAGCTGTTCGGAATCAACGGGAATCGTCGAAACAAGTCACTATCCAGAATCTGTCAGGGTGCTATGTCGCCGTCTATTGGGCCGTTTGGGCCTTGTAACGTGTCGGCGCTCCCCAGGGACGCGAATAGGGGTCCTTTGACGTTCCTTAGCCTATATAATCAGTAGTCACCGTCTACATTAGGGTTGGGTTTTGCTTAGATTATTCTGTTGATAACAGTTTCGCCGCCGCCGTCGGTTTGTGAGACCCCAACTTTGTGAGATTAATCATTCATCTGCAATTTAGTTGCATTCCTTTGTGTTCTTGCGTGTGCTCTCGATTCGCAGACAAGGACTTAGCCTTCTTGGCGAGGTCGACCGTGCAACGCCGGCCGATAACCAGAGGGGTCGTGGTGCTGCGATTGCGGGGTTTAGAACCGAGTTGTTCGGAAGCCGGATCGAATTGTGTCGTGACTCCACCAAATCGAGAGTTATCAGAACCTTTCGGAAGATCGGGAACCCTAGTTCACATCAATTGGTATCAGAGCTTCAGGTATACCGTCAGGTTTAATTTTTAGTTTAGTTTGATTTCGCCTTCGTCCTAGAGTCCACAGAAAAGCCAAAAAAATAGTGTTAGGTTTTTCCCTATCCCAGAAACCATGTTTAGCCTTTTGCATAATTCTTTTCAGATTCCGTCGTGTTGAGTTTGTGTCCTGATCAAGGGCTTGTTGCTGGTTAGGTTGTGTTAGAGTCCAGTTTGTGTGTTTTCCCCATCGTTTCCATCAAAGCCTAGCCACCGTGACCATTTTTGTGCGCATTGTTCCTGTTTTGTCCTCTAATTCGGAGTCCAAACTTGAAACTGGTCCAGTTTTCGCGTACGAACTCGGATTTCGACGTTCCAGAAATCAAAATCGATCAGAAAAAAATTTCGGATCTGTCCATCCCCAGCTTCGCCGGGGTTTGAAAAATTTATTTTGGTCAAAAACTAGTCACAAGATCCTCTTTTCCTGGTCATAAGCTTTTCCTCAATTTTGGACCCATCTTCTGAAATTTCCATAGGCCACGCCTTTTACTGGTTTAAGCTTAAATTTTTTGCGGTTACTTCTTCTGTGCTCCTAAGTCAAGAAAAAATATCAATTTTTTTTAAAAAAATCGAAAGTTCCCAAAAAAACAACGACACCCTAAAAAATAGAAAAATTGAGAGGGGCAAAAGAGGAACAATATTTAGAGGAGCACATAGAGAAGACAGTTTGTTATAATTGTGGGCGTGTACTATCTTGTGTTTGTTTCCTATTACTCTTGCTATCCATCATACTTATTTCTCCATTTTATTATCACATCTGGTACTTGGAACACGTTAGACCAGCAACGAGAGCAAGTATTTGGGACTATAATTCAGCATTACTTTCTGTTTTTGAATTGTGTTCCACTCACATATTTGGTCTGCTTGCCTTAACTCCACATACTTCTTCTGGACAATATAAGTTTTGACCCCTGTAATCGCAGTGCTACGCCTTCCAGGTATCCTTGACCTTGCTGGTAAGAACCTTGTAAGAGCTTGAGAAGGGGTCTCCTTTTGCTGCGATCTTGAGAGGCACTACTCCACCTACGTAGTAGATTATTAGGGATAACTTTTACTGTTTGTTCCTGTTTTGTGTCTATAATGCCAGGTAACGGTGAGGATACAACGCCCAAAGACTGGTCGGAATGCGTCAGCCAAGACCAACTACAATCTGTTGTAGATAATGCTCATAAGGAGATGACTGAGGCAATAGCCAAGGCTGTCACCGACGCGCTCATTGACCTCAAGCTCGGCAACACCCTTGAGAGATTGGACAAACGTTTGTCTGCACTAACCGACAGGGTAGCTGTCTTGGAAGTGCAGCCGCCACCTGACCAAGAAGTCCATGATGGCAGCAACACCGGAGGACTCGAGGATGCAGTATATGACACCGATGGTAATGTTGATCGAGCAGCAACAAGGCAAAACAGATTACGCCATCGTCTACGCACAAACGCCACAGGTATGGGTGGCGCTCAACACTTCAACCGCCACCAAGGTAATCGTAATCGTGCTCCCGATGATCCTTATGCTAAGGTTAAATTTAAAATACCCTCCTTTTCGGGCCATTATGATGCTGAGGGATACCTTGATTGGGAGATGATAGTCGAGCAAAAATTTAGTTCCCACCTAGTGCCTGAGGAACATAGGGTTAGACAAGCCACTAGTGAGTTTAAAGATTTTGCTATCATTTGGTGGACTGGTTTAGCTGCAGAGAATACGACACCTAGTACCTGGGAAGAGCTTAAGGTTGCTATGCGTGATAGATTTGTGCCACCATCATATCATAGAGACCTCCGTAAGAAACTGATGCGATTAGAACAGGGAGATAAAGCTGTGCAGGATTACTATGGTGATCTTCAGAAAGGATTGATGCGTTGTGGCATAGTGGAGGGGCCCGAGGATTCTATTGTTCGTTTTTATTCGGGTTTGAGGCGTGAAATTCAGGACATAGTTGATTATAAGGAATTTAACACTGTCAACCAGTTGTTTCAGTTTGCTATGCTTGCAGAGAAGGAGTTGCAGGGGCGTGATTTGCAGGGCAAGAACAAGGTTGGCACCACATACACACCGCGATCTTCGGGGCTTCCCAAGGCATCTTCCTATCGGGTGCCCCCACCAGCGAGCAAGGATAAGTCTGGAGTCAAATCGTCTTCTCCACGATCTTCCGGTTCAGTTAAAAATTCTATGCAGGAACCTTCAAAGAGTGCATCCTCTGTCGCCTCAACGGGACGCACTCCTGGCGTTCAGTGCCACCGCTGCCATGGATTTGGGCATATGCAGCGGGAGTGCCCTAGTCAGCGAGCATACATTGCTACAGACGATGGGTACATCAGCACCTCTGACATTGAAGATGATGAGGATCAAGAACAAGCTGCTCAGGAGGACGGCGAAATCTTTGGTAGCGAAGACACGGCCGCCTACATGAACATCATTGTGCAGCGAGTGCTTAGCGCACAGGTACAACAACCTGAGAAGCTGCAACGCCACAATTTATTTCAGATTTTCTTCGTTATCAACAATCGACGAGCACGTGTCATCATTGATGGAGGTAGCTGCAATAACTTGGTGAGTACAGATTTGGTCAAGAAGCTTGGCTTGACCACACGTCCACACCCCCATCCGTACCATATTCAGTGGTTGAATGATTCAGGTAAAGCTAAGGTAACACAAACTTGCAGAGTTTCTTTTTCCATTGGTACCTATGTTGATTCTGTTGATTGTGACGTAGTACCTATGGAAGCTTGTTCACTTTTATTGGGTCATCCTTGGGAATTTGATAAAGATGCTACGCATCATGGTAGAAGTAATACATACACTTTTGTGCATAAAGGAAAGAAAGTTACTTTGGTTCCCTTGACCCCAGCTGAAATTGTACAACATGATAAAGCACGAACTACTAGTTTCCATGAGGTTAAATCTGAAAATCAGCAAGTAGCAAATTCTATTTACCCACCTAAATAAGAGAAGTTAGCACCTAATGTTAAGGCTCAAGGAATTAAATTGAAGGGTGCTGTTATGTTTGCAAGAAAAAGTGACCTTGCTGAAATTTCTGATGATGATGTATGCTATACTTTAGTTTGCAAACGAGCTTTGTTTTCACTTGATGATGATGTTAGCTCGATACCGTCTGCTGTCACTAACCTTTTGCAGGAGTATGAGGACATTTTTCCAGCTGAGATACCCCCGGGGCTGCCACCTATGAGAGGGATAGAGCATCAAATTGATTTAATTCTGGGAGCATCATTGCCAAATCGCGCTGCTTATCGAACCAACCCCGAGGAGACTAAGGAAATTCAGCGGCAAGTCCAAGAGCTTTTGGACCGTGGGTACGTACGTGAAAGCCTTAGCCCTTGTGCAGTTCCTGTAATTTTGGTTCCTAAGAAAGATGGTTCTTGGCGTATGTGTGTTGATTGTAGAGCCATTAATAATATTACCATTCGATATCGTCACCCTATTCCTAGGCTTGATGACATGCTTGATGAATTATGTGGCTCTGTAATTTTCACAAAGATTGACTTGCGTAGTGGCTACCATTAAATTAGAATGAAACTTGGAGATGAATGGAAAACAGCTTTCAAAACTAAATTCGGATTGTATGAATGGTTAGTAATGCATTTTGGGTTGACTAATGCACCTAGTACATTCATGCGCCTAATGAATGAGGTTTTAAGAGCTTTCATTGGTCGATTTGTGGTAGTTTACTTTGATGATATCTTAATTTATAGCAAGTCTTTGGATGAACATATGGATCACTTATGTGCTGTTTTTAATGCCTTACGCGAGGCACGTTTATTTGGTAACCTTGAGAAGTGCATCTTTTGCACGGATCGAGTCTCTTTTCTTGGCTATGTTGTTACTCCACAGGGAATTGAGGTGGATGAGGCAAAGATTGAAGCCATTAAGAGCTGGCCGGTTCCCCAATCCATCACACAGGTAAGGAGTTTTCTTGGTCTTGCAGGATTTTACCGCCGTTTCGTTAAGGATTTCAGCACCATTGCTACCCCTTTACACGAGTTGACAAAGAAGAGTGTGGTGTTTCATTGGGGAAGGGCACAAGAGGCGTCCTTCGACACTTTGAAGGACAAGCTTACACACGCACCATTACTGCAACTTCCAAATTTTGGTAAGACTTTTGAGCTAGAATGTGATGCTAGTGGAGTTGGCATTGGAGGTGTTTTGATGCAAGATGGTAAGCCCATTGCATACTTTAGCGAAAAATTGCATAGCCCTGTTTTGAATTACTCCACGTATGATAAGGAATTGTATGCTCTTGTACGTTCTTTAGAGACGTGGCGTCATTATTTGTGGCCTAAAGAATTTGTTATTCATTCAGATCATGAATCGCTTAAGTATCTTCGTTCACAACATAATCTGAATCGTAGACATGCTAAGTGGGTTGAATTTATTGAATCTTTTCCTTATGTTTTCAAACACAAGAAAGGGAAGGATAATGTGATTGCAGATGCTTTGTCTAGGCGATACACTTTGCTGTCCCAACTTGAATGTCGAATTTTTGGACTTGAAACAATAAAAGAACAATATGCGCTTGATCCTGATTTTAATGATGTGTTGCTGAATTGCAAAGGGGGACGTTCATGGAACAAGTTTGTAGTCAATGATGGATTTGTGTTTAGAGCTAACCGCCTATGCATTCCAGTAGGATCCATTCGTCTTTTGTTGATGCAGGAAGCGCATGGAGGAGGGTTGATGGGACATTTTGGTGCTAAGAAGACGGAGGATGTTTTGGCCACACACTTCTTTTGGCCAAAGATGAAGAGAGATGTTGAGCGATTCGTGGCACGATGTACCACATGTCAAAAAGCTAAGTCTCGTTTGAATCCACATGGTTTGTATATGCCTCTTCCTGTTCCTTCTATTCCTTGGGTAGATATTTCTATGGACTTTATTTTGAGATTGCCTAAGACTAAGAGGGGGAGGGATAGCATTTTTGTTGTGGTGGATCGATTTTCTAAGATGGCACACTTTATACCATGTCATAAAAGTGATGATGCTATTTATATTGCTGACCTCTTTTTCAAAGAGATTGTTCATTTGCATGGTATGCCTTCTACTATTGTTTCAGATCGCGACGCTAAATTTCTGAGTCACTTTTGGCGCACTCTATGGAATAAGTTGGGTACAAAACTGTTGTTTTCTACAACTTGTCACCCACAAACCGATGGGCAAACAGAGGTCGTTAACCGCACTTTGGGTGCCATGTTGAGAGCTATTCTGAAGAAAAATTTGAAGATGTGGGAAGAATGTTTGCCTCATGTGGAGTTTGCTTACAATCGGGCAACACATTCTACCACCAAGGTAAGTCCTTTTCAGGTAGTGTATGGATTCAATCCCCATGCTCCAATTGATATTTTGCCTCTGCCTATTAGTGAGAGAATTCATGTTGATGCTAAGGACCGTGCTGATTTTATTTTGCAAATGCATAAAACAACTAAGCACAACATTGAAAAAATGAATGAAAAATATAGAATTGCTGGTAGTAAAGGTAGACAAGAAGTTAAGCTTGAACCGGGTGATTTGGTTTGGTTGCACTTGAGAAAGGATAGATTTCCAGATTTGAGAAAGTCTAAGTTGATGCCTAGAGCTGATGGTCCATTTAAAATTGTTGAGAAGATAATGATAATGCATATAAGCTTGAGTTACCCCTCGAATTTGGGGTTAGTCCCACCTTTAACATTTCAGATTTAAAGCCATACTTGGGAGACGAAGATGAGTTGGTGTCGAGGACGACTCCAATTCAAGAGGGGGAGGATGATGAGGACATCACTTTTTCACATACACACAATGATCCACTACTGGACATTCAAGGTCCAATCACTAGAGCTCGCGCGCGTCAATTAAATTTAGAGGTGAGCTCGTTCCTAAGTAACTCCTTATATGATTTTGAGAATAGATTGCTACCTAATGATTATATTGTGCTTATGAATGAAGGAGAGGTCCAGGAGACACATGGAGGAGGGCTTGGAGGCGTGGAGGACCAGCGAGGGCGCCCGGATAAAGATGGAGGATCAAACCAAGTTGAGTTCGAGTCTGCCTCGCAGTTCAGGACCAGTCTGCCTTGAACTGGTCACCCAGGACGCGTACGGACTCCGTTTTCGATGATCCATATATGGATGGAAAGCTTATTTGATAAGGAAACCAACCTAAGTGGTCCCATGTCAAAAGCTATTCGGAATCAATGGGAATCGTCGAAACAAGTCACCATCCAGAATCTGTCAGGGTGCTATGTCGCCGTCTATTGGGCCGTTTGGGCCTTGTAACATGTCGGCGCTCCCTAGTGTAACACCCCGGGTGTTATAGTGCTAATTAATCTGCCATGTCATCATAATGCATTGCAAAGCATCTCTATTAGGTTAACATTGTTATGCATCAACTAAAACGAGTTTACTTATCTAGGTTGAATGTGTTTCTCAGTGGTGTGCTCCGAACCCGAAAACCCTAATTTCGAATGCCACCGCAAATACTTAGTCCATGCCCTGCGTAATTTGAGGTGTGCGACTGTGTTGCACACTAGTGTCAAGTGTAGGGTATGAGCTCAAGTACAACATCTAAAATGAAGCTCCAAATTTGAGTTTGAATTGGAGTCCCAAAACTTGTCACGAGTTTTCCGATTCAAATTTAAATTCAAATCTGGGGAGAAATGTAAAAGAATTTTTAAAGCTAAATTGGTCAACCAAGAGTGTCATTTGGTCAACCATGTCATGTTGGTCCAAATGATGCCCTTGGGTGAGGTTTTGATCACTAAGTAATCACAAATCCAAGTAGCAACAAATTTCAATTTAAAATTTCCCCGAAAATCTTAAATTTCAAAACCCTGTTTTACCCCCTTTTGAAATAATTCAAAATCTAAGCAAAATTTGGGAAAAAGTTCAAAACCAAGTTTGTAGAACTTTTCAAGGGCTACAACTTTGGTGTTTTGAGTTTTCAAAGTTTTAGTGTAAAATGTGGAGCAATTTTGAAAATAAACAAATTTCAAATTTAATTCATTTTTTGTCCCCAAACTAAGATTTCAAAATGGAGGCAGAATTTGAAAAAGTTTTGAACAGCAAAGTTGTAGGTCTGGTCAAGATATACAACTTTGATGTTTGGAGATTTTGAAGTTTCAATGTAAAATCAAAAGTAATTTCTAAATTACCAAATCTGAAAAATGTGTCCCCTTTTGAGTTTAAATTCAAATTTCAAAATCCAGTTATAATTTGAAAAAGTGTTCAATACAAAACTTGTAGAGCTTGAAATTCTGAAGATTTCATAGATTGGAAGTTTTTCAAGTTGTTACATGAATTTGAGAGTAATTTGAGAAAACAGTTTGAATTTCAAAAGTTGGGGGGGAAACAGCTACAGTGCACCGGCGAATCACACACCGGCAGCGCGCGGCATGGGCGCCGGCGAGCCGCCGACGTCGCGCTGGCCGCTTCCACGACCTTCCATCCTGCCACCGCGACCACAGGGACCGCTTCGCGCTCTCTAGCTGCTTCCTTTGCTTCACAGCGCTATAAAAGAGACCGACACCGCCAATGTCGCCGTCGGTTTCACCATCGCCGCCGCCACCGTCTTCCTTTCGCCGGCTAAATTCGCCCTCCCTACTCCACCGCAGTCATCTCCATCTCGCCAATCGCTCCGCCATCACCTTGCGAACCTGTTGCGCCTCTTGGTGTAGATGCTACCGCTCAGGATCACCGGGGAACCATCGTCTTCCACCTCGGGTCGCCGCCGTCCCGGTTGAGCCCCGCCACCGTGACCAGCCGCCTCCAGTGCCTCTCCACTTCAACCGATCACGCCTCTGTGATCGTGGTACGCCCCTGATGCTTCCCGACCCTTCAATTTAGTCTCTACCGCTTTGTAAACGCCGGCGTGCTGCTCCCGTGACCACCGTGCCGCCATCGCCGTCGCTCGCTGGTCGTTAGGGCTCGAGCTGCGATGCTACTTAGCAAAACGGGATCGTGGGGTGGTGTAGAAGGTGTTGGTAGGGTCGGTTTGTCGACCGAAGTGCCGGTCACCGGCCGGCCACCGTGGGAGAGCGAGTGAGAGCGCGGGAGAGCGAGGGGGTGACGGAGGTGAGGGATGACAGGTGGGGTCGGCCTGTCAGTGAGAGAGAACGGGAGAGTGAGCGCGCGCGGGCTGGGCCGCGGTGCTGGGCCGCTCGGGCGAGCGCGAGCGCGCGTGCGGGCGCGTGAGCGGGCCGTCTGGTTGGGTCGGACCGTGGGGGAAAAAGAAAAGTCAGCCCGATTTCGTTTTTGTTTTTCTTTTTCAAATAAATGAATAGTGTTGCTATTTGTTTATTTCATTAAAAATTGTGTAGAGTTCCAAAATTTATGAAAATTTTTGTGTAAGCTTCTCAATGTATAAACTATCTAGGAAAAATGTTAAATCATGAATTTGAATACTTTGAGCAGTAGAATTAATTAGTTTCATTAAAGATTAAATGCAACTTCCAGTAATTTTAATAATTAATTTATTAATCCAAAAATTATGAAATTTATTATAGCACTGTTATAAGTCATTCTTAACCCATAGAAAAAGTTTGAGCTTGATTAGGTAAAATTTGATCAACTCCAAATTATGCCTTAATTAGTTAAATAGAAAATAAATGTTAATTTGAGAACTTTAAGTGTTGTGTGCCTTTTGATTGAGTGATGTCCTTAGATCACTACCCTTTTGTGATCTTTGGCACCTTAATTTCATGATTGAGCTCGTTAGTAACTTGTTAGGTTAAAAGCTGGTATCGCGGGAAAACGTCGCTACTAGTTAGTAGGTTTTCTGTTTACGTTTGTACCGTGAAGAAAAGTTGTACTCAAGTCGTAACTCGTAGCATGTTATCCTCAAGCATCATGTTTATCATCGAGCATCATGTTAAAGCATGTTATGTATTCGTGTAGTCTCCGCTTTCGAAGAAGCCGAAGTCGTCGATCAAGCTTCCGGAGAAGAGCGATCGTCGGTGAGTTCCGGACCAGGCAGTGGAGTCCTCGAGTCTGAGTCGGTCGTCGTGTGCGAGCAAGGCAAGCCCCGGTGCATTTAAACCCTACCTTGAATTTTACAAATGTTTTATTATTTATATTATGGTTTACTGCATTAAGTAATTAGGAGTTGAGTGATAACCTAATTGATGCATTATCATCCTTGATTATTGTGATATCAACCTTGATACCTGTTTTTACTGAAAATCCATAGTATGCTTCGCTATGCTTAGAAGTTAAGCTTTTAAATGAAATGTTTATATAGCCATGACGGCATATCGAATAAATATTGAAATATGAGAATGAACTTGAAAGATCGGGCGGGTGGTTTGGCCACTGCTAACATGCATTGGGAAAGGAGTCTCAATGTATTGTTTCCGCCTTGTCAGTTAAGGCCCGTTCGTTGTAAGCCTGTTGTGTTCGAGACTTTGCAACTAACCTCATGCCTTGGGTAAGCCCAAAATGTTGGTGATTCCATTACGAGAACGTCTAACCTCGCACTGGGAGTGGAGAGATGGCGAGAGTAGCGTGTACCCTCGGGGCTAGAATTTGGTCGGGTTCGAGGAGTACTGTACTCTCGGGTGGCGATGGACACGTTCTGGTTTTGGGAGATCTAAATGAGGGTTGATATATGCAGATTCAGTTCTACATATGTCGTGATGTTAGGGATCCCCAGCTGGGTATAATCGGTTCGAATCGTCGTTGCTCCTCGGTTATGGAGACTCGATCGCCTGACTTGCATCGTAGTTAAGAACTGGAATTGAAAGAAAGAATGAGAAAGGTTTTGATGATAATTACTTGATCTAGATTAGGATCACCTAGAATTGGTTAATGAACCATCAATGGTAAAAGTAAAATGTTGAAGATAAGGACTTACCTTAGTAAGCTTTTCTGCAAAAGAAAATTTGATTCTTGATTACCCGTACCTTGATTCCCTAAAGCTAGCATGCCCTTGGAGTCTTTGTCTTAGTCGGGTAAGTCTTGTTAAGTACTCTCGTACTCAGGGTTTGTTAACCCCTTGTTGCAGGTGCGGTTCATGAACAAGTCTGCTTCGAGCCTTGTTGCATGACCGTCGTGGTTGAAGACAGTGACGACGAGTAGATTGTGTGGCCTTTGGGCAAGGCGTCTCGCTTGTGTGATGTAATAAAGTTACTACCGATACTTCTCTACTACTGGTTTGTAATAATGTTACATAAGGTTTTAAGTTTGAAAACTGGTTTGTAACCTAAGTTATTGTAAGACTTCCGCTACGTTACTCTGTTGAATATTTTGAATAAACTGTTGTAATATTGCAATACTCCTGTGATTGGATCCTATTCGGAGGAAAGCAGGCCTTTTAAGTTATGGTGAACATAAGTACGACTGTCAGAGGTCATTATGACAATGAAGTGTACTTGTGGGCCATCGTAATTAGGAGGTTCTGTGACAGCTGGTACCAGAGCATAATCACTCGGGTTATTGTAGTATTACCTTGTAAAACTTCAAAATGATTTGGGTCAACAAACTTAATATTGATATTTTGGTCCAAATTGCTTTTGCTTATCTTAATCAATTCTATAGTTTCCTTAGCTCATATTTGAAAGCTTTGTAGGGAAGTATCATGTATAGTGCCCTATGTTATAAAGATTGCTTGTGTTACTTAAATCTTTCTGTTAGATCGTAAGTACGATGCATGCATCATGTTTAATTAACCTGCTTAAGTTACCTTCCCTTTTAAAGTGGTTTGGGTTAAGTAAGGTTCAATCCTATTCATGCTAACCTTCAGATCCCTCCTATCTGTTCTTATCGTCCTAATTCTGTCTTGTTTTAGGATGGCACGTGTGAAGACGACTCCTCGCAAGAAAACGGGTCCGCAAGGAGTGCCGCGTCATCAGTTGGCCGCCAGAGTTGATGGAGCAAGCAGTAGCCGTAATCCGAACCCGGATTCGGAATCAGAGGTTGCAAGGCTTACATCAGAAGTGGAGCGACTGAAGCGCAACATGCGTTTTTGGAAACAGTTCCAGAAGGAGTCTTTGGAAAAGGAGACAGAAGCCAGGGCTCGTGTTCGTGAGTTGGAGCTTTACGTGACACACCTGGAGCAATACAACACAGTTCTGCATGAGGAAGTGCATAGGCTAAATGATCTGATGAATCCCAATCATCAGCCCCAGGCAGTGGAAGATGATGTTGGTGCCGTGGTTGTTCCTGATGGAGAGGACAATGGAGAAGATCCAGAAGAAGATGAACCCATGATGGAAAGTGGGGATGATGCAAGTCATGTCACGGGTGCAAGTGCTCCAGAGAATGAGGATGAAGTAATCGTGATCAGCGATGATGATGAGGAGTGAAGGGTCGACATGGATGGTTGTGTAATATCGTAGTCTTTCCTGCTTTCTAAGAACCTTAGTGGGTGGTTTCTTGCTTGTGAGCAAGTTTGTAATGAAATAATGTAAGATAAGTTTGTGTTTGTATACAAGTTCTGTCCTAACTGCTTTTTAATTCAATAAAGCAATGTAAATAAACATGGTTTGTGTACAACAGATGGACGGTACTGGAACTTCCCAGGAAGGGGACCATAATCCGAATCCCCCACCGTTTCCACCTACCTTGGCAGAAGCTATTGCCGCACTGGTTAATGCTACTACCCTGTTGGCTCAGAATCAGAATCAGAATGGGAATCAGGGTCGTCGAGGCCGTAACAATGGAGGGGAAACCACTTATGTGGATTTCACCGATACCCGTCCACCAGTGTTCTCAAAGGCAGATGAGCCGCTAGAGGCGGATGACTGGCTCCGTACCATGGAGCAGAAGTTTGAACTTTTACAGTGCACAGAACACCAGAAGCCTGTGTTTGCAGCACAACAACTCAGAGGTGCCGCAGGGGCGTGGTGGGCGAATCTAGTCGCCGCACAGCCTGCTGGCCACCGTGTCACTTGGCAGGAGTTTCGTGAAGCCTTTAGAGCACATTATATCCCAGATGGTGTCATGGCCATGAAGCTAGAGGAGTTTCTCTCACTGAAGCAAGGGAACCAGACAGTTCTACAATATGTGGGCAAATTCAATCATCTGTCCCAGTATGCAGCTGAATATGTGAATACCGATGCAAAGAAGAAGAGTTGTTTCATGAGAGGTTTGAGTACCAGAATCCAGGAAGCATTAGTCACCTGCTATAACGCTACTTACCATGAGATAGTCAATGTGGCTATTGCGTCAGAAGAGAAGTCCCGACTGCACAAGGAGTCGAAGAAAAAGAAGCCAGTGTTTTCAAGTCCGTCTGGCGGCATTAAGAAACGCCAGAAGTTTGTTTATCACCCTCAGAACCATTTCCGCCCAACTTATCGTCCACCGCAATACCAAGCTCAGCCGCAGACGTTTTTCCGTCCTGCCGCAATTCCGCAATATCCACAACAGCCGAATGCCCCTGGTATTCGAAACCAGACTCCAGTAACCCATAACTTTCCCTGCTACAACTGTGGAAAGCCAGGTCACTTTTCCAAGGACTGCCCATATCCAAGGCAGTACAATCCCAATTATCCCAGAGCTCCCGTACCACAACAGCAACAACCTCAGAGTAAGAACAATAATCTGAATGTTCAGAAGGGTAAGGGTGAGAAGAAGAAGACCGGACGTGTATTCTATACTCAAGCAAGTGCAATCCCAGAGGGAGAACCTGTTATGATGGGTATGTTCCCTGTTGCTAATCATCCAGCAGTACTGTTATTTGATTCAGGTGCATCGCATACATTCATAAATCGCACCTTTGTTGTTAAGTATGACATTCCAATTGTGGGAACACAAGAAGATTTCTTTATCCAGTCGCCCGGGGGACGACTGTGTACTAAGGAGATGGTACGTGACGTACCTATAGAGTTAGGTGGGCATATATTCCCTACCTCAATGATAATATTACAGAAACAGGATATAGATGTAATCCTGGGTATGAATTGGATGTACCAAAGAGGAGCCCTTATAGATGCACTGCACAGAACCATAAGGTTGAACCTGCCAGATAATAAATCTCATCTTCTTATCCAACTTCCTATCCCGAAGAGAACAGTTGAAAGGGTATGTGCAACTTCAGTACAGGAGATTTGTGATATACCGGTAGTCTGTGAATTTCCGGATGTGTTTCCAGATGATCTACCAGGTCTGCCACCGGACAGAGATATAGAGTTTGTGATTGAGTTAAAACCGGGTACTGCCCCAATATCCCGGAGAGCTTACAGAATGCCACCCAATGAATTGGCAGAACTTAAGGATCAATTGCAAGAGTTACGTGACAAAGGTTTTATCAGACCCAGTTCCTCACCATAGGGATGTCCAGCTCTTTTTGTCAAGAAGAAGGATCAGACTTTAAGGATGTGTGTTGACTATCGACCGCTGAATGAAGTAACCATTAAGAATAAATATCCGTTGCCTCGCATTGACCTACTCTTTGATCAGCTTGCGGGGGCAAAGGTATTTTCCAAGATTGATCTTCGATCAGGGTACCATCAAATCAAGATTCGACCTGAAGATATCCCAAAGACTGTATTCACCACCAGATATGGATTGTATGAGTACCTGGTCATGTCTTTTGGTCTCACTAATGCACCGGCACATTTCATGTATCTGATGAATTCAGTTTTCATGCCGGAACTTGACAAATTTGTGGTTGTTTTTATTGATGATATTCTAGTATACTCCAAAAGTGAAGAAGAGCATGTTGAGCATCTCAGAGTTGTTCTGACTCGTCTGAGAGATCATCAACTGTATGCCAAGTTCAGTAAATGTGAGTTTTGGTTAAGAAAAGTGCAATTCTTAGGACATGTGTTGTCAGCCGAAGGAGTAGCAGTAGATCCTGGCAAGGTGAAAGATATTCTGAATTGGAAACCACCAATCTCAGTTCATGAAGTCCGAAGTTTTCTGGGAATGGCGGGTTATTACCGTCGATTCATACCTGACTTTTCAAAGGTAGCCAAGCCAATCACAGAGTTGTTGAAGAATCAAACTAAGTTCATATGGTCTCCAGAATGTGAAAAAGCTTTTAGAATTTTAAAAAAATCATTGACAACTGCTCCAGTTTTGGCACAACCAGATATAGAAAAGCCATTTGATGTTTACTGTGATGCCTCAGGTATTGGCCTTGGTTGCGTATTGATGCAAGAAGGCAGAGTCATTGCTTATGCCTCGAGACAGTTGAAGCGCCATGAAGAACATTATCCGACACATGATCTTGAACTAGCAGCTGTGGTTCATGCATTAAAAATCTGGCGTCATTACTTGTTAGGTAATACTTGCCACATGTATACAGATCACAAGAGCTTAAAGTATATCTTTACTCAGTCAGAATTGAATATGAGGCAAAGAAGGTGGCTTGAGTTAATAAAGGACTATGATTTAGAAGTACACTATCACCCTGGAAAAGCGAATGTAGTTGCTGATGCACTCAGTAGAAAGAATCGTTGCCATTGTACGACTGTGCAGCCAATGGATTACAGTTTGTGTTATGAGTTGGAAAGGTTGAATATTGAAATAGTTCCACAAGGTCAGTTGACTAATGTCACAGTGGAATCAACAATCAAAGATCAGATTGTGTCTGCTCAGAGAAAGAATTCCGGAATAACTCACATCAAAGAAAAAGTTAGAACTGGTCAACCGACAGATTTCAGTATTGATGATGCAGATGTATTGTGGTTTAAGAACCGGCTAGTGGTCCCAAAGGTTCCAGAGTTACGTCGGCTCATTCTTGATGAAGCACATAGTACAAGGTTTTCTATTCATCCAGGAAGTAATAAGATGTATCAAGATTTGAAACAGAGATTCTGGTGGACCAAAATGAAAATTGAGATTGCTAAGTATGTTGCTAGATGTGATACTTGTTGTAAAGTGAAGGCAGTACACCTGAAGTCGGCAGGAATGTTACAACCCTTGCCCATTCCATCCTGGAAATGGGAAGATATCAGTATGGATTTCATTACTGGGTTACCTAAGACCTCAAGAGGCTTTGATTCAATTTGGGTCATTGTGGACCGACTGACAAAGTCATCTCATTTTATTCCAGTTAAGGTGGACTATTCTGCTATAACTTATGCAAGAATTTATATTGCACGAATCCTGAGCCTTCATGGGGTACCAAAGACCATTGTATCAGATAGAGGTACGCAGTTTGTTAACAAATTTTGGAGACACCTACATGAGTCCCTAGGTACAGAACTTTTGCACAGTACCGCTTATCATCCACAGACAAGTGGTCAGACTGAAAGGGTCAATCAAATTCTAGAAGATATGTTAAGGTCATGTGCACTTAATTATTCAGACACTTGGGATGAGTGGTTACCGTTAGCAGAATTCTCTTACAATAATAGTTATCAAGAGAGTATCAAAATGGCACCGTTTGAGGCATTGTATGGCCGCAGGTGCAGAACTCCATTGAATTGGTCAGAACCGGGAGAAAGATGGTTTTTCGGTGTTGATCTTGTGAAACAAACAGAAGAAAAAGTTCGACAGATCCAGAATAATTTAAAAATTGCTTAGTCCAGACAAAAGAGTTATGCTGATAAAAGGCGTAGACCTTTGGTATTCCGAGTAGGGGATTATGTTTATCTAAAAGTATCACCCATGAAAGGAGTTAGCAGATTTGGAGTCAGAGGCAAACTCGCACCACGTTATATTGGTCCTTTTCAAATCATTCAACAATGTGGAAAGGTGGCATATAAGTTAAAGTTGCCTGAACAACTGTCAGCAGTGCACAATGTATTTCATGTATCACAAATGAAGAAGTGTCTACAAGTACATGATCAAGTGGTTGATGTTGAGGGAGTTGAACTTGAACCGGATTTGACATATTCTGAATATCCTGTCCGAGTTTTGGATCAAAAAGATCGTGTTACCCGCAGTAGAACAACAAAATGGTACAGAATACAGTGGAATCAACATTCAGAAGAGGAAACCACCTGGGAATCGGAGGATTACCTGTTGAAGAATTTCCCAGAGTTCTTTGCTTCTATCTAGGTTGCAATTTCCTCTTTAAACTGTAACCTATCCTTTTAAAATCGTTGTAATGCAGAAAACCCCTACCTGTTTTGTAGACAAGTCTTGGACGTGTTTGCTTGACATGTTTCCTTTTCTATTACTTAACTCAAGGCTTTAAATCTCGGGACGAGATTTCTTTAAGGGGGAAGGGCTGTAACACCCCGAGTGTTATAGTGCTAATTAATCTGCCATGTCATCATAATGCATTGCAAAGCATCTCTATTAGGTTAACATTGTTATGCATCAACTAAAACGAGTTTACTTATCTAGGTTGAATGTGTTTCTCAGTGGTGTGCTCCGAACCCGAAAACCCTAATTTCGAATGCCACCGCAAATACTTAGTCCATGCCCTGCGTAATTTGAGGTGTGCGACTGTGTTGCACACTAGTGTCAAGTGTAGGGTATGAGCTCAAGTACAACATCTAAAATGAAGCTCCAAATTTGAGTTTGAATTGGAGTCCCAAAACTTGTCACGAGTTTTCCGATTCAAATTTAAATTCAAATCTGGGGAGAAATGTAAAAGAATTTTTAAAGCTAAATTGGTCAACCAAGAGTGTCATTTGGTCAACCATGTCATGTTGGTCCAAATGATGCCCTTGGGTGAGGTTTTGATCACTAAGTAATCACAAATCCAAGTAGCAACAAATTTCAATTTAAAATTTCCCCGAAAATCTTAAATTTCAAAACCCTGTTTTACCCCCTTTTGAAATAATTCAAAATCTAAGCAAAATTTGGGAAAAAGTTCAAAACCAAGTTTGTAGAACTTTTCAAGGGCTACAACTTTGGTGTTTTGAGTTTTCAAAGTTTTAGTGTAAAATGTGGAGCAATTTTGAAAATAAACAAATTTCAAATTTAATTCATTTTTTGTCCCCAAACTAAGATTTCAAAATGGAGGCAGAATTTGAAAAAGTTTTGAACAGCAAAGTTGTAGGTCTGGTCAAGATATACAACTTTGATGTTTGGAGATTTTGAAGTTTCAATGTAAAATCAAAAGTAATTTCTAAATTACCAAATCTGAAAAATGTGTCCCCTTTTGAGTTTAAATTCAAATTTCAAAATCCAGTTATAATTTGAAAAAGTGTTCAATACAAAACTTGTAGAGCTTGAAATTCTGAAGATTTCATAGATTGGAAGTTTTTCAAGTTGTTACATGAATTTGAGAGTAATTTGAGAAAACAGTTTGAATTTCAAAAGTTGGGGGGGAAACAGCTACAGTGCACCGGCGAATCACACACCGGCAGCGCGCGGCATGGGCGCCGGCGAGCCGCCGACGTCGCGCTGGCCGCTTCCACGACCTTCCATCCTGCCACCGCGACCACAGGGACCGCTTCGCGCTCTCTAGCTGCTTCCTTTGCTTCACAGCGCTATAAAAGAGACCGACACCGCCACTGTCGCCGTCGGTTTCACCATCGCCGCCGCCACCGTCTTCCTTTCGCCGGCTAAATTCGCCCTCCCTACTCCACCGCAGTCATCTCCATCTCGCCAATCGCTCCGCCATCACCTTGCGAACCTGTTGCGCCTCTTGGTGTAGATGCTACCGCTCAGGATCACCGGGGAACCATCGTCTTCCACCTCGGGTCGCCGCCGTCCCGGTTGAGCCCCGCCACCGTGACCAGCCGCCTCCAGTGCCTGTCCACTTCAACCGATCACGCCTCTGTGATCGTGGTACGCCCCTGATGCTTCCCAACCCTTCAATTTAGTCTCTACCGCTTTGTAAACGCCGGCGTGCTGCTCCCGTGACCACCGTGCCGCCATCGCCGTCGCTCGCTGGTCGTTAGGGCTCGAGCTGCGATGCTACTTAGCAAAACGGGATCGTGGGGTGGTGTAGAAGGTGTTGGTAGGGTCGGTTTGTCGACCGAAGTGCCGGTCACCGGCCGGCCACCGTGGGAGAGCGAGTGAGAGCGCGGGAGAGCGAGGGGGTGACGGAGGTGAGGGATGACAGGTGGGGTCGGCCTGTCAGTGAGAGAGAACGGGAGAGTGAGCGCGCGCGGGCTGGGCCGCGGTGCTGGGCCGCTCGGGCGAGCGCGAGCGCGCGTGCGGGCGCGTGAGCGGGCCGTCTGGTTGGGTCGGACCGTGGGGGAAAAAGAAAAGTCAGCCCGATTTCGTTTTTGTTTTTCTTTTTCAAATAAATGAATAGTGTTGCTATTTGTTTATTTCATTAAAAATTGTGTAGAGTTCCAAAATTTATGAAAATTTTTGTGTAAGCTTCTCAATGTATAAACTATCTAGGAAAAATGTTAAATCATGAATTTGAATACTTTGAGCAGTAGAATTAATTAGTTTCATTAAAGATTAAATGCAACTTCCAGTAATTTTAATAATTAATTTATTAATCCAAAAATTATGAAATTTATTATAGCACTGTTATAAGTCATTCTTAACCCATAGAAAAAGTTTGAGCTTGATTAGGTAAAATTTGATCAACTCCAAATTATGCCTTAATTAGTTAAATAGAAAATAAATGTTAATTTGAGAACTTTAAGTGTTGTGTGCCTTTTGATTGAGTGATGTCCTTAGATCACTACCCTTTTGTGATCTTTGGCACCTTAATTTCATGATTGAGCTCGTTAGTAACTTGTTAGGTTAAAAGCTGGTATCGCGGGAAAACGTCGCTACTAGTTAGTAGGTTTTCTGTTTACGTTTGTACCGTGAAGAAAAGTTGTACTCAAGTCGTAACTCGTAGCATGTTATCCTCAAGCATCATGTTTATCATCGAGCATCATGTTAAAGCATGTTATGTATTCGTGTAGTCTCCGCTTTCGAAGAAGCCGAAGTCGTCGATCAAGCTTCCGGAGAAGAGCGATCGTCGGTGAGTTCCGGACCAGGCAGTGGAGTCCTCGAGTCTGAGTCGGTCGTCGTGTGCGAGCAAGGCAAGCCCCGGTGCATTTAAACCCTACCTTGAATTTTACAAATGTTTTATTATTTATATTATGGTTTACTACATTAAGTAATTAGGAGTTGAGTGATAACCTAATTGCTGCATTATCATCCTTGATTATTGTGATATCAACCTTGATACCTGTTTTTACTGAAAATGCATAGTATGCTTCGCTATGCTTAGAAGTTAAGCTTTTAAATGAAATGTTTATATAGCCATGACGGCATATCGAATAAATATTGAAATATGAGAATGAACTTGAAAGATCGGGCGGGTGGTTTGGCCACTGCTAACATGCATTGGGAAAGGAGTCTCAATGTATTGTTTCCGCCTTGTCAGTTAAGGCCCGTTCGTTGTAAGCCTGTTGTGTTCGAGACTTTGCAACTAACCTCATGCCTTGGGTAAGCCCAAAATGTTGGTGATTCCATTACGAGAACGTCTAACCTCGCACTGGGAGTGGAGAGATGGCAAGAGTAGCGTGTACCCTCGGGGCTAGAATTTGGTCGGGTTCGAGGAGTACTGTACTCTCGGGTGGCGATGGACACGTTCTGGTTTTGGGAGATCTAAATGAGGGTTGATATATGCAGATTCAGTTCTACATATGTCGTGATGTTAGGGATCCCCAGCTGGGTATAATCGGTTCGAATCGTCGTTGCTCCTCGGTTATGGAGACTCGATCGCCTGACTTGCATCGTAGTTAAGAACTGGAATTGAAAGAAAGAATGAGAAAGGTTTTGATGATAATTACTTGATCTAGATTAGGATCACCTAGAATTGGTTAATGAACCATCAATGGTAAAAGTAAAATGTTGAAGATAAGGACTTACCTTAGTAAGCTTTTCTGCAAAAGAAAATTTGATTCTTGATTACCCGTACCTTGATTCCCTAAAGCTAGCATGCCCTTGGAGTCTTTGTCTTAGTCGGGTAAGTCTTGTTGAGTACTCTCGTACTCAGGGTTTGTTAACCCCTTGTTGCAGGTGCGGTTCATGAACAAGTCTGCTTCGAGCCTTGTTGCATGACCGTCGTGGTTGAAGACAGTGACGACGAGTAGATTGTGTGGCCTTTGGGCAAGGCATCTCGCTTGTGTGATGTAATAAAGTTACTACCGATACTTCTCTACTACTGGTTTGTAATAATGTTACATAAGGTTTTAAGTTTGAAAACTGGTTTGTAACCTAAGTTATTGTAAGACTTCCGCTACGTTACTCTGTTGAATATTTTGAATAAACTGTTGTAATATTGCAATACTCCTGTGATTGGATCCTGTTCGGAGGAAAGCAGGCCTTTTAAGTTATGGTGAACATAAGTACGACTGTCAGAGGTCATTATGACAATGAAGTGTACTTGTGGGCCATCGTAATTAGGAGGTTCTGTGACACCTAGGGACGCGAATAGGGGTCCTTTGATGTTCCTTAGCCTATATAATCAGTAGTCACCGTCTACATTAGGGTTGGATTTTGCTTAGATTATTCTGTTGATAACAGTTTCGCCGCCGCCGTCGGTTTGTGAGACCCCAACTTTGTGAGATTAATCATTCATCTGCAATTTGGTTGCATTCCTTTGTGTTCTTGCGTGTGCTCTCGATTCGCAGGCAAGGACTTAGCCTTCTTGGCGAGGTCGACCGTGCAACGCCGGTCGATAACCAGAGGGGTCGTGGTGGTGCGATTGCGGGGTTTAGAATCGAGTTGTTCGGAAGCCGGATCGAATTGTGTCGTGACTCCACCAAATCGAGAGTTATCAGAACCTTTCGGAAGATCGGGAACCCTAGTTCACATCAGTGGTGCTCTGCCATGGCGCAATTTTCTTGCCCATTTTTCTAACTGATTGGTGATTTCAGGTTGCCTTGACCCGCTTGCCTCCTCTGTGAATCAGTTTCGTCAAAGGAGCAGTGGATCGTCGGGAACGCCGTCGCCGCGGTCGCCGTGAACTTGAACACCCCTGCGCACGTGGCCAACCACCTTGCCAAGCTTCACGACCTTGACCAGGCCATCCTACATGTTTCTAGTAAGGCCCTGCTGCTCACAGGGTAGATGGTTGAGTGATTTGAGCTCTAGGTTCGCTGGAACGCGTTTGCCGCCGCCGGCGAACTGGGCGTAGATGCTGTTTCCATGGTCGGCACGTGTAAATGCAGTAGCGGTTGATTAAGGGTTCTAGCATGTCATAACTAGCCTAAGTATGCTGGAAAGGTAACGATTGAGGCGCCGGACTAGGCGATTTCACCGACGCCGGTGTTGCCGCGGCCAGACCCGCCGCGGTGCATGGCCACACCTCTATGCTGCACCATTTGTGGTGTTTGGTACATCTATCGAATGCGCTTTGCATGTAGAGCGTTACAGTGGTGGTGGTGGAGGCCGAGAAGGTCCGAACTCACCGGCGTTTGGCCGGAGATGTCGCGGCCTCTGCTAGATCCGGCCAAGGACTTGGAAAAGTAGGAATTCAATTTATGTCAGGGTTCTAGATGCAAATCTGTGACTCATTTGAATAGTGCTTTGGATGGGGATGAGAATATCAAAGAAGCGGAGACTCTTTAGGAAAAGAGCCAGCCCCCGCGGCGGATCGTGCCTGGGCCACGTTTCTGGGCTGCTGTTGGGCCTGTCCGTGGGGCGAGCTGGGCCACTTTTGGCCCGAAGCCTTTTTCCTTTTTCTTGTGTTTTATGAATTTCTATGATGTACTTATTCTTGTAAATTACATAACTAATTATTGGTGTATGATAAAAAGGTAAAAAATTGTGTGTAGCATTGTTATGATGTTCTCTATGTAAGAAAAAAATATGAAACGAGCATTTTCAATAGTTTTGCTATGTTTCAAAATTACCTCTTTTAATTAAGAAATGCAACTTCTATGATTTTTGTAGGCCAATCTAAATATCTAAAAATTGTGATATTTGTTTTGCCACTATTTTATGGTATATCCAACCTCCTCAAAAAGTTTGGGACCATTTGTATGATGTTTGTTATAACCTCAATTATATGCTTTAATTATTAGTTTATAATTATCAAATTGATTAGCATAAACCCTAATATGACTTGAATGCATTTTAGGTGATTGGTGACCATGATACACATCCATACCTACTGTTTAATGGCAAAGTAACTATCTTCTTAATATGTTCATGATCAACTTGTACCAATGCAAACTAAATATGCTTTTAAGTTTAAATAAGCACTTCGTTAAGTGATGTATATGTGTAGTCTTGATTGCCTCTCGTACGCAACCTCTTGGGTAAAAGATTAAGCTTTATATGTGTTTCCATGTCTTGGTCTAGGTAATCCATGATAGTGTAGTTTCTTTGTGGTAATAAACTAAAGTGCTTCATAATAATTGCTTGCTATTGCACCGTGAAGGAAAGTTATACTCAAGTAGATAACTAATGTTTATCCTTTCTAAATGTCTCTTGTATGCTATGCCTTTTCATCATCATGCATCATGTATCATGGCATCCATTCCATCATGTTAAGCATGCATCATTTATATACGTGTAGTGCATACGAGAATGAGAAGGTCCGTGTTGAACAAGTGTTGACGAGGTTGGTGTTGATCAATCTTCGGAAAGGTGTCGTCCACCCGTGGTGTTGGTGTCAAACTTGACTTCTATGAGAACTAACTTCTCTGTAACAAAGGCAAGCCTCGGTGCATTTAAACCCTTCCTTAAGTTTTTACAAATCTTTATCACTGGTACTATAGTTTACTGCATTAAGTAATTAGGAATTGAGTGATAATCCAATTGCTACATTATCATCCTTGATTATTGTGATATCACCCTTGGTACCTATTTTATTTGAAAATGCATAGTTATGCTTCGCCATGCTTAATGAGATAGGCTTTTAAATGAATTGCTTATATGGTCATGATGGCATACTTGATGAATAATGAAATATAAGAATGAACTTGAAGATCGGGCGGGTGGTTTAACCACTGCTAACTTGCATTGAGAAAGGAGTCTCAATGTAGTGTTTCTGCCTTGTCAGTTAAGGACCGTTCGTTGTAGGCTCACTTGTATTTCGAGACTTTGCAACTAGCCTCATGCCTTGGTTAAGCTCAAAATATTAGTGATTTCATTACGAGAACATCCAACCTCGCATTGGGAATGGAGAGATGGCGGGAGTAATGTGTACCCTCGGGGCTAGAATTGGGCCAAGTTCAAGGAGTACTGTACTCTCGGGTGGCGATGGACACGTTCTGGTTTTGGGAGATCTAAATGAGGGTTGGCATATGCAAGATTTGATTCTGCATATGTCATGAGGTTAGAGATCCCCAGCTGGGTATAATCGGTTCGAATCATCGTTGCTCCTCGATTATGGAGACTCGATCACCTGACCTGCATCGTTGTTAAGAACTAGAATTTGAGGAAAGAATAAGGAAGGATCTTGGTGAGAATTATTTTGATCTAGATTAGGATCACTTAGAATTGTTTAATGAACCATCAATGATAAAAATAAAATATTGAAAGTAAGGACTTACTTTAGTAAGCTTTTCCGTAAAATAATTTTGATTCTTGAATACCCGTACCTTGATTCCCTAAAACTAGCATATCCTTGGAGTCTTTTTTTCGTTGAGTAAGTCTTGCGGAGTATAATTGAGTACTTAGGGTTTGTTAATTCCTATTGCAAGTGCTGACTGGTGCTGCTAATCAGGTCATGTTGGTGGGCTCGACATGATTTGGTTGTTCCCCATAACTTAGGTGCTCTGCCTAAGTTATCTTATGTAGCTCTACTCGACTTCCGCAATACAAGTTAAGTTTATAAAAAGTTAACTTAATCATGATTTATAAATTCATTATTATTATTCTTCCGCACTCTGATATAAAGTTTTGTAGCAAATGTTGTAATGTTGTAGTTACTCCTTTGTTGATCTTGGTATGAGTTGTCAAATGTAGTTGAATCGGGGTCCTGCGAGGGCACTCGACAGATCTTCTTAGGTTATCTGATGTACATGCATAGTCGTTAGAGGTCTTCGAGACAATGACAGGTGCATGTGGGCCATATAATTTAGGAGGTTCTGCTACAGGCGCGGGCATGGCCGCCGCGCGTCCACCGCTACCGCCGACGGTCGCTCCCTCTCCTGTAACACCCCTGGTGTTTGTCACTAGTTAAGCAAGGAGTTTTAGCTTAAATATGACAGATTAAGTGCTAATGAATATGTCAAGGTCAAACCTATGGAAATGAGCCCCAATCTAAACTTGGATATTGCACCTTTGCTTTACATACAGGCCCCTTTTCAAGATATATACTTGGGTGGTGTTATTGGAATATCTTCATGTGTCTCACCTCAATACCTATCTATAGTGACCCCTGGAAAAGTTTCATAAAGTTTGGAATCAAAAAGTCACATGAAATGATAAGTTCTATTCCTATTGGAATTACACCATTAAGTGAATGGAATTATAGATCATCAACCAAACCTTGAAAACTTACCCAAATGACTCTAGATGAACTCTACAACAAAAGTCATGAAGGGTTCCTATTGAGAAAATGCTAAGAAAATGTCTTAATTGACCTAAAACCCTAGTTTAGGCTTTATTAAGTTGCTACTTTGACACAAGTGAAAGTTTGACTTCTATACTAGTAATGAGATTTGACCTTAAACAAAAGTGGTAGTTCATCTTGTGTAGAACAAACTTTGTTTAATGGTCAAGTGCTGTTTAGGAGCCCAGGAATTTGGCTAAGTCCTAACTGAGGTTTAACTTCGGGTACCCTAGTTTGGAGCTTTATATCTTGCAAACCAAACTGATCCAGACCTTGATCCTTTAATAAAAGTTGTTCTTCGTTTCAAGTACAACAAACTTTGTTTAAGGAGCATATCCTAGTTTAGCACGGGAACAAGTGAAACCGAGGCTCAAAGATTGAATCTGCAGCTGTTTTCACACTTAGAAATAAATTAAGGCCGAGTTTAGTCAACTTGATTGGCATGCCATGTTCTCATGATTTTGTTAAGAAACTTGCCTTGCTTCCAAAATAAAACTTGTGGCCAATGTCATGAAGGAGAGCATATCAAAAGTTGCTTTAAGTTTGACCACGTTTGACCTAGTAATTAGAGTCCCAACCGAGTGAAGCTTAAACATCATTAAGTTGCTGACAGAGTCAACTTTGGAGTTAATTATCTCCTAATATAGAGCCCTAATGGTCGAGCATCCTTAATCAAAGTTATAGGGCTTTAGGAGAGCAGCAACTTTGCTACTGCACTCAAGATCCGAATCTCAACCGAATATGCCAAAATTTGGATTCGAAGTCGGGCTCGTCCGCGCCCGCCAGGTGTCTGAGGAAACGCCTTCGTGGCAGCCATGCGCGAGAGCACGCCCCACCATTGCTGCCGCGTGCTCCTTCGCGGCTCCCTCTTCCTCTCGTGCGTGGGACGGCAGCAAGCGCTCCCCGAGCTTTCCACTCGCCCTCACATGTCCTCCCTCTGCCTCGCCGTTCTTGCTCGCGCGCGTGCACCACCGTGGCCGTGGCCACCATTGCCAGCGACGTAAGCTCTATCGTTGCTCCATCTCCTTCGCCGCGACAGCGCCTAGCCATGTCGTGCATCGCCTCGCCGTTGCAGGGCTACCGCACCACCTCGCCACAGCCGGAGCTTCGCTGACGCCCATGTCCGCCGGAGCCGTCGTCAGGCTGCCGCTAGCGCCCATGGCTAGGGAGCCACGGCTAGCCTCAGGCTGGGCCACGCCGCACTAGGAGTGCGCAGGCACGCCAGGATGGCCACGCTGCTGCCACTTGCCATCGGCGCCGCCCCACCTCGCCGGAACCGGCCCCTCCCCAACGACCTCTGCCTCCCTCCTGTGCTCTTTGTTATGAGGAAGGAGAAGAAGGACCCGCATGTAAAAGAGAAACAAGTCCAGGGGGTTTTCTGCAGAACCTATGACTCATGTGAATAGTACTCTAGGGACTGATTTGTTTTAGTTTTTGCTGATCTTTGAAAATGCATAGTAAACCATAGGAAATTCGTAAAATAGCAAATGAGAACTTTTTTGGAATCCTTGTAAAATTATCTACACATTAGATCTATAATATGTTATGTTTTAGTTTAAAGTTTTAGTTCTAAAAATAGATCCATGCATCTAGGTTTTCAATGCTAGTTCTATTTGTCTTTTTAATAAATGCAGTTGTAGGGCTCCAAATTAAGTGAAATTTTTGTGGCATGCTACTCATGTGATGTTTGATATGTGGTAAAAATTTCATGAATTTTGGTTACTGTATGAGTTATTAGTGTATCTTGCTCTCACATGATTTCCTGCAATAGCAATTTATCTTTTTCTTAGAGGTTTCTATGCTTACTGAATTGGCATTAAGTTTTTATAGTATACTATTTGGAGCATATGTAGGCCACTGTAATTTTGGTAGAATTTATTGTGCAATTTTGATATGTGTTCATAATTCCACCTAATTATCAAAATAAATTAAGAAAATGTATTAAAAGAATTTATTTAGGAATGGACACTATGTTTTTTAGTGTTCATTAGTCATGTGTGAAATTTTGGTAAATTTGGTTTTTTCCACTTATATGTTTGCAACATAAGTTAATATTTATTTCGTGCAAATGAGGTTTCTGGACAGATCTGGGAACTTAGCAAAGTTCTTTACGATAATGTGCTGTATTGTGAAACTTGTTTATACAAAAGTTGTAGATAATTCATGTATCTAGCTGCTATTAAAATTGGGTGGCATTTGACCATGTGGTTTAAGAGTTACAACTGTTTAAAGTTGGAGCACAGAATCTGTTGCTCTCTATCATGTTAAACCTGATTCTGTGTTTGTGTAAATTCGACATGTTAAACTTTGAAATCATTCTGTAATGATTAAAAATTAAATATAGAGAATTTTATAAGCTTTCCAGAATGTCTTCTTACAAGTCATTTGGATTCGTGTAGCTCTAGTTATAGCTAAATCTTGTAGCTAGTGTTTGCAGTCATGAATGTGATAGATTCTAGTTTTATGTGTTTACTCCATGTGTTGGTAAGTGTGGCTCATGCTTTTGATAATGTTAAGTCAATACACCTGAGACTCTGTGAAGCTTGTGTATTTACTTTATATGCATGACATATCTCTTTAATGGGTGGTGTGCTATTTATTTGAGTGACTATGAATGCTTATGTCTTGCTTAATCTTGTGCTTGTCCTAAATACTCCTATGTGATGCATCTTGTGTTACCATTCTTCGTATTCATATACTTGCATCTTGCATCTCATCTAGGTACGCTAGATGCACCACGTGATGGATGAGATGTGGAGCCTAACCCAAAGATGGTGTTTGGTGGACCTATCTCGAAGACAGAAGGACTGGACAAGTGCTAGAATAGGAGGTGCTCTCCAAGTGAGTGTCATCTAACAATCACTGACTTGTGTTGGATCCCAGGCAAGCCCCGGAGCATTATAAGCCTCCTAATTTTTGAAAATGCAATTGAGTATATATGTTATATGTATTGTTATATTAAGTGATAGGTGTTGGATGAAAACACTTGCTGCATATATACCCTATCCTTGTCCAGAAAGTATGTCTTGAATCCTATCTAGATTCAGGTTCGAGTAATTGCTTAGCCCTGCTTTAACCGGTAGAAGTCAGGTGATCCCCTATCACCTACGAGCTTTAGGGATATATATGACACGGTTGGCTATATTTGCTATTGTGGAAAAGAGCCATGTGTTAATAAAATGAAATGAGACCAGGCGGGATGACGATAGTGAACCATCAAGGTATGGAGGTCTTGGGTGTGGATCTATCCCCGTCTGTGTCGATTAAGGACCGATTCTTGGAGCCTTTCCTTGTCATGTTGAACGCATGCCTCTCTCTTAGCTGGCTGGGCCCGAGTACTTGACCATGAATCCGAGTAGCTCAACTCAGGCTGGGAGTCGGCAAGTATAAAGTATGCCTCGGAAGGGAGCCATAGACGTGAGTCCAAGGGCAGGTGATTTAAAAGTCCTGATCGTCCTGGTAGAAGGGTAATCCCTAAGAGTGCTGGCGCTGACCGAACCCGCGAAGTTGGTTCCTGAGTTGTTCCAAAGGTGACCTAATGCTCCCTGACAGAGGAAGTCATGAGCGAGAGTTAGGAATACCCCCTCAGCTGAGTTGTAATTCAATTCGAGTCGCCGTCTCTTATCGGTTAGTGAGAACTTGACGGGAGTATCTCTAACATAGATCTCACTAAATAACTTGATAGTTTAGGAATGATGATGATGATGACGATGATGGCCTTATTATACCTACTATGGTTAATATTATTTGCTCCTAATAAAGTGAGTGCTATAGTACAGGTGCTAATCTAGATGACAGGTTCATGATGATTAACTTGATGCTTAAGCATTAAAGGATTACTTATCTGTACTAAGCTTTTTATGCAAAATGTTGTCAAGCTAGCCCCACTTATATCAGCCTTGCATACGCCTTGGTGTCACTTTATTTCTAGTTTATGACGGGTAAGTCTAGCTGAGTACATTCTCGTACTCAGGGTTTATACTCAGGGTTTATTCCGACTTGTTGCAGGTTGTGATGTATCATGGTTACTACAAGAATTGGATGGCTCCTGCCATAGCGACGGAGTGTGATCATGGGCATGATCCTTCTGAGTTATCTTGTATCTAATGCTCTTGTTGGAAGTTGAGCTTGGTACTGGCATGTATTTGAAATAAGAGAAATATTAGTTTCAAATTACTTTGCTTCTGCTACTTTTCAACTTAAGTGGTAATAACTATGTTGAACTCCAATGTATATTGAATTACTTATGAAATGGATGTAACATGTGGCTTGTAATGTTGAATCACTATGGTCTTGTTTCTTCTTTTGCTTCTTCCGCTCCTTCTTGATAGCATCTTCATCATCACTATCGTAAGGACACTTGGCGATGAGATGGTCCTTGTTATGACATCTAAAGCGTCTCATGGTATACTCATTCTTCTTGGATGAGTTCTTCTTCATGAATTTGCCAAATTGCTTCACAAAAGAGCCATCTTCTCATCAGTGTCCTCACTATCACAAGAGCTTTAATCTTCACCATTTGATAATTCAATCTTGGATTTGCCCTTGGATGTGGTGGCTTTGAATGCCACACACTTCTTCTTATCATCATCCTTCTTCTCATTTTCCTTCTTCTTCTTGACTAACTCCTCCTCATCATCTTCTCTATAGGAATCATCGGTCATCACTTCTTAGAAAACTTGTTGAGGAGTTGAATCTTTCAATGTTGTCCTCACAAGTACGGTGATCAACATGTCAAACATCTTGGGTAAGCTTCTCAAGAACTTCATGGAGGATTGATTGTCCTTGACCTCCTCACCAAGTGCCTTGAGCTCATTCACAATGAAGTGCAAGAGCTCTAGTGAGGGTAGTGATTTAAGAATCAAAGTTTGAAATCCCTCATTAGTGACTAGGGAGTAGCAAGTGTGCATCAACCTTCTCATTAGGCTTGTTGTGGTCAAGTAAGAGTTCTAGCTTGTTACTCTTAGTGATCGCCATCACCTAGACGGCTTGGTGGTGATTGGGAGTTTGGTGATCATCCGGCGGAGCTTGTGGATGACCCAACTCATCTTGTGAGCGGTTTTGGGCAATTCACCGTGACGGAGTGTCAAAGAATGAACCCATAGAGAGCACTTGATCCTTGCGCGGATCAAGGGAGAGCTACACCCTTGCGTGGGTGCTACAACGAGGACTAGTGGGAAGTGGCGATTCTCCGATACCTCGGGAAAACATCGCCGTGTTCCTAACCCTTACTTTCAAGCATTTACTTTCTTGTATTACTTTCATTGCTTGGTTTACTTTCCTAGATTTGCCATGTTAGAGTAGGATTGGAACTTAGGGTGCAAAACTTTTTCTGGTAGAATCACAAGGAACACTAGTAGGCACTAGGGGTGAATTTTGGCTTGTAGGATTTAATTCTTGCAATTAATTTTTAGAAAAGCCCAATTCACCCCCCCTCTTGGGCATCTTGATCCTTTCAGACTGGCGTAGAGGGCTGAGGCCTCGGAGGAGGGAATTTTGGTCTAATCTTATCTCGATCATGGGAATAGTGGCCTAGGGTGGTTGCTTCGTACACTGTGTACGCATGAATCATGCGTATAGTGCCGGTATGGGTGGCATGGTGGTCAGCAGCTCTTTCCCATGCCTGTTGCAATCGATGGCATGGTGATTTGACCTCGGTCATTCTCGGCCTATCCGGTTGGGCAGACGCTAGAACGTGGGTGACGTCACAGGGGGTCTCGAGGGCGCTAATGGGGGAGCGGTGTTAGAGGCTAGTCTCGGGCGTGTCGGAGATGGACAATGCTGACTCTGGGCTCGGGCGAGGCAGTGACGTTGCCGGAGGTCGACCTATGTCTGAGACCCCAGGGTTGAGGCCTCGGGCGAATCGGAGGTGTTCTGAGACCCCTCTAAGTGAGGCCTCGCATGAAGTGGGGCGATGGGCTGGTTATCTCTCATCCCTTGCTGGAGGCCCAGCAAGGGAGAGTGTTAGCCTGTCTTCCTTTTGTCAATTTTCCCCTTAAATGGGGAGGCCAGATGAGTTTCCACCACAATTTGGGTACCCCTAATCATGGTACCCGACAGTAGCCCCCTGAGACTATGGGGGAGTAGGGATACTCCTCCAAAGGCTACACATTGGGTATACTCGTCGTTGGGCTTCTTGCCAGATCATCGCTGGGGCCTCGGCTTGCCTTTGTATTGCTTCTTTCCAGAGGGTGTGCGCGAGCGCACCCGCCGGGTGTAGACCCCGAGGCCTTGGAAGGATAGGATATGCTTCCAAGGTCTTGATTTCGAGTGGAGTGTAAGTCCGAGGCCTCAGCCTTAGTGCAAGGGTAGCCCCCAAGCCTCTGCCCATGGCAAGAGGTCGGTCAAGGGCTCCCCATCTTTTTTCTAGGTTATCCGAGGGTTGTTCAGCGGTCCTCAGAACCGTTTGATGGGCTCTAAGGGCTCGGTGCCTCCCTCCGATGGGATCCCACCAGTTGATGCCTACGGGGTCTTAGGTATGGCTTGGGGTGCCTCGGGCACTATTGCTCGGGCAAGGCCACAGAGGGGCTCACCTTTGCCATCTTTGATTTTGTGTCTTCGAGCGACTGTCGAATTTCTAGGCATGCCAGCCCTTAAACCCTTGGGTTGTAGAGGGTTTTACATCCATGGTTCCTTCTCAGAGAAGGCACCTAGCGAGGGGGTCAGTCATCTGCTACGTGCAGAAGATGGGCACGCCTTTTTAGGTGGTTTTCTCGGGGAGGCAGAACGGGTGCTGCATTGGCCGTGGCGGGATGGGACGTTTCACCCGTGGGCAGGTGCAGTTAATGCGGTGCATGTGCATGCACAGTTGGCGAGAAGAAAGAGAAAGTAATCATGGTAGTTTCTATAGTTTTAGCATTAAATGCGCTGGATTCAGTTGCCTCCTTAGACTCGCCGGTTTGCCTTCCCGTTTTTGCTATATAAACACGCGTCGGGCGTTGCGTCTCCTTATCTTGTCATCTGTTCTTGCCTCCCTTGTTCTCGAACTACAGCTGTGAACAAGGAAAACTAGAGCAAGGAGGGAGCGAGAGAGGAGAAAAGGGAAGAAACACCCTCGCTCTCATTGCCCCGTCGTTGTCAATCCTATGGCTGCCGCTGCTTTACCCGTGGAGCCCTGGAGTCGCTCTTTTGTGCCCTAGGGGCGATTGGAGGAGCCTGTCAAGGAGGGTCTTCTCCATCCCATCACTAGTGCCATTGCACCGGAGTGGATTGCGCTCGAGGAGGGCGCCAACGTGCCGAATCCGCCCACGGGCTATGTCCTCAGCTTCATGGTGTTCCATGAGCGGGGGCTAGGGGTTCCGGCGAGCCGATTCCTGCGGGCGCTCCCCTTTTGGTATGAAGTGCAGCTCCACAATTTCAACCCCAACTCCATCGTGCAAGCGGCGATCTTCGCCGCCGTGTGCGAGGGGTACATGGGCGTCCCTCCCCATTGGAACCTCTGGCTCCACCTCTTTAAGGCGAAGCACTTCACCAAGGCAACCGAGAGCGAGGGCTCACGGAAGATGGTGAGGGCCGGTGGTTGTACCCTGCAAGTGCGCCAGGAGCACTTGAGCCTGTACATCCCTGCCCAGCTTACATCGTCAAACAGGGGATGGCAGGAGGGCTGGTCCTACCTCCGCAACGACAACAGTCAGTTGCCTTCGTACACGAGCCATGTCATGATGGAGAGGCTAACCAAGTGGAGATGGGGCATCCCCAGTGCTGAGCAGCCTAGGATGCAGCCCCTACTCGATGCCCTGAAGAGGCTGCGGGACGGCGGTCTGACCACGGCCGGGGTTGTCACCGCCTTTCATCGGCGACGTGTGCTGCTGCTGATGGCATGGCGGCTGTGCTTGTATCAGATGGAGGAGGGGTCACCGTTGGAGGGGTGTCAGATGTCTGACACTTCTCTTACAGCGGTCGAGGCTACCAGGAGGGTGACCTATACGGTGTCTGCAGGGTTCACCCTGGCGAACTTGAACCAGGTCAAGATGCGTTCCACCCGAGGGTACATTTCACTGGTGAGTACGGTTATCCTCCTTGTACATCCTCGATTCTTCATAGGTTTCCTCTTTTGTTACTGATGCAGTTTCATCGTGTAGGGATTGGAGAGGGTGGCGAAGGATTCTGAGCCTCCGGTCCCGGAGGACCGCGAGCGGCAGGAGCGGAATCGCCTCTTGGTCGAGGGGCAGAAGCAGAAGAAGGATGCCACAAAGAGGAAGCATGACGAAACTATCCACACGAGAGAAGCCCTAGAGCAGCACCGTCGGTAGTAGGAGCATGATGGACTTCCACAGGTGGAGTCCCCGTCGGAGCCAGACTCGGACGACGGGGACTTCAATATCTTTTCAAATGAGGAGGAGGATCAGAGCTTTAGGGGACTGGTGCCCCCACAAGGTGCTCCTACCGGGGGACCTCAGGGGAGCTTAGTGCTCCCGGAAGAGAGGGTAGGGGCTTTGCCCCTTGGCCCTAGCGAGATGATGGTGTTGCGGGGGGTGCTACCTCAGCACCGAGGCCCTATAGGCCCGGGGGGAGCCCGACGCTCCCAAAAGGAGGTAGAGACGCCTCGGAGCAGAGGGCTACCCCCTCCGGGACATCAATGTTTGCGCCCGAGGCGGGGACGATAGGCAAATCCTTTGAGGAGGTACCTCCGCCCCCCTAAAAGGACCAAGGAGGTGGGCACGACTGCCGGAGGTTGGCCTTCGGTTCATGATGCCCTAGCGTCGCCTGACCTGGGGTCTTCCACGGTAGAGGTCTCTATTGCCCTACCATCGTCGCCACCCCAACGGTAGGAGCCTAGGGCGAGGGCGACCATGATGGTCGTCACACCTACGAACAAGAGGAAGATGGTCTTCCCTAAGCCGAGGTACGTGCGATGAGACAACTTCACACTCTGTTATGGCTCTTCCTTATTTTCTTGACCGACCTGTTCCACCTCTCCCCGTAGCATGCGTCAGAGGGCTAGGGGTGCCTCCCTTGGCGCCCCATAAGGCACTCAAGTCAGGGGCGGTCTCCTCTCTCGGCGAGGTCGGTCAGATGGCCTAGTGGGTGGCTGTTGCCTGAGCTACCCTACAGTGCGGAGCCGCCTCGGTCTGTGCCAACGAGGCGGCACGAGCCGCGTAGGAGAAGGCAGCTGTGCGAGGCTGAAGCTACGAAGAAGCAAGAGATTGGAGCGGCCATGATTGGCGGGGCCTCGACGGCTGAAACCGACGAGGCCTTGATGGCCAAAGTCGATGAGGCCGAGGCAACCAAGTCCTCCAAGGAAGCGATGCTTGTCAACACGGGGAAGGTGGTGCTAGACGCTGAGGTGGCCTTAGCGTTGCCCCAGACAGGAGACCAGTCGAGAGGTCATGGCAGGGAGAGGGAAATCCACACCATCTCTTCGGATGAGCCTCCCAGGCCACATGAGAAGGGGGTGCTAGACGCTGAGGTGTCTAGCACGGCGGAGATGGCCGTCCTATCAGCGCCGGAGGGGCCAGAAGTCAAGGGGAGTTTGGCTATCGTCCCCATTGGGACCGATCTGTGGGCCGACTGAAAGGTCCTTGTTTGGTTTTAGTAATTGAGTGACAACCTTAAGGGGACTAATTGTGTCTAATGTGAGATACACAGGGAATTAGTCCACAGGTGATGGTGTCATGAAGGAGCTCATTGCATATGAGACATGACATGGAGTCATGTGATCAAGGTGGAGAAGATCAAGATGAGGCTTGACTTGATGGACCGGTTGCAAGTGTGAAGGGCAAGTCGGAGGCTTTGGAGCGAGGGACCGTGTGTGACGGTGAAGCTTGAGCAAGACTTGGCATCGATGGACCAAAGCAACGGTGAAGAGCAAGTGAGGTCAAGATCGATAAACCAATACGGTCATGTGATGATATGAAGTGGATCATATCATTTGGTGATTGGTTAGTGCATATGTTGCATCAACATTGGAGGAGATAGAATGGAATACGCAAGGCAAAGGTATAACCTAGGGCATTTCCATTTCACCAGTCATAGGTGTGTAGAGAAGTCGATGACCGAGTTTAGGATAGATGGCCGTACTATCAAGAGGGGCAAACTTGTTTGCATATCGGTCATCTAGTGCTACTCGAGTGATCTAACTATGCATCGTTGCTAGGATCGGATGGCGTGGAAAGTTGAGTGGTTAACTCCTTCGGTAATTGTGAAAATGTTAACACACATGCACAAGGTGGTGAACACTTGTTGGTGTTGGCACATTTGCAAAGGAGGTGGAGTTTGAGCGGTTGAGAGGGGTTTTGGGTTCCTCTCTCCCTCCTACGGAAGTGAAACACCTATTTTCCACTGCGTCAGAGACGAAGAAACGGAGGCGAAAGAGGTCACTGGTGTGACCGGATGCGGTCTCGGTGCGACCAGCGCGTCCGGTCAGTGCTCCGTGTGTGCTCGGCACGAGGCGCTAAGGTTTGCCACCGGCGCGTCCGGTCCCTCGTGGAACCGGTGCGTCCGGTCAGACACCCATTCGTGCAGTGCGTGACGAAGAGCTGATCGGACGCGCGGCGCGTCCGGTCACATGCGATCGAACGCGTTTGATCGCAATGGGAGCTCTCTGGACCGCGACCGGACACTGTCATTATCACGTCCGGTCGTTGCGTGGAGCGCATCCGGTCATATCGTTGCGCGCGTGGGTGGTATACGCACCTGCGCATCTGGTCTGAGAAGCGGCGCGTTCGGTAATCGTGTTTGACTGCTGGCGCACAGTGACCGTTGGAGGATCGAGCGGTCGTGGTTGAATCTGGGAGGCCACGTGGACGGCACAGGGTGATTGGACGCGTTGCAGCGCGTCCGGTCGATGCGAAAATTCACCCAGTGAAGGGGTAACGGCCATATTCATTTGTGTGGCTATAAATAGAAGTGGTGGCCAGCCTTGGGTGGTTAGCTGAGCACACTATAGTCTTGGTGACTTATATGGTAGTGCTTGGGAGCCCTCTAACTCACTCATGCTTGATAGTGTTGATCAGATCGAGTGAGACAGCGATTCTAGTGTGATTGCATCGTGAGGTTGCATCGAGTGGCACTAGGTGATCGTGTTGCAAGCCGGTGGTGCTTGTTACTCTTAGAGGTTGCCACCTCCAAGATGACTTGGTAGCTTGTGGCTCCGTCGAAGCTCGCAAGAAGTTTGTGTGAGGCTTCGAAGAAGCTTTGTGAGGGGGATTGTGCTCACCCCGTGGGGATCACGAAGAGCAACTCTAGTTGAGCGTGTCATTGAGCTACCACACTTGATGGTGGGTTCTTGCGGTGCTCTTTAGGAGAGCTCGGTTGTGGATACCGATTAGCCGTCGAACCACGAAGTGTTGGTCAATACAATGAGGACGTAGCTTGGTGGCACCAAAGTGAACCTCGGGAGAAAATCACCGTGTCAACATTGTTTACTCTTCTCGGTGGTTTTCCTTCGTGCAACACAAGCTTGTATTTACTTTCATATATACTTGTGCTTGTGTAGTAGCTCTCATGACTAGTTTGCTTGTGTAGCTTGCAAGTTGTCTTCTTGCTTGTGTAGCTAGAAGCTTCCCCTTGCATGGCTAACTTGGTTTGTGTAACCTTGTTAGTCACATTGCTTAGTTTGTGTAGCTAAGTCATTTGTGCTCTCTAATTTGGCATTGGTTGCCTTGTTATTGAGTATTGCTAGTGAGCCTAGGAGCTTTGTGCTTTTGCTTACTAGTCGTGTAGGAGCTCCCTTGGTTGGCAAAGTACTAGTGCATAAGTTTGTGTGACCTTGCTCTAGAATTGATTAGGTGAGCTCTTGATAAGTTTAGTATCTTAGTTGCTTAATTAGGATCTTTGTAAGGTACTAGAGAACTTAGATAGAGGGGTGTAGTCTTGGCTAGACCGATAAGTTTAATTCCATATTTGTTTCAGTTAGCCAACGCGTTTAAGTTTTAGAAAGAACTATTCACCCCCCTCTAGTCTGCCATCTCGACCCTTCATCGACCTAGTGCTTGTTTTCATGGGCAACTCCGAGGCGGCAGAGGAGGTGCACTGGGCAGTCCTTGGTGGGTTTGGAAGACTAGCCGAGCAGTCTTTAAGGATGGCGCTCCATATCCTCACCCAAGATCTTCCTAATGCTGCCGAGGTAAGTCCCTTTCTCTTTTTCCAAAATGCTTCCTTATGCCCTTGAGTCCTCACGGAACGCCCTGAGACTTGCTCCCCTTGTTTCAGGAACTTAGGGAGAGGTCTCGAGCTAAAGCCGAGCTCCTCCACCAACAGGAAGGTCTCTGGGCTCAGCTTGACCAGCAGAAGGAGTCCCTCGCCTGGGCGAACAGGCTGCTAGTCGAGAAGAGCGCTAAGATGGCAGATCTCCGCATGTACTGCTTTGATTTGAAGGTGGAGTTAGCCGTGGCCCAAGGGGAAGCCACCTCCCTGGTGGAAAAATGTGAGGGTTGGAGGTTGGGCTTGCTCGAGTGAGCACCGAACGGGATGCCCTAAAGTCTGAGGTGGAGTGAGAGGCTGCTACCGCCTAGAGCCTCCACGCTAAGGTGGCAAAGATGAAGACCGAGCTCCAGCTAAAAGAGGGTGCAGTAGCTTAGGCCATCCAATCGGCCGAGGTGGCCAGCGTAGAGGCTCTGCAGTGGAAGCAGAAAGCGAAAGGTAATGTTCCTTTGATTGTATTTCGAGTTCTGACCGCTGTGTTGGCGCTTATCCCTTTATTTTTGCTTGTTTGGGGCAGGCCTGGATACGGATCTGGCCAACGCCACCACAACCTCTGTCGTGCTGTAGACAGCCTTGGATGCCAAGCCCAAGGAGCACGCTGCTCTACAATGTGCCGCGAGGCCAGTCTGCGACGCTCTTGAAACCCAAGAGGGGGTTCAGTCGGGCAGTTCCCTTCGGAGCCGCCTTACTGCCCTCTATGGTGGTGTGCGTGAGCGGGTACGCGACGCCCTCCATACTGGCATAAAGCGAGCTCTAGCGGTGATGACCTCGCACTACGTCGGTCTCAACCTTCAGGGCGTTAGTGAAGGCTTTGTTGACATGCCCGACCCCGAACTGGAGAAGCTTGTTGACGCAGCCGAGGACCCTGGCGCCTCTTGGCGGCCCGTTTTGAGGACAAAGTCGTTCCCCCTCCTCTAGACTTGTGAAGGAGCCTAGGCCACTACACCTGTGTAATAGGTTAGCTCTTATGGCGGGACAAGCTTGTGGCCCTTAGAGGCCTTTGTAATGAAGACACTCATTATTCTCATGTATCATTCTCTTTTGAGTTCCCACACTCCTGCGTTCCTCAGAGAGTGAGTTCTATAAGCATTTTTCGCTGTGTCTCCTGAACCCTTGTCTCTTGTTTTGCACTTGGGCGAATGCCCATGAAGTCTTTCTAGAGTGTGAGTTGTTCCTTAGGCAGGCAGTGGTGAGTGGAGGTGCCGTAGCCTAGGGGCGTAGGCGGTCTCACGGCTCGACCGACCCTGGCTTTGGTACGTTCTCTTGCTCTTTTGGATTTCATGGTTTTTTCTACCAAAGTACGAGAGAGAGACTAGGGCGGAGGCTTTTTCCAAAAAATCGTTAGGACCTGGGGGTTCCCCCCCTCCCTTAGCCCCCGAGGGAGGCACAACCCTACTAGTGGTAGGACTGGGCCTCGCTCGTTTCGCGTGGTTATGGAGAGACGCTTCTATCCCTACTAGCGGGTTAATATCGATTCTCGAAAGTGTGATAAGTAAAGAACGTTTCTTTATTACTTTTGAGATAAAAATACGTACAAAGGTTGAGAACTTAGGGGTAGAAGCGACGTAGCTATTCGATGTTCCAGGCATTGGTGAAGATTTCGCCATTCTCGTTGGCCAGCTTGTAGGTTCTAGGCTTTAGCACCTCAGTGACGATGAATGGGCCTTCCCATGGTGGCATAAGATTATGACATCCTTTGTTGGATTGTTTTAGCCTTAGTACCAAATCTCCGATGTTAAGGGCTCGGCCCCGGATGTGTCGGGAGTGGTAGCACCGTAAAGCTTGTTGGTATTTAGCCGAGTGTAATAGCGCAACATCTCGAGCGCTTCTTCATGAGTGGTCTGATTGCCCCGCTCGTCATAGGCTCTAATCCTAGGGGCACCATATTCAAGATCCATGGGAAGGACAGCCTCAAACCCATAGACCATAAAAATGGTGTTGCACCCGTAGCACGGCTTGGGGTTATCCTTAGACTCCAAATGACCGAAGGGAGCTTGGCGAGCCATTTTCTGCCGAATTTATTTAGTCGGTTGAAGATTCTTAGCTTTAGGCCTTGAAGGATCATGCCATTAGCATGCTCCACCTAGCCATTTGTCTTCGGGTGAGCCACTGCTGAGTAGTCCACATGAATGTGGTAGTCATCGCAGAACTCCAAGAATTTTGTGCCGGTGAACTACGTACCGTTATCGGTGATAATGGAATTAGGAACCCTGAAGCAGTGGATGATATCCGTGAAGAACAATACCGCCTGTTTGGATTTGATTTTGGAGATGGTGCAAGCCTCGATCCACTTGGAGAACTTGTCCACGACTACAAGTAGGTGTGTGTAGCCCCCGGGTGCCTTTTGTAAGGTCCAACTAGATCGAGACCCCACATAGCAAAGGGCCATGTGATGGGAATTGTTTGGAGAGCTTGGGCCGGGAGATGCGTTTGTCGTGCGTAGAATTGGCACCCTTCACAGGAGCGTACGATCTCGATGGCGTTGGCCACCGCAGTTGGCCAGTAGAAGCCTTGGCGAAAGGCATTCCCGACCAACGTTCGAGGCGCTATGTGGTGGCTGCAAGCCCCGAGTGTATTTCCCGAAGCAATTGCCTCTCGTCCTTGAGGGGAATGTAGCGTTGTAGGATTCCCGAGGCGCTACATTTGTATAGTTCCCTATCCAACAGCATGAATGACTTGGCCCATTGGGCGAGTCGCTGTGCTTGCGTCTGATCTAGGGGGAGCACCCCCTGGATGAGACGTGCAAGATATGGGATTCACCAATTCGGCTCGTCGTCATGGTTGAGTTGTTCATCTATTTCCATGACCTTGAGCTCGGGCATCGAGGGGGGGTCAGATCCTTCGGGAGGATCCAACAAAAGTGTAGGCTCGAGGGGTTGTTTGCCTTCTTGCCCTGACTTCTTGTAGTCGACAGAGGGCTTGTGTAGGTCACTGGTAAAGACGTCTAGGGGAACAGTGGTCCAACCCGACGCAATCTTTGCCAGTTCATCCGCGGCCTCATTATGCTTGCGCGCTATGTGATTGAGCTCAAGGCCATCGAACCTCTCTTCCAGGTGCCGAACCGCTTTGTAATAAGCTTCCATTTTGGGATCATGATAGCTTGACTCCTTCAATACTTGGTTGACGATGGGTTGCGAGTCTCCTCGGACATCAAGGCGCTTGATCCCCAGCTCGACGGTGATGTAGAGGCCATTGACAAGGCCCTCGTACTCTGCTATGTTGTTAGAGGCCGCAAAGTAGAGCCGGATCACGTAGCACATGCGAACTCCGAGGGGAGAGACGAAAATGAGGCCGGTGCCAGCACCAGTCTTCATTAGAGAACCATCGAAGTACATCGTCCAACATTCGGCCTGGATTTGGGTCGGTGGTAACTGGGAGTTAGTCCACTCGGCCAAGAAGTCAACAAGGATCTACGACTTGATCGCCTTTTGGGGTGCATAGGCGAGGCCCTTGCCCATGAGCTCCACTGCCCATTTGGCGATTCTTCATGTTGCCTCTCGATTTTAGATCACCTCCCCCAGGGGAAGGATGAGACCACGGTCACCGGATGAAACTCAAAGTAGTGATGAAGCTTGCGTCGAGCCAAGACCACAACGTACAACAGCTTTTGGATCTGTGGGTACCAGGTATTGGTTTTGGACAAGACTTCACTGATGAAGTAGACTGGCCGCTGGATCAGGAGCGCATGCCCCTCCTCCTTTCACTCGATGACGCTGGCCGCGCTGGCCACCTGGTTGGTCACCGCGACATATAGCAGGAGGGGCTCCCTTTCTAATGGTGACACAAGTTTAGGAGCCTTGGAGAGCAGCGCTTTGAGCCTGTCAAGAGCCTCCTGGGCCTCGAGAGTCTAGGAGAAGTTCTTAGATTTCTTGAGGAGGCGGTACAGGGGCAGACCCTTTTCGTTGAGGCGTGAGATGAAGCGGCTGAGGGATGCGAGGCAACCCATGAGCCTCTGTACCCCCTTGAGGTTCCGGATCGGCCCCATGTTAGCGATGGCCAAAATTTTTTCTAGGTTGGCCTCGATGCCACGCTCGAAAATAATGAATCCCAAGAACATGCCTCGAGGTACACCAAAGACACACTTCTCAGGATTGAGCTTGATGTTTTTCTTCTTAAGGCAACGAAATGCGGCGTCCAGGTCAGTGATGAGGTCGTTGTCCTTTCTGGACTTGACCATGATATCATCTATGTACGCCTCAATGGTTCGCCCAATGAAGTCCCCAAAAACCCCGAGCATACATCGCTGGTATGTGGCTCCCGTGTTTTTGAGGCCAAACGGTATGGTTACGTAGCAATACGTGCCAAATGGAGTGATGAAAGAAGTCATGAGCTGGCTGGACTCTTTTATTTTTATTTGATGATAGCCAGAGTATGCATCAAGAAAGGATAATTCACACCCCGCAGTGGAATCAATGATTTGGTCAATTCGAGGTCATGGAAAAGGGTACTTTGGACATGCCTTATTCAGACTAGTATAATCTACACACATTTTCCATTTCCCATTCTTCTTCTTAACTAACACAGGGTTAGCCAACCACTTGAGATGGAATATCTCCTTGATGAATCCAACCGCCAAAAGTTTGTGCACTACCTCCTCGATGGCTCGGTGCTTTTCTTCGCTGAATCGGCATAGACGCTGCTTCACCGGCTTGGAGCCGGCTCGGATGTCCAAGGAGTGCTTGGCAACCTCCCTTGGGATGCCTGGCATGTTCGAGGGACTCCACGCAAATATGTCTAGGTTTGCGTAGAGGAATTTGACAAGCACGACTTCCTATTTTGGGTCGAGCGCCGTGCTGACCTTAAGCACCTTGCCATCAAGGTCGTTGGGGCAGAGCGGCATGAGTTTGACTTCCTCTGCTAGCATGACACTTGGGGTTGGGGATCTCCTTGGAGAGCCTCTCCAAATCAGCAACCAAGGCTTCTGACTCGAAGAGGGCCTCGGCGTACTCGGTGCAGGCCATGTCGCATTCATAGGCATGTTTGTATGCAGAGCCGATGGTGATGACGCCGTTGGGGCCGGGCATCTTCATCTTGAGGTAAGTGTAGTTGGGGACGGCCATGAATTTGGCGTAGCATAGTCATCCCAGAATGGCGTGGTAGGTCCCACGGAACCCAACAACCTCGAAGGTGAGGGTTTCCCTCCGGAAGTTGGAAGGAGTCCCGAAGCAGATGGGCAGATCGATCTGTCCGAGAGGGGTGGCGCGATGTCCTTGCACGACGCCGTGGAACGGCGCTGCGTCGGCTCGCAGCCAAGACCTATCAATCCCCATGAGGTCGAGAGTCTCGGCGTACAAGACATTGAGGCCACTGCCTCCGTCCATCAGGACTTTGGTGAGTCGGGCATTGCCGATGATGGGGTCAACGACAAGTGGGTAGTGCCTCAGATTCGGGATGTAATCTAGGTGGTCATCACAGCTAAACGTGATGGCCTCCTCAGACCAATCGAGGAACGACGGGGTGGCGGGCTCCATCACGTAGACCTCTCGGCATTCACGCTTTCTTTGGCGCGTCGTGAGTTGCGCCGAATGACCGTCGAAGATCATGAAGCAGTTCTTCACTTTGGGGAACCCTTCGTCCTTTCAGTTGCCCTCCTAGGCGTCTATTGCTTTCTTTTCGGCATCGTCCTTGGGCTGACCGCCCCGCGAGAAGTAGCGCCGCATCATGGTGCATTCCTCCAGGGTGTGTTTTGCTGGTCTCTTGTGATAGGGGCATGGCTTCTTGAGCATCTCGTCGAAAACTCCTAGGACCATAGGAGGGGGTCATCGAGGGTTTTGCGCTCTACAGCGGAGATGAGGGCGTCCTTCTGGTTCTGTCGCTTCCCCGGCCTACCTTTTTTCTTCTTCTTTGGGTTGCGGGAGGCGGAGTCTTCGGTGGTGTCCTCCTTCCGCTTTCGCTTAGCGTCGAGGAAGATGGCTCCAACCACCTCTTCGCCCGTGGCGAAGTTGGTGGCAATATCTAGGAGCTCACTTGCCTTGGTGGGAGACTTGCGACCCAACTCATGAACTAGCTCCCTGCACGTGGTGCCGGCAATGAATGCCCTAATGACATCCGCATCGGTGACGTTGGGAAGCTCGGTGCATTGCTTGGAAAAGCACCAAATGAACTCACGAAGAGTCTCATCTGGGTTCTGGCAGCAACTTCTGAGGTCCCAAGTATTCCTAGGGCGCACGTATGTGCCCTGGAAGTTCCCCATGAAGACCCTGACTAGGTCAGCCCAGTCACGAATTCGTCATGGTGGAAGATGTTCCAGCTAAGCTCTCATTGAGTAGGCCAGGAACAGAGGAAGATTGCGAATAATAAGCAGGTCATCATCCACGCCACCCAGCTGACAAGCTAGGCAGTAGTCAGCAAGCCACATATCGGGGTTTGTTTCCCCAGAGTATTTGATGATGTTGGCCGGTTGATGAAATCGGGCCCTCCGGATGGCCTCGCTAAAGACGCGAGGGCTTGGAGGCTCAGGTGAGGGGCTCCTATCCTCCTCGCTGTCATACTGTCTGCCTCGGCGTGGGTGATAACCGCGTGCGGAACCATCCTCCTTCTGGTGCCGGCACGCATCAGGAATGATACGTGCGTCGAGGTTGTCGCCGAGACGACCGCGTACTGACGGGGCCTTGTTGCATTCTGGTGCCTTTCACGGTTCGGGATGAACTGAAGGCTCCCTTTCTTGTCGAGAGGGTGTCATGGATGGCTCGGCCTCGAGCTCACATCGTCGAGACGCAGAGCTCTCGGCCTGCTGCACCGCAGCACACTCAAGAAGCCCACGAAGCTCGTCGCGGACTTGTCACCCCTCCGCGGTGGATAGCGTTGGCATTGTCTAGAGAAGGATTGCCGCTGCAGCGACATTTTGACTAGCCCTGGTGAAGGGTGGGGGCTGTTCACCCCCCTCATCGTTGTTGATGCGACGGTAGGCATCGCAGGCCTTGCACCGAGCTACTCCGCCGTCTCCCTGGCCAGAGTGCTCCTGCTCGAGGGTGGTCCTGAGGTGCACCAACTGCTAGCGGTCCTCATTGATTTTAGCCTCGAGTTCATGGAGCTGCTCGAGCTTGGCCCACCGAGACCTCTCGGGGGCGGACATCGCGGCCCGCCCCCACGGGGGCCCCATGAGCAACACTTGTTGACGTGGAGTATGAATGCCCTGTCCTACGAGGGTGGCGTCCCCCGAGGCTGTCTCCTCAACCTCCACGTGAAAGCATTCGCGTGAAGGGTCATAGTCATCCTCACTGGAATTGGGGTGGTCAAAGAGGTAGTCATTCATGGTCATAAACTAGGACAGATCCTCTGGGTTATGAGGCCCAGAGGATTCTACTCCGACCCACCCGTCACTATCCTCCGTGGAGTCAGTGGTGGATGTCTCCGATGTGGTCGTAAAGAGCTCAAGAGGGGTGTGTAGACAGTGCTCGGGAAGTCCCATGTAGGAGCTCACGGTGGGGTGCATTGAGCGGGAGTAACCCGTGGTGGCATTGTTGAGTCCATAGGGAAATGATGACGGGGGCTACCGCGGGCCCTCCAGTCGTCGGTGCGGACCCCACAGGTCATGGCGATCCCCCGGAGTGTTGTCCTGCCGACACGCCCTGTGCCAACGGTGCCTTTCTCATGGCTAGGTGCATGCTAGGTAGGTCCCCCGCGAGGGAGCCTATCCTAGCAGTCAGGCGAGAGGACTTGGGAGAGCTCGGTGAGTTGCCCTCGGTCCCTGAGCAAGGGTGAGGGTTCTTTCGGACCCACCGCATGCGACGAGCACGATGAGAATGGTGACCATGATGGTCTGGCTGTCTCCCACGCTTCTAGCAGCGTGGGAAGGAGTTGTCGTTGGACGGAGCTCTAGGTGGGAGGAGGATCATGTCATAGGTGTAACCCAAAGACATGAACTCTAGGTTCCCGAACCAGATCACCGTACCGAGAGGAAGTGGGGTTGCCATCCGAAACTCGCAAGGAATGGTGGTTGTGACGTGCAAACACCTCCTACCTAGCGCGCCAACTGTCGGTGCAAGAAACGACGGTCCTAGCACCAACGAGTAATGAGTGTCTGCGCATCGGGAGTCCGGATGGTGTGCAAGAAGAACACAGACGATTTATACTGGTTCGGACCGAGAAATGCCCTACGTCCAGTGGGGGAGGAGAGTTCTATATTATCTTGCACCGAAGTGCTTGTAGTAGGGGTTACAAGCGGACATGAGAGAGAGAGAAGTTCCTAAGTCTCAAGGCGTGAGTGGAGAAAGTGGGTGTGTGCGACTCTGCTGGTGGCCTCGTAAGGTCCAGGAGAGTTGTCTACTCGTATCTTGCGTTGTGTTGCTGTGGTAGTTCTTTTTCAGTCTATCTTCAGTTGTGTTATGTTTCGGGTTTTTTTTCCTTCGTCCCCCTTTTGGAGTGATCCTTGCATGCTCCTTTTATAGTTTCAAGGAGGTGAAGGGTTACATGATGTTGGTGTGTGGCATGACCTTGCTGGTGGAGGAGCCTGGAGGCCTCGGAAGGGCTTTATCTGGTGGCGACGTGGCCTGTACAGTGGAGGTATGGTGTTGGTACTTCTAGCACTGCTGCTACGTGTCCAGGTATGGGCACCACTGTTGGGGGGAGTGGTTTCTGTACTTCGGAGTTGTAGCATTGTGCCCCGTCATTCTTGGTCCTGTAGCCGGCGTGGCGTGTTTGTCCTTGTAGTTTGACTGGCGTAGAGGGCTGAGGCCTCGGAGGAGGGAATTGTGGTCCGATCTTATCCCGATCGTGGGAATAGTGGCCTAGGGTGGTTGCTCTGTACACTGCGTACGCATGAATCATGCGTATAGTGCCGGTATGGGTGGCATAGTGGTCAGCAGCTCTTCCCCATGCCTGTTGCAGTCGATGGCGTGGTGATTTGACCCCGGTCATTCTCGGCCTATCTGGTTGGGCAGACGCGAGAACGTGGGTGACGTCACAGGGGGTCTCGAGCACACCAATGGGGGAGCGGCGTCAGAGGCCGGTCTCAGGCGAGTCGGAGATGGACAATGCCGACTCTGGACTCGGGCGAGACGGTGACGTTGCTAGGGGTCGGCCTGTGTCTGAGACCCCAGGGCTAAGGCCTCGGACAAATCGGAGGTGTTTCGAGACCCCTCTGAGTGGGGCCTCGTCTGAAGTGGGGAGATAGGCTGGTTGGCTCTCATCTCTTACTGGAGGCCCAACCAGGGAGAGTGTTAGCATGTCTCCCTTTTGTTGATTTTCCCCTTAAATAGGGAGGCCAGGTGATTTTTTTATCATAATTTGGGTACCCCTAATCGTGATACCCGACAGTATGGGCTTCACTAAGGGTCCATCAGCACCATCCGCGTCGGAGCTGGAGGCCTATGACAGACTCTTCGGCGGCGACCTAACTGCATCGGAAGCCGAAGCGCTGGACGAGCTCTTTCCCAGCTGCTCGGTTTAGGCAGCCGTGAAGACGCAAGGCCACCTCTAGGTCACACCGTTGTGTCGGTTTTGGTTATTTCCTTTAATGTAATATCGAATCTAGGAGTCTCTTGCTAGGATGGTTCAGTTACGGCTGTGTTAGGTTGACCTCCTTCGGCGCTTGATACAAGCGCATTATATGTTTGTCTAAATTCTTTTACTTAATACAATAATATGCAAAGCTTTTGCGTATTCGAGAAAAAAAATTTATCTGTCGATCGATCGAGGAGGACAAATTCATCAAAACGCTGGATCCAAGAGCTAGCGCATCATCTTCGTCACCCGTCAGCGCTTAGCAGTAGCTTCCCTGATCGCTTGGTCTTGGCATGCACAGATAAAAAAAAAGAGTTTAATTCAACACTTGTGTGATATATACATTGGACGGAAAAGTCACGCACTCACGTCGCTGTTATTGTCAACCATGCAATTTGTTCTGTTCTGCTCCTTTTAGTTTATTGATCGACCGGATAGCAAAATATTTTGTCTGGTCTGGTGGATCACCTTTGAATCATGGTAATATGGTAGATGAATAATCTCAGTGTGATCTATGCAAACACCCCATTAATTACTCCTACTATCAAATAGCCTAATTTCATATATTCTTTGAAACGGTAAGGGATTGTAATTTGTATACATAGTCCCTCCACACTGAAATACAAAGCATTCAAACAATTCTAGGACCAAATAAAGAGTGTAGCAAGAGACTAACTTGTCCCTCGCTAATCAGTTTTTCCATTCTAAAGTTATAAGATGATTGGACTTTTTAAAATATACATTGTTTTACTATATATAAACTTAGCGTGTATTTAAGTACATAGTAAAAACTCTGTATTTAGAAAAGCCAAAACATCTTATAATTCGAAATGGAAGCACTATACAGCTGTTAACTTGCTTAATTTTCTAGTAAGACACGTTCTTTTTATATGTCGTATTAGCTTTGTCCTAAGTTAGGCAGAAAATAGACACAATTAATATATAGCCTCCCGAGCGTCTCCCTGGGGGCAACTCGGGAGGCCCCCAGCGGCGCCACCGAACCACCTCATCCACCCGGCCCTCCTCCGGCCGCCGCCGCTGCCCTCTGGCGCGCGGCGGCGGTGGCCTGCGGCGGCTCCCAAAAACCGGCGTCGGTCGCTCCTCCTCTTCCTTCCCCCTCGCCCCTTCTCCGCTGCCTCCTTCTGCTCTGACAGAATCGACGGCGGTGGCGGTTCCCGGCTGGATCAGGGCTCTTGTGGGCCGGATCCAGCGTGGTGGCGCTCGTCCCCCCTTTGCGACGGCGATGGGTGCGCTTGGTCTCCCACCTCGATGGGTAACCTTAGTGGCGATGTCTGGCCCCCTCGATGGGTATCCCTAGTGGTGGGCGGCTGGACCCGGGGTCGCGGCATCGGTGGCCGGAACGGCGGCGGACGTCTAGATCCACGCCCTTGGGGGCCGGATCTGGCAGGTGGAGGGCTTGGGTCCTCGTCTGGTGGTGCCGCTCCTGTGGCCAGCCAGGAGCCTGCGCGTGGGGGCAGCAGTTTGGGTGAAAACCCTGCTAGGCATCTTACGCCGGGCCGGCGGCGGTGGTACTGACTGTGTCACTCACCTTGTTGAAGGTGTCGTTGAAGCTGTTGCGTCTGCGGGCGTTCAACAACTGGGTGAAAACCTAGCCTGGTTTCTCCGGGCCGGCGGCGGTGGAGCAGTTGGCTCGTCGTCGAAGTTTTTGTTTCGTCAAGGCCGGGATTCCCTACCGCGTCACCCTGTTGCACAGCTCATGTCGGAGGTCGTGTTCGTTGGCGTAACAGCTCGGATGTTGGTTGGCAGGCTTGTATCTGCACCAAGTTCTTTGTGCTGTTGCCTTGAAAGAAGCATCCAGTCTTCAACGGTGGTCATCAATGGTGGTCAGTGTCCAACGTTTTCAGTACCTTTTTAAGGTCTGACAAACATGTTTTGGCGGCCTTGTCTTGACGTTGGAAATCGTATTCTAGAGGAGTTGATATCACGGAGCAAGACTGTTTGTCGCGTAGGACTACTCGAGCCCCTTGGGGATGTAATTCTTTTCGTCAGTTTCCTTCTTTTTATTTTTCCTGATGTAATAATTTGGTCTGATTTTACCCACGGATAGATGAAGCCGGATAGTTTCTATCCTTTATTAAAAAAAAGCTTCGTCCTAAGTTAAGTATTTCTTCTGGAGGACTACATCAAATAGGAAGGAAGTTGTATTACTGGGGGACCTGATGAACCAGGAACCTTTTTGCTTTATTCACGAGCACCAGCGTGCATAAAAAGATGTCTGGACGCTAAACATACCCCTTTGAGATCTAAAGAATAACGTGGTTTTATGATGATCTGACCGTCGATCCATCACCGGAGCTGAAAAGGAGAGGAAAGAAAGGGGCAAAAGTACCGATGCAAGCAGCTGGCATATTGAAAAAAAAAGCTTTTTTGATATTTTCCTCTTGTTGAGTTGATGGCTGCATCTGGTACTCCAGACCAGTTACGCTGCATAATGACTGCCCTACGGTTAGTACAGAAATGTGTAATTGTAGAGTATGTGCTCTCATAATCTCATTATTGCATATGAACAAATAAACAGACAGACAAAATTAGCAGAGCACTTCTGAAAAAAAATCACTAATAAGTACTTTCTAAAAGTCACAATTTGAAGTGCTGGTAATGTTTTATATAATTTATTTGGATTTATAATAGTTTTACTCTATTCAAATCTAGAATTGTATTGTTTTGAACCATAGTTGTATACGTGAGAATTGCGGCCTTGTTTAGTTCCCATGTCAAAACTTTACATCCATCACATCGGATGTTTAACACATGCATGGAGTATTAAATATAGACTAAAAAATAACTAATTATACAGACAGCGAGTATTTTACGAGACGAATCTTTTAAGCCTAATTAGTCCATAATTTGACAATAAAGTGCTTCAATAACATATGCGCTAATGATAAATTAATTAGGTTTAATAAATTAATCTCACCGTTTACTAATAGATTCTAAAATTTGTTTTTTTATTAGTATCTAAACACCCTCTGCAACACCTTCGTCTGAACAAAGCCTCAAAGCATGTGATCATCGTCAAGGAGAAGGACAGAACTAGGGATTAGCCTAACGAGTACTCCCTCCATTCCAGAAAAAATGTCGTTTTAGGTTTTTCAGACATCATGTTTGACCGTTCGTCTTATTTAAAATTTTTTAATAAATTTTATTTATTTTGTTATGACTTATTTTATCATTAGAGATACTTCAATAATGATTTATTTATTTTATAATTTGCATAAAATTTTTGAATAAGACGAACGGTCAAACACGATGTCTGAAAAACCTAAAACGATATTTTTTCTGAGACGGAGAGAGCAGTATATTTGACCTGGCTTTGATCCAACGCCAACCCATCTCTTCTCCGTTGCCCCTCTTCCCCATCCATCCGTCCATTCCAGATTTTCCAGTTCACGCACGCCGGCGAAAGGAAGGGAGAGAAAAAAAGGACCAAGCTTTCTTCCCTGTATCGACAGCACGCCCGGGACTCACGTGCGCGACACGACGCGGTACTAGTACAAGAGGTGGGCAGCGGGTGGTTGCCCCGATCGGCCGCCTCCCATGGTCGGCCCCAAGCCCAGCAAGCCGAATCGGATGTGCAAATCCAAGAGCGCCATCGCCACCGCCAACTCCACCTCCTCCTCCGCCATGGCGGCCGCCGCGGCGGCGGCATCCACGCCGCGCACGACCGCGACCTCCTTCCCCGCGGTGTCGTCCTACTCCACCTCCTCCTCCACCACGGCGTCCTCCTCCGCGGCGTCCCTCGCCGCGCTCCGCGACTCCCTCCCGGAGCTGCCCCTCCTCTTCACCTTCCACGACCTCGCCGCCGCCACCGCCAACTTCTCCGCCGCGCACCGCCTCGTCCCCGCCGCGCCCTCCTCCTCCAATTCCTTCCGCTGCGCGCTCCGCGGCCACCCAGCCGCCGTCTTCCGCCGCCCGCTCCGCCGCGACGCGCGGGACGTGGCCGCGCGCCTCGCCGTGCTGGGCCACTGCCACCACGCCGCCATCGCACGCCTCCTCGGCGCCGCCGCGTCCCCCGACCGCACCACGCTGTTCCTCGCCTACGAGCTCGTCCCCGACGCGTCCCCGCTGTCCGTGCTGCTCCGGAACCCCAAGAACCCGTCTTTCACCCCGCTCGCGTCCTGGCACTCGCGCCTCCAGCTCGCCGCCGACGTTTGCGACGCGCTCTACTACGTCCACCTCCAGGCCGACACCGTCCACAACCGCCTCTCCGCGTCATCCGTCCTCGTCTGCGGCGACGGGCCCCTCCCCCGCGCCAAGATCGCGCATTTCGGCGCGGCCGACCTCGCCGGCGAGCTCCCGGTCGAGCACAAGGACGACGACGGAGGAGAGTCCAAGGGATCCTCCTCATCCTCCTCGGGCGGCCACCGCCGCACCAGCAGCCGGGGGAGGCGGATCGAGGGCACACGCGGGTACATGGCGCCGGAGCTCGTGGCGGGCGGCCCGCCGTCGCGCCGCTCCGACGTGTTCGCGCTCGGCGTCGTGCTGTTAGAGCTGGTGTCCGGGCAGGAGCCGGTGCGGTACGAGCTGGTCAACCGGGGCACGGGCGAGTACGAGAGGACGTCGCTGATCGACACCGCGGCGGCCGCTGTCGCGGAGGGCGGCGGAGAGGGGATGCGGCGGTGGGTGGACCGGAGGCTCAGGGACTCGTTCCCCGTCGACGCGGCGGAGTCGCTCACCACGCTGGCGCTGCGCTGCGTCGCCAAGGACCCCCTGGCGCGGCCGGACATGGCGTGGGTGGCCGCCAAGGTGTCCAAGCTCTTCCTGGAGGCGCAGGAGTGGGCCGCCAAGTTCAATGTCCCCACCGACATCTCCATCTCCATCGCCCCAAGGTGATGGATGGTTGGTTCCCGGTGCTGCTGGCGCCATTCCCGGCCAAAGCGACTTGCCGATCGCTACAGTTGACCCTCGAGTTGCTGATCTTATCATGCTAGCTACGCTTAGCGATTGCTATAGAGTTGAGGATTTGAGAATTGAGATGCTGATAGATAGCAGTATAGAGCTGTCGCTACTACCACTGAGGACATAGATTGCCTTGGACTCCAATTGATTCATTCTTAATTTGGGAGGAGTTTAGGCTTTACATAGATAGATTATAAACTTCGTTTTTCCCCTCTTGTTCTTATCGCTGATGTACAAAGGAGTGACATGTTATATATGGTACTAGTAGTACATATAGAGATTCAGCTTTGGTTGATAAATATCAGATGCAATTTGGTCAGGCTGTGATTAGGCCGATGTACACTTTTTAACTGTCAATGGAAGAAATCCTGGAGTTTGTAGAAATTGGTCATTGATGCGTGTATGCATGGATAGATGGCCTGGGCATCTCTTGGATGGATCCTGCCGACTCTTGGCACAACATTGCCACGGTTTGTTATTTCCTGCTGTTGATGTGGATGTGTCTGAATTTTGATGGGCAATTCAACGAGGAGAAAACTGCAACCCCTATTTTCTTCAGGCAGCGTCAGCGTCCATGGAATCAGGTCGCCTAGTGCGGCATGTGCATGTCGTAGACGGCACGCACGACGACGGCCAAGGAATCGGATGCTGCTGCCGCTGCCGTTGCCGTTGGTTGCTGTGTGAGACTCAGATTTCTCTCCTTCCAGCTCATCCACTCACAGGAGTAGTAAATCACACATGTCGCAACGACATGGCTGCGACCAAGATGAGACGAGATAAGAACCTGATCCCGATGCATCAGAGAGGAGGAACATGGTCGAATTCTACCATGCCCTCGTTTAGTTCACAGAATAGGGGAGAAAAACACTGTATCAGAATTCCTGTAGCATTTCGTTTGTATTTGGTAAAAATTATCCAAATTTTGACTAACTAGCCTTAAAATGTTCGTCTCGCAAAATACAACAAAACTGTGCAATTAGTTTTTTATTTCATCAACATTTAGTACTCCATGCATTTGCCGACATTTTGATGTGACGGAGAATCTTCTTTTTGCATAGTGAAATTTGGGGGAGAATTGAGGAACTAAACGAGGCCCATGCTAACTAGGCTACCAAATAAATAGTTCTGTAGTCTTTCTTTGAAGTTGGAAGGAATGCAGGAGCAGGTCAACACAACACAACCATGGTTTTGTGATGTCATAGCAACACAAGCCATTGCTACGTGATTGATTTTGCTAGGCAAGCTTTATGTGTGTGTATATATATATATATATATATATATATATATATATATATATATATATATATATATATACCTTACAGCTTGCTACAAAATAACTTATTCTGTAGCTACTTTGAGTTACGATAATTACTATGTTAATTTACGAGATTTTAGTAACTCCTTACTATGTGATTTACTATAACATTATGGTAAATATCCCCATGTGTTATAGTAATTCAACTATCGTAAATATATACTGACATTGTCATAAATTAGTATATAAAATTATCGTAAATAGAGGTGGCTACAAAATAACTTATTTTATAGCTAGCTATAGAGTATACTCTCCCTATATATATATATATATATATATATATATATATATATATGTGTGTGTGTGTGTGCGCGCGCTATTCTACACCCTAGGTGTAGAATATTGGCCCTGTTCGGTAGACTGTTTTTTTTTTTGCTTATAAGCCGGCTGTGACTGATTTGCTGTGAGAGAAAAATACTGTTCCACGGCTGATAAACCGTGCTAATAAGCTCAGCCGAACAGGGGGATTATTCTACACCGTGGACCCAACTAGCCCACCCGAACTAACCAACCGACGCAGGGTGTGTTCACTTCGCGAAAAGTAGCTGAAAAGTTACTGTAGCATCTTTCGTTGTTATTTGACAAAATTTATCCAATTATGGACTAACTAGGCTCAAAAGATTCGTCCCGACATTTACAGACAAACTATGCAATTAGTTATCTTTTTTACCTACGTTTAATGCTTCATGCATACATCAAAAGATTTGATGTGATATGTGTAAGAGAAAATATTTTAGGTTGGGAGGGGGAAGTGAACGCGGCCCCAACTAGTATCGACGCGCTCCGCTCAGCCCCTCCCGATCCCGCCCCACACCCCGCGCGAGGCGTGACCCTCGGGCCTCAGAGTCTCGGACCCTCCGCATGCGCTCCGGCTTTCTCTGCTACGGGAGGGACATGCAGCGGCAGCGCATGCACCTGCACCTCTAGGCGGCCCCCCACGTGACATGCATGCACCTCCTGGTCTTTTCTTTCGACTCATCTCCGTGTCACGCCTCATGCGGCTACGCTGAAGACTAAGGCCGCGTTCACTTCCCCTTCCAACCCAAAATATTTCCTCTTACACACATCACATCAAATCTTTCAACGCATGCATGGAGCATTAAACGTAGGTAAAAAAGATAACTAATTGCATAGTTTGTCTGTAAAGTTCGAAACGAATCTTTTGAGTCTAATTAATCCATAGTTGGACAAATTTTACCAAATAACAACGAAAAGTGCTACAGTAACTTTTCAGCTACTTTTCGCGAAGTGAACACACCCTAACGTAACAAACAAACTAATTTCCATGCTATTGGCGTGCATGTGGCCGTAGGCTATTGATTTTTATTTGCATGCATACAAACAACAACATAGCTTTTTGTCCCAAGCAAGCTGGGGTAGGTTAGAAATGAAACCCAAAAGAGACGAGAAAACAGGGAGACACATAAAGGGACAAAAAGAGCACGAGACAAAAAGAGGTCACAGTTCAGACACGTTGATTGCCAATCTCCAAGCGCTCCTATCCATAGCTAAATCCTTAGGGATATTCCACTCCTTAAGATCTCTCTTAATGGACTCGTCCCAAGTTAGTTTAGGTCGACCTCTACCACTCTTTACATTATCGGCCCGCTTTAGAACTCCACTACGCACCGGCGTCTTAGGAGGTCTCTGTTGAACATGTCGAAATCATCTCAACCGATGTTGCATACATACTAAAAATAAATTAATTCGTTCGCCCCCTAATTAATGGCCTTTCGCTATCAAGGAGTGCAAAGGTCTAATCGTGTCCGCCAGCCCACTGTGTGGACATATGTGTTGCTAGTAGTTTGGTACAGCTGCCAAGCGAAGGGCAAATTCATCAAGTACTTTGTTTAGTATCTTCAAGTATGTTATTAGTATCTTCAAGTATTGTCATAATATTTTATCAGTAGCTTGTTACAGCTGGTATCATTACTTCAGTAAAGTTGCTAGTACATTTAAGTAGTTGTCAGTATCTTTAAGTATCTTGTCAGTATCTTTAAATATCTTTGAGTATTTTGTCAGCACTTGATCAGTAGCTTAGTACAGCCGGTACTATAACTTCAGTAATTGCTAGTACCTTTAAGTAGTTGTTAGTATCTTCAAGTATTTTGTCAGTATCTTCATATTTTTTTGGCAGTGTCTTCAAGTATTTTGTCAGTAGTTTAGTACAACCTGAAGTATAGCTTCAGTAGTTGCTAGTACCTTTAAGTAATCGTCGGTATCTACAAGTATTTTGTTATTTTGTTAGTAGCTCGGTACAACTGGTACTATAACTTCAGTAGTTGCTAGTACTTTAAGTAGTCGTAAGTATCTTTTCACGTATTTTGTCAGTATCTTCAAGTATTTTCTCAGTATTTTGTCAGTATGTAAGTATGTTTAAGTATTTTCTCAGTACTATGATTCCATTAGTAGCTTTTAGTATTTATTAATTTTTTCAGTACTTGACGGTATTCAGTATCTTCCAAGTCATTATAATCCTTCAGTACATGATATGTTGAATGTACTTGTCAGTACTTGTTTCAGTACCTCGCATGATTTGATTTAACATCCTGATAAAACAGGAGAAGCAACGAATTACCAAACAGAGGTAGATGCATATTATCACTTCTTTCTTCAGATCACTACTAGTCAATAGCCAACTCAAGCTGCCTCGACAGGAACAGTGAGCGGAACATGAACCATACAGTATCAGTCAGTAAACTGAAGCTAAAATCCTTCAGAAAAGAGCAGAGATTACTATTACTACATAAAAGAATGTTTCCATCTTCTTTATTGTTATCTCCAGAATGCTGCAACGCTCGTAACCGTCTACCAAAGCAGCAACCTAAGCTATCCAACAGCAGCACACCGACATGGTGGTTCACCTGCTTCTTGTGTGATGAACTGATGGCGATGGTGATTACTTAACAACATTCAGTAGTGTGCAGGAGCATTCAGTATTTCTCAGAAACGCGCAGTCGAGCAAGGGACCACTGCCACCGGATTCACCTCGAGCAGGGATGACACATGGCAAGGGAGGCTGCCGCCCTCGTTGTCGAGGAAGCCGCGCCGCCGTCCTGGTGCCCGCACGTCGCAGCCACGGGAGGCCACCACCATCGTGAGGAAGTCGCTGCTTTCCTTGCTCGACCGGCGGTGGAGTCGTGGACGGGAGGGGGGCACGGCCTCCGGTGGAGTCTGAGCGCCGCCGGTTGAGTCGACGACGGGAGGGGGTGCCACCGCCGATGGAGACGAGCACGGGGAGGGCGCCGTCACCAGATGCACCCTGGACACTGGATTCGATCCAGACACCGGTGGGGAGTGGGGTGGGCAGCAGGGGCCGGTGGGGGAAGAGGCTGCCGCCGCCGCTGGGGGAAGGGTCCGCCGCAGCTCAGGCCGGCGCCGCCGTTGGGGGCTGCGAACGCCTCCTCCATGGCCGGCCGTGCCAGCAGGTCAGGCCACCGCCGCCGCTGTGCTCAAGTTTGGGGAGGTGTGGATGGCCGTGGCTCCGCCGGGGTTGGGGAGTGCGCGCTCCGGTGGCAGGGTTGGCGTGTGTGTATATATATATATATATATATATATATATATATATATATATATATATAATGTCATGCTGCATCGTGGTCGTGGATGACCTTGCATGTTCCTGCCAGAAGCTCAAGCCAAAAATCATGGAGAGCTCAACCACCAAAACAGGGGGAAACCAGAATAATAATCAGCCAGACCGCAGTATTTTTCTCTCACATAAAATCAGTCAAACAGTCCATTTAGAAAGAAACCATAAGGAAATGGTGCTGGCTGATGTCATCGCCCACCATGCCCACCGGATGGAAACTCGGATCAAATGAATAAATGATCTGGCTATTTTTATTGGCGCATGCCTGCCTGAATCTTTCGAATTTAAGGACGCGAAGGAAAGGGGCAGTACTCATTCACATCCTCTCATATCATAGGAGATCCGCACAGTTAAAACCAATAATAATACATTACAAGAGTGTTAATCCAACATGGAAGATGCATAGTTCTACATCTGCTTTGCCCTTTCCAGGCCCATGAGGTTTCCCGCGAAAATGCATATGCCTGTCGATTGCAGCGCGCTCACCATCAGGCCATTGTCACCATCCTCTCAATTGCTGTAAACAAAGAGTCAAAAAGATGAAATTGAGTTCCATTTCGATGCTGGTGTCAACTATTGTCATATATAGGTATATCACACAAAGTCACTCAATAGTTCAGATGATTTTTGAATTAATTTTCCTAAGTGCCTGATAAAATTTAAAATCCAGGTTACCCATCCCAATTAAGCATGAGGGCCAGAGCTTGGTGAGTTCCTCATTTCTGTTTGAAAACCTTTTGTTTATGGACAGTTCATCCAATTATTCAAGGATGTATAGCTAATTCCTTACATCCTCATATCTCATATAGAGTTAGCAAATAAATAGTTTGAATTATTTTTCCTAAGTGTCTGATAAAATTTAAAATCCAGGTTAGCCATCCCAATTAAGTATGATACCATGTTAAACTGTTAATGTAGCAGAGGGCCAGAGCTAGGTGAGTTGCCCATTTCTGTTTGAAAACCCAACGTGTATGGACAGTCCATCCAACTATTCAAGGATGTACACCTAATTCCTTACATCCTCACATCTCATATAGAGTTAGCAAATAAGCCTTCTACTTCAGCTAACCATCTGTCACATTCTTGTTGTGCCATACTCAGTGGGGAACAGAACAAGATAGGTCAACTTGAAATACGGGTTCAACTGTTAGTATGCGTTGATTGTATGAAAGGTCACTGTCAAAACCAACTATGCACTCAGTGACAATGACATGCACTTCTGCAGCATGAACCTAGAAAATAAATATGGTGGGAGAAACTGAAACCTGCCCACATATATTCCAAAGCAATATAATTTGCCATGCAACTTGGCACATATTTTCGCATGGCACAGAATACAATACAATGTGAAAGATCAACTTCATATTCCTATGCCTAGCATATAGTAAAGGAATTTGCAGCCATTTGCTAATATAATAGGTGACTGCAAGAGATAGGCTTAACAAATGCCTATAAATCACCATGACATCCAGTCGAGCCATTCTTGGAAATGCCATTGAGAATTGAAGTTCCAGTATGAGAACTTTCTCGCATTCACACCAAAACTGAGTTTTGCAGACTAAACACTAGTAATGATGCAATTGCATAGAATGAAAGGAAGAAGACATGTCAGGTCTTGGAGTTATGGTGAAATGTTTGGCTCTCAGACTGAGAAATGCTTTTGAATAATCATGCATTCAGATATTAAATGGCTGCATCATCTTAAAGCAAGTGGAAGCACTAGCATGTCACACTATCAATTCATAATGCTTTTGAAAATTAAGAACACTACTCATATCCAGAGGGTAGGGACCAAACAGTTTTGTAGGGCAACATATTGTGCTTATTTGACAGATATAAACTGCTTCCATGTTAATCATGCATACCTTGAAGCCAGATTTGTTATTAGTTGAACCACCCAGCATCTTCCTTGCAGGCTTCAGTATTTGGAAGGAGCACATCAATGTCTCATCTACACTCATCATGGCACCAGCGTTATCGAATTCTCCACAGTAGTTAGGGGCTGAGAATATTGTTACGAGTTGGCGGTTAGCGAAAAACTCATATCCATCTTCAACAACCTGCACTCCAACAATGCAAAAGCATAAGTAAACGATTGATACACTTATAGTTTATAAGGGAATATGTAGGTCACGTCTTTAAGAACACAGCAACCTGATGAGCTCGGCAGATGAGGTCCAAATCATGCTTCTCAAGGAATTCATTAACTTTATCAGGACCAAATGTGAATGAAACACCTCGATCATTCATGGCCCAGCCTGTTGCTTCATTGGAAGGATCAGACCAAAGAAGATCACAGAGCAATCCAGTATCAGGTACGTCTGTGGGGCGATTCAGGTTGAGTATTTGCTCAAGCTTGTTCAACTCTGGAGATAGACCGCCATGCATACAGAGAATCTTGTCATCTATCAGTGCTGACACTGGCAAGCAGTTAAAACAGTCTGTGAATGTTTTCCAGAGCTTTACACTGAATCTGCGTTTGCACTCGTCATAAAAACCATAGATGCGATTTACTGATGCGCATTCATGGTTGCCCCTTAGAAGAAAGAAGTTCTCCGGGTACTTGACCTTGTAGGCCAAAAGAAGACATATTGTTTCCAGGCTTTGCTTTCCACGATCCACATAATCACCCAAGAAAAGGTAGTTCGCCTGAGGCGGATAGCCACCATAATCAAATAGCCTCAGGAGATCAGAGTACTGCCCATGGACATCACCTGATCAGAAGAAAATATGTGAGATCGATATTTGTCAGGAAGCTTCCCTAAAGGTATTTCAGGGTAATACTCTGATTAACCAAAATCACTACATATATCATTACAGGTACTCAAATAGATTCTTTTTATTTGAAAATTTATTAACTGAAGGATTTACTTTTATCGAACATGGAAGGAAGTATTATCAGTGTTTGTATGACCTAAGATCTGCACAGCAGCGGAGCCAGAGTTCATCACATACAATTTATGCCACAGCATGAAAACCTATAAGGTGCCCCACCCCATGTGAGAACGACCACAACTAGATTTTTTTTATTTGAAAATTTATTAACTGAAGGATTTACTTTTATCGAACATGAAAGGGAGTATTATCATTGTTTGTATGACCTAAAGATCTGCACAACAGCGGAGCCAGAGTTCATCACATACAATCTATGCCACAGCATGAAAACCTATAAGGTGCCCCACCCCATGTGAGAACGACCGCGACTGGAGCCGGACCTTAGACCTGTGCTTGGCATGGGAGAGACGAGGGGATTTTTCCCCAGCCTGAAAACTCGCTCCCCAAGAGGAGTCGAATCCAGAACCTGAGGAATGTTACTCAAGCCACCTAACCAACTCACCTAGAGGCCCTTGAGTGCATTTTTGTCAGCAATGCATGCGAACAACTAAACATTCAAGACTGATGATAATCATCCAGTTTACATAGCACGCTTAGTGAACTTTCATTTAAGTATACTGCTTTCATTTCTCATGATTATAGGCATCTATGTTGTTCACTTTAACATCAAAATACCATGACTGCAACCATGCTGTGAAACATTATCATCCTTCCACAAATAGCAGGAGCCCTCTGCCCCTCTCAAAGATTGAAGATGTGCTGTATTTGTGGAACATCTGAAATGTGATTTTGACATTGCCATTTCATCATGCAAGCGCAGCAATGATTACCAGTAACCCAAAGCATCGATACCTCAACATTTAGCATCACTAGTTGAGGGTACGCACAAAATATATAATAGGGTCATCAGATCGATGGTAAAAACTAGAAGCTTTCTTTCGGCAAATAGAATCAGAGAGTTTCTATTCCAAGTATGCCTAATCACTACAAACAGGAAACAGCTACCAACATATGTACACCTATATTCCAGTCCTCAATCGATTCTTCAAGCCATGACGACAGTCAGAAGGAGGATTGGGAATGGATACTTTTAATCACAAGATCGGGTTCAGGACATCAGCAAGACCCAAAAAAGGCACAGACCAAACAGCGCGATACCCCGTTGACCAACCAAAGCAGTCCCCAAGATGTCATCTTGGGTGCTACCGAAACGAAGAAATTGCTCAGGAGCCACGGGAGAAGGGGGGAAATACCGCAGATTTTGATGGGGGCCTCGAGCTCCAGCAGGTTGGGCTGCGAAAGGAAGATCTCCTTGGCGGCAGCGCAGAGCTGCTTAATCTCCGACTCCGACAGCTGCGCGTTCTTCCCGGGCTTGAGATTCTTCACCTCCAGAAGCCGGCGTATGACGTCGTCAAGCAAGGCCGGATCCATCTTGAGCTCTTCAACACTCACACACCACTCTTCTCGAAACTTCTCAACAACCCAAGGCTAGTAACAGTCAAAGGAAAAACGAAATCTTTACAAGAAAAAAACGCAAGCACAGATCGAAGAAATCGCGGCTGCTCTACGCTTGGGATGGACCACAGGAGGGGGGATTTGGTCTGTGATCGGCGGTGTCTTGGTGACACAAAGATGCAACCTTTTTGCTTGGTCAGCTGGTCTCTCTGGGCTTCTTTTTTATCCTATTTTTTTTCCCAACTAGGATGCTCTCCGGCTGCTCTTGTTCTTGCAGATGGGGGAGGCAGTTTGGTGGGTTTTTGGAGGGGATTCGGATTGGATTCGCGGCTGTCCTCTCTGGTTTCTTGCTCTTGGCATTGGTAATGGGTCTCCCCTTCTCTCTCTCAAGCACTGCCCTGTCGTCTCTCTCTCTCCTCCCCTGTGCCAATTCCCCAAAGACTTGTATTGGACTTTGGAATTAAAGCAAAGCCATTTTATAGATAGGCCCTCTGTTTACTTCCATGTCATGTCTGAGTCCTTGGCTGGAGATTACAAGAACAAAAAAAATATAGTTTTGGACGGATGCCGTCTCTTTCTGGAGAAAATTGCTATTTGATGGCTCTCAGAAGTGGGCTTCGCTGAAATGGACTCCTAAAGGTGGGCTTCACTGGGAAGGGTTCATCAAATGAGACTAAACCGTTGGAATGGACCTGATCACTTTATAAAATTATTTACACAATCTGAGTCAACAGGAGCATTTGACATTACCCTTTTGCCCCTTGCTAGCTTCTTATCTGTTCTTGGATCCGTTCTGTTCGTGCGTGCGTGAGGCTGCCGTTCTGTTCGTGCGTGAGGCTAGGAAAGGGAGCTGAGGGGCGCCGCCCGCTTCCCCGCCGCCGACTGCCTCCGACGGCCCCGTCCCCGCCTGGCGGCTGTGCTCCGAGCTTCCACCACCGGCTGCTGTGTACCCGTCGTGTTTGGCCCCCGCTTTGGGCCCACCACACCGCGCTCGTCCTTCCTCGCCCGTCGCGCAGCTCGGCAGTCGGCCGGCTCGTTGTTCGTTTCTCCGTGCAGGGGATACGACGGAGCCAGACCGGCAAGGGAGCTGCAGCGTGTGCTGGTTTGGTTGGCAGGTGTGGGTCCAGAATTCGATGGGGTTGTAGCAATGTAGATGAATGTGTTGGGATTGCATTTTTAGTGTCACACTGCAGCTATGTTTTAGGTTCATGTGTTATCTTGTTATATTTGAGACCATAATGTTATGTATAGTTTCTGAAATGATGTAAGATTATGAGCAAGTTGATAATATGATGTTCAGTTCACATCTCACATTGCAGATTGTCATTGGATAACATAAACAGTACAGGTGCAAATTGTCATTGAATTACATAGACAATACTTGTTCAGTTCACTTCTCACATAGACAGATAGTAAAAAGATACATTATTTGTAAATGCTCAATTTTTTTATGCTCAATTCACTTGGTCTTCAACTTCCTTGGAATCAACTTTTTTGGAGGCGATCTCTTGAGGGGTGAATATTGCATGGTTGCCTGGTCAGTTCCACCTTCTCCCATCAAAATAGCAAGTTGACTGCAAAAGTGATTTTGTGAGACATATTTCAGCTTTTAATTGCATCAACACAACAGCAATAAGTTGATAGTATTCCCAACCTTCTAGTCACCCTGATGGGGCTGTCTTGCATTATTGACTCTTTAGTTGGCTTTGATGGACTTTGGACAGCAACAATGTTTTCCTGGACATTTGGGGCTGCACCATTGTCATCTAAATTTGCTTCATTTTCCTGGACATTTGGGGCCACACCGTTGTCATCTATATTTGTCTTGGTCTTTTGCTTTTTCTGGCTTGGTACTTTAGCTTTGTCACCATACTTGGTTGTGTTCTTTCTTGGCTTTCTCTTCCTGCAAGATCAAAATAAATTGGTTGCAGTTAGTTTAGCACAGCAAAAAAAAATTAAAGAGATGTATTGTGTACTTGCCTTTTCTTTGTGCCATTAAGTCGGCACTTATAGCTTGTTTCACCGTGACCTAACTCTCCACATCCCTTGCACTTTCTTTTCCCTCTAATCATCTTCTTTTTAAATTTGTCAGCCTCATTGGCAGCCTCCTTATCAGCTCCATAGATGGGTAAACGGTACCCAGATCCATGCTAGGCTTGTTTGGGTCATATAAGATCCTCCTCTCCCCTGGAATGTCATCATCAACAGGAATGGCAGCACCATGTGTATCTTCCACAGCATGAGCTTTTTCGTTATCACCATCAGCACCAGCTGTTGTGGTAGCCTCCTTAGCAGCCTGCTCAGCCTTATCATCCTCATCCCTTAAACCCAAAAGCACATACACCTGGTCTTCATCAATGAGTTCCAACCTTCCCTCTTCTTCATCTTGCCTCTCAAGAATCTGCAGTGTAGCCCAATCAACAAGCTGTCCTTCTTGGTGTGGGTGTTCTGCATTTTCGAAAATACCACCACCACCACTACCACCACCACCACCATCAGCAAGAAGACCCACAAGAGCTAAACTAGGCTCAGGCTCCCCATCGAGCCTGGATAAAATCGTTGATAAGTAGAATGAAGTTAGATGTACAGCCTTCTAATTTTCATAAATCCCAGGTGAAACTACTCAAGTTAGCTGCTAATATATTGCATGTTACATTACCCACCTTGCAGACACAGAGATGTTTTCTGAATCAGACATCTCTGAAGATAAGAGGTTAAGCTAGGTGCATTCCATGCCTAGTTAGATCCATGGGCCTCCAAACTCTAGGGTTCATGAGCACAACAGTCGGATTCATAGTTTCTGGCAACATGAATCAACAAATGCACAAAATCAAAGGGAATCGGAGTACTCACCTCTCTCCAACTGCGCTCGGCACTGTTGCCACCAGCATAGCGACGGCAGCACAGGAACTGGCGCAGCATGCAGCAGAGTTGGGGGACGAGGAAGGAACGGAGCGGCGCTGCGGGCCCAGAGCCGGGGCCGGACGAGCCCGTCGGAGGCGGGTACAGGGACGGCGCGCTGGTCAGGGACGGGGCCGGGGCCGTCGGAGCGGTCGGCGCCAGTGAAGCGAGCGGTGGCCCTCGGCTCCCTTTCTCCTTTCTGGTGCACGGACGAACGGAGCCGCGTCTGGTACAACGGATCCAAGAACAGATAAGAAGCTAGCAAGGGGTAAAAGGGTGATGTCAAACGCTCCTGTTGACTCAGATTGTGTAAATAATATTATAAAGTCATCAGAGTCCATTCTAGCGGCTTGGTCTCATTTCATGAACCTTTCCCAGCAAAGCCCACCTGTAAGGGTCTATTTGAGCGAAACCCACTTCTGAGAGGCACCAAATAGCAATTTTCTCCTCTTTCTGCTCTCCACATCTACTCATCTCCTTTTCGTCTGACAGATCGTTGCTCTTTGGAGCCTCGCATAGCAGTATCCTTCAGGAATCAGATGGAAGAGACCAGTCAGTGGCAACGCTGATGTTCGAAGAAAATGTGGGTGCAGGCATGATTTATGACTTTCTTCCTGTGGCCCTGTTTAGTCCCACCTAAAAATTTTTCAACCCGTCTTATTAAGCCCTTATTTAGTTCTCAAAATATTTTACAAAATATTTCAGATTCCCATCACATTGAATCTTTAGACACATGCATGAAGCATTAAATATAAATAAAAAATAAAACTAATTATACAATTTAGTTGTAAATCACGAGACGAATCTTTTAAGCTAATTAATCCATGATCGAACAATAATTGTCAAATAACAACGAAAGTGCTACAGTAACACTATAGTTACATTTTGCAAAATATTTTGGGAACTGAACCAGAGCTAAATATTTGGACACATGCATGGAGCATTAAATGTAGATAAAAAAATTAATTGCACAGTTTACATGAAAACCACGAGACGAATCTTTTAAGTCGAATTAATCCATGATTAGCCATAATTGCTACAGTATACCCATGTGCTAATGACGAATTAATTAGACTTGATAAATCCGTCTTGCGGTTTCCAGACGAGTGATGTAATTAGTTTTTTTTTATTAGTATCCGCTCCTTCTGACATCCCTAAAACATCTGATGCCTTCGCCCACAAACTAAACTAGGCCTGTACTGCATTTGTCCTCGCAATTGCTAATTGTAATGTGACGCTCTGAGCGGAACATGGAGGTCGCTATACATGTAATTTTCGCTAGAAACAAAATTAGTGCTGGTATGAGACCGCAAAAAGTTTATACGCTGCAACATGGTGTGGTGTGAGCACTTCATGTCCATGGTTAAGGCATCATCAAGTTGACCTGTTGTGCCATGACCAAAATGGAGGAATTCAGATTTCAAAGCAGGAAAAAGAGGCAAAGAAATAAACTAAAGAATCAGCACTACTTTTCAGCTAAGAAACAATATTTTTCTCTCGCAATAAATTATCAACATCAGCAGCAGCCGCACAAACCATCAGCCGAACAGTGCACTAGTTATTGTAGGATATGATGGTACCAGTTGCAGAAATAAGCGTCTCCTTTTTATATATATAAGCTTTTCTATAACTGCTCCCAACTTTTGGGCTTTATTTGTAGATAGAAATAACTTTCGTTTCCTTTATTTCTATGCAAAACTGCCTGTGCACAGTAGATGTGTCCAAAACTCCATTCAGGCTTCTAGATTTCGGCAGTGATCCTTCTCGAAAAAAAAAAAGATGGATTTTCCCTAGCCATGCACCTCTGGGGAAACTTGTTTCCTGGTCTTAAACAGGGACATCCATTTTACAACCACTAGCACTAGCAGAAAGATGGTGAGTGTATTGTATTGTATATGTATTCTTCAAAGTAGTCTAATCCGAGGAATACATCAGTAGTTGTTGCAGTGAACCACCTTCCAATGATGCAAGCTAGGCTGGAGTACATGTATATATGTATTCCTTTCTGAATGGGATTTTCGACACTCTCGATCTCTTGCTCTTTCTCTGGATGGGGAGGTAGCAGGTGTGTTGTGCCCTCATGCTTATGCATGCGTTATCATGCACATACTCTGGACCAAACCAAAGAACAGACGTGGAAGAGCATGATGACCCAAACTCAAGACTGGCGACCCATGAGTAAGTGGGTTCATACTTGCATGCTTTTCTTTTTGCCATCCTGCCCATGGAATCTTTGAACACGGGGATCCATGCCAATGCCATGGAAACTTCTTCCCAAGGGGACCTACTAATCATTGGTGTCCACAAAAAAAAAGAGGGTGGTCGTTATTTGGGTAAAAAAACATATTATTCACGGTTGCACATGGACAAAAGCATTTATCACATCTAGATCTTGGTCTTAGTTATATGCATCTCAGCTAAAAGAGCAAGTACAACAATTCACCTCAGCTCAAACGAGGAGTGAGAAGTTGCTTGTCACAAGTTTCAACACCGAGCTAGCACAGTTCCTTGTGCTTTGTGGGATCCTCCACCACCCATGCTCCATTGAGTATATGACTTGGCACTACGATCGCGATCATGACCCTGCCTATGAGAGTTGGCTTCAATGCCGGGAGGCTATCGCTCGCATGGTTCGCCGGCTGCCTGCGCTAGTGCCGAAGGTTTGTGGTGGACGATTGAAAGCCCTAGTTTGGTTTTAGATAATTGATGAAACCTAGGGACTAATCATTATGCTAAGTGTGTAGACATGAAATAATAAAGTCTCATGCCAAGTGGTAAAGCCTAGATGATCATGGTGATGATGGTGATGACCACAAAGTGATCAAAAGCTTACTTGGAGAGGAGAAGAGGCAAAATCCTATGGAGCTCGAGACAAAGGTATAGATAGGATTTGCTTTTGGTGATCAAGACACCATAGAGGGTGTGATCATACTTAGGATCGATAGTCGTACTATAAATAGGTGAATTTTCGGGGCTATTGATCACTTAAGTGCCACTAGATGAGGATTCATTTGCATATGCATTTAGATCTAGTGGAGAGTGAAAGCATCTAGGCCCCGAGGTTTGGTTTCGGCAATTGATGACAACGCTTTATTACCATGACTAACGTGTGTTTTGCAGAAACTTTGGTAAGTTAGGTCATGGAGGTTTTAACTGCTTTGGGCACCATGGTATTCATGCCCCTTGATGGAAATCGTTTCGGTTTTCAAAAGAGTGACGTCAAGATTAAGGACGGTTAGTTCCGGATGTCGAGGTGTTGAGAGACATTTGGAATAGTCGTTAGGATCTTCGTTTTTCTCTTTTGGCCGTACTATTAAGGGGGGCATGAGCGGGTAGCTTGACCTAGGCGAGTCCTATGTTTAGGTGTGGTGCACACTTGTTAAACTTGGCGCTAGGCAGCTCTAGAATAGCTCAAAGTTCAGTTGGAAGCAACTTGGTTCAAGTTGTGACGCGTTTCGGAAAGTTTCGGGTCATTTTCCCATGACCGGACGCGGTCCTCAGCATGACCGGACGCGTCCGGTCAGTTCAGTTCCGCGGCTAGGGTTTCAGCTCTGAACACCGGACGCGGTCCTCGCAAGGACCGGACGCGGTGGTCAGAAGTCAACACGTGTCACTTGAGGGAAACACCCGATCGGACGCGACCTGGGTGTGATCGGCGCGTCCGGTCACAGTCCAGTAAGGTCCAGAGACGACCGGACGCGTCCGGTCATCACCGATCGGACGCGACCGCGCGTCCGGTGCGAGTACAGTATGCTCCCTGCACGATCGAACGCGTCCGGTCACCTCTGACCGGTGCGTCCGGTCACTCAGTTGTTTTTCGGTTTTCGACCGTTACGAGCGACCGGCGCGTCCGGTCAGTTCAACCGGCGCGTCCGGTCAGCTCGTGTTTTGCTGAGTCAGTAGGTAACGGTTCGTTTTGTCTGTGGGGTGTATAAATACATCCCCACCACCTCTTTTAGAGGTCTCTTGCTCATTTGATCAGTTGATAAACACCTTTGGAGTGCAAGGGAGTGCAAGAGCACTAGTGAGGATAGAGATTTGAGAATCAAAGCTTGAGAGTTCCTCACTAGCGATTAGAGAGTAGCAAGTGTGCATCCACTTTCTCATTTGGGCTCGTAGTGGTCAAGTGAGAGTTCTAGCTTGTTACTCTTGGTGATCGCCATCACCTAGACGGCTTGGTGGTGATTGGGAGTTCGGTGATCATCCGGCGGAGCTTGTGGATGACCTAACTCATCTTGTGAGCGGTTGTGGGTGATTCACCGCGACAGAGTGTCAAAGAATCAACCCGTAGAGAGCACTTGATCCTTGCGCGGATCAAGGGGGAGTTACACCCTTGCGCGGGTGCTCCAACGAGGACTAGTGGGGAGTGGCGACTCTCCGATACCTCGGAAAAACATCGCCGTGTTCCTTGCCCCTTTACATTCAAGCATTTACATTCTCGTATTTACTTTCATAGCTTGTTTACATTCCTAGACTTGCCATGCTAGACTAGGATTGGAAACTAGGGTGCAAAACTTTGTATCGGTAGACTCTCTAGGAACACAAGTAGACACTAGGGGTGAATTCCGGCTTGTAGGATTTAATTCTTGCATTTAATTTTTAGAAAAGCCCAATTCACCCCCCCCTCTTGGGCATCTTGATCCTTTCAATTGGTATCAGAGCCGTGTTGCTCTATTTTTAGGCTTTACCGCCTAGAGCAAGATGTCTAATGGGGAAGGACCACCTCCCACTTTTGAGGGAGACGATTTTCCATATTGGAAAATTCGTATGGAGGCGTACCTCGAAGCCATAGATGTTGGGTGCCTTAGAGCCGCAACCGAAGGGCTTCCCCCCATAAGGGATCCCGCTAACCCAAGTGGTGACGAGGAGAAGTACGACCGGTGGAATGCAAAAGCCAAAAATGCACTCTACCGGGGCTTAGGCAAATATATCTTCAATCGCGTGCGTAATGCAAAGAACGCTCATGAATTATGGGAAAATCTTTGTGCTCTCCATGAGGGAACTAAGAGTGAGCGTGAGGAACGCTATCACATAGCTTTAAAGAAAATTAATTCTTTTGAGATGCTTCCCAAAGAAAGTGCTAATGACATGTACACTCGCTTGAATGTTCTTGTAGAGGACCTCAATGCTATTGGGCTCACCAAAATGAGCCAATCGGATGTTGCAAGGAAAATCTTGAGTGTGCTTCCCGTTGAGAAGTATGGACACATTGTCACCGTGCTTTACCAAAGTGATCTTTCCACCGCAACACCGACTCAAGTTTTAGGGAAAATCAATGCTCATGAGATGTACATGCATATCACTCCGGAAGAGGGCTCTTCATCTTCCAAGAAGAAAGACTTGGCCTTCAAAGCTAGTCATGACAAGAAGAAGAAGAAGGGCCAAGCCATGATGGTGCAAGAAAGCTCAAGTGAAAGTGATGTTGATGATGAATCACTTGCACTCATGGTGAGAAAGACCACCAAGATGCTAAAGAAGCTCAACAAGAGTGGCATCAAGTTCGATGGCAAGAAGAAGAAATTCTTCACAAGTAGCAAGAGAAAGCCAATCTCGGAGATGGATTGCTACAATTGTGGTGAACTTGGCCACCTAGCTCATCAATGCCCTAGACCACCAAAAGACAAGTACAAGAACAAAAACAAGGGCAAGAAAAATGATTCAAGTGATGAAGAAGAAGAGAAGTGTGGCTCTCCGTGCACGACAACGACACTGTGGACTGCTGCTCCGATAAGAACCACCCTACCGTGTTCTTGAAGCTCAGGCTTTGTAGGTTGTTCTTGTACTCTACTGTCGCCTGCTGTTGCGCCAAGAACAGCCGCTTCTTCGCGCTGCTTGTGCCGGCAGCTGATCCGCCACAGTTGTGCTCCTATATCGCAGGCCACTGCCCCTGGCGAGCGTGAGGGAGGTAGGATAAAGGGTGGCAGCGGTGAGCTCGAGCGATGACTTCAAGGGGAGGGCTAGAGGAGAAGTAAAGGAGAAAAAGAGTGGTGGGTTCCATACATAATAAAAAAATATTTAAAATAGGGAAGAAACTAGATTGTTGTATGGCTTGTCTGTTATGCTAGTCTGTCGTTGATTTAGCTTGGCTTACAGGATAATCTAGTCTATTTCCCTTCTGTTATGCTAATTTGTTAATGACATGGTGTTGGAGTTGTTCCAAATTCACTGCAAGATATAGGCCGGGCTTCTGACGGAGCGAAGCGGAGGCCCGTAAAAGCCGAAGGCTGGGCCGGAGCGTAGCGGAGTCTGAAGCCCGGCCATCAGGCCGCGCCCGTGCATACACGGGGGGTGCGGGGGGCGGAGCCCCCCGCAGTACGGTACATATATACCCTTGCTAGGGTTTCTTGGAGACTAGATTCTCTTGTAAGCCGCCGTAGGCGTGTAACCCAAAACTCTTGAGATAGTGAGATTGTTGCTGGCTGGTGCCCGTGGTTTTTCCCCTTCGCATTGGAGGGGTTTTCCACGTTAAATCGTGTGTCTCCGCTGTGATTGATTCTTGTTTTACTTCATATTCCATACGTCGTTCATAACACATGGCTTGGCTATAAAATAAGCTAAAATAAATTATTATACTTGCTCTAATCTAGGATATCCCTAGTCCCTTGCATAGAAGTATATTTTAAGAGGTATGACATGCTTAAGTTTCATTCTATCATCACGCGCTCCATGCCTGTTCGCATGAAAACTGGGCGGCAAAGAGCTGAATAGCTGTCATCTCATTCTATCTCAAAAATTTCGGCAAGATGGAGGCTCTGCGTGATTAAAAAAGTAATATAATATAGGCATCTGCACTAGTAGCTAATAAATCAGGCTAGGGTCTTGCTGTTCCAGCAGGATCTGTGCGCTTTTTTTTTTGACGGCTCTCGTTTGGGTATAGCTGTAGTATTTGTTCATGTACAGACTCACATCAACCCCACACACATACATCACGCTCACACAAACAAACCTGGAACAGAATTTATTAGAGGCGAACCTCGACAAGAGACGCAAGCTGCGATTCCTAGGAATCGAACTTGCGTCGGCTGTGCTAGCCACCCGAGCATCTACTCATGTACAGACTCACACCAACCCTACATACGCACACCACGCTCACACGAACAAACCTAGAACATAATTTATTAGGGGCGAACCTCAATGAGAGACACAAGCTGCAATTCATAGGAATCGAACTTGCATCGGTTGCACACTCGTCGGCTGTGCTAGCCACCCGAGCACCTACTCATGTACAGACTCACATCAATCCTACACACGCACACCACACTCAAACAAACAAAATTAATTTATTAGGGGCAAACCCCCGACGAAAAACGCAAGCTGGGATTCCTGACAATCGAACTCGCGTCGGCTGCACGCTCGCCGGCTGTGCTAGCCTGCTCGGTTCTTAATTGCTGCAGCTTTGATACGACGAGAATAGGATAATGGGGCAATCTGGCAACCAGCTTTGATAACGAGCACTTGGAGGTCGCCGGAGCTCTGGAGGAGGGGTTCCACGTTTTCCTCGTGTTAGCTTAGGTTATCCGCACTCGTCATACTCTATATTCATCCTCTAAAAGGAATATTTCGTCCTGGTCATCGAGATTCTCTCCTCTATACCACTTTCTTCCGCACTCATTCATCCTCTATATTCATCCTCTATCCACTATTTGGACCCACTTGTCACCTTTTTTAATAAAACCCCTCCACCCCAGGGCTCCTCTCTCTCCTCTCGCGTCCTCCTCCTTCTCTGTCTCCTTCCCCGGTTCAGCGACGCCGCCGGATCCCGCCACCCCGTCCCCCGCGGCTCCCTGCTCCCTCCCACCTGGCCTCCTCTCTCCATCCGCCGGTGGCGGGCGCGGCTCCCGGGAAGTGGACGGCGGCTTCAGGGGCGCTGGGGCTCCGTCGAGGGCGCTTCTCCGTCCGCGAGCCGCGGCCGCGCGCGAGGGCTGCCCGCGCCGCCGCGAGGCGGGCTCGCCGGGCACCGCCGGTCGGCCGTGCGCGAGCGAGGGAGCTTCGGTGCGGTGGAGCTCGGGAGAGGCGGGCCTTCCCCGACGGCCCAGGCGCGTGCACGGCGCGCACGGCGGCCGCAGGAGGCAGCGGCCCCTTCCCCCAACCGGCGGCGCACATCCGGCCCTCCCCGCGGCGACCTCCTCCACCTACCGACACCAGGCGCGTGCTGCTGTGCGGATCTAGTCGGAGCGGGTGCGCGCTCCATGGCGGGCGTCCATGGCGACCTCCTCGCCCCGCCCCTGCTCTAGCCTCCCCTTGGCTCGCCCCACCCGTGCTCTCCCGTGGACGTACGCCGGCCCCACGCCACACTGTCCGATGGCGGACGAACGGGAAGGCCGCTGGATTTGGCGGACGCGCGATGCTCCTGGAGGATAGCGGATGCTTGACAGGAGAGCGCTGCGGCGTTTTTTCCGCCATTGGCGTACTGGAGTAACGCATAGCGTACCCCAGTGCGGACGGTCTTAGCTGCCCAAAATGGATGTCCAGTCAAGTTTCTGCAAAAGCTCTATATATGCTGCACACGCCGATGTAAAGAATTTGAAGGGAACCATTGAAGCTGTACTTCCCTGCTGCTTCTGCTTGAAAGAAGAAAACGATGATGAATGTGTGTGTAGCCGGATTTTAGTTGAAGCGTCAAGTATTCATGCATGACCATTGACCAAAGCGAATATCATAGTTTTAATTTGCGTGCAACAGTTAGCCACCCAAATAAAAAGTGCTTTCAAATTTGCTTTAGAAAAGACAACTTGTGGTAAAGTAATGCTACTCTCCATGCGACGACAAGTGGATGTGTCCAAAAGATGCTTCTGTCCTGTTCATCGCTGTACATAAAAAATGCTCATCTGAATCTAAACTCTGAAGGAAGCAAGCAAGAAACCCGACCGAGGAAGGACCGCAGGAGATGGCCGAGCCCCTCTCCAATGGCGCCGTCTACCAATCGGTGCCTGACACCTATGTGCTCCCGGAGCACAAGAGGCCCGGGAGCTCGCCGCCGTCTTCCGCAGCGGCGATAGCCGCGATACCTGTAGTTGACCTCGGCGGCGATGACCCCGACAGGATGGCGGAGCAGATCGTCGCCGCAGGGAGAGAGTTCGGTTTCTTCCAGGTGAGAAATTCTTCAGTTTGCTCGTGCTCACTCGTCAGTCCCGGAGCAAAGCTGTCTCTGCTCAGGACTCAGGAGCTTCTCAATCCAGCTGAACTGAGACCTTGGGCGCTGTGTGTGACTGACGTACAGGTGATCAACCACGGCGTGCCGGAGGACGTGATGGGCGCCATGATGAGCGCGGCCGAGGAGTTCTTCAAGCTCCCGACGGAGGAGAAGATGGCGCACTACTCCACCGACAGCACGAAGCTGCCGCGGTTCCACACCAGCGTCGGCAAGGAGCAGGAGCAGCTCCTGTACTGGAGGGACTGCTTGAAGATCGGCTGCTACCCGTTCGAGGAGTTCAGGCGCCAGTGGCCGGACAAGCCGGCCGGGCTCGCGGAGGCACTGGAGCCGTACACGGCGGCGGTGAGGGGCGTGGCGCTGCGCGTGCTGCGGCTCGCCGCGTTGGGGCTGGGCCTCGCCGACGAGGCGCACTTCGAGGCCGGGGAGGTCACCGCGGGGCCGGTGATCATGAACGTGAACCACTACGTGGCGTGCCCGGACCCGAGCCTCACGCTGGGTATCGCGCCGCACTGCGACCCCAACGTCGTCACCGTCCTCATGGACAACGGCGTCCGCGGCCTGCAGGCGCGGCGGCACGGCGGTGGGGGAGGTGGAGGGGAAGGGTGGGTTGACGTGGACCCTCCGCCCGGCGCGCTCGTCGTCAACTTCGGGCACCAGATGGAGGTGGTCACCAACGGGCGCGTGCGCGCCGGCGAGCACCGCGCCGTGACCAGCGCGCACGTCGGTCGCCGCGTTCGTCATGCCCGCGATGGGCTGCGTCGTGTCGCCGGCGCCCGGGATGGTGGCGGAGGGAGAGGCGCCCTTTCTCAGGCCCTACACGTACCAAGAGTTCGTCGGCGTGTACACCGCGGCCAACGGCGACAGAGACGCCGTCCTGGCGCAGTTACGGAACCACAATGGCTGACTGACTGCTCGCCGCCTCCTTCTTTCTTTTTTTTCCTTCTCGAAAAACAACCAGCAACAAGTGCGTATTCCGTATATTAGTGATCTGGCCGGTGGCTGTCAACTGTAAGCTATCATTATCTTTTTTTTTAGAGAAAAACTGTCATTATCTATGTCGCGTTAGCTTGATGCGGTGCAACGCAACAATGTTCCGACGTGTCACCATGTCGCGGCCGGAGCTGGACGTGGACGTCCTGCCGCTGCCGGCCCTGTAGGCTGGGCTGGACCATGCCTAGTCTTCTAGGCCCACTGAGCAGAGGAGTCCCAGGGTGCTTGTTTGAGGCCCTCTATAGCAGCGCTCCGAGCGTCTCCGGCCCGGCCTGCTATATCACTGTAGCACACTGTTTACGGAAGCCAAATCATATGAGATCTTTAGATCTTCCCATCAAGAACCACTGTTCTTTCCTGTTCCACCTACGGTGTCTCCCCTCTCTCACTTCACCGGTGGAGCCAAAATTTTGGGCTTCTGCTACTCTTGTGTGTCAGTGAGAGAGGGGGAGGGAGCAGTGAGAAATTTAGCCCCGTGAACAATGGGCTACAGTGACATGGTAGCTGGAGCTGCTCGGAGCACTGCCAAAGAGGGCCTACCCTCCAATCTAGTGGGACATGACTAGAGCTATTTGGCTGATGGAGCTTCTAGGTGTATTCTAGCACAGTGAAAGACGATTTAGCCCTTGCTTGAAGGAAAACGCTAAAGGATTGAAGGGCATTTTAGACATTTGGCTTCTAAAACAAATCCACTATCCAGAGTATAATCTAGATATCAAACAAGTTTGGGAGCCGTTTGGCAGTACTCCCCGAAGCAAATTCTCCGTGAGAATCAGCCACACAACAAGACCCTAAGAATTAAAGAGCGGACCTCTATAGACATGCACTTAGATTATTACTAGCCGGAATCCAGATTTCTCTTAGTTATTTGATGGTCCAAATGGACCCTAATGTGATTTGGAGGACAAAGTGACATCAACACGTCAGAGTGGAGAGCAAGGACATGTAGGATCATTATGTCTCCATCGTCAATCTACTCTCGTCTTCCAGCGTCCAATCGTCCGTACGGATCGTTTTCTTTTTTTTATTTGATCTCCTTTTACATACATGCACTATGATTGTTGATTATGTGCTCTGTTCGCTTGGCCGATAAGCTATGGCTGAAAGTACGGTTCGCTAATTTGTTGTGAGAGAAAAATACTGTTCGCTGACTGAAAAAGTTACTATCTCCGTTTTCGTTTACTTGTGACCGAACTTTTACTGTAGCAATTTTGACCATACGTTTTTTTCTGCAAAAGATTTTTTTTAGATACATTAAGTTTTCACATATATAATTCTTTATTGATCATACTTCATTAGTGTCATATACATGGAAGTATCTAAGATTTTTTAGAAGATGGAGGGAAGTAAATAGAGACGAGGACAGTATATATGTAGTATGAGAATTGTACATATTATTATTGAGCTCCATTGGTTGGTTTTATATGATACTTTTGTGCAGATTTCCAGAGTCTCGTTGGCAAGGATTTTCATTCTCCACCAGCTTAATCAGAAGCTCTACCGAATGAACGGTTTCTGAAGGGGGAAAAAAGAAAAGAAAGTAAAAAACGGTGAAGCCGAAAAGCTATTTTGGAGGCGGAAGCAAAAGCAAAAAAAAGCCATAGTTTCTCCTGATTTTTCTCTTTTAAAACAAGTCCAAGCTCTACCAAAGAGGGTTTTATAGTGCTTATTAAAACAACTCCAGCCGCCGTAGTGTAAATTGAGAAACCGCCAAGCAGACAGACACGTCTGACGTCCACGTCCCTAGAAGAAAGGAAGCAAGCAAGCAAGGAAGAAGAAAAGCAAACGCGTAGCGCAGGCTACACGTTAGGCTGTGTTTAGTTGGTGCTGTAAAATTTTTAAAAGCATAGTAACTCTTTCGTTTGTATTTGGCAATTATTGTCTAATTATGGGCTAATTAGGTTTGAAAGATTCGTCTCGTGATTTACAACTAAACTGTATAATTTGTTATTTTTTTACCTATATTTAATGCTCCATGCATACGTCCAAAAATTCGATGTGACAGGGAATATTGTAAAATTTTTGAAAGTTCGAAGGATCTAAACACAACCTAATTAATCGCAAACATCCGAAGCTAACAAGCAGGCAGCGCCGCCAGCAATAGTAGAGAGAGCTAGCGTGTGAGCGCCGGAAGTCTCGCCGGGAACACCGCATACACCGACGTGGCTGTCTGTCTCTGTCTCCTCCGTCGTCCATAGGTGAGGTGACCCAGCACGCACGCCAACGCCATTGCCGTTGCACTCGCAAGTCTGTCTGTCCCTGTTGGCTCGAACTTACTGCAGGCTGGTTTGTCTGATTTTTCAGCGAAACGAACTGTGTAGGGGCGGGTTTAGATGCAAAAAAATTTTTACAAAACGGTACTATAGCTCTTTTTGTTGTTTGTCGGTACAACAGTATGGGGGTACCCACATCCATCGCTAATAAAAAACTAAAACGACTGAAACCGCAATAAAAGGCAGCCCGCCTCGACCGTGTATCCGGTCCGTCTCGTACGAGGCCCGCTCGACGGAGCGCCTCGACCGCGCTCTGGCTCCGACTCGTACGAGGCACCCTCGACGGGGGCGCCTCGACCGCGCCCCATCCCGTACAGCAAGGTACCTCGACCGCGCTCCGACCCGCGCGAGGCTCGTCCGCCCACTGGGAAAAACTCCGACTCGCGTGAGCCCGGGTCGAGCGCCTCGACTCCTTCTCTTTACCTACCCCGGGACAAAAGCCATAGCATTTAATGCGGTTACCTACTACCACCTACCGGCATGGCTGCGATCAGGATCGACGTGGGAACAATGCCAGTGTCAGACCTCACTGTTTTACCGCCCATCCCGTGATGGGAGGTGAAAACCGTCACTGTACCCACCTTACCGCGCACTGTTTACCATCGATCACCCTCGAGGGAGGATAAGACAAGACCCGTACTCCGCAATCTCGGGGATTCGGCCTTATCCATCCGGCCTCGACCCAACCTCGACGCTCGGCACAGTTCAACGGAAAGGGAAGGACGGTATGGCACGACGCTCCGGGTCATTTCGCCGTCTCGTCTCCCACGACGCCAAGGTGTCCAGGGATGGCCGGCCATTTCCAGGGAACGCCGCTACGGTCAGCTCAACAGGAATCGACAAAACATCATCTCAAGGCTCCCCGTCGTCTTGGCCTCCTCTCGCCCTATAAAAGGGCAGGCCAGGGTTCTACAACGGGGACCGAAAAAACAAGGGAGAAGGCAAGGGACAACAGGCAAGACGCAAGATAGAGATCAATATCTCAAGCAATCACCATTGTCCTCTTTTTCCTCTCTTTGAGACTTGGGCTCGACACCCTCTCTCGCAAGCTTGTAACCCCTACACGAGCACCTCGGTGCAAGGAAATACAAACCTCTCCCTCCCCGCTGGACGTAGGGCCTTCTTTTGCCCGAACCAGGATAAACCCCCGTGTGTTCTCCTTGCATCACCATCCAGGAAAGGGACACGCAGCATTTACTCGTTGGTTTAGGACCCCCTCAGGTCCAAACACCGACAGTTGGCGCGCCAGGTAGGGGATCGCTGCGTGCCAGCGTTGCTTTCTCGCCTTTTTTCCTGGATGGCTGACCCCGAACGCCCTATTCCGTTGGCCACGGTGATCTGGTTCGGGAGTTTAGAGTTCATGTCGCTTGGCTATGGCTACGATATGGTCCTACTTCCACCCAGGCACCCAATCGACGAGGACTATGAGCTTTCCCAGCCCGGGGGAGCAATCCGCCGGTACCGTCGCTCTTGGCAGGCGCGGGCCACCCGACGACGACGAGTCCGGTACAACCACCGTCTTCACCTCGCGGAGGGTGATGGGATCTCCCGGTCCGGCACCCCCTAGCCAGGCGTCGGCCCAGATCTCCTTGTGGAAGGTTTGGGTAGGACGAGCTTGACTGAGGGTAACATGCCGACGAAGAATCCCGCCGCTCCCCCGTCCGGTGAGACACCACTGTCCGAAGCATCCATTCCGGCACGGGCAGCGACATCTCCATCACCATTCCCGTTTGGGCTAGACTCGGCTGCTCGGGTATACGCATCTTCCGTAAGCACTCGCATGAGTGCTTATGAGGAACTCCCCGGGCACCATCTACGCTCCACTCTGGACCTCGTTGCATCCACACCGGCTTCTGATTATCTGGACTCTACGGAGACACCGAAAACAGAGCCCTATGTGACTGCTTCTCAACGTCGCAACCCTAGTGACGATTTGCAACGGCCACACATTCCCCCGTCATACTACTACTTTGGCGCTCCTGACTCCGACTCGGCTGATGACACCTATGATCCGACCCGCGAATGCTTCAACATCGATGTTGAAAGCACGTCGGAATCGGAGGACGAAGAGCCAGTCGAAGGAAGGCACACGCCACCTCATGTCAAGCTTCCTGCTGAGAGAGACGACCCTCAGTTCCTTGCGGATCAAGGAATGCAGCTCGAGTAGATTCGTGAGTTGCAGGACAAGCTTGACGAGGAACGGGAAAACCTGGATCTACTCCAACAAACCCTCGAGCGTGAGCGCGTGGAACGCGCACTTGGCGGGAGAGCTCGCGAGAGATCTCGCGACATCAACCGTCGCATCAACGAGGACCGGGTGGTCGACTCCCTGGTTTTCGCTCGAGCCAGCCAGAACGTCGTCGTCGCCGCCATGCTCCTCCGCAACATGCTCGAGCCGTCAAACCCCGACGCCCGTTGGGCTCGATATGAAATCCAAGAACTCCTCGAGACCGCCACCATGCAGTAGGCCGAGAGCTCTGCCTCGAGGCGACGCGAGGCAGCCTCGGAGCGGATCATCGAGCCCTCCCGACAGGAGAGAGAAGACTCGGTTCACCCCGAGCCTGCTCGGCGAAACCGGGTAGCTTCGGCCCCTGAGCCCACCACCAACGACCACGAGCCTCGAGACACCCGTGGCAACATCGTCGAGCGCCGCATGCGCAAGCACGATGACGGCGTGGCTCGAGGCTACCACGTGCACAGGGGTGGACGCTACGACAGCTCGGAAGATCGTAGCCCTTCACCCGAGCCCTCGGATCCATGGGTCTTCAGTAAGGCTATCCGTGGGATGGTGCTCCCGGCTCGGTTTCGCCCCCCACGACTCTCACCAAGTACAACGGCGAAACCAAACCCGAACTTTGGCTCACCGATTTCCGCTTGGCGTGTCAGCTGGGCAGGGCCACCGACGGTCGGGTCATCTTTCGACAACTCCCCCTGTTCCTCTCTGACACCGCCCGAGCCTGGCTCGAGGATCTCCCACCTCAACAGATCCACGACTGGGACGATCTCGTAAGGGTGTTTGAGGGAAATTTCAAGGGGACCTACATGCGCCCCGGCAACTCGTGGGACCTTCGGAGTTGCAAGCAGAAACCAGGTGAATCCCTCCGGGATTACATCTGGCGCTTCTCCCGGCAGCGTACCGAGCTCCCCAACGTCACCGACTCTGACGTGATTATGGCCTTCCTCTCCGGCACCACCTGTAAGGAGTTGGTCTGAGAGTTGGGTCGTAACACTCCGCTCACTGCCAACGGGTTGATGGACATTGTCACCAACTTTGCCGCCGACGAGGAGGCGGTTGGTGCAATCTTTGGTGGCGACCAGGAAAGGCGGAAGTAGAAGGTTGACGATCCCGCGAGCTCCACTCGGGGCTCCAAGAGAAACAACCGCAAGAAGAAGAAAGGCCAGCAGGGCAAGCTCGAGGCCCCGGCCGACGAGCTCGTCGCTGCTACCGAGCGCAAGAAGCCTCGAGCCCCCCCCCGGCGGGGGCATCTTTGACAAAATGCTCAAAGAGCCGTGTCCCTACCATAAGGGACCCACTAACCATAACCTCGAAGACTGTCACATGCTTCGCAGGTACTTTGAGAGTGCCGGCGTCAAGAAGGACGACAAGAAGGAGGACGCTAAGAGTGACGACAAGGACGGGGGATTCCCCGAGATCCACGACTGCTTCATGATCTACGGAGGGCCCTCGACCCGCCTCTCGGCGCGCCAGCGCAAGCGAGAACGGCTGAAAGTCCCTAGTTTGGTTTTGGCTAATTGATGAAACCTAGGACTAACCTTTGTATCTAAGTGGATGATTTAGATAAAGGTGGTCATTGCATATGAGACATGACATTGACTCATGTGACCAAGATGATGAAGACCAAGATGAGGCTTGGCTCGATGGACCGGTTGTGAAGGTGAAGGGCAAGTCGAGGCTTCGAAGCGAAGGACCATGCGATGGTGAAGCTTGAGCAAGACTTAGCGCCGACGAACCGATGCAACGGTGAAGAGCAAGTGAAGTCAAGGTCGATGGATTGAGACGGTCATGTGATGATATGAAGTGGATCATATCATTTGGAGAAACAAAATGGGCTCAAGGCAAAGGTATAACCATAGGGCCATTTTGTTTTACACTCAAGACACCATAGAGGGTGTGAGTGGTTTAGGATCGATAGCCGAACTATTAAGAGGGGAAGTCTTATCGGTTATTCGATGCACGGGTGCCACTAGGTGAATTCATGAAGTGCATTGCATGTAGGGCCTAGTGAGCTAATTGGAAAACCTTTGAAAATGATTGAGAAAAAGCTAACACACAAACACATGGAGATGTACACTTGATGGTGTTGGCACATTTGCAAAGGTGGCGTTGGTCGCGCTGTGGTTTGCGGGTAGAGAGGGGTTTGGGTTCCTCTCTCCCTCCCGCCGAGCGTGCGAGCGCGGGATTCAGGCGATTTCGGGGAAATGAAATGCCTATTTTCCACTACGCCGGAAGTTGGAAAAGAAACGGAAGCGAACGGGGTCACTGAGGTGACCGGACGCTGCACCGGACGCGGTCTCGGTATGACCGGACGCGTCCGATCAGTACAGCGCGGTTTCGGGCGCGCGGGCTAGGGTTTGCAACCGGCGCGTCCGGTCACTCGCGGGACCGGCGCGTCCGGTCAAGTGCCCAGAAGGAACTGCGGTTCGCAAGGACGATCGGACGCGGGGCGCGTCCGGTCACACGCGATCGGACGCGTCCGGTCGTCGAGGGAGCTTACTGGACTCTGACCGGACGCTGGCACTGTCGCGTCCGTTCGTTGCGAGGAGCGCGTCCGGTCGTTGTTTCGCGGGCGCAGGTGCTGTGCGGATCGACGCATCCGGTCGTTGCGAGGAGCGCGTCCGGTCGTTGCTTCGCGCGCGCGGTGCTGTGCGACCGGCGCGTCCGGTCGGTTGAGCAGCTCGTCCGGTCATAGCGTTTGACCGTTGGCGCGCAGTGACCGTTGGAGGATCTAACGGTCGCATTTGAAATTTGAGGGACACGTGGACGTCGCAGGGCGACCGGACGCGGTTGAGCGCGTCCGATCAGTTTCGACCAGCGCGTCCGGTCGTCTCGAAAAAACGGTCAGTGGAGTGGCAACGGCTCTATTTGTTTGGGGTGCTTATAAATACTCGTTGGCCGGCCCTTGGGCAGGTCGCTTGGCATTTCTAACACTCTTGTGCATCCTTTGAGCTAGAGCTACTCCTCCCACTCATCTCTCTTGCTTGATTGCAAATCAAAAGTGAGATTGAGTGATCCCAAAGTGCATTGCATAGCTTGAGGGCATCTAGTGGCACTTGTGGGTGGTTTAGCCGGTGGATTTCTTGTTACTCTTGGAGAGTACCGCTCCTAGCCAGCTTGGAGATTGTTGGAGGCGTTGGCAAGAGAAGGTGATTGTTCTTGGCCACCTCCGGTTGTTTGTAAGAGGTTCTTGTGCTTTTCTCGGCGGGACACCAAAAGCAACTCTATTGGATTGCGCGTGTCATTGAGTTACCTCACTTGAGAGTGGTGTCTTGCGGTGCCTTGCGGGGCGTGCCTTGAGGGGCAAATGACTTGAGGGTCACACCGAGGAACCATCTAAGTGTTGGTCGACACAACCGGTGACGTAGCTTGTCGGTGCACAAGTGAACACCGGGTGAACAAAAATATTGTGTCTCTTGTCTCCCGGTGATTGGTCTACATATTGTGTTGTTGTCAATATTAATTGATTGAATATCATCTTGGTGATTGGCAATATCTTCACTCCACCGTCGGTATAAGTTTCACAATCCTATCTCTTGCATTTACTTTTACTAGATTATCTTGTGCAAGCTCTAGTGGTAGCCTTTGCTAGTGTTGATTAGCTTGCTCACTAGTGTAAGTTTAGTGACATAGCTCGTGTGTGAACTAGAGATCTTAATCTACTAGACTTGTGGATAGGAGGCTTGCATCACAACCTTTGGCTAAGCAAAACTCGCTTTACGCCGTTTGTTATTCTAACAAGTTTGCTTAGTGGTGCTTGTAGAATTTTTATAGGCTATTCACCCCCCTCTAGCCATCTAGGACCTTACAAGTGGTATCGGAGCCGTGGTCACCATTTTAATCAAGGCTTAACATCCTTCGGTGTGAAAAATGGCTCAAATTGTGTTCAATCATGTTGGGGGCAAGCCACCGTTCTTTGATGGTGTTAGTTCTTTTGCTCATTGGAAGAGAAAGATGACAATGTACCTTGGTTCTATTCATGAGAGAGTATTGCAAGTCACCGAGAATGATTTTGCTATCATTGATCCCAATCATCTCACCGATGAAGATAGAGCAAATAGAACATGCAATAGAATGGCTCTTAATACACTCTACAATGGTATTGACACAAAAGTGTTTGAGGGCATCAAAGATTTGGAATTGGCTAGTGAAGTATGGACAAGGTTGAGTGAGACATATGAAGGCACTAAGGTTGTGAAGAGTGCCAAGCTATATGGGCTCAAGAGTGAGTTTGAGAACTTCAAGAAAAAGGATGATAAAACAATCATTGAAATGTTTCATAGATTGCAAGTGATAGTCAATGATCTCAAGAGCTTAGGGCACAAAACTCAAGATCAAGATTTTTGTCACAAGTTCTTATTGAGCTTACCTAGAAGATTCAAGATGTTAATCATGATGTTGCAAAGAGATGGGCTTGAAACAATGAAGCCTAATGATTTGCTTGGTGAAGTATTGACCTATGACAAATATGATCAAGATGTTGATGACAAGGAAAAGGTGGAAAATGAGAAGAAGAAGACCGTGGCATTCAAGGCCACCTCCTCCAAGGGCAAAGCTACCATCATTGAAGAAGAAGAAGACAACAATGAAGATGGGGAATTTGAAATTGATGATGAGGCACTTGCTCTTGTAGTCAAGAAGATGGGTCACATGTTCATCAAGAGAAGAGGCTTTAAGAAAAGAAATGAGCAACAAAGAAAGTGCTTCAATTGTGATAGCACCGAGCACCTTCAAGCGGAATGTCCTTATGATAAGAAGAAGAACAAAAAGGACAAGTTTGAAAAGAAGAAGAGAGAGGCCAAGATGACATTCAAGAAAGGCAAAAATGGTGCCTATGTGATCACTTGGGAAAGTGATGATAATGAAGAAGAAGAAGAATCATCCAACAAGGCTTTTGCTTCCATTGCTATCAACAAGAAGCCATCACTATTTGATTCATCCTCTTCATGCTTCATGGCTAAAGAAGCTAAGGTATTATATGATGAGAGTGATGATGAAAGTGAAATGGAATATGCTCATGATAGTGATAATGATAATAATAATGAAAATGATGATGATGAACCAACTAAAGAACAACTATATGACTTGATGCAACAAACTAGAGACATAGCTATTGCCAAGGACAAAGAGTGTAAGAAGCTTTCAATGAAAGTAGTAATACTTGAGAAAGTCCTTAGTGAGCTTAAGACCACTCATGAGAGTCTAGTGGAAGACCATGAGGATCTTGGTAAGGCTCATTTCAAGCTTGAAGAGGCTCACTCATTATTACTTGAGCAACAAGGAAAGAAGGAGGTTGTTGTATCATGTGATATAGGTGTTACATGTGATATAATTGACGAATCCTTTAATGAACCTATCATCATGTCAAATGCTAACCCTTCTTGTAGCTCTTCATCCACCACCACCAACTCTACCTCTACTACTAGTGATGGTTTTACTTGTGATGCCTCACTAATGGTTGAGAATGAGACTCTCAAGAGAGAGGTGGATGAGCTCACTCACGCCCTAGGCAAGGCCTATGGTGGTGAGGCCCGCTTGCTTAAGTGCTTGGGTAGCCAAAGGTTCTCTCTTAACAAAGAGGGATTGGGCTACAACCCCAAGAAAGGCAAGTCGGCCTTTGCAACTCCAAAGCCTAGCTTTGTGAAGGGCAATGGTCGGTTTTGCAATAGATGCAAGCAAGTTGGGCACCTAGAGCATAATTGCAATAAAAAGAACCAAAGCAAGAACCTTGTTAATGCTATACCTTTTGATTCTTGCTATGTGCTTACCAAGGGTGTGAAGGGTGTGCAAGCTAAGTTTGTTGGTACACCAATTGTGGGCCCAAAGAAGAAGGCTATTTGGGTACCAAAGAGCTTAGTTACTAACCTACAAGGACCCAAGAAAAAATGGGTACCTAAGCTTTATTGATTTACTTGTAGGTCAATTACAAAGCCGGAGGAAGGCATTGGATTATTGATAGTGGGTGCACTCAACACATGACCGGTACATCAAGAATGTTTGATTCATTCAATGACAATGATAGTGGTGTTGATTCTATCACATTTGGCAATAACAAGAAAGGCAAGGTTATTGGTTTGGGCAAGATTGCAATATCAAATGATATGAGTATCTCCAATGTGTTGCTAGTTGAAAGTTTGGATTTCAATCTTCTATCCGTGGCACAAATATTTGATCTAGGCTACAAATGCATCTTTGGGGTTGATGATGTGGAAGTTATTAGTGTGGATGGTTCAAATGTGGCATTCAAGGGCTTTAGATATGAGAATCTCTACCTAGTTGACTTCAATGCTAGAGAAACTTCTTTGACAACTTGCTTAGTCTCCAAATCAAGCATGGGTTGGCTTTGGCATAGAAGGCTTGGTCATGTTGGCATGAAACAATTGAAGAAGCTTACAACTCACAATCTTGTCAATGGTTTGAAAGATGTTGAATTTGAGAAGAATAAGCTTTGTAGTGCATGTCAAGCCGGGAAGCAAGTTGGAAGCTCACATCCAAAGAAGAGTACAATGAGCACATGCAAAGCATTTGAGTTGATGCACATGGATCTATTTGGACCAACAACATATACAAGCATAGGCGGCAACAAGTATGGCTTTGTCATAGTGGATGACTTCACAAGATTCACATGGGTATTCTTTCTTAGTGACAAAAGTGAAGTGTTTGACACCTTCAAGACATTTCTCACTAGAGTTCACAATGAGTTTGAGATTAGAATCAAGAAAGTGAGAAGTGACAATGGAAGTGAGTTCAAGAATACAAGAATTGAAGAACTTTGTGATCATTATGGTATTGGACATCAATTCTCGGTCAAGTACACTCCACAATCAAATGGCCTAGTTGAGAGGAAGAATAGAACATTGCTTGATATGGCTAGATCAATGCTTCATGAGTACAATGTGAGTCAATCATTTTGGGATGAAGCAATCAATACCGCTTGCTACTACATCAATAGACTATATTGTCATCCATTGCTAGAGAAGACCCCATATGAGTTACTTCATGGAAGAAAGCCAAATATTTCTTACTTTAGGGTGTTTGGTTGCAAATGCTATATCTTGAAGAAGGGCACTAGATTGGGGAAGTTTGACAAGAGATGTGATGAGGGGTTCCTACTTGGTTATTCAACTACAAGCAAAGCTTATAGAGTTTGGAACAACTCAAGTGGCATTCTAGAAGAAGTCCATGATGTGCAATTTGATGAAACCAATGGGTCACAAGATGAAGAAGAGAATCTAGATGATGTTGGTGGAACTCAATTGGTGGAAGCAATGAAGAACATGGACATTGGGGACATTAGAGCAAAGCAAGTAATTGATATTCAAGATGATGATAAAGATCAAGTGCTCAATTCACCAAACAAGCTAGTTAGTGACTCTCAAGTGCAAAATTATGGTGCTAGTTCTTCTCATCGAGATACATCAAGTGATCAACCAAGCTCAAGCTATCAAGTGCAAGTACTCCAACCACAACATGTTTCAAGAGATCACCCCATTAATAGTATTATTGGTGATATTAGAAGTGGTGTGCAAACAAGATCAAGATTGACTATGTTTTGTGAGCATGCATCATTTGTGTCAACCATAGAACCAAAGAAGATAGAAGAAGCTTTGAGGGATGCCGATTGGATCATGGCTATGCAAGAAGAGCTTAACAATTTCACAAGAAATGATGTTTGGGAGATGGTAGAAAGGCCAAATGACTACAATGTGATTGGAACCAAGTGGGTGTTCAAAAACAAGCAAGATCAAGATGGCATTGTAGTGAGAAACAAAGCAAGACTAGTTGCTCAAGGTTACACTCAAGTTGAAGGTCTTGACTATGACGAGACATATGCTCCCGTGGCAAGATTGGAGGCAATAAGGATTCTATTGGCTTATGCTTGTGCACACAACATCAAACTATATCAAATGGATGTCAAAAGTGCATTTTTCAATGGGATCATCAATGAGTTAGTATTTGTTGAGCAACCGCCCGGATTTGAAGATGACAAGAAACCCAACCATGTCTACAAGTTGAAGAAGGCTTTATATGGCTTAAAGCAAGCACCTAGAGCATGGTATGAGAGGCTAAGAGATTTCCTTCTCTCTAAGGGATTCAAAATGGGCAAGGTTGATACTACTCTATTCACCAAGAAGATTGGAAATGATCTATTCATAGTGCAAATATATGTTGATGACATCATCTTTGGATCAACCGATCAAGCTTATTGTGAAGAATTTGGTGCTATGATGGCCAAAGAGTTTGAAATGTCTATGATTGGTGAACTTAGCTACTTCCTTGGTCTCCAAGTCAAGCAATTGAAGAATGGAACATTTGTGAGTCAAGGGAAATACATAAGGGACATGTTGAAGAAGTTTGGAATGCAAGATGCAAAGCCAATTTCAACTCCAATGGGCACAAATGGCAATTTGGATAGTGATCTTGATGGCAAAATGGTGAATCAAAAGGAATATCGGTCTTTGATTGGAAGTCTACTCTATGTCACCGCATCAAGGTCGGATGTCATGTTTATTGTTTGCATGTGTGCTAGATATCAAGCCTCACCTAGAGAAAGTCATCTCACGGCGGCAAAAAGAATATTGAGGTACTTGAAGCAAACAAGAAATATTGGACTATGGTATCCCAAGGGGTCAAAGTTTGAATTGATTGGATATTCGGACTCCGACTATGGGGGTTGCAAGATCAATAGGAAAAGCACAAGTGGCACATGTCAATTACTTGGAAGATCACTTGTGTCATGGTCCTCAAAGAAACAAAATAGTGTGGCAATCTCTACCGCCGAAGCCGAATATGTGAGTGCGGGGAGTTGTTGTGCACAATTGCTATGGATGAAATCAACTTTGAAGGATTATGGCCTCAACTTCAAGAATGTGCCGTTGCTATGTGATAATGAGAGTGCAATCAAGATGATACAAAACCCGGTTCAACATGGAAGAACAAAGCATATTGACATAAGACATCATTTCATTAGAGATCATTAACAAAAGGGAGATATTGTCATTGAAAGTGTTGGCACCGATGATCAACTTGCCGATATTCTCACTAAGCCACTTGATGAAAAGAGGTTTTGCAAGCTAAGGAATGAATTGAACATTCTTGATTTCTCAAACATGAGTTGAATGCACCCCACCCACTTATTGACATGCCTCTCATTCGACATTGCAAGGTAAAATTGATTGACATATCTTTCATCCTATGCTAAGGACTTGATAGAGCATGTAGACATAATAAGTGGTACGCATAAGCATTCATGATAAATCAAATGAATTTGATGGATATATGTTACCACTATTGCTTCTATGCTTATTTTGATCTAGTGGTGGCATATGACATGTTTGTGAGCTTGTAAACCTAGTGTTGAATCTAGAAGATTTGCTATAAGTGTTTAATTCAACATAGGCAAGATAACCCTTATTTTGAGGAGTGAAGAAGCTTGTCTTTGGTTCAAATCAAATTAAATATCTTTGGCAAGTATTCTAGGTTAAACCAAATTTGATCAATTTTTTAACCTTACTTGTGGTATCGAATTAATTTCAATCTACTCCTTCAAACACTTTTCCTTCTCTCTACAATTTGATCCCCTTTTTGGGTAAGTTGTTGGCAAAGGGGGAGAGAAAAAGATGATTCAACTTGAGATGATTCAACTTGATAAAGGGGTAAATAAAATTTATGATGAGAAAAAGATGATTCAACTTGATAAAGGGGTAAATAAAATTTGTTGATGCACACAAGTAGGGGGAGCAAGCTCATAAACAAAGTTGTTGCATTTGTTTGTGCATTCTCATATGACTTGCTCATTGCACATGTATTTAAATTCAATATACATGCTTGTGTGGTGCAATGCTAGTATAGAAATTGGATGATGAAATGATCTACTAGCATGCATAGGAATAGTTTACATGTGGTATCTAGACTTGCCTAAAGCTTTACAAGTGGTTAGCTTTACAAGTGATCCAAGAACCTTTACATATAATGTTGATCTCACGGGGTTCTTGAGTTTTGTTGGATGTCTAGTTACTTCATGATGCTAAGGATGGTGTAAAAGGCAACTCCGATTGATATCACGCTTCAAAGGTCCATTTCTTACACCATAGCATCATTTTGGTAGAATTACTCTCCCAACACTTCTATCCATACATATGTGCAAAGCTTTCAATCCAAACTCTATGCACATATGTAGGGGGAGCTAATGCTACCAAAACCGAGCTTGTGATAATTGTCCAAACTTTACTTATGAGCAAAATGATTGGACAAGTATGACAAGTTTAAAACTTTTATTATCAAAATCATCTTTGTGAGGGTTGTCATCAATTATCAAAAAGGGGGAGATTGAAAGTCCCTAGTTTGGTTTTGGCTAATTGATGAAACCTAGGACTAACCTTTGTATCTAAGTGGATGATTTAGATAAAGGTGGTCATTGCATATGAGACATGACATTGACTCATGTGACTAAGATGATGAAGACCAAGATGAGGCTTGGCTCGATGGACCGGTTGTGAAGGTGAAGGGCAAGTCGAGGCTTCGAAGCGAAGGACCATGCGATGGTGAAGCTTGAGCAAGACTTAGCGCCGACGAACCGATGCAACGGTGAAGAGCAAGTGAAGTCAAGGTCGATGGATTGAGACGGTCATGTGATGATATGAAGTGGATCATATCATTTGGAGAAACAAAATGGGCTCAAGTCAAAGGTATAACCATAGGGCCATTTTGTTTTACACTCAAGACACCATAGAGGGTGTGAGTGGTTTAGGATCGATAGCCGAACTATTAAGAGGGGAAGTCTTATCGGTTATTCGATGCACGGGTGCCACTAGGTGAATTCATGAAGTGCATTGCATGTAGGGCCTAGTGAGCTAATTGGAAAACCTTTGAAAATGATTGAGAAAAAGCTAACACACAAGCACATGGAGATGTACACTTGATGGTGTTGGCACATTTGCAAAGGTGGCGTTGGTCGCGCTGTGGTTTGCGGGTAGAGAGGGGTTTGGGTTCCTCTCTCCCTCCCGCCGAGCGTGCGAGCGCGGGATTCAGGCGATTTCGGGGAAATGAAATGCCTATTTTCCACTACGCCGGAAGTTGGAAAAGAAACGGAAGCGAACGGGGTCACTGAGGTGACCGGACGCTGCACCGGACGCGGTCTCGGTATGACCGGACGCGTCCGGTCAGTACAGCGCGGTTTCGGTCGCGCGGGCTAGGGTTTGCAACCGGCGCGTCCGGTCACTCGCGGGACCGGCGCGTCCGGTCAAGTGCCCAGAAGGAACTGCGGTTCGCAAGGACGATCGGACGCGGGGCGCGTCCGGTCACACGCGATCGGACGCGTCCGGTCGTCGAGGGAGCTTACTGGACTCTGACCGGACGCTGGCACTGTCGCGTCCGTTCGTTGCGAGGAGCGCGTCCGGTCGTTGTTTCGCGGGCGCAGGTGCTGTGCGGATCGACGCATCCGGTCGTTGCGAGGAGCGCGTCCGGTCGTTGCTTCGCGCGCGCGGTGCTGTGCGACCGGCGCGTCCGGTCGGTTGAGCAGCTCGTCCGGTCATAGCGTTTGACCGTTGGCGCGCAGTGACCGTTGGAGGATCTAACGGTCGCATTTGAAATTTGAGGGACACGTGGACGTCGCAGGGCGACCGGACGCGGTTGAGCGCGTCCGATCAGTTTCGACCAGCGCGTCCGGTCGTCTCGAAAAAACGGTCAGTGGAGTGGCAACGGCTCTATTTGTTTGGGGTGCTTATAAATACTCGTTGGCCGGCCCTTGGGCAGGTCGCTTGGCATTTCTAACACTCTTGTGCATCCTTTGAGCTAGAGCTACTCCTCCCACTCATCTCTCTTGCTTGATTGCAAATCAAAAGTGAGATTGAGTGATCCCAAAGTGCATTGCATAGCTTGAGGGCATCTAGTGGCACTTGTGGGTGGTTTAGCCGGTGGATTTCTTGTTACTCTTGGAGAGTACCGCTCCTAGCCGGCTTGGAGATTGTTGGAGGCGTTGGCAAGAGAAGGTGATTGTTCTTGGCCACCTCCGGTTGTTTGTAAGCGGTTCTTGTGCTTTCCTCGGCGGGACACCAAAAGCAACTCTATTGGATTGCGCGTGTCATTGAGTTACCTCACTTGAGAGTGGTGTCTTGCGGTGCCTTGCGGGGCGTGCCTTGAGGGGCAAATGACTTGAGGGTCACACCGAGGAACCATCTAAGTGTTGGTCGACACAACCGGTGACGTAGCTTGTCGGTGCACAAGTGAACACCGGGTGAACAAAAATATTGTGTCTCTTGTCTCCCGGTGATTGGTCTACATATTGTGTTGTTGTCAATATTAATTGATTGAATATCATCTTGGTGATTGGCAACATCTTCACTCCACCGTCGGTATAAGTTTCACAATCCTATCTCTTGCATTTACTTTTACTAGATTATCTTGTGCAAGCTCTAGTGGTAGCCTTTGCTAGTGTTGATTAGCTTGCTCACTAGTGTAAGTTTAGTGACATAGCTCGTGTGTGAACTAGAGATCTTAATCTACTAGACTTGTGGATAGGAGGCTTGCATCACAACCTTTGGCTAAGCAAAACTCGCTTTACGCCGTTTGTTATTCTAACAAGTTTGCTTAGTGGTGCTTGTAGAATTTTTATAGGCTATTCACCCCCCCTCTAGCCATCTAGGACCTTACAACGGCGTGAGGTTTTCTCCGTACAAACGGCAGTCCCCGCTTTCTTGATTGGTCTGCGGTGGCCATCACTTTCGACCGTGATGACCACCCAGACTACGTCCCCAACCCAGGAGTCTATCCGCTCATTGTTGACCCCATCATCGCCAACACACGCCTCACCAAGGTGCTCATGGACGGCGGAAGTAGCCTCAACATCATCTACTCCCAGACCCTCGACCTTCTGGGGGTCGAGAGAGCGCGCCTCCAACCTAGCGTCGGGGCTTCCACGGAGTCGTGCCAGGGAAACGGGCGGAACCCCTCGGACGGGTCGATCTCCTGTTTGTTTTGGCACACTGGCCAACTTCAGAAAGGAGACTCTCACTTTCAAAGTGGTCGGATTCCGTGAAACATACCACGCTATCCTCGGGCGTCCATGCTACGCCAGGTTCATGGCAATCCCGAACTACACCTACCTCAAGCTTAAGATGCCAGGCCCAAACGGTGTCATCACTGTAGGGCCCTCATATGAACATGCCTACGAGTGCGACGTCAAGTGCGTCGAGCATGGTGAGACTGTTTTGGAGTCGGCGACCTTGGCTGTAGACCTCGACGGCCTCGCCAATGCGATTCCCGACCCAAAGCGCCATGCCGGCAGCTTCAAGCCCGCGGAAGATGTCAAACTCGTACCCCTCGACCCCGCTGATCCCAAGGGAAAGACGCTGAACGTCAGCGCCACCCTCGATCCTAAATAGGAAGCAGTGCTCGTCGACTTTCTCCGCGCAAACATCGACATCTTTACGTGGAGTCCCTCGGATGCCGAGCTACCCTCGGTCCTGTGGAGCCTAAGAACAATGCCGAGTCGAGCCACGGGGTTCACTCCGTTCTTCTTAGTCTACGGGTCTGAGGCTATGCTCCCAACTGATATAGAATACGAAACCCCAAGGTTGAATGCCTACAACGAAAGAAATAACGACGCCACAAGACAGGACGCCCTCGACCAGCTCGAGGAAGCCCGAGATGTGGCTCTATTGCATTCTGCCAGGTACCAGCAGGGTCTCCGATGCTACCACGACAGACACGTCCGCAAGCGTGACCCCAACGTCGGCGACTTGGTGCTACGACGGAACCAGAACACCAAGGGACGACACAAGCTCACGCCACCATGGAAAGGGCCGTACATCATCGCAGAAATACTAAAGTCGGGCACCAACAAGCTATCCAACGAGAAGGGCGAAATCCTCACCAACGCTTGGAACATTGAACAGCTACGTCGCTTCTTTCCTTAAAAAGCCTCGAGGCTCTGTAATTTCTTTTTCGTCAATAAAGAATACAGCAATGTTCAAACTTTCATTTCACAATGAGGAAGGATCGACTCTGCACTCCTAGAATCGACCCTCCCTCAGGGGCTAAAGGGGGGAACCCCCCAGTCCCTGAAAAATCTTATACTCTTTTTTAAATTTAAGAACCGCTTCTTAGATCGACTTCGCTGCAAGAGCACCCTAAGGTTTGAAAGGGCTCTCGAGTCAGGAGTATCACCTACGCCTCCGAGGCTACGGTACCTCCACTCACCTCTCACACCTTTTATTGGTGCGACTTCATGCTAGGGAGATTTAAATAACGGTTCCTAACTTTAAAAAAGAACATACCCCCTGTCGCATAGATCAGGCTCTCACACGATTTACAAGGCCACAACATCACCCTGAAGCTCGAGGGCAGTTGAGCCGTGAGATTACTTACACCCCCGAGGCTATGGTACCTCCACTCGCTCTCTTACGCCAAAGGATGCAACTGCGTGCTAAGTAAATCACGCGAGAACACAATCCAAGCGATAAAGGGAAGAAAAGCTCGAATAAAACTAAATTAACCACGAACCGGTTTTTGTTTCGAGTTCTTAGGGCCTCCGAGGCCACCACGACCAATATTCAAAATACTAACTTATTACATGGGCCCTCGCGCCCAGATTTGGCTCACAGGCCCTCATCATCAGCAGGCGGAACCACCTCGGCTTTAAAAAGCGAGGCCAGATGGCTTCCAGGCTCTTCCGCGGCTTCAATCAGCTCCAGACAGGCATTCTCGTTCTCCTCGTTCGTCCGATCCGGGTCTGTGATGAAGCCATCAGCAACGAGCTTCATGTCGAACACAAACCCTGAACGAACGACGGCCAGCGCCCTCTTTACGCCGTGATGGAGGCCGTCCCGTATCTTCTCCCGGGCAAGGCAGCCCAGCGCCGCCATCCGACGGATGAAGGAGTTATAACACTCTGGTGTTACGCAAGCATTTGCATTACAATCATGAGCACAACATGTCATGGCATTCATAATTATATGTGCTTAGGGTGTACCTTTAATAAAATAAAAATGTGGAAACTAGTATTGCATAACATGTTGTGATAATGTGCTAATGACATTCATCAAATTTGTGCAACTATAAATTTCATATCACTTATAATTATAAGGAAAATTTTTGGAGCCACTAAATCACTCAAAGTTTTGTCAAAGATTTGTTTAAAAATGTTATTTGAAAATATTCAAAAATCCTCCCTAAATTAGCTTTTATTCTAAAAATCAAAATCTGTTGGGAATTTTTAGTTGGCCCCTTAATCAAAGTTGGAGAGAATTAAATTCTAAACAACTTTCATTTTTGGGTCATTTCTAGAAAATGTCTTTTTCTTGCTCAAAATGAGGTTTGAAAACTGTATTGAAATTGGTTTGAATTTAGAAATTTGAAAAATCAAAAACTAACCTAGCAGGCCGCCGCCTCGGTTTTAGCCCACAGCCGGAAACGGCCCGCCTCCGCACGCGCGCGCCCGCGCCTGCTCCCCGTCTCGGCCCGGCCCAAGCCGGCCTCTCTTCCCCCTCCCGCTCCCACGCGCGCACGCCTCGCTGTCCGCCGCGGCAGAACGCGCCCGCCGCGTGGCGGCCGCATGCCGGCGACGCCCCCGTGTGGCCGCCCGTGGACCCCACGCGCGCTCCGCCTCAAATCTCCGTGCGCGTCCGGTCTCCATCCCACTCGCTCGCTCCCTCTTTCCCTTCCTCCGGAGAACCCGAGCGGGAGCGCCGCGCCTCGCCGGAGCTCGCTCGCCCAGCCGTCCTAGCTCGCCATTGAAACCTCCATCTCACCCGCATCTCCGACTCATCATCGCGCACCTCGTGCTCGCCTCGGTAAGTCGTGTGAAGCTTCCTCTTCCTGGGAATCTCTCGCCGGAGTAGTGGCCGAGCTCACCGGAGCGCTCCGCTCCGTGGACCTCGCCCTCCGTCCTTTTCTTAGCTACCTTTTCGCGCGCACGACCACCGCACGAGCTCGGTGAAGCTCCCGCACCACTTTTCGCGCCCCTTCCCGATCGGAGATGGCCGGCCGTCGGGAGCAGCGCCGCCGCTCTGCCATGTGCGCCGTCGAGCCCTATCCCGAGCTCCTCCTGTGCCTTCTCTTGGTGCACCGTGTTCGCCTCGTCGCGGGTGAGCTACTGGTGGTGACCACACCGCCGGTTGGCTCGCCGTCGGCGAGAGCTGGCCGGTCAGCGCCGCCCCTGTCTCGGTCTGATCGACAGGTGGGGGCCGTTGACCATGGGGGCCCGCTCGTCAGCGCCCTGGATCAGATCTGGGTGTGCAGCACTGGGTGCACCTAGCAGTTTTGTCGGCTGATTTTAAAAGGGATTTAAGAAATGCTTTTTCAGATTTCTGTCAAATGCTTTGAAAAATATTGTGGAAAATGTTTTTGTATTCATTTGAGCTCTAAAAATTATGAAATAAATTTCTATGGACTCATTGGAACCAAAACTACAATATAAAAATATTGCATGTCATTTTTGGGATACTTTTCTGTAGAGCTTTAATTAATTCTTAATATTGCTGATATCTTGTAAAATGGTTAGTAAATCCTATATGTATCAGAAAAATATGATTTCAAGTTTGTTAATCTTCTTATATCATGTACTTCTTAGGAAAAATATGTTTCATGCATGTGCTGTGGAAAACTTTGGAGAAGTAGTTCAAGTATCTTTAATGGCTGATTTTTGTTATTTTTGTTAGAGAGCAAACTTTGTATAAAACATGCATGTGATAATTTTTGTACAGTCATTATATTCCATGAAGAACCTAGGAAAAATATTAATTCTGTTGTTTGACACTTTTCATAGTACAAAGTAATTTCATACTCATTTTTATGCTAGAGCTTGTTATTTTTGTACAGGATAGTTTACTTATCCAAATGTCATGAAATTTTTATGGTAGTCTGTTTAGGGTAGTATTATGCTACTGTAATTTTCTTAGATTTTTAGGAGCATCAGAAATATATGTTGCTATTCAAACCTATTATTATTTAGGGTTTAAGCAAGTGTTGCTTTAAGTGTTGCTTTAAGTGTGATTAAGAAATTAGTAAAGCTTTGGTGTATCTTTGAAGCATTTCATAAGATATGTTAACTTGACATGTTAGTAGTAGAAGAGAATGCAGTAGATGACATGTGCTTGTAGTGTATAGTTTCTTGGATGATGTTGACTACCTTGCATTTCAACATATTCATTGCATTCATCTCCTTCGATGCACGCTTGCATAATCACTTACGCGCATTGCATCATACAGGATCGCAAACCAAGAACCCAGTCGTCTTACCCGAGGAGCCAGAGGAGCAGCTCGAGGTGCAGCAGTAGGAGGTGACAGAAGCCGAAGAGGAGGTCGGTGAAGAGCTCCCCGAGTGCCCCGACCACCGTCCGAGCTCTTTTGAGAGAGGCAAGCCCCGGAGCATTTCTCTCCCGGTTTGCAAATAATTTATTATTAACTTTACTTAATTTGATGCATTATGTTTAGGAGTTGCTTGCAAACGTTGCTGCATTATACCTTGCTTACCTTTGTTATACTATATCCTTGTTACCCTAGTATCCGCAGTCGAGTCAATGCTTAGCTGGCTTAGACCGGTAGAAGTCGGGTGATTTCCTGTCACCTGCGAGCTATAGGTGGTTACCTGGATCTGCTTGGATGACTATAAAGTCATGGTATAACTAAGTGTGAAATGAATTTAAGACCGGGCGGAAACTTGCAGGGTTTCAGACTGTAGTGTTTTCCGTCTGTGTCGATTAAGGATCGTCCGTTGTTGTCCCTCAGGTCATGTTGAACGCATGCCTCACATTTAGCTGGCCGGATAAAGTACCTTCCGACCGCGAAACTGGGAGATTATTCGGACCGAGTGGATTGCCCGCAACGCACTGTACCAGAGCAGTAGTGGCAGGATACGGGAGCGCGATGATAAGTCCAAAGAGTAGTCGAACGGCCCCCGGGTACAAGTGGTTCCTGGCAAGCTCGCGACTTTACCTGAATGGTTGACTCGGTGACCAACACCTCACTTTAGCGGGTGAGTGAGGTTTGTGTGAGGAATAACTTACCAGCTGGTTAATAATCGATTCGAATCGCCATCGTTCACTGGATAGTGAACACTTGACTTGAGCTACTTCATCGTAGTAATATTGATGGAACACTTGGACAGTTATATGAATTATGACATAATGGAAGTTGTTAATGATCATTGGTTATCATTACCTGTTTAATTACATGTTACTTTAGTACAGGTGCAAATGTAGTTGACAGGTTAATAAAGATTTAACTTGATGCAAAGCTTTTGTAAAGGTTTTCCTAAATGCTAAAAATGCCTTTTGCAAATGAGTCAGCTATCCCACCAGAAAGCCTATCATGATTCTTTGGTGTCTTTTATTTTTGGTTTATGACGGGTAAGTCTAGCTGAGTACCTTCTCGTACTCAGGGCTTTGTTCCCACTTGTTGCAGATGGGCAGATGTACTACGGCTACTGTATCAACTGCCTCTATCCTGTAATGGGCGAAGCTTAGGACCATGGGCAATGGTCATTCGCTACTTCTAGTCTGATGCTTTTGCTGGAGATGATCACAAGCTGGCACTTTATTTCAAAATGTTGTGTGTGTGCGTGATTTGGACTACCGCTTCCGCTACTTTTATTCGAACTTGGTTTGTAATAACTATGTTTAAACTCCGATGTATTTTATGCCGCGAACATTTATGTAACTTATGATGGTAACCGTTAAACTTAGTACGATCTTGGCTGTTATGTGAAATGGTTTGAAATCCGTCGAGATTTCATGGACTACCGGGTTATACGGGCTTAAGTTTGTTAAATTGTCCTTCCGTTGGATGATTTCCTACTTAATCTCGTATAATTGGGCGGTTCTGTTACAGGAGTTCCCCGGAACATCTTCCCCGGTGTCGGCATCGGGCTCGACCCCCAGGCCGTCACACACGGTGGTGATCGCGCCCTGGAGCAGCTGGGTCCTCCGGGTCTCGGCTTCGAGGAGGCTCTGGAAGGAGTTGGCAGATGATTGGGCCTCTCGATTCTCCCTCTCCAGCTCTGAAACACGATAAACAAATTAATACCTAACACGAGGCCCTCAACGCCGTGGCCGTAACAGTCACACTTACCCTCGATATGGGTTTGCAGGCCCACGACCTCGTTGCGAAGCCCCCCCGCACGTCCGCTCGAGCCCTAGGAGGGCGCTGTCCTTATCACTGATGATCGCCTTCAGCGCCTCGATCTCCTGCCGAGTAGACTCGAGAGCCGCGTCCTTCTCTTGGACGGCTCCCTTCAGCGTCGTGACCTCGTCCTTCAGAGCATCAAAACGAGAGGTGGCCTGCTCGACCCCAACGTTGAGGGCGTCGCGCTGACGGCTAACCTGGGAAACATCCTCCTTGAGCTTCTTCACCCGTGCCGACAGGGGCTCGAGATCCCTGTGGGCCTGGGCAGCCTCCTCCTGAGCCTTGTCCACGCTAGAGCGCATCACGGCTTCGGCCGCCCAAGCCTGCATCGCCTCCTCCTTCACCACCGCGTACGCGACGCGCAGCTCAGCTATTTCGGCGTTCCGATCGGAAAGCCGTTTCTGGGCCTCCTCGACCAGGACCCGTTGCTAAGACAGCGCGGCCCACACGCCACTCTCATCCCGGATGAAGAGTGACTTACGGCGGGAGTACTCCTTCAGCTCCTGAACGCAATTCGAAAAAATCGAAAAGGTAAAAAAGCCGAGGGAAAAAGACACCAAGAAAACCACGAAGAAAGACGACGGGTCGATCATACCTCGGTGGCATCCCGTATACTCCGCGACATGGCCTCGAACGCCACTTGGAGCAACCGATCAAGGTGCCGGCGGATGCCCTCGAGGTACTCCCATCGGTGCACCTCATCCCTGTCGTTCAGGGTGAAGATGGGCTTGGCGTCGGGGTTCGCGGCGTCCCTAAACTGGAGGGACGCCCCCCCCACCTCGGTATCTCTATCTCTGCCCGCGCTACGGCCAGCACGGCGATGTCGGGCCATGACGACGATGACCCGACCGGGGCGTCTCCTGGTCCCGCGGAAGGACCGGCCTCGCCCGCAGTTCCTGCCTCTCCAACGGCCGTCGAGGCACCGGCCTGATCCGCGGCCTCGCCCCCCTCGACCCCCATCACTTGTTTCCCTTTGTCCAGGGGGTGTCGTCGAGGGTAAGGTCCACGGTCATGGGTGCCCGCCCTTCTAAGGGAGCCGGCCCCTCAACCGCCGGCGCCTCCGGAGCCGGTGCCTCGACCGACGGCGGCTCCGGTACCGGCGCCTCGACCGTCGGTGCCCCCGAAGCCGGCGCCTCAACCTCCGGCGCCTCTTCTTCTGGAGCTCCGGTCGGGGGCTCGACGGCCCCTCCCTCCACCGTACCCGCCGGCTCCACCGACGGGTCTTGCTACGGCCGCGACCCCCTCGCTAGGGCCGCCTCCTGTCCCGACGTCGACGTGACCTCCTCCATGGTCACGTCAGCACCCACCCGCTCCATGCCGCGGACAGATGCCTCACCCATCACGACCTCGATGGCAGCCTCGGCCGTCGCCAACGACCTGGGCTCTGCCTCGACCGCACCGGGCGCCATCGTCTCCGCCGGTTCGGACCCCTCCACGGCAGGATCATGGCCAGCAACCACCGTGGCATCCGCTACCCCCTGCCGTTGTCGCAGGCGCCCCTTCGCAGCCTCGACCTGCCGGACCCAGGCCGCATCCTGCTCCGCCGTCCGGTTAAGGACAACGGCGCTGGCCCGCAGCGACTTCACGGGGGTAGGCCCCATCGGCTTCGCCTTCTGCTTTAACCTGCAAAGTGAGAAGAAATGTCAGCCAACGGATCTAGAGAAAGGTAGAACAACCAAGCAGAAACGCTTACCCGGAAATCGGCACCAAGGGCCTCGACCCCGTGCGATCCGAGCCTCCCGGGGCGGCCGACGGTGGCCTCGTAGCGGCCCCACCAGCAGGCCGGGCACTCCTAGGGGCCCTGATCGATGCACCGCCCTGCGCCTTATGTGCCTCCGAGGCCAGCTGGCCTCGGGTTCTCACGCTTGCCGGCGCCGCCGCCGATGACGACGCTGGTACCACCATCCCAGCCCCTGCCCGAGCTTGCGGGGCCTGGGCTGGTGCTGGCATCCCCGTTGACCCCTCTTGTTGGGTCCGGGGTAAAGCGGACCCTTCCGTCGAGGGGCCCATCTCCTTCTCCGTCTTCTTCTCCTTCTCCTTTTCCTCCTCCTTGGTCTTCTCGACCACGACGATCGAGGAGGATGACCCCCTGATGGGCTCCAGCAGGGGGCGAATGTCGGGAAGGTCCCCCAGTCCGGTCGCAGTCTCATACCACGACAGGGCGTCGTCGTCTTCACCGCTGCTGTCGTCCTCCTCCCCCGAGATCGTCTTGGAAGGCGACGGCGCCAGGGGGACCCCGTCGATGGTCTGCTGGCGCCGGAGCTTCTTCAACGCCTCCGCCTCTTTGGCCTTGCGGATTGCCTGCTTCTTGGCCGTCTCCTTGGTTTGCTTCTTCTTGGAGGCATGCTGGCGTCGAGCCTCCCGGGCGGGCCGGTCCTCTGGGACTGGCGGACGCGTTTCCCGCAGCGCCGACAAATCCTACGCGCCGGCCTCGACCAAATCAGCAGAATCCAAAAATAAACGAAATTAGCAAACATATTAGCCCTAAGATACGTACCACGAGCTCGAACCCTTCGGTAGGCCTCATGGGGACCCGGTTGGCGTCCTCCACCTTGAAGTTCCCAACCATCCGGTGCGCTCACCGGAGGACCTCCTCGAGGGCAAGGGATTCGTGGGACATCTGGGTCCCCTCTAGAGACGCCTCCGGAGTCATCTGGTTGAGGCGAAGACGACGCCGGCACAGCGACATCACTCTGCGGCGATGGAAGGCCGTGGCCACCGCCGCTGCCGTCAAGCCTCGAAGGCGAAGCTGCTGCAGCGCCGCCAGCAGCGGGTCCAGGCGTGGCTTCTCGGCTTCTGGCACTCCGTACGTCCAGCGGTCCTCTCGAGCGATCAGCACGCGGCCGGTGTACCTCGGCAACTGATTTTCATCGTTGCGGAGGTAGAACCAACCCTCGTGCCACCCGCTGTTCAAAGAGATGAGGCGAGCCGAGATGTACAGATCCGCTCGGCTCAACCTCACCTGCAGGACGCAGCTCCCTACTCGAGCCGCGCACATGACGCCCTTCTCCCCCGCCTTCTTGGCGAAGAGCTCGGCCTTGAAGAGGTGAAGCCACAGGTTCCACTGCGGCTCCACCCCAAGGTAGCCCTCGCAGACCGCCGCGAAGATGGCGGCCTGCGTGACGGCGTTGGGGGCAAGGTGGTGAAGCTCCACCCGGTAGTAGTGGAGGAGCGCGCGCATGAAGACGGACGCCGGCACGCCAAACCCCCGCTCGTGGAAGCAGACGAAGCTCACCACGTACCCTTCAGGGGGCGCCGGCTCCCGATGGGCAGGAGGCGGCGTGATCCACTCCGGCTGCGACCGGCTCGTCCTTGGTCGCAGCAGCCCATCCTCGACCAACTCTTCCAACCTCCTCTCCGTCACCGAGGAGGCAGTCCAGTCATCGGCGGGGAGGATCTGGCTCTTTCCTACCATCGGTGCTGTCGGAAGGGGGGTGGACGGAGAGGATGCGGTGGCGGCAGCGATGTGGGCAGTGAGCGCAATAAGGCAAGGGTTGTCTGAGGCAGAAGATTGCAGGAGCGCAAGGGACCGGTGGGGAACGTAGACCCCTAGGCCTTGATTTTATATGCCCAGGCAGAAGCCCAACGACCGCGCGAAAAGGTAGGAACAGTTTCCCGCATTAAATGCGCCCACCTAACCGTTTCCCTACATCTCGCAGGAGTTGGGCGCGTGGCCGTCCCCCACGTCGTAACCGTACGCCACGTCGCCCACTACCGCGCCGATCTCGCCTCTCCTCCTAAAAAAACGCGCCCGGCTAACGGGCGGGGAAGGGATCCACGGACGGATATTCCCAGATACCTGGGAAACGGGCCCCGAGCCCGATATGAGTCTCGAGGGAGTGGAAGCTGGCCCTCGACCAGGGTTCGACAGCTGCCCTCGAGCAACAGAGTTAGGGACGACTAGGGATGCGCCCATACATGGCCAGGGCTCGAGCCACGCTCTCGAGGTATCCCAGGACGTATTCAAGGCCAAAGGAGGAGGTCGACGTAGGAATCCCCTTGGGGGAGGCACCGAGCCCTCGAATCCTGTCGCAGGGAATCGAGATCCATACGACCACTTCTTGGCATTTTTGAGAGCGCCTTCGGGCCACTAGCCGACCCCTAACGACTGGGGCACGGACTCTCACTCGAATCCCCCCGTTAGCAGCTCACCGGAGGCCGTCGGAACTCGCCCAAACGAGGGTAGTACGACGTTCTCCACCCCTCCTCCTTTTTTTCAGAAAAGGAGCGTGAGGGACGAACAGTAAAAGATGGCTGGGACTCTGATCGACCTCACGCGCGCGAGGCTCGGGGGCTCGACCACAGAAACCTAAACCTTGCAGGATCGAAAGCTGGCCCTCGACCAGGGTTCGACAGCTGCCCTCGAGTAACAGAGTTAGGGACGACCAAGGGTGCGCCCGTACATGGCCAGGGCTCGAGCCACGCTCTCGAGGCACCCCAGGACGTATTCGAGGCCAAAGGAGGAGGTCGACGTAGGAATCCCCTCGGGGGAGGCACCGAGCCCTCGAATCCTGTCGCAGGGAATCGAGATCCACACGACCACTTCTTAGCATTTTTGAGAGCGCCTCCGGGCCACTAGCCGACCCCTAACGATTGGGGCACGGACTCTCACTCGAATCCCCCCGTTAGCAGCTCACCGGAGGCCGTCGGAACTCGCCCAAACGAGGGTAGTACGACGTTCTCCACCCCTCCTCCTTTTTTTCGGAAAAGGAGCGTGAGGGACGAACAGTAAAAGACGGTCCAGACTCTGATCGACCTCACGCGCGCGAGGCTCGGGGGCTCGACCGCAGAAACCTAAACCTTAAGGGATCGAAAGCTGGCTCTCGACCAGGGTTCGACCGCTGTCCTCGAGTAACAGAGTTAGGAACGACCAAGGGTGCGTCTGTACATGGCCAGGGCTCGAGCCACGCTCTCGAGGTACCCCAAGACGTATTCGAGGCTGTAGGAAGAGGTCGAAGTAGGAATCCCCTCGAGGGAGGCATCGAGCCCTCGAATCCTATCGCAGGGAATCGAGATCCACACGACCACTTCTTGGCATTTTTGAGAGCGCCTTCGGGCGACTAGCCAACCCCTAACGACTGGAGCACGGACTCTCACTCGAATTCCCCCGCTAGCAGCTCGCCGGAGATCGTCAGAACTCGCCCAAACAGGGGTAGTATGGCGTTCCCCACCCCTCCTCCTCCTTCCTGAAGGAGGAGCGTGAGGGTCATACGGCAAAAGACGGCCGGGACTCTGATCGACCTCATGCGCGCGAGGCTCGGGGGCTTGACCGCAATGAATCATTCCCTAATAAAACGAATAAAAGACCTCGGAGGAGTCTCAACACTCCACCGAGGCCTCGGGGGCTACACCCGGCGGGTGCGCTCGCGCGCCCCCACCGGAAAAAATCACGACGCTACGACTCCAGTTCAAACAAACCTCTGGGAGAGTGATCACACACTCACCCAAAGGCTCGGGGGCTACTGTCGGTACCAACAGTATGGGGGTACCCACATCCATCGCTAATAAAAAACTAAAACGACTGAAACCGCAATAAAAGGCAGCCCGCCTCGACCGCGTATTCGGTCCGTCTCGTACGAGGCCTGCTCGACGGAGCGCCTCGACCGCGCTCCGGCTCCGACTCGTACGAGGCACCCTCGACGGGGGCGCCTCGACCGCGCCCCATCCCGTACAGTAAGGTACCTCGACCGCGCTCCGACCCGCGCGAGGCTCGTCCGCCCACTGGGAAAAACTCCGACTCGCGTGAGCCCGGGTCAAGCGCCTCGACTCCTTCTCTTTACCTACCCCGGGACAAAAACCATAGCATTTAATGCAGTTACCTACTACCACCTACCGGCATGGCTGCGATCAGGATCGCGTGGGAACAATGCCAGTGTCAGATCTCACTGTTTTACCGCCCATCCCATGATGGGAGGTGAAAACCGTCACTGTACCCACCTTACCGCGCACTGTTTACCATCGATCACCCTCGAGGGAGGATAAGACAAGGCCCGTACTCCGCAATCTCGGGGATTCGGCCTTATCCGTCCGGCCTCGACCCAACCTCGACGCTCGGCACAGTTCAATGGAAAGGGAAGGACGGTATGGCACGACGCTCCGGGTCATTTCGCCGTCTCGTCTCCCACAACGTCATGGTGTCCAGGGATGGCCGGCCATTCCCAGGGCACGTCGCTACGGTCAGCTCAACAGGAATCGACAAAACATCATCTCAAGGCTCCCCGTCGTCTTGGCCTCCTCTCGCCCTATAAAAGGACAGGCCAGGGTTCTACAACGGGGACCGAAAAAACAAGGGAGAAGGCAAGGGACAACAGGCAAGACGCAAGATAGAGATCAATATCTCAAGCAATCACCCTTGTCCTCTTTTTCCTCTCTTTGAGACTTGGGCTCGACGCCCTCTCTCGCAAGCTTGTAACCCCTACACGAGCACCTCGGTGCAAGAAAATACAAACCTCTCCCTCCCCGCTGGACGTAGGGTCTTCTTTTGCCCGAACCAGGATAAACCCCCGTGTGTTCTCCTTGCATCACCATCCAGAAAAGGGACACGCAGCATTTACTCGTTGGTTTAGGACCCCTCGGGTCCGAACACCGCCATTGTTATTTGGCAAATATTATCTAATCATGGTCTAATTAGGCTTAAAAGATTCGTCTCGTCCATTTCGTCTAAACTGTGTAATTAGTTTTATTTTTTTATCTATATTTAATGCTTCATGCATGTGTCCAAAGATTCGATGTGACGGACAATCTAAAAAATTTTACAAAATTTTCTAGGAACTAAACGGGGCCCTGATTTTTTAGCGAAACGAACTGTCTGATTTTTCAGCGAGACGAACAGGTACATCTGGTGCTGGCTGCAATGTGGCCAAGCCAGGAACGGGCGACGGCACGCCACGCGCACACCACACGCACTTTGGTCGTCGTCTCCCATCCTCGAATTCGATCGATTGCACTCTGCCACTCTTTCTTTGCTCACCTCCTGCGTCCTTCTAGAAGACCAGACTAGCGTTTTTTCCAACCTCACCATTCCCTTCTTCCCGCCTACCTTCCCAAGACCCTACGCTACATTAACCTAACATATGACAGCAGCGGGTCAGTGACAGCCAGCTCTCCCCTCACTCCACTGCTTCACTCTTCACTCTGCTAGCTGCCTGCCGCCGATGGACGCGAGCCAGGGCGGCAGCAGCAGCGCCAACATCTTCCCGATGCCGCAGATCCCCGCGCTGCTCTTCGCCCCGCCACCGCCGGCGGCGGCATTGCCATCTTCTTCCCTCTCTCTTTCCTCCTATTCCTCCTTGCACCACGCGTCATCCATCACCAGCTTCCCCATCCTCGTGCTCACGGTGCTGGGCATCCTCGCCGCCTCCGTCCTCCTCCTCGCCTACTACGTCTTCGTCATCCGCTGCTGCCTCACCTGGCACCGCGGCTCCTCCGACGTCGCCGGCCTCATCGTCTCCCGCCGCGGACTCCGCCCCCAACGCACCGGCAGCACCGCGCCCGCCGACGCCGACGCCGACGCCGACACCGAGACGCGCGGCCTCGAGGACGCCGCCATCCGGGCGCTGCCGGCGTTCAGCTACAGGAAGAAGCCCGCCAATGCCGCCGCTGAGTCGTCCGCTCCCGCGAGCGAGTGCGCCGTGTGCCTCGGCGAGTTCGAGGAGGGCGACAGGGTCAGGATGCTGCCCGCCTGCCTCCACGTCTTCCACCTCGGCTGCGTCGACGCCTGGCTCCAGGGCAACGCCAGCTGCCCGCTCTGCAGGGCCAGTGCGGACGTCGCCGCCACCCTCTGCCGCCTGCCCCCGCTGCCGCCCGAGGAGGAGGTGGTGGTGACCATCCAGGTCGTCGTCCCCGGCGCCGAGGAAGGCGGCCAAGACGCGCGGGCATAGCAGCGACAAGCCATCGTGCCACCTGCTGCCGAGTTTGAAGGAGAAGACACCTGTACAGATCGTCAGGTCAGTGGTGAGAAAACGAAGAGCACCATCGATGGCGGCCATGGCACGACGGAGAGGAGGAATGATGGAGAGGTTCTTCCACCACCGAGGACGAGGAGGTCGTTCTCCATGGACGGAGACGCAATGGCTGGTGGTGGGGAGGTTCACCTGCAGATTCAGAGCATCTTGCAGAGGGACACTCGCTCCCGCACACATGCGCCTTGTTCGGCTGGTTGGCTGCCGGCCAGCAGTACTTTTCTCTCACATCATTTCAGCACCGGCCATCAGCCACTAGCTAGCCAACAGTATTTTTTTCTCACAACAAATCAGCATCAGCCACCGGAACGAGGCCACGATGATCATGACAGCGACAGCAGCGGCGGCGGTCGAGTGTAGTTTATTAGTGTACGGAGTACTAGGCAATTGGATCAGCATTCTTCTTTTCTTTGCTGAAAAACGTGATTTCAGTTTCAAGCGGGCGTCGTGCATGGAACACTTTTCTTCTTTCTGATCTCTTCTTTTCCACTTTTTACTATAGCAATATATACGGACAGTCAAGTTTTTTCCCTTGTTGATAGCGAGATGGACAGTCAAGTTCCCCCCCCCCCCCCCCCCCCCCGCGAAAGGTGACGTATTTTCATTACTTACAAACAAATGGGGCAAAATATTCCCCATTGAAAGTTTTGAACACATTACAAGAAGAAGAATACATAATCGCTTGACAGCTAAAATTTTCATATGAATTTCAGCATGAAAAAAATATGTTTTTTTTTCGGTGACAAACCCCTAATGTTCAATATATTACTGCAAGTTTGTATCAGATTTTTAAGCATCTCAACGTCTGCAATCGAATAAAACTCAAAAGAACTACAAAATTGTAGATTTCATTGAGTGCTACAATTTTCATATAAAAATCAACTTTTAACTTCTGCATGTTTCTCAAACAATACGATATAGAGTGGTACACTGCTGTCATTCATGATTTGCCCAAGTAATTTGATCGCAACTCCTTTTTTTGAGAAAACATCTGATTGCAACACGTCTTGCCGTGCCTGTTATTCTAAAGTATTGACCAAAACCCCATACCTAAATGTCTTACAAAATACTCTAGTTCATAAAAAAAAAAAAAAACAGGCCATGCGGATTTTTCTGTCTTGAATACATCATTGCTTGACGGATCAGGTCTTTCCTTGCTGCAGGGAGCTGACAGTTCACCAGCCATTGATTTTCGGATATCCAAAACATCTGTAATACATGTAACAACCAACAAGAAAACCCAAATCCTTCAACCAAATATTTGCAGAGGCTACCGTTGCAGAGCTTTGGCAGTATCAGAATCTGTTTCCTGATCCTGAGGTTCAGGCGGTGCGTTTGCTGAACCTCCAGGTGATAGGCATGCGAGTGCCTTTGCCTTGATCTGGTTGTAGAGTCGCATAGCTTCCTTGAGCTCATCCCTAGCGTCGGCGCCATGATTTCGCCATGAATCCACCACTCTCTTTTGGAACTCCATAGCCAGGGGATAGCTGCAGATGCAGAAACATGAGGAGGTCCATACTGATCAGTTCGAAGTAGGAATACAAAGCAGCTTCTATTCCTAAAGTAAAAAACAGAACTTAACATCTTATGCCCAGTGGTGGAGCTTGATCTTAAATCTAGGGGTTGAGGGGTTACTGCACCCCAGCTTACAACTGTTTTTTTTTAAGTAGTAGAGTTGGTTATTTTGAAGGTTGCTTAGGCATGCCAAATGTTGGCCTGAACACAGCTCCTCCCCTGCTTACAAGCATGTCTGAACTATCTCCACCACGTGCTCAGAAAATTAACATCAGTCAGACAGTCAGCCACTATGCTGCCTAACAAGTTTGTGTATAAAAGGCAATAAGGCACTAATATCGACCATATAATCCCAGCGTCTAACATCCAAACAGTGCTAACCCATCCAAACTATAACATCCAACAGTGCTAACCCATCCAAACTATCTTAAGAACAAGTATGCACAATAGCATGTGAATTATCTTAGCATCTCTATTTTTTTTTGTCTGGTTGTGTTTGAGTTGAAGCTAACAAAAATCACGCCCAGCCCAAGATAAATTCGAGAGGAAAGGGAAGAAAACTCATTGTAATGCATTTGTGAAACTATACCTTCCCATAGCATCGTAGGCCTTAGCAAGGCTCTGACAAGCCTCAATGGTATCTGAATGGTGAGGTCCTAAGGAGACATCCATGACTTCTTTAGCGAGCGCAAACATCTGAGCAGCGGACTGTGGTCGGTCCATCTCCATGTAAGCAGCACCCAAGTTGTTATATACATACCCTACTCCGTAATGCTTTGGACCAAAGCTGTCCTTCATCCTCTCCACTGCATCCTCCAAGTATGGGACAGCTTCAGTGACCTTACCGGTCAAGAGCAACAGCCACCCAATCCTCGCTGCAACATTGCCCTCCAAATGCTGTGCCTGAGGGATCCTCTCAAGCATTCCCAGGCTCCTCTTCAGCAAAGATATCGCCTTGTCAAACTCATTCACCATCTCATACAGTGAGGATACCTCTATATACATCTCTGCCACTTTGTCAGCTGTGGCAAATTCCTTCTTCTCCAGGATGTCACAAGCAATCTCCAAGCACCTCTTTGTGTCCCCAACCTTCTCCTGGTTAGCGAGCGCCTTCGCCATTGATATGAAAACTAGAGCTCGCATCTCGCTATCTTTCTCCACCTGCTTAGCGACATTCTTCAACACAATGACAGCCTCATCGAACTTTCCCAATGCGATCTTGATGTTTGCAGCGTCAATCTCAGCGTGCAGGAGGTCAGGGCCAGCCGCACCCCAGCTCTTCATCACCTTCTGCGAAATCTCATTCTGCTCCAGCGCCTGCTCATGCTGCTCCAGCCCAGTGTATATCACTCCAAGCAGGCGCCTGTCGTGCGCAACCTCCACGGAGTTCTTGCCGAGCGTCGACTCATGCAACTCAAGCGCTTTCTGGCAGAACGGCAGCGCCTGCTTGAAGTCGAGCAGGGTGGCGTACGCCTCCGCGAGGTCCCGGTACGCGACTCCCAGCTCCCGGCTGCCCGGCGGCAGAATGGACTCCTTGAGGTCGAGGCAGGCGCGCATGTCGGCGAGCGCCTCCTCCCGCCTCCCCAGCGCCGTCTTCACGTTGGCCAGCTGCAGCCGCACCGCGTGCGCCACGGGCCTGACGTCGAACCCTCCCGGTTCCTCTCCAGCCCCGAACGCGACGCCTCCATCGGGGAGGAGCGGAGCGAGAAGGCGTAGCGCGCGGGAGAGGAAGGAGAGCGCGTCGTGGAAGCGGGAGAGGTCGAAGGAGGCGGAACCCGCGAGGTGTAGTGCCATGGCGAGCGAGACGGCGTCTGAGGCGGAGGCGGGGCTGGCGGCGTTGGGGCTGGCCACGAGGATGCCCAGGCATCGGAGCGCGAGCGCGAGGACGCGGGACGCGTCGGCGGAGCCGGACGCCTCGAGGTGCTGGCCGAGCTTGAGGCAGGCGAGGGCGAGGCGCTTGTCGTTGGCGGGCACGGCGGCCTCGAGGCGGGAGAAGGCCGCGAGCATGTCGTTCGTTGACCTCGCCACCTCGAACTCCTCCTCCGCGGCCTCCGCGACAGCGGCGGCAGTGGCGGGGACGGGAGGCGGCGTAGGTGGCCGCGGCGAGAAGTGGCGGCGGGGCGGCGGGAGGAGAGGGTTTATTAGGGCTTTGCGCGCGGGGGACGTGACGGGGACCCGCAGGCGGGTCCTGAGGAGAACGGAGGCGGCGCGGCGTAGCGCCATGGCGGGGAGCGGTTGCTGGCTCGCGGCGGCGGCGGCCGGCGGTGAGGGCGAAGAGGGAGGAATTTGCGCGATGGGCTGGGCTTTCTCCTCTTAGCAGTAAGTAGCTGAGCTCATTAGCTACTATCTGGGCCGTACACTGGGCTGGGCTGAGAAACATGTGCCACCTACCGAGCGAAGGCATATGGACCACCGAAAACTGAAGAAATAGGCATGTTTTTGTTTCGCCACCTCTTTTATGTGACCTGCCGCGCGCTCGGAGCTGAGCGCACGACCATGCGGCCCAAAGCCCATCACCGGCAGTGGTCGATGATCCAATCATCGATGTTAGGGTTTGAGGAGCTCGCTGATGTCAGAGGCGAGGGGGAGCTCGTCGGCGTTAGGGTTCGGGATCGGCTCACCGGCGGGCTTAGAAGGAGGTTTTTTTTGTTTTTGGGGTGGGGGGCGTGACATGGCGGTGGAGCGGGCAAGGCGGTGGCGGGATGGCTGGAGACTGCGGGTGGGCAGGGTTGGCGACGAGGGCGTCGCGGTGGAGCTTGTCGGTGAGCTACCCGGTGTTTAGGGAAGGGGGAGGGCGGGAGGTGGGTAGCGCGGCGAGACGAAGGGAGCTGGGGGCGCCGATGATGGAAGCCGGGAGTAAGGACAACGCTGGCGGAGCTCACGGCCCTGTGGTTAGCACTACTACACAAATGATTTTGCAAGACGGTGCCCATTTATTAACGGAGGCGGTCACAAAATTCAACTCCCTCAGTTAATGTCTGCAATTAACAGAGGCTGGTATTTTTTTATTTACCGAGGCGGTCACTTTTGTCCGCCTCCTAAAATCGATTTACGAAGGCGGGCGTCTTAGGACAACCGCCCCAAAAATCCTCTATTTTCGGAGGCGGTCATCTTAAAGCAACCGCCTCCGTGAATCCATTTTTGGAGGCGGGTAAACTATGAGTCCCACTTCCAAAAAATGCTAGCCCAACTCCAACCTAGGCAAAGCCCAAATTTTTCCTTGCACCGGGCTGATGTATAAGCCAGACACTTAGGGTTTCTCAATCATTTCTCTCCCTCACTCCCCACAGTAGCCGACGCCCCTTCTCCTTGAGCCCACCCCTCTCCTTCCCTTCCGAGAGGCAGCGCCCCTCTCCCTCTCCCTCGACTCCCACCCTTCCCAAAGGCGGCGTCCCTCTCCGTCTCCCTCCCGAGCCCGCCCTCTCCCTCCTCCCCCGAGCTCCTCCCTGGCGGCGGTGGAGCGCTGCCCTCCCCCGAGACGCTCCACCGGTGGATCGGAAGCGCTCCCCCGGCGGTAGTTTTGGCAACCCCGGTGGTGGCGCCCTCCCTCGAGCTGCTTCACCGACGGCAAAGCGCCATCCTCCCCCGAACCGCTCCACCGGCAGAGGCGCTCCCCCGACAGTCAGATCTGGCAACCCCGACGGCAGCGCCCTCCCCCGAGCTACTTCACCGGTAGCAACGTGCCCTCCCCAAGTTGCTCCACCCTCGTTGACGCGCTCTCCTTCCCCGAGTTGTTCCCCCGGCGGCTAGCGCGCCCTCGCCTCCCGGCGCTCCCCCCTCCCGGCGGCTAGAGGCAGCGCTCCTTCCCTCTCGGCGGATCCCTGTGAGCAACTCCGTCGGCGGTTGCAGCGCGGAGATCTGGTAGCCTGCGGTGCGGATCCGGTGGCGGCACGGTGGAGCCCTCCTCCCCCGACCAGATCCGGTGGCGGCATGGGCTAGGATCCACCTCCTTTTTCCCTCTGGTGGTGGCGCGGCGTGCGACGCCAGATCTGGCGGTGGCTCGTTGCACGAACCCTAGATCCGACAGCGACAACGCGGAGCAGGTGAGCTTGCTGGTGGGCTCCGAAACAGGCTCGTTGGCGGGCTTCAGGCTTTTTTATTTTTTAATCCATTAACGGAGGCGGGCAAGCCAACTGCCTCCGTTATTCGCGGTTAACCGTGACCTTTGCTGGGAGGCGGTTGCCTTTGCCCGCCTCCATTAAATTTATTGTAGTAGCGTAGGGGACGACAAGTTCACGGGGCGAGAGCGGGAGGCGGGTGGTGTGGTGAGACGGCAGGAGCTTGCCTGTCATGTGTACCCATTAACTTGGTCTACGTGTCCAGCCACGTACACACATTATTCCATATTAGCTTTTCACACCATACATAAGCTAAAATAAAATAATCAGCTATGACAAAAAGCAACCTCTGTCCTCTTGGTTCTCGTCCCTCGTACGAAACAATATAACCATCGTCCCAAATCAAACATGGACATAGGACCATCCTATCCAGAAAACTGAAATAGACTTGTCCCGTCACTACTTGTCAAACCAAACATGCAAGAGCCCAAGTTTCCATCTCAAAAAGAAAACCCTATACTGATTTTGTTGACTATTTCTCGAGGTCTGGTTTAGTTTCTCCTCTAAAATTTAGTTCATATCCCATCAGATATTTAGACATATACATAGATATGAAATATAGATTAAAAAAATAACTAATTGCACATATTACGTCTAATTTACGAGACGAATCTTTTAAGCCTAATTAGTCCATGATTTGACAATGTTGTGCTACAGTAAAGCTACAGTACATGTGATAATGACGTATTAATTAGGCTCAATAAATTTGTCTCGCGGAGTACTGAAGACTTCTGTTATTTGTTTTTATTATTACTATCCGAACACTCTCATGTGACACCCCGATATAACAGCCGATGTGACACCCTAAAACTTTACACCCAAGATTTAAATAAGACCCAAATCTAGTTGTGTTGAAACGCCCTGCCACACTCGACGTCTCCATTGTACATACAAGATCAATTTACAGCCTGATAGGTTTGCGGCCAAAATTTGTCATGCCAAAGATTTGGCAAGCCATAATTTTGGCTATTATTTGATTTGCTACTAAAATTTGCTAACCTCTCACATTTGGCTCGTTAAATCCATGGCAAATTTTTTATCTAACTTTGTCTTGCCAAATCTATAGCATGATAAATTTTGATCGCAAACCAATCATGCCTTAATTTTGAAGAAAAAATCACAGAAACATAAATGAAAATGTTCACGTTCCGCAAAAAGAGCATACACGTCTACGGTCGGTCCGCAGCAAAGAAAAAGGGCAAAAAAAAAAAAGTCGCCTCCTCCACCAACAGCCGTAGAGGCACAGGCAAGAAGGATCAGAACAGCATATAATGGATGTACTGCTGTGGCCGCACCAGCAAAAGGCAACTAGGCAAAGTTCGTGCCATGATGATGCAGACACCTAACGAACCAAAGCAGCAACAAACAGTCTGAGCTAGACGACCCATGCGCCTCCACTCCACTATGCTCCCAACAACACAAGGGATCATCCTGCGCTACACTGTGGGTGTGGCGTGGCCTAACTGAAAATGACCCAACTAACTAACGTTCATCTGATCACGACGTCCAGGATCTGAATTAATCAAAAGGTCCAATGCCCCAAGAAGCAAAAGATTCAGATATTTGCTTGAGAGACTCACACAGTGGTTTTAAAATATACACTTCGGATATGGTCGCAAACAAGAAGCAGCTCTTGCACATTGGCATAGCAAACCAGATTCGGCTCTTTACTTTTAAAATAAATCCAACAAATTCGATTTCTTTTTATCACACTCTTTAATACTCCAGCATATGAAATTTACTTATGTATCCATCTCTCCCTCAAATATACACTTCAATTCGGATCATCTCTCTTTCTATATATCTTCTTACTTACTACTCCTTAACCACCAATTCATGTAATGTAATCGCGAGCTGATAACCAGCTTCTCGAGAATGGAGCAGCCGTCGTCGTCCATGCTGCTCAGTTCAGTTCAGTCACAGAGCTCCTCCAATGCGTCGGCGAAGCAGGAGCTGAATCGTGCCATGTCGGCCTCCGGCAGCACGACGCCGATCTCCACCCCGGCGGCCTGCGCGTCGGCGTCGCGGCCCTCCGCCAGGGACACCGTGCCGGGCGTCTTGTCGATGGACACCAGCTCCACCTTGCCCGGCCGGCCCAGCCCGAAGTCGGTCTCGTACAGGCCGTACCGCGGGGACCCGCCCACCGACATCGGCCGCTCCGGGACCAGCGACAGGATCTTGTGGAACCACCCGCCGGCGCCGTCCAGCACGCCGCCGTCGAGCCCCGCGACGGCCGCGCCGATCGCCGCGGCCGCTGCTGCCACGCCGTCGCCGCCAAGCAGCTCGGCCGCGCCCACCTCCACGAAGCACGGCCGGAGGCAGTTGCCCAGGTACTCCTGCGGGATCGGCGGCGCCAGGCGGCGACGGCATTCCACCGAGAACAGTAGGTGCGCGCGGGGCCGCTCCGTGCCGCCGCCGCCCACGCGCGTCAGGCAGGCCCACGCCAGCGCGCACGCCACCGTGAACGCCGAGCAGTGGACGCGCCCCGTGCCGCCGCCGTCCGCGACCTTGGCGGCCACGAGCCGCTTCAGTGCGTCGATGCGGACGCGGGTGAGCGCGAACGACGCGATGACCAGCTTCGGCGGCGGGCCTGCCGGCGCCGGCGGAGGCGGAGGCGGGCCGTTGGCCGCCAGCTGGCGCATTTCGTCGAGCGTCCTGGCGGCGAGGCCCTCGGGGTCGGCGACCACGCCACGGTCCAACAAAGGCGGAGGCGGCGGGACCGGCACCCCGTCCGCGCCGCCGACGGCCTCCCGGCACCGAGCGGCCCAGGTCTTGACGAAGTGCATGTAGCTGGAGTCGTCGCAGGCCACGTGGTGGATGGACACGCCGACGGCGACCCCGCGGGCGGGGAACACGGTGACCTGCGCCGCCGCGAGGGCGAAGGACCCGTCGGCCTCCGGCGGCGGGAGCTGCGGCACCAGCGCGTACAGCCGGGCGACGTCCCTCCAGCCGCCGCCGGAGAGCTCGTCGAAGTCGTCGGAGCTCTCGGCGACGCTGAGCTCGATGGCATCGCCGTCCTCCCCGCCGGCGGAGCAGAAGAACTCGTACCCGCCGCCCCCGTCCGGGCTCGGCCGGACGCGGCCGAGCATCGGGTAGAACGCGTGCAGCGTGGCGGAGAGGGAGGAGACGAGGGACGGCAGGAGGTGGGCGGCGAAGTGCTCCGCCGTGTGCGCGTAGGGGTAGAAGAAGACGCGCTCCACGGGGCCCGTGAAGAGCCAGGGCACGTCGAAGAAGGTGAGCGGGAGCACGCCGCCGGGCGCCGGAGGTGAAGCCCCCACCTTGAGCCTGTCAAGAACCTTGGTGGTGGCGGCCATGGGGAACTGGAGATGCGGCCCCCTCTCCCGTGCCTGGAGCTGGAGCCGCACCGCAGCAGGGAGAGAGGAGAGGGAGGAGGCGGTGAGCAGATCAGAATGGTGTCCGATTCAGATCCACCAAACACAAGCAAGCACTAAAAAAGAAGACGACCTGCTGCTGTTGGGATTTTTTTTTTACTTTTAGCCCAAATTTGAAACAAATTTTAAATTTAACCCGCATTTGAATTTTTTTTAAATCTAACCTGTTTGGCCCCGCCACCAAGCATGGCGGGGCAAATGCACTGAACCCCGCCATGCATGGTGGCGGGGTACAGGTCCCACGTGGCGGGGGACGTGGCAAAGCCACCTGGGCCTACCCGCCATGATGCATGGCGGGGTACGCCAAACCCGCCACCCGTCATGGCGGGTTACACCCCGCCGTCCATCATGGCGGGGCACGGCCTAAATAAAAGCCGCGCCCCGCCACGCCCGCTCGGCCGCGCCCCGTCGTTAGCACCGCCCGCTGCCGCGCCGCCGCCGTCGCCAGCGCCCCCACCGACGTCTCACCGCCGCCGGAGCCGCCACCGACGCCCCGAGCGCCGCCACCGTCGCCCAGAGCCCCTCCCCCGCGCGCCGCCGCGCCGCCGCCGCCGCCGCCGCCGCTGCCGCCCCGCCGCGCCGACGTTGCCGCCGCTGCCCCGCCGCCACGTCCCCGGCCACCGTTCCCGTGCCGCCACCCCGGCCGCCGACCGTCGCACCCCGGCCCGGCCCCAGCACGCCGCCGCCCGGCCAACCTCGTCGCGCCGCCGCAGCCCGTTTTACGGTATTTTTTTATTTTGTCGTTACTATTATTTATTTGTAGTAAATATTATTTAGTTAATATTATTTATTTAGTTAGTTATTTAATATTCTTTGTAGTTATTTAGTTAGTTATTGAATTAGTTATTTATTTATTTAATTAGTTATTTAATATTCTTTAGTTGTTATTTAACATTACATATTTAGTTAGTTATTGAATTATTTAGTTAGTTATTTAGTTATTTAGTTAGTTAACGATTATTTGTAGTTAGTTAGTTAGTTAATATTATTTGTAGTTAGTTATTTATTTAGTTAGATAATGATTAATATTAGTTATTTAGTTAGTTAACGATCATTTGTAGTTAACGATTTTTTTTTGATAGTTAGCTAATATTAGGTTTTAGTTAATCCGTTGTTATTTGTAGTTAACGATTATTTGTAGTTAGTTAGTTAATATTATTTGTAGTTAGTTAGTTATTTAGTTAGATAACGATTAATATTAGTTATTTAGATATTAAGTAAGTTAGTTACGTGGTAGGTAAGTAAGGTTAGTTAGTTAGTTATGTAGTAATTAGTGCTACCATATTGGTCAGTTGATAATCGGATGTCAAATCGTTTTGTAGATGGATTACGGTGTAAGAGTTTTTTACGGAGGAAGTGTTAGGAGAGAGGATTGCCAGTTTGAGGATATGTATGAAGAATTGGAATGGTTTGATGGCACCCCTAGTTTTCACGATCTATGTGACCGTTTGAGTTTGAAGTTTGGCGAGGCTTTCACACTAAAGGGTAGGTTCGATGTTGGAAAGAATAGGGCACACTATGTGATGATGGACTTGTGCAATCAAGCAGAGTGGTCCCGATACAATAGGGTCATCCAAGGTTCGAATGTCGGCATGGCTGAGTTGGTGCTGGAGAATATTGAGAATGAGGAGCCATCCTTCGACAGTGGTACTCTAGGAGATTGTGGTGTGCAGATGCAACAAACTATGGAGAGTATGGACTTGGATGGTAATTTGACGCAGGAGCGGGTTCATTCTCCTCCAGTTGGTCATATAAGCAATGATTTTGATGTAGACGAGTTTGAACAGGAGGAGGAGGAGGCGGCAGAGGAGGAAATGATTGGTGATGATGTTAGCACTGATTCTGACGATTCAGGAAATGAGGAAGGAGGTCCACATGCCATGCGAGCACCGGTTGAAGCCATGCCTCTAGAGGTGCACCTGCCATGTGTACACCAGTTCGTGGCATGCCCTCAGGAGTACCGCTTGAGGTACTTCATGGCATGCAGAGTCAGGACACATTAGCCACCGGTTATCTAGATGATGGAGTGGAATATGAAGGATGGAGCAGGGTTAGGGAGCCACAACAATACGTTGCACCACCCTCTTATACATCGGCAGAGCTTACACAACTGAGGGAGGCTGGCTTGCCCTTCACTGGTGTGCCAAATTATAACGATGTAAGTATGTCACATATGGCAGTTTGTGACACGGTTTGCAGATGTGTAAGGAATCATTGTACAACCATAAAAATTTAATACTGAGAAAGGGAATGCTTTTTCAATACGATCTCTGAGATAAAGTTGTTCCTTCAGGACTATGCTGTGTATCATCATAGGCCTTACACGGTTTGACATTCTGACAAGGAGGTAAAATTCCACATATTATGTAAGGCTGGATTCCCGTGCTCGTGGAAGTTGAATGCATGAAAGAGGCGGAGTGATGGTAAGTGGAAGGTAACTTCAGTGGAACAGCCGCATAGATGCCAGACTAATGAGGGTAAAAGGTACCATCCGCAGTTGACGGCTCGGTACCTAGCCCGTCGTATATTGGGTCTTGTAGATAAGGACAACGACGTATCGGTGTCTTTCTTGCAGGAGACCATAGTCACATTTGTTGGGTATGAGGTCACGTATGGAAAGGCTTGGCGGGCAAAGCAAATTGCCCTGGCAATTCGCTGGGGTAGCTGGGAGGAAGGCTATAACAGGGTTCCACGTATTTTGTGTGCGATGGAACACTTCAACCCTGGCATGAGATCGTTCATATACACAGGAGGGTTGTATCTTCAGAACCCGTTGAGGCATATTCTGTACCGTGTGTTCTGGTATTTCGATCAGTGCAAACATGCATTTTAGTATTGTCGGCCAGTTGTTCTTGTTGACGGCACGTTCCTCACCGGCAAATACAGGGGCACATTGATGATGGCTGCTGCTGTAGACCCAGAGAACCAGATAGTGCCAATGTCTTTTGCTTTGGCGGAGGGGGAAAACAATGATTCATGGTCATGGTTTATGCGTCTGCTCCGTGTTCATGTGCTTGGCCCTTCTCGCACCATTTATCTGATTTCGGACCGTCACATTGGAATTCTTAATGCAGCCGGTGAACACATTGATGGTCACCTGCCCCTAGTGCACCGTTGGTGCATGCGGCATTTTGCCGCCAATTTCTGGCGGTGTCAACACAAGAAGGATGTGGCTGACAAGTTAAAGGAGCTTTGTAATAAACGTACGGAACGCGAGTTTAACGAGACTATGGCAGAACTAGAGAAGATGCTCAACCAAGCTGGCAAGGCATGGTTAGACCAGCAAATGGAAAATAAAGGCAAGTGGGCATTAGCATATGATGAGGGCGGCTTCCGGTACGGCATCATGACAACAAACTCCTCTGAGTCTTTCAATCGTGTGTTCAAAGGCGTTCGATCTCTCCCAGTGTCTGGTATTGTTGAGTTCTCTTTTAGGAAGTGCAATGAGTATTTTGTTAAGCGGTATGGCCTAGCCCTGAGGAATGAAGAGGAGCTTGGAAGATGGGGGAAGGCTGCACATGAATATTTGAAGGAGGCTGAGGAATTGGCCAAACAACAGGTTGCCGAGGCTTATGGATGGGACATGCTTGTTTTCTGCATACGAGCTAGAGGGGGCACAAACCTGGGCGGCGAACGATTTAGTGGGCGAACGTACCGTGTCGATCTTGATAAAGTAGAATGCAGTTGCAACGTCCCTCAGATCATGCATGCCCCTTGCTCACACATGATCACCTCTTGTTGGCTTAGAGGTTTTGACCACACAGTTGCACCATACATGTCACCCTTGTATTTCCGTGCCAACACCCTCAAAGTTTGGGAGAAGAGTTTCGAGCCATACCTTGATGAGTCGCAGTGGCCTCCATATTATGGTGAGGACTACACGCCTTATCCGGACCTGAAGAAGGTAGGGAAGGGAAGGAGGAAGAAGAAGCGATTGAAAGGCGATATGGACAATATGAAAGGTTACGGCGCCGACATGTATGGTGGCGGGGACTTTGACGAAGAACGTGCGCAGAACCTTTGCTCCATTTGCAAGAATCCTAGTCATAACGCTAGATTTCATAGGCGGGCGAGACAAGAGGTGGTTTATATTGTAAACATGCATTTATGATATTTTAATCTTCAAATTTACTTGTCTTTGTTTTTTTATAACGTTATTAATTGTTCTAATGTTATTAATGTTGTCTTTGTTTTTTCAAACAGGCAGGTTCAGGGTTGCAAGATGGAGGCGTGGGCTCCTCATCCGTGCTTTAGCCTCATTGAGGCGGACTACGACAAGGACCACCGCGTACATAGCTGGGACGAGCGATACGCTACCTACATACAGCGGGCAGGCTTCCTTGAGATCGTTCGGGTCTACAACAGTACACTCCCCACACTAGACCCTACACTTCTTACTGCCTTTGTTGATAGGTAACATTGCATTTTGCATTTATTGTCTTTGTTTTGTAAAATTGGGCCGTCAACTTGCCTATAACTAGAAACTTGTAATGATGCAGGTGGAGACCGGAGACGCACACCTTCCACACACCATGTGGGGAAATGACTATCACGATGCAGGATGTCAAGATGATATTGTGTCTCAGTTTGGCTGGTCATCCGGTGACTGGGGTCGTCGATGAGTCTAATTGGGTAGACTTGGTGGAGCAGTTCTGTGGTAGGAGGCCATCAGAGGCTGAAGTTAAAGGCACAAAGTAAGTTCATATTTGCGCCCTATTGAAATCACTAATATAACCATTTCAGCTACATCTATTTTTGTAGAATAATGTTTCAATTATAATTGCAGGAAGACCTCAGGAGTGTCGACGTCATGGATAACCCAGCACTTTGGTGCAGGGCCTCCGATCGGTGCTCCAGATCACGAGGTCGAGGTGTATGCAAAGGTGTGGTTGTGGCACTTCTTGAGCGCTTTATTGTTCCCCGACTCCTCAGGCGACAGCATCAGCTGGATTTTCTTGAGAATCCTTATCTAGCCACTGGAGAACATTGCAACCTATAGCTGGGGTACCGCGGTCCTTGCTTGGACATACCGTCAGCTTTGTACCGCCTGTCGTCGCCAGTCGACCAATGCCAACCTAGGTGGCTGCTCGTACCTACTTCAAGTATGGATTTGGGAGCGGTTTCCGGTTGGGAGGCCTTCTAAACCTCCGCATTTGCCTGTGAGTACATTGACTACTTTGATATCTTCATACGAATAAAGAGATTAGTGACACCGTGTTTGTGTGACTTACAGGTTTGGCAGCATGAAGACGTTCTACCCACCGCCCTTTTCATCTGGAAAGACGCTAAGGTAGTGAGGGGCGAGCTGGAAAGGAGGTACAAGCAGTACACGGATGCGATAGACGTATTGACACACAACTACGTAAGTTATATCCACATTTCCTACTAAAGGCACTATCAATGAGATTGATACTAAATTATGTTTTTTTTACTTTGCAGGTAACATGGACACCGTGGTCTAGGTGGGAGCTAGAGGACTACCTTAGTCCGCGCTGCGAGGAGGAAGGGGATGAGTGGCTTTACAAAGGGACACTTATCTTCTTCCACATCGTCGAGATGCACTACCCTTTCAGGGTTTACAGACAGTTCGGGAGGTTGCAGGGAATTCCACCGCTGTACTCCACCAATGCTCAGCTGCATGGGTACGATGCCAATATGTTTATTCTACTTAAGTGCCTCATTTCTAATGCAATATGGCAATGCAGGATCGATCGAAGGCTTCGGACCACGCAAAAGGATTGGGCGGTGACGCACGAACCACATTTGCTTAATTGGTATAACAAGCATCCTCTCCACCTCAACGAACTTCCACAGCACCACCCGGCAAGATGGATGGAGTACCTGCAATGGCTACAGCGAAGTACGAGGACTCATCTCATGGTCCCGTACACCAACATGCCTGTAGATGCGGCCGGTGAGGATGACATCGCCGATGCGCAAAGGGTGCAAACATAACTTCTTAGGGCCCCTCTAAATAGATACGTGGTAAGTACTTTGCACTTACATCCTCAAGCGAGGTAAGGGTTTTAAAATTCAATCAAAATGATCGAGTTAACCTTGTGTGATGTTGTAGGCACAACAGTTGTCGAACTACTCCGAGGAAGCTTCCAGGCAACTTTTTCGGACTAGGGACGACAAGACCAACCCTCTTCGCGCCTTTGTCAAGGTACTTTTGATAGTAACATTCGTGACTACAACTCAGTCACCTTTAAAATTCACGCTTAATAATGGTTGTTGTCATCAAAACCTGTAGAGAATGAAAAAAGGCTGCAAAAAGTTGGCTCAGAAGCTGAGCTGTGCGGACACGACTTTGGACGTACCTTACAACCCCACGTGGTCTAGGAGCCAGACGATGTCCACCGCAGCTGCTTCTGCTAGCGACACCAGGGCTGCGTCCTCGTCTATTCGTACTCCGCAGGACAGAGGAAAGGGTCCAGCTGGTGCGGACGATGTGGATGAGGCACTTCAGTATGACACGACGAGTGGCGATGACGACGACGACGACGTTCCCCAGTGGGAGTACACCAGTCACGAGGAGATGGGTGCCTCACAGCTATACGGTGCTCCTTTTGGTACACAGGGGGTAGACTACACACAGCAGGAGAACTACACACCAGCCGAGCAACAGGTCCCTATACTTTGCTTTTTCTTTAATTCTACTGTTCGTAGCTCAACATTTAGAGTAGCTCATCAGGTTGCTTGCTTGCAGGGGCCGTCCTCGACGCAGCAGTTCGATCGTGGACATAGGCGGCAGCGCGAGAGGCAGCAATGGGACCGCACAGACGTTGGCTGGAGAAGCAACGTGGTCCCTACGAATCCGAGGAGGCAACGGAGACCGCGAGACCCCTACACCCCTGGCGATTAGTAGAGTAGTCATATGTAGCAGGCGTCGGACACATGTTATCATAGTTATGTAGTGCTAGAACAATTAAATTATGTGTAGGTGTAGCAGCAGTACTCTACTTGGTTATTTCGATTGGACTCATGTAGTTGGTAACACTCGTTTAATCTTTGGCGTAAACGCAATTCTTCGTGCCATGGCTTTCGTAAACTTGCTGTAAATGACTCAACATGGCATGTCTGCATTTGTCATGCTCAGCTGACGCAAAATGTAGGCATAGTTCCCGCGTGCCCGCAGTTTTAGGGCCACCCATGGCGGGGTGGCCCTGAAACTGCGGGCACGCAGGAACTGCACTAAGAAACTGCATTTATAAACTACACAGATAAACCACATAACAATCTTAGTGAGTGGACCAACAAATGAAACGAATGAAGATGTGATAATGATAATTATTACAATGACATGTTTCAAAGTACAACACTGACAAACTACACTACACAAAGTTTCTAAGCCACTACAAATGACAAACACTAACAACGACGACGTGAAGATGTGACAATGCAAATTATTACAATGACACTTGTACGTAAATCAAATTGCGTGCACCACTGCGTAAGCAACTCGTCTTCGGACTCTGAATCGTCCACTACAACCTCCTTACCCTTGCTGGCCTCGACTGCCTTGGCCTCAGAGGCCTGACGCCGGTAGTAAGCCGCCTCCGCCTCGTCCATGGCCTGAGAGTACAACTCGGCCTCTTCTTCGGTCATGTCTATTGGCCCCCATGCGTCGAACAGCGGTGTCTTATAGCTGTGGTACGCTGCCTGACCCTCCTCTAATTCAACATCATCCTCGGGCATCGGTCCTAACTCCTCTGCAAGACGAAGTAGCTCGGCTATCCTTCCCATGTCGTAGGCATCCTCGTCCTGAGGGTAGCCCAATTCTTCGGCTAGACGAATGAGCTCGCCTATCCTCCCGGTGTCGTCGTCTTCCTCTGGCTCGGCCTCCTCTTCAACCACAATCGGACGGCTTGCGGTGCCACCAACTCCTACGTCCCGCTTTAGTGTCCTATTCTCCGTGTACCTAGCACGAGCCACATCTGCTTGCCAGTTGCCGGTGCATCCAATCTCTGCAAGTACAAAATGCAAACAATTAACACGATCTTTGCAATGACTTTATTGACAGTCAAACAAAGAAGATTGAGTTTCCAAAAATGCAATGACTCACTCGCACATAATGAGTCAATAGTATCGTTCAAGCCTTGCATCTCTGCTCTCGCAGCCTCCTCTGCAGCCTTCCTTGCATCCTCTTCAGCCTTCCGTGCCTGGTACTCCTCTACATCCTTCTTCTTTTGCTCATACCACTTCTTCCACGCAATACTCTCCGGGTTACAAACATGCAGGTCTTGGGCCCGTCGTAGCATTTTCTTCTTATGGTTTTTAACGAAATCAGTGACGTAGTTTGTAGGATATCCTCTCATCTTGCGAAGTGCTACCATTGTCTTATACTCATCCTTGAACTTATACACATCATCATATGATTCCCATTTGCATTTCTGAGTGCTCTGTTGCAACAAATAGATGAATACAAAGTTAGCGTACAAAAGCAAACAAAATAAAACATTAGCACTAAGTGTGAATAGTCCTAGCAAACCTCGTCATAATCGATCATGTGGCCACAGAAGTGCCCAATCCCAAGGCCTGAAGGGACAAGGCCGTAGCTAGCTTCAAAACCACATTTGCACATCACAGGAGGCGCAATAGACCTCTTCTTCTTCCAGTCTGGCACCTCCTCATTCTTCTTCAGCTCCGGCCAATGGCTCTTTGGACCATAGACCCATTCCTTGAAATGGTACTTGGGAAAATCATGATCCTACAAAATCAAAACTGTAAAACACACATATATGACATGACATTCCAAGGTTCACTCAAACCTTACCTCATATCGTAGAGGACAAATGAACTCTTGTTCATTGCGTGGGTTTATCACGGCTTGCTCTCCGCAAAGGCACTTTGGAGGATCCTCGAGCCGGCGTGCCGATGCTACGGCCTTCTCTTCCTCCGTCATAGGAGGAGGGTTAGGAGGGGGCAGAACCCAGCGAGTAAACACCTCACGCTCGCAATGATCAACGCCGGGGTAGAAAAAGAGAATCCTTGGGTCAAACTTGTCCGGACCGTCGATCCATTGGAAGAAAAAGCACCAGAAGTACGGCTACAAAAAAGTTCGAATTATCTCATCACGAATACAACATCAGAAACCAATAAGAAAAACAAAGGGCACAATTACTTACGCTACAACTATAACATGTGTAGAAGCAACGAGCCGCAGTATCTGGATGTCCCGACTGGCTCACGTGCGCCGGATGACCACAGTCACAGTTAGGGAAAGGTTCCTCGGGAGGAACGGGCGCATCCTTGCAAGACACGTCGGGGTACATCTCTCTAGGACGACCATTTTTCCTCCAAATCGACTCACGATACGAGTCCTCCATCTAATAACACGAAATGATTTCTACACAAAACACATATGACTTATATAATGTACAATATCAATACGATAAAAACTAATATAACTTTACTAACTACATTAACCAAACATACTACAACGATGGACGCAGAGAAGGGGTGGCCGGAACAAGGTCAGACGATGGGCCGGTAGCCGACGGGGAGGGGCCCTAGGCGGGAGGGGCGCCGAGGGGAGGGGAGCTCGGTCCTGGGGCGGAGAGGGGCGCTGCGGGAAATGGAATGGATGAATGGCCAAAAACAAGAAGTGCCCGGGCTTTTAAAAGAGCGGGGTTGTACCCCGCCATGATTCATGGCGGGTTAGGGGTACCCCGCCATGATGCATGGCGGGGTACTCCTTTCCACGCTGGCCTACAGCGTGCCACGTGGGACCTGTACCCCGCCACCATGCATGGCGGGGTTCAGTGCATTTGCTCCGCCATGCATGGTGGCGGAGCCAAACGTGTTAGATTTAAAAAAAAATTTAAATGCGGGTTAAATTTAAAATTTGTTTCAAATTTGGGCTAAAAATAAAAAAAAATTCGCTGTTGGTGGGATGGAAATGTCACCAAACAAACGTGTCCGACTCGTCTCGGTTACCACTGCTGTCTGCTGCTTCGCTTCTCTTGAGGAAGGAAGGCTGTCAGTGGCAGACTGACAATTTCTGCGGCAGTAAACAGTAGCCAATCTCCTGCACAAGCACAGAGAATAAACTGACAGGCACAGGCAAAAAGGTTCGGTGCCTGCCGTGAATTACAGCACTGAAAAGCAGATGACAGCAGGGAAACCTGTGTTCAGACTTCGGATAATTAACCTGGCCCGTGTTTAGTTGCCCCAATTTCGGAGCGGCGGAATCATTGTTCAATACTGTAGGACACTGTAGTATTTTGTTTTTATTTGGTAAAAATTGTCTAAACATTGACTAATTAGATTTAAAATGTTCGTCTCGCAAAGTACAACAAAACTGTGCAATTAGTTTTTGATTTCATCTACATTTAGTACTCCATGCATGTGCCTACATTTTGATGTGATGATGAATCTTCTTTTTGCATAGTGGAATTTAGGGAAATATTTGGGATCTAAACAGGCCCCTGGTGACAGCCCAGTGAGGCAGTGAATGGAAGTGAAAAAAGCAGTAAGGTCACCTTTAATTCCAAAAAAATTCAAGATTTTCCGTTACATAAATGTTTGGACACATATATAGACGAAAAAAACTAATTACACAGTTTGGTAGAAAACCACGAGACGAATCTTTTATGCTTAATTAGTCCATGATTAGACACGAATTGACAAATACAAACGAAATGCTTCAGTAGCCAAAGCCAAAAATTTTCAAGAACTAAACACACACTAAACTTTTGAAAAATCTAGTGCAGTCACACTACAATCAGACCAGACCTAAAGAGCTGTAGTAACAAATAAATCCGGTATTTGCGCACTCAGGCCGTGTTTAGATCCCGAATGCGACGCCCCGAATCGGCGACTGTGGCTACAGTGTTCCGGTCGGAACACTGTAGCCGCTTTTGTTTTTTAGTGTAAAAAATTGTCCAAAAAATGATTAATTAGACTCAAAATGTTCGTCTCGCAAAGTACAACAAAACTGTGTAATTAGTTTTAAATTTTATCTACATTTAGTACTCCATGCATTTGCCGGTATTTTGATGTGATGGGAAATCTTCTTTTTGCATAGTGAAATTTGGGAAGAATTTGGGAACTAAACAAGGCCTCAGGTAACGAGGCAGCTGATGATCTGAATAGATGGGGTGGGTGTCGGCGGTCGCCCTTGTGTCTCTGTCAAACAGCCAAACAGTCAAAATTCTGTTAAGCATTTCTGTTCTCTGGCTTTACTATGATTTTGAAGCTGCATGTCCTTTCAGCCACCCACTTGTTTAACATATACTATGCTGCAGGTGCTGTGCGCATCCGTGCTCCAATAAGGCCCGGAATCTACAGAACAGAAGAGCAGGGAAATTTTGGGAAGAGTCAGCTCTCTGATTGAAAAAAAGGCTTTGTCTTTGTCAATATGTGTCGGCGCCATGTGCTTACCATCTGGAGGTCCTCACTTTGATTCTCTCAAGTCTCATCTGGAGCCTGTACATGATCCCCATTTTTATATAAAAGACAGGGATGCAGAGCTTTATCATCCTATAATCACATAATTAATTGAAGGTTAGACCTTGGAAATATATCCTGAACCTGAACGCACGCAGAAATCGTGTAAGTAAAGACCGCTCCAACCATAATATATTCAGTAAAGACCAGCGTCGTGGTTGGAGCAATCCGAAAGGAGAAAACTTTGCACCAAATGTAGTAGTAGCAGTTGTTGCTATGGCCTTCAGAAACGATGGACACTTGACTGAACCAGAATGGTTAGTAGACAGCATGGAAGGAAGTTGCTGTGATGAGAAGGCATGAACAACCAGACAAACGCTCACCAACCCAACTGAATGGAGCCTCTCTGGTATCAACTGAAAGGTCACAAAAGTATCTAAAGTCTGTCAGCAAATTATGAGGTTTCAGCAGGTTCATAGAGAGCCAAGGACTGATCTTAAGCAAAGGCACCGAGGTGATTGGGAAGAAACACTTGGAAGTGCTACTGAAATCAAATGGTGTACCATGAAAGGAAAAAGATGCAGGCAGTGATTGATCATGATCACTTAATGGGAAAATTATTCAGACATTCATAGTTATAAAGAATTAGTCTCAGAATCTTTATATAAAAAAGTTAGTAGCATCAGAATGGCAAAAACAAATGGCAGTAGTTGACACAATGAGCAGATAACATCAAAATACTACAGTGTTTTTTCATGAGCGATTTGCTGGACATACAAAGGACGAGCACACGAGCCACATTTGCATCATAAGATCCGAAATTACCAAGATGCAAACCAGTAAATCACAGTGGAGATATGATTGGCAATATGAGCAGAACCCATGTGATCCATGCTCACCGAAAATAGCAATATGAGCAGCACAAAAGCAATTTGTTAACACCACAAAGCAGATTCGAATTCTTTTGGCATATTATCTCATTCTACTAACCAGATTTTTAACCAAACAAATAACAATAACAAAAATTACCTATTATATATTAAAATCTTGATCCATGAAAGAAATTGACACCTTTAGATTGAAAACGAAAAGGGTTCTGTTTTTAGTGTTTTTCCTTATGATATGACTACAAATGGACCACAGCTAGAAGCACAAAAAGAGTTGAAAGGTTAGCTCCTAGACTGAAACTAAGCGGGCATATGTCCAAATTTCTCCAATCACTGTTAGATGAAAAGCAGTGGAGCCAAACAACAAGCACAAAAATTATGAAAGGTTCGCTCCTAGAAAGACTGAAACTGACCTGACACAAGTTCATATTCCTCCCAGCACTACAAAATAAGAAAATTTTATGCAGTGACATCTAACTGAGATCAAAATATTCTCCTCTCAAAAAAAAAAACTGAGATCAAAATATTCAAAACCTCGGGTACGTATATTTGCTCTTGTGACACTTAGTTTCCTGCACTGCAGTGACTATAACTACTTTTCTTGGCAAATCGTTGGGCCTCAAACGAATTCCTTTTCCTGTGTCTGCTACAGTAGTAATTCAGGCCCAGGCCCATGCTTTTGGGCCTACATATACACCTTCATCATCATCAATCGAGTACTAATAATTCTCAAAAAAAAAAAAGATCAATCGAGTACTATAAGGAGCATCTCTTCCTCAAAGGAAACTACAATTCCACTAATAAATAAATAAAGATACCATCAATAGAATTGCAAACAGTATAAAGTTATCAGCAGCTCTGACTTCCCTTTTTATTTTTTATTGAAAAAAAACACTAAAGAGGAACATTTGTGAACGCACATCTAACAAGAACTTCATTTCGAGAAAGAGACACAAATCAATAAAAGTTCTTTAACTGAAATGATGGGGAAGGCACCACAAGCACAATTCCCGAGGCAATTGTTCATCACCGGATAATCTACTACTGTATAGTGCACTGCCACTGCATCCCCCGGCCTATAGCTTCTGCTCTCTTTGCTTTTCAAGCTTTATCCTATTCGGAACAAGCGTTATTATGGTGATCGATCGCACTTGGTTTTGGTCTTTTTGGAGGGCCAAAGTTCGTGCATATTTTGACTCCTCCATTACGAGCTCTCTAGCTAATGCTAATGCATGCTGCAAAGAGCCAAAGACCTCGATCACCTTCAATTCTTCTTTTGCTCCTCCATGGAAAGCAGCTGAATGCACAAAAACAAAGACACAGCACCAGTCTTGCTTTCCATTACGTGCTTTTACGTCTTGGGATCAGTGCTAAATTAAGTCGGTTGATTAGTGGGGTCTAATCACTATCAAGTGCCATGATAAGCCCTTGCCTTTAAATTTTCCGTGCTTAGCTTTATTTGTTTGTTTGACTGATGACCAGCCAGCAGCCCCTTGACCAGGATGCCAGCTGATGAATGCCTGCCTGAAGAATCCAAATAAATACTCCTGCTACCCCATGCTAATACTAAAACTTGGTACAAGACACAAAGTGCCAAAGCAAACAAAACTAAATGAGCCTGCATTCGACTTTATGAGACAGCCATCTAAACTTCAGGGGATGTTTCTCATGACATGCATTTTTTAGCAGCAATAAACTGTAATCTTTCGAGGACATCAACAAATACAGTACGTGGAACACACAAACAGCCTGTTCGCTTGGCTGAAAATAAGCGACTGAAAGTACTGTTGGCTGGTTTGTTGTGAGAGAAAAACACTGCTGACTGGCTGGAAATAAGCGGCTGAAAGCTCAAGTGAACAGGCTGAAATTTGATGGCTTGTCATCTTCCCTGTGGTTTGCATAATTGACCAAGCTTGTGATCTTGAGACAGTGATAAGAACAAGCTAAGCTTGACACGCTGTTAGGGCCGGCTGGCCGGCCGGCCACCTAATGACGGGCTATTAGCATCCTAGGCTACCTAACCATGTGTGTAGATGTTGTTATTCTAAGCCACATTAATCACGCGTTAAATCTACGGCTTTGCATGGATCGATAAAGCAAGAGGGTACGGTGGATTGATCGCAAAAGTCACTGACCTATCCTTGTTGTTAAATCAGCTATAACATTCGTCGTCGTCTTCAAGCAGATTATTAGTACAGTACTCCGTATTGATCAAGATTTGTTTGCTCAGGTTGATTCGTCTTGTTGTGTAGTATGTAGCTTGGTTGCTTAATCTGCAGGCAGCAGCTAGCCTTACAACATCTGAACAGTTAGCTGTTCTTCGGCGTCGGTCATCAAGAACCTTAGCTGCTAGTAGCTGTGTAGATATCAGTAGCACATTAGCCTTCCCTTTTGTAATGGATTCAGTAAGAACACGCATGTCTGAATGAAAATTTTAGAGTTCCAAGATACTAACCCTACAAATAAACCTACTGATTGTTGTCCTTATCGGATGTCTGAAATAAAGAAACACTGCATTATTTTGCATGTCTATCTCAATTACCACAATGTGGTTAACGTTGGATAGTCAAGCCCTCCCATCCCATGGCTACCATACCATGCTCATCAGGTTTTTGGAGTATGCCAGCAGAGTCATTTTCTTTCTCTGCTGCAATAATACAACGAGCTTGTACAACTAGTGGCAGGAATAATTTACTGCTGAACACACTACTACCACAGTAGGAGTAAGTTGGTCAATCCTCCAATCACAGTCAATTCTACCAAGAAATCAGCCATTGGGATCAGTGGCCTAGCTATATAGCCTCACCGTGTTTCTGTTTCTGTGCAATGTGCGTAGTACGTGCTTAGGTTTAAAAGGTCAACAACTATGTAGGAGTACTGTAAAACACACTCCTCTCTCCTGTTGTGTTTGCAGTTGTAGGACGCAAAAGTAAACGTTGCTGCGGCAGAGGAGTTCATACCCTGTCCTTTGTCAAGGGGACAGTCACTCTGCATGGCATGGAAAACTAGGATTAGCAGCAACAGCAGCCTACGAATGCATACAAGTCGTTTTAGGGTCTCTAGAGAGCAAGATATTGGTGCCAAGTCAAAATCTTGCTTCAGCTTTTGGTACTGCTACTGAAGCTTCTAGTACTCTCCACTCTAAACCTGTGAGTTGTGAGCCTGTGACAGTGTTTACTAGTATCTTATTGTTGTCATCACATTTGTACATCGATCAGCTAGGGGGATTCTAGGGGTGGAAAAATAGAATCCCATGGACTCATGGTGACATGAATGAATGTTTGCACAACACTACACCAGATGCAGACATGCAGTTTTTAAGGGCCAGAGAAACATATGGGGCACAGAAGTTCATAGTGCAGTTTGACTTCATCATCTGCTGACCAGTGTGATGGCATACTGTATATACTGAATGACCCGTCTTCTTGTTGGAAAAGCCTTGTACTATATCAATCAATCATGTCCAGATAGCAAGACTGGACTTCCACATTGCCAGTCACAGCGAGTGCCAACTTGTTGGTTCTCGCCCGGCGTTCTTGACGACCGGCGAGCTCGTGATCGAAGTCACGGACACAGAACACTCAAAACTCAACGCGAACTCTTGGAACAGATGAGGTTTGGTACTGCGAACAACAGGCAGCTTTTCTGGTCTATTTCTTCTCCTTTTATTCAGTGCGGTTAACAAACAGAGGCAGGCAGCGGCCAGCTGCACACCGCATGATAGGCACGTCCATCCCCATGCCCACGATGCCGCTAGAACGTCGCTCAGCCTGAGATCATGCGAGCAATTCTCGCCATGTCCTCCTAAACGCACGGCAACTACAAGTTAGTGCTCGTGCGCATGCAATGCTAAGAATAGGAAACATGCAAACTAAAATAAAACATCCTATGAACAAGTCTTACTAACAAATCTCCTCCTAAGCCTTGTTCACGGTCTGTACATTTATGACGCCGATCTTGGAGCGCAGCTCACAGAACTGTTGAGGCCCCAATGCCTTCGTCAGAATGTCTGCAAGCTCTTCAGCTGTCCTGACGGACTGCAGCTTCACCCTGTTTTCTTCGATACACTCCCGTATGTAATGATATCTCACATCTATGTGCTTACTACGGTCATGAAATACTGGGTTCTTACTTAGCTGAATTGCAGACTCGCTGTCCATCTTCAGTGTGATGCTCCTGACATTCTCACCCTTGAGTTCAGCAAGCAACCGAGCCAGCCAAACACCTTGGCAAGCTGCCGTAGTAGCGGCGATGTATTCAGCTTCACATGAGGATAAGGCCACCACTCTTTGCTTCTGGGATTGCCAGGTGATGAGACTGGAGCCGAGGAAGTAGAGGACTCCAGTGGTACTCTTCCTTGTATCAAGATCACCTGCCAGGTCACTGTCACTGAAACCAGTGAGCTGAGCCTCCTTCTCCCTCTGATAATAGCAGCCATAATGCAAGGTCCCGGCAATGTACCTCAGCACTCTCTTGATGGCCACCATGTGCTCAGCAGTAGGACTCTTCATGAATCTACTGAGATACCCCACCGAATACGCCAAATCCGGCCTTGAATTCATCAAGTAACGAAGAGAGCCCACAATGCTTCTGTAGGACGTGGGATCAACAGCAGGGGCAGAGCTAGACTTACTGAGCTTAAGCCTTGACTCCATGGGAGTGAGGCTTGGATTGCACCCTGTCAGGCCGGCACCTTCCAGGATCTTTGCAGCATAGGCGCTCTGGCATATTGTGATGCCGCTCCCTGACTGCTTCACCTCCAACCCGAGGTAGTAGTGCAGGAGCCCAAGATCGCTCATCTTGAATGTCGCCTTCATTTCCTCCTTGAAGGTGCTGATGTCGCGTGGATCCCCTCCGGTGATTACCAGATCATCCACGTAGACTCCCACGATGAGGCGTCGTGCGCCCACACCACGGAGGTAGACGGCATGCTCGGACGTGCTGCGCCGGAAGCCGAGCTTGATCAGAGACTCGTCAAGCTTGGAGTACCAGGCTCTGGGCGCTTGGCGGAGTCCGTAGAGAGCCTTGATCAGGTGCAGCACCTTCGTCTCTTGGCCCTTCACCACGAACCCCGGCGGCTGCTGAACATAGACATCTTCGAGCAGCTCCCCATTCAGGAAAGCGGACTTGACGTCCATGTGGTGAACTGCCCAGCCTTCACTTGCAGCGAGCGCCAGCAGCAGCCTCACAGATTCCAGGCGCGCCACCGGAGCAAAGACCTCATCAAAGTCGATCCCCTGGCGCTGCACGTATCCCTTGGCGACGAGCCGGGCCTTGAACTTGGTGACGATCCCGGCTTCATCCCTCTTCGTCTTGTACACCCATTTGAGACCGATCGGGTGCACTCCAGGAGTCGGATCGACAAGCCTCCAGGTGTCATTCGCCTCGATGGAGGTGATCTCATCGAGCATGGCGTGGCGCCAGTTTTCGTGCTGCAGCGCCTCTGCAAATGTCGCCGGCTCGGCCTCTCTTGCCAGCAGGAGCTGCTCCTCCAGCTCCCGTGCAGCGAAACCCGGTGGAGTGGCCTGCCCGAGGACGTTGTCGATGTTGCGGTACCGGGCAGGATCGTCGGCGTCGTGGTCCGCGTCCAAGTGTTGTGACGCACCGGCTCCTGGTGGTGACACGAACTCAACCGAGTCCGCGTCCGGCTGCGTGTGCGTTCTCGGTGTCGCGCTCGCAGCGTCATGCACTGGTGAGGCGTGGGTGGACGGTGCTGGCGAGACAGATGTAGAAGCGGCTGCAGTCGATGTACGCGTGCTCGTCGTTGTTGTAGTGGTGACCATCTCGGACGGCGTCAGGTCCTCAATGACGAAGTCAGCCGCCTCGCCTCGCTGGCCCTCGGCCCAGGACCACTGCGCCGCCTCCTCAAACACCATGTCGCGGCTGACGTGTACGCGCCGCGCCACCGGGTCATACACCCGATACGCCTTGGAGCCCGGTTCATAGCCGACAAAGATGGTACGCTTGCTCCGGTCATCCAGCTTCCTCTGGTTCGGCGCCGTCACCTTCATGTGCGCGATGGAGCCGAATGTGCGCAGGTGCTGAACAGCAGGGATGCTGCCGGTCCAGAGCTCGTAGGGGGTCTTGCCACCCACGCTCTTGGACGAGGAACGGTTCAGCAAGTAGACGGCCGTGGTGACCGCCTCGCCCCAGAACTCGCCGGGGAGCCCCTTCGCCTTGAGCATGCTGCGTGCAGTCCCAACGACAGATTGGTTCCGCCGCTCCACGACGCCATTTTGTTGCGGCGAATACGGCGCCGTGAGTTGACGATGTACCCCGAGCTCGGCGCAGTAGTTGATGAAGTCGGCCGCGGCGAACTCCCCGCCACGGTCAGTACGCAGTGCCAGCAGCTTCTTGCCGCTCTTTCGTTCAGCCGCCGCCTGAACGCGCTTGATCGCCGCAGCTGCAGCGTCCTTTGTGGGCAGCAGGCAAATCCACATGTAGCGTGAATGGTCATCCACAAGCAGTAAGAAGTACCGATTACCACTTGGAGTTGGAGGTGTGATGGGGCCGCAGATGTCTCCATGAAGGAGTTGCAGCGGCTCGGTGGAACGCCAGAGCGCCTTCTGAGGGAAGGGCGCCCTCCTCTGCTTGCCGGCGAGACAGGCGTCACAGACCTGTTGTACCTGGTCGATGACGGGCAGCCCGCGCACCAGCTTCTCGCGCCCCATCTTGCGCAACGCGGCGAAGTGGATGTGGCCGAAGCGCTGGTGCCACCTCCAGGCGTCGTCGTCCGTGCACGCCACCAGGCACACCGGGCGCGCGATGGTGACGTCGAGGGTGTACAGCCGGCCTGGACTCCGAGGGATCTTGGCGAGGAGGCGCCGGTCTTCATCTCGCACCCGCATCACGCCGTCCTCCACCAGCACCTGGTACCCGCCTTCGTCGAGCTGGCCGACGGAGATAATGTTGGCGGTGAGGCGAGGGAGGTAATAGACGTTGGGGAGCGACCGGTGCTCGCCGTTCTTGCAGTGGAAGAGCACCGTGCCGACGCCCTCGATCCGGGCGACGGAGCCATCGCCGAAGCGGACGGAGCCGGTGATGTCGATGTCGAGGTTGGCGAAGGCGGCGCGGGATCCGGACATATGATTGGATGCCCCAGTGTCCAGGATCCAGCGTGAGGGGTCCCGGTCCGCCGCATCGTCGAGATCGGCAGTGACCTTCTTCTCCAGGATGAGGAGTTCCGACGTGGCCGGAGGGGAATGAATGGCCTCCTCTTGGGCCACATCGATGGCCAGCATCAAAGTGGACTCCTCCTCTTCTTGGGCCACATGGGCTTGATGGACCGGCTCCTTCTTCTTGCCGCGGCAATCACGAGCCCAATGGCCCTTTTTGCCACAGCGCGGACACGGTTCGTCAGGCGGAGGCCCGCGACTGGAGCTGGAACCGCCGGAGCTCCCTGACCCGCCGGAGCCGCGGAACTTCCCACGGCCGCCGGAGCTTGAACCGCCCCGGCCGGACTCTTGGTCCTTCTTCTTGTACTTCTCAACCCATTGCTCTTCAGTGAGAAGCAATTTTCCGCTCGCAGTTTGCGGCGGAGTGGGCTCGACGTCGTCGGCGGCCTTCAATCTCCCTGTGACCTCCTCTATGGACAATTGTGAAATGTCAAGGAGGGTCTCAATCGAGATTACCAACTGCTTGTAACGTGGGCGGACGACGCGCAGATACTTGGCCACCACCTTCTCGTCAGGCTCCGGGTCGCCCAACGTCGCCAGGCGCTGCGTGATCCCGGTCAGGCGGAGTGCGAAGTCTTCAACCGCCTCACCCTCCTTGAGCGCGATGTTCTCGTATTCCGCGCGGAGGTTCTGCGCCGACGCCTTGCGCACACGATCATCGCCGATGCGGAGTACGCGGACAGCCTCCCAGGCTTCCTTGGCGCTGGCCTTGGACAGGAGGATCGGCACCATCTCCTCCGGAACCGCGCTGCAGATGGCGTCGAGCGCGTTCCGGTCGTCGTTGAAGTCGACGTCGTCGTATTCCACAGCTTCCCAGAGGTCACGAGCCTCCAGCTTCAGCTTCATCCGAAGAGACCACTCATGGTAGTTCACCTTCGTGAGTTGGGGCCACTTGCCGGAGCTCCCCGATTCCCTGACGACGCGCTCGATGACGACTTCCCGGGGACGGCCTGCATCCCGGGTGCGTGAGCGGCGTGGACCGCGTGATCGGCGCGGCGGGGAACGGCGTGGAGAATGACGGCGCGGTGGAGAGCGGCGCGGTGACGTCTCGCGAGACGGCGTCTTGGTGCGTGATGGCGACTTGTCGCCTGAACCGCTGCTCTTCTTCTTCGGGTCCGTCGATCGACCGCGGGGCTTCGGCGACATGGTTGCCCAGGACTCTCTCCCGCTCCGATGCCAATTGTTGGTTCTCGCCCGGCGTTCTTGACGACCGGCGAGCTCGTGATCGAAGTCACGGACACAGAACACTCAAAACTCAACGCGAACTCTTGGAACAGATGAGGTTTGGTACTGCGAACAACAGGCAGCTTTTCTGGTCTATTTCTTCTCCTTTTATTCAGTGCGGTTAACAAACAGAGGCAGGCAGCGGCCAGCTGCACACCGCATGATAGGCACGTCCATCCCCATGCCCACGATGCCGCTAGAACGTCGCTCAGCCTGAGATCATGCGAGCTATTCTCGCCATGTCCTCCTAAACGCACGGCAACTACAAGTTAGTGCTCGTGCGCATGCAATGCTAAGAATAGGAAACATGCAAACTAAAATAAAACATCCTATGAACAAGTCTTACTAACACAACTGCCACTGAGATGTCATGCATGAGAAGATGAATTTATCTACTCAAATAGCAGTAAAAAGTTCTTATTAAGCCAGACACTTGCTAGAAGTAATTAACAAAAAAAGAAAAAGGAAAAAGATGCATGCTTGCCAACCACTATATATGATTTATACTAGTACTACTCATCACCATTATATAAGATCAGAACACTGATGATATATAGTAGTAATAACAAAAGAGAGAGAAAAAAGAGTACTTCATCACTAGCTGGTACAAGTTGTTAATTTCCTCTTGCAGGAATTCTAGCTCATCTCGCACTTGCATTAGCGGAGAGTGGAGAGATGAGATGGCATGGCTCCAAAACGCATGGTCTCTTATCATTCTAGGCAGCTACAGGGAGTAGTTGGGGCTCCTCATCATGGCCTGGGCCAGGTACTGGAGCTCGCCAGCGTCCACCTTGCCGGCGCAATGCTGCGCGGCTGCGGCGACGTCGTCCCTGAATCCGGCCATGAGCTCCGGCATGAAGCAGTCGTCGAGGGGCCCTCCGGGTCTCCTGGCGCTGTACGCCGTGTCCTGGCGGAGCAGGGCGCTGATGCTGGCGCTGTCCGGCCACTGGTGGTGGTGGCTCGCCGGCGAGTGCGCGGCGCCCTGGACGCCGCACGCGAGCTGCGCCTTGGTCTGCATCAGCTGCGCTTGCAGGATGGCGACCTGCAGGGTGCAATATATTTTCCATCAAATTTGATGTCAGCGCCAAACAAGTCGATGACGATTGATTGATTAGGATTAGGATCATGTGATGTGATGATCTGAATGTGATTACCTGCTGCTGGAGGGCGAAGATCTGGGCGACGCAGCCGTAGACGGGGTCGCGGAGCCTGGCCTGCGCCTCGTAGGTGATGGTGACGACGGCCTCGCAGCGGTCGGCGACGGGGAGGTGGGACAGCAGCTTGGAGGCGTTGCTGGCGCCGAACACCTTGTGGATGGCGGCGAAGCGCGCGGCGCCCTGGTCGCTGCTGAAGTAGGGCGCGAACACGCACTCCGGCACGCACCGCCGGCGCAGGAACTTGCACGCGCCGCACGGAGACCCCGCGCCCGTCGCGGCGGCGGCGGCCCCTCCGTTGGCAGCAGCAGCAGCAGCTCCGGCCATGTCAATCGTCGTCGTCACTGGCGCAAATTAATTAACAGCTAGCAAAAGAAGAGCTAACTAGCTAGCTAATCGATCGCCGTCTCCGATTCCGATCCTACTGGTGCTAGCTATTGTAGGACGCGCAAGCTGCACCCTGCTTGTGGACTACCGGTGCAACTCGAGGAGAGATGGATTTATAGGAGGAGAGGGAGGGAGGCGAGGAGGGGGAGCGCCGGAGCCCGGAGGAGGGGTAGACAGGTAGGGCAGGGTGTCTGGTTTGAAGGGAGCAAACGTGTTAATGCTGTGTTGAAGAAAAGGAGCCCCGTTGCTTGGCTTAAGCTGCCACCACAGCCTTCAGCTATATAGCTTAGCTTAAAATATCCTAGCTATAACACTCCCCACTCCACTGCGGCTACCGCTGTGGAATCGAAGTTTTAATCACTGAATAGTAAAAAAAGTAAGAGACTAATGTGGACTCCATATTTTACGATGCATCATTTTCTCAGAACACAATGTTTAAAGCTTCTAGTTGCGATATATTTCTCCTCCATATTTATCAGCTTAGAGATAGTGCTAACTTATACTATTGGAGACGTCTAAGAGTACCCTCAACCTAAAAACCAGATACTCTCCTTGCATTGTCCCATATTGGCGTTTTTCGACTCACTCACGGTGACCAACAATGACAAAAGGCAAAAATACCAAATTGCTCCTCAAGGAGTAGTGATAGAGATGTATGTTGAGAAAAAATGGTGTATTAGGAAACGAGAAGGTCAAGTATTTTGGGCAAAATTTGAATTCTATAAGATCATCTATTTTAGGTGGAGGGAGTAGTTTCTATCTTCTAACTAATCAAAATAATAATGTGGCATTGGAATAAAAAAATAGAGGAAGATGAAATAGTTTTTTTTTAAGATAAGAAGCTATGTCTATATAGGAACCAAGATATGAACGGATGCGGTAGGTAGACGATAAAGAGAGAAGACGTGTAATCAGACAAAAAAATTTCGAATACGTAATAGATTTGTGTATCATTGCATTAAGAAGAAGCGTACAAAAATACAAACAACGCGCTTATGACAAGCGCCACCGGAGGTCTTACGGCCGTAGGCCGGACCGTCCTAGCAAATAAAAGTGAGATTCGATATTACATAAAGGACAACAACCATGGAAAGAGCGGCACTACGCACTATGAAGCGGCGCCGTGAGAGTCCACTCCGACGTCCGAGAGGAGTGTTCCGCCGGTCCAATGTATGGCTGCCGGGAAATACCCGTCCAGAGCATCAATCTGGCTTGACGTCAAGTTCCCAGTGAGAATAGCCTCGCGTAAACTCTTAGGAGCTAGAGAAACTGGCGCCGCCGGCGGTTCGATGCCCATCCTCATGTTGAGTAGTACCTCGCCTCGCCTGGATGTCGGTATGTGCGACAACGGCCGAGCAGCAATTCGAGTACTCCTTTTCACCACGGGATGCCACCTGATCGGCACCGCCTGCTTTGGAGGGCTGGCAATCAAAGGCGGCGGTCGCTCGATCCACACCTCGTCGATGAACCGAGCGAGCCGGCGAGTAGCTTTACGTGGCGTCGCGTCGTCGGCGTTTGGTAGCACCGGCAGCTCCTCCCGCACCGCCGACAACGGAGTCAGATCCGTCGTACACCGAGCAGAAGCGTCCACATCCTAAGAGACCGCCATCAAGATGGATGGGTGGCCAGGCGACGATGCTCCAGCTGAGGGCCTCAGCATGGTGGCCGCTACGGCTGGGTCCTCCTCACCCATCGTGGGTGCAACAATGCCCGAGGGGTCGTCAAACACCAAACGCTTTGGTGTGGCCCGTGACTGCTCAAACTGAGGTGACACCGAGGCTGCCCGTAGCAACTGCTGACACTACGTGCAAACACCAGTGGCCACCACCGGGACCTCGCCTCCGGCTGGGAGACGAGAGGAGGCCTCAGACAGTCTGAGCACCCTTGAGTGAAGCAGCGAGCTCCATCAGCATCGGGTCCTTCGCTAAGCCGCAAACAACTGCATCCAAGCGCGTTGTCAGCGTGAACGGATCGAGCTCGACGGGGGCCAGCTTGCCAATCGGCTCACCATGGCAGACCTGGTCACCATCGGAAGCGGAGGCCGACGCTGTCCGTGTGGATTGGGTCGACGGCCCACGGCGCCTCCGCCTCCTCTGCTGCCTCCTCTACCGCCGACCGATAGTGGTAGGGGCAGTGGTGTTCATCATGGTACCACCAAGGTCGGTGGTGTCCGTCGTGGCCCTGCCAAGGCCGCGCGAACCACCGAGGTCCGCCAGCCCATTGGAGAGACCGGAGGCACGAACACCCGAGCTCCGAAAGCCCATGCACCTTGGCTGCTTGCAGTCGTGCGCAACGTGCTGAAGACCCTTGCACCGCAGGCAACACTGGGGCAGCTTGCAGGTAGCCACCCGGTGTGTGGAGGAGAGGCAATTGAGGCACCTGCCATGGAGCTCGGCCAGGATTTGCCTCGGTGGTTGACGACTCGCCGGCCGGCCCCCGCGAGCTAGCTTTGGTGGCATGGGTGAGGCGGTCGCCGGTTGCGTCGCCTGCTGGCGGAGGATCTCCCGCCACCCATTAGCGTAAGGGGCAGAGACCCGTCGACGTCCGAGGCGCTGACGTGCTGGGATGCGGCCCTCCACAGGTCGGGCCACCATGCCGAGCGCCAGTTGTGGCCGAGGCTGACAGCGCTTCCCTTGCCTTCGACCAACACCCTGGCGGCAAGGCACCGCGCCGCCATGGCTCGAAGACTGAGGCATGATCTCCGACGTCGCCGACTTTGGCACACTATGAAGCGCGTCTAGGTAGGGTGAGGAGGAGGTTGGCATCATTTCCACATCGGAGACGTCGATGAGGTCTTTGTCTGCCCAACGACGAGCCTTGGAGCGTCCCTCCGTGCCGCCCCCAGGATGGAAAGGTGCGGCATGGGGGGACAGAGTGGACGACGGGGTCGGAGCGGGGGCAGACGGGTGGATCAGGAAGATGTCGAGGTTGGCGGCGCCCACGTCTGCATCTACGTCGTCCTCCTCTGGGACGTCCTCAACCAGGACGAGCGTCTTGTCCACCAAACTCGGTGGGGCACTTGCCCCGACGGGGGCAGCACCCGCTCATGCACCGGTGCCGACCGCCGCTGCCCCGACCCCCCGGCCCGGGACGCGTCGCCTACTGGCAGGGAGAGCACATCAGCAGCCCCGGGTGCTTATTCGCACGCTGGAGGAGGGGGCCCCACCAGCGCTGGGTCGTCGATGGGGAAGCGGAGCCGCGTCCACCGGATCCAGCCATGGCGGACGACGGGGATGAAGGCCAAGCCACCGGATCCGAGGACGATGGAGCCTCACCGGCCGGTTCTAGTGTAACACCCGAGGTGTTTGCCACCAGTTAAGTAGTGGGTTTGAGCTCAAACATGGTAGATTAAGTGGTAATGAAGATGTCAAGGTCAAACCTATGGAAGCGAGCCCCAACCTAAACTTGGATGTTGCACCCTTGCTTTACATATAGTCCATTTTTAAGATATATGCTTGGGTGGTGTTATTGCAATATCTTCATATGTCTCACCTTAGTACCTATTTATATTGGTCACTGGAAAAGTTTCATGACGTTTGGAATCAAAAAGTCACATGAAATGATAAGTTATATCCTTGTTGGAATGACTTTACTAAGTGCTGGAATTGCATTATTAAGTGGATGGAAATATAGGTTATCAACCAAACCTTGCAACCTTGCCCAAATGACTCTAGATGGACTCTACAACAAAAGTCATGAAAGGTTCGTGTTGAGCAAATGTCCAGAAAATGCTCCATTGGATCAAAACGGACAATTCAAGCTTTATCGCGATACTACTTTGGTCAAAGTAGAAATATAGTTTCTATACCAGTTTTGATGTTGGACCTTGAATAAAAGTTGTAGTTCATGTTGTGTAGAAGAAACTTTGTTTTTGGAACAAGAGCTAGATCAGCTTGTAAGCTTGTTAAACAGAGGCTCGAAGTTTGGATCAGCTGCTGCTTTTCAGCCTTAGAAATAATTCTAAGTCCTGGATTGACAGTAGTGAGATGCTGTGTTTGTGACCTTTTATCTTCCAAATTCATATGGAAGCTCAATTGGATTCCTTAATACGAGTTGGAGTACACCATGTGAAGGAAAGAATAGATCAAGTCTCACTAGATTTGGAACTTGGTTGGACCTTCAAAATCAATTCACAAAACTGCTAGTTTCGTCATGTTCATGAAGTTGGACCGGCAACGACAAGACGGTTGGCACGTCGCGTTCTCGTGTTTTTGCTAAACAACTTAAGTTGAGCCAAAAATAAAAGTTGGAGTTTACATCTTGGAGAAGAGCATGCAAAAAGTTGGATTAAGTTTGATCAGGTTTTGACCTCCGAATGCGAGTTTCCGTGATCTCCGTCAACATGTTGACATTGTCATCTTGGCATGATTTTATCTCCTAATCCGTTGGCCTAATGACCTTGGCCCCTTAACAAAAATTGTAGAGCAACTCATGGGCTACAACTTTGGTTTTGAGCCCAAGTCCAAATTCGGCCGGGACGAAGCCCAAATCGGCGCCCACCTCATCCCCACCGACGCACGCCACGTGCTCGCTGAAAAGCCCACGCGTCCACCATGCACCGGGAGCGCCCCCACCATTGCTGACCTTTTGTACCACATGTCCCAGTGCGCCCTGCTACTCCATAAGTGAACGCCGGAGCTCTCCCACTCCCCACTGCCTCTCTGCCTCTCGCTCTCGACCTCCCTCGGCTTCGCCGTCGCCTGCTGCTGCTGCTCGCGACCATGTCCGCCATGGCCGGCGAACGAAGCTCTCGCCACTGCTCATGCCTCACCTCCAGCACCCTCGCGCCCTCTGCTAGCTCCACCAGCTCCGCAGCCACCTGGTCCCCCTTCGGCGCCCCTTGCCCAACTTCCTTTGCCATCGCACAGCAACCGCCCGAGCCCGACGTTCGGTCTGTCCGTCTCTGTGTCCGTAAGGAAGAAGAAGAAGGACCCACATGTAAGAGGGAAACAAGTCCAGGGGGTTTTCTGCACTGTCATAAACTCATGTGAATAGTGCCGCGAGGACTGTTTTGTGATTATTTTGCAGGAACTTTGGAAATTCATAGTAAATTATAGAAAAATCATAAATAGTAAATGAGTACTTTTTGGAATCCTTGTGAAATTCTCTATGCACTAGATCTATAATATGGCATGTTTTAGTTTAAAGTTTTCTCTGTAAAAATAGATTTGTGCAGCTAGGTTTTTAATGCTAGTTGTATTTATCATTTTCGTAACTGTAGATCTAGGGCTCCAAATAAAGTGAAATTTTTTTGGCATGCTACTCATATGATGTTTAATGTGTGGTAAAAATTTCATGAATTTTGGTTGCCATATGAGTGAGTTATTAGTGTATCTTTCTCTCACATGAATTCTTGCAATAACCATTTGTCTTTTTCATAGAGGTTGATATACATGTCCAAATGGCTTGAAATTTATACAGTAGACTACTGGGTCTATGTAAGAGCTACTGTAATTTTTATAGATTTTATTATGGACTTTTGGTATATGTTTATTATTTCACCTTGCTATCTAAATAAATTAAGAAATGCATTAAAAGAATTTATTTAGTGATGAGCACTATGCTTTTTGGTGATCATTTAACATGCACTTTATGATGGTTACATTGGTTGTGGCCAAATGTATGTTTGGAATGTAAGTTAATATTTATTCTTGCAATTGATGCTTTCCTGGACAATTTCTGGGACTTTGATAATTGCATCATGAAAATGATGTTTGCTGAGAAACATGCGTATAACAAAGTTGTAGATAACTCATTAATCTAGCTTGTGTTAAATTTTGGTGGAATTTGACCTTATAGTTTGTGAGTAATGACTGTTTCAAGTTGGGTTCCAGAAATAGTTGTTCTCTGGAATCTCTGGACCAGATTCTGTAATTATGCATGTTTGACTTGGTTAACTTGAGAATCATGCTAAGATGATTAAATATGAATTATAGACAATTTCATAAGCTTTCCAGAATGTCTTGTTGCATGGCTATAGGATTTGTATAACTCCAGTTATGATCCAAACATGTAGATATTGTTTGCAGTCCAGAAATTGTCAGATGCTAGTCATGGTTGTTTACTCCATGTGTTGCTAAGTGTGGCTTATACCCTTGATGATGGTCAAGTTAAGATACTTGTGATCTTATCAAACTTGTACTATGCTTAATGTGCTTGCCCTCTTTAATTGGTTGTGTGATGTTAGTTAATTAGCTTTTGGTGTCTATGTCTTAATCGTGTGTTTACATGAATGATTATGTGATGCATCTTGTGTTACCATTCATCATATTCATACGCATGCATCTTGCATCTCATTTAGGTTCGCTAGATGCACCACATGAAGGATGAGATGTTGAAGCCAAACCTAAAGACGGTGTTTGGTGGACCCATCCTGAAGATGGAAGGACTAATCAAGTGTCGGGATGGACGATGCTCGCCAAGCGAGTGTCATCTGTCAACACTAACCTAGTGTTTGATCCCAGGCAAGCCCCGGAGCATTTCTCTCCCGGTTTGCAAATAATTTATTATTAACTTTACTTAATTTGATGCATTACGTTTAGGAGTTGTTTGCAAACGTTGCTGCATTATACCTTGCTTACCTTTGTTATACTATATCCTTGTTACCCTGGTATCTGCAGTCGAGTCAATGCTTAGCTGGCTTAGACCGGTAGAAGTCAGGTGATTTCCTGTCACCTGTGAGCTATAGGTGGTTACCTGGATCTGCTTGGATGACTATGAAATCATGGTATAACTAAGTGTCGAAATGAATTTGAGACCGGGCGGAAACTTGCAGGGTTTCGGACTGTAGTGTTTTCCGTCTGTGTCGATTAAGGACCGACCGTTGTTGGACCTCGGGTCATGTTGAAGGCATGCCTCACATTTAGCTGGCCGGATAAAGTACCTTCCGACCGTGAAACTGGGAGATTATTCGGGCCGAGTGGATTGCTCGCAATGCACTGTACCGGAGCAGTAGTGGCAGGATACGGGGGCGCGATGATAAGGCCAAAGAGCAGTCGGGCGGCCCCCGGGTACAAGTGGTTCCTGGCAAGCTCGTGACTTTACCTGAATGGTTGACTCGGTGACCAACACCTCACTTTAGCGGGTGAGTGAGGTTTGTGTGAGGAATAACTTACCAGCTGGTTAATAATCGATTCGAATCGCCATCGTTCACTGGATAGTGAACACTTGACTTGAGCTACTTCATCGTAGTAATCTTGATGAATCACTTGGATAGTTATGTGGAAGATGACATGATAACTATTGTTAATGATCAATGGTAATCCTTACTTGCTTAATTACATGTTACTCTAGCACCAGTGCAAACATAGTTGACAGGGTAATAAAGAGTTAATTACTGCATGCTTTTGGAAAGGAATTGTTAAGTTAAAAATGCTCTTCTTGCAAATGAGTCAGCTATCCCACTAGAAAGTCTATCATAATCCTTGGTGTCGCTTTATTTTGGTTTAAGACGGGTAAGTCTGGCTGAGTACATTCGAGTACTCAGGGTTTATCCCACCTTGTTGCAGGTGATGTTCTCGACCTGTTGATGATGGTGGCTAACCACCGGTGGGCTCGGTGATTCTATACTTACTTCTCATCTATATGCTTTTGTCGGATGATGTCACTATGCTAGCAATATATTTGGAACTTATATAAATGTAATCATTTGAAAGCTATGTTGTTTTCACTAAGCGGTTTTGAAACCCAAACTTGTACTATTATTTGTTAACCCCTTTGTAATATTATTTCCGCTGCAACCCGATGTATGTGATGTGTATTTGCTTAATCACGCGATCTTGGTTGTGATGTTGATTTACCGAGGTCTTTCGGGACACTCGGCGGACTACCGGGTTTATATGAGTGAAAGTATTGGTGTGTCAACGTGTTAGCGGGGACAACCGTACTTGATCTTGTATAAATTGGGCGGTTCTGTCACCGCTGGTATCAGAGCGAGATTAAGCATAATACTGTCAGGTACATAGTTTTAAAAGCTAAGTTTTGGTTTTAAAAGGTTTATTTCAACTAAAACTTTAGCTACAGGCAAATTTGTCAAAACTTATTTGCAAAACTATGCTAGCGACATCTTCCTTTATGCCCAATTAAGGACCCTTAGGTGGCTTAATTAAGTACTAACTTGGGGGTTTAAATTTTTGCATCTACGCCCAAGCCAAGGTATGTATGAGTGATAACTTGACCGCACCGTTACCCTGTGGTCGAATGGTAGTGGTAACCTTCATATATAAAATAGCCATATATGTCGCTAGAATTACATTCTTGCAACGTCGCACCTACGCCAAGGTAAGTGTGAGCTAGGAGAGCATGACCGTTCAACCATCGGTCTAGGGGAGAGTTAGCTATGGTTACTGACATAATTACATGTTTAACCATGTAATTATGAAAGTACTTAATTATGGGTACATTTGTTGGGTAGCTATGATACCGAAGTATATGCATCAGGGGATGTATGTATGGAGAGTATTTAGTTTACTGCTTTCATTGTGTGCTATATTGGGAATTGTTGGGCTGCAATGAAATTTTCTGCAGGTACGCTAACCACGAATGCGTAAGTTGAATGTAGCAGGCGACTAGCTCTATATCGAGAGAATGCGTGTTATGCCACCGATATAGAACGTGATTGCCACCTTAGGCTGGCAATTTTGTGAGGACGAATAGGACGAAGCATGCATCATCATGATTGTTGCTTTATGCATCTAACTATGCTCCTCCCACCTTTGTCCTAATAAATAAGTAACTTGTGATTGATGTGCATGCACTAAGTTGATTACTTTAGCATGCTTTTGTTTTAGCTAAACTTGTAGTTAGTTCTTGTTGGATAAATTCTTGTTAGGTGTGAGCCTTCTGCTTAGTATTGGATGCTTAAGCTAACCTGACTAATAATCTCAAGTGTCCGCTTAAAACTGTGATGCTGTGTAGATGCTTGTTATCTAGGTAGTGTCATAGTTGACCTCTCTTTTATCCTCGGTGAGCATATGAGTGTTGAAGATGCTTTATCCTGGATCAACGCTCATGTTACGTAATCGCATGGTTGTCGTCTCTAATTAGATTCTCTCGTAGGAGCCAGAGCCTGTAGACGTGGTTGCTAGCCCTTGAATGTTTTTGTATCCAGGCCTTGCTTGAACCATAGGCCCTAGCGTAGTCCCCTTATATGTTTGCTTAGGCCTTGGACATCCGCTACCTTTTGGAGAATGCCCTTGTCAATTGACCAACCAAGTTAAGTCCTAACGAACGTCGATCTTAACCACAGTTGTTGCTTGCCAAGTTTTGGAGACCATAACCAATTCCATGTTGGACCTCCTGATTGTCTCTCCTATAGATGATCCGAGCAACGCTAATCTCTCATTGTCTAATCTAGAAATCTTTACTTACGAAATTAGGTGGCTATCTTATCAACACAATCTCTGATCGGTGTATCATTTTGTTTGGAAGTTTGCTAAGTCCATCTCAACTTCTAACGTCTCTCAACATTATTAGTCTTGATCTCATGTTGTTGTCCAACGTGACCAAGAACCCTTGCTCAGTTGTCTTCAGCAATTAAACTATGTTCCCTTGCGCTGTGTTTTAATCTTCAGATCGCCTCCGTGTTGACTCTAAACCTTGTAACTACCCTTGCTTGCTACTCCTCCCGTGTCTGGTGCTTGTTCTTACCACCCAATCGGTGCCACTTGAAATTCCACTTTGTTTGTGCATTTAATAATGGTGTTACGATTAGCATTCTATGGTGCCGCGACGAAACCGAGAGCCTCCTGTGGGAGCGCACACAAGGTTGTGCTGCTCGACACGCGCTGGTATCAGGGTTGCTATTCATGATCCATTATGAAACAACATCCGATGTGTTATTTCTCATGACAATTTTCCTTGGTTATCTCCCTATATCTTATGTGAAGATTCATATCTTAGACCTTATATAGTAGATATCCCTTGAAGTTGCTAAGAAGATGACCTTTGAAGAACAGTCACCGGCATAAGCATTGACAGACTGCAAGAGGTGGTAGACAAGTGACTCTCCCTATGTGCCCTTATACGACGTCGGCCATCGATTGATGAATGTATGCCATCCCTATTGAATCGAATGGGCACCTAACAACAAATGATTGGACAAGTTATCCATTGGAAAAGAACCGATCGTCACATGGTGCATATGACCTAACTATCAAAGTCTTGATCCTTGTGTAGATGACAGTCATACAGATGAAATCAACTCTCTCTGGTGTGACTCCTTATCTGTAGACTTCGATGCCAACCATTTGTTTATGCCTCGACTGTAATTATTATTGTGGTCAAAAGTGAAGATTTAAAACTTAAGTGTTGAGAGACAACTGATTAGTTACTAGTAAGAAGGTTAATCTCCAGTGAAGTAACGATTCCTCGATAACTATGATGGTTATGTCCCGACGAACAATAGTAAGCAAAGAAGCCATGAAGCCGGTCAGCAATGCAAGTGCTACTTCTTCTCCAAATGTGCTATCAAGTCAATTCCATCTTGGACAATCACGTATATAGTTCAAGATGTTGTATTAGCCATGTGAAGAACTAGAGAAAGCATGTCCATAGTTTCGATCTGCATCATTGTGCCCTTAAGTACCACGAACAGTTTTGGTTCAAGGTTCTATTGGATGAAATGCCAGAAAATATTCAGAAATGGTTCCTTATCTACGTAGGGATGCCCTCCATGTGGAATAATGCTTTGTGCTCTATGAAAATAGCCCACAACTCCAATGCTTGTGCATGTCAAGATTGGTGTCTAGATCAACGGTTAAAATTGTTCCCTGAGAAACATGTCAGGAAGACTATTGCCTCCATCCTCAGCTAGAGAAAGGCTTCTGCTACTATGAGAAAGATGAGAGAGTGCAAAACACATGCCTCAACATGTGAAGCAAAAGAAAAGGAAGAACACGAAATCTGTCTAGAATTTTTGGTGGCACTACACCGGTTATCTTCAAGTCAACAGTTAGTGACTCAAACGAAGTTGGATTGACCCCAAACTTGGTAACCTCATTCCTTGCTTAGGACCCTTCAATGTCTTAAGTTAGTATGAGTATTGGTTGAGTAAAACATAGGATTTGAGAGATGTCTTGTCAGCTTGGTTTACTACCATTTCAGAACAGAGCTATTTTGGTGGATGGGTTGTTGGATGGTCAAACGATGTCCGTTTGAGCTCAATTTTGGTGAGTGGTTAGAAGACCCATGGATCTATATGCCCACCAATATTTGAGCATATTGGAGCAGTAGTTTATGTTATATGAATAGAAAATAAAAGGGTACAGAATCGGTAATTTATCTGTTGACTGCGATCATCCTTTACATTGGAAGGTTATGTTTGTAATGCATGCCAAGAACTTGCAATTGATAGGTATCTTGCTGTTAGACAACCCTCAGTACCCTTGGAAAGACTAATTGCACCCCTATGTGCCTTTGTATAAGAGGATCTTCTTAGGTAACATTTGGCAGAAATCCAGTACCGATAGAGTCAGCTATCACTTTTACTGTTCCCTCAACAAACTCAGATAATACAGTGTTGGCATCAGAGAAAGAGAACTGCACACGTGGAACAATATGTAGTTTTTCATCAGTTGGCGTCTGAGTGACTGAATAGTCTATGACTGATATAGACATTGTCTATTGGTTAGACGGTTTCTGATAGCCTCAAAGAATGATTACCTCGTATATGGATCCAACCCTTATTGGAAGTTGTACATGCTATGCCACTAGAAAAATAAATGCTATGAGTAATTAGCCCATGCTCGTAGTACTCTCTGTGCACCGTGAACGAAGTACCGTATTGTCTTGGATTCCTCCCAAAGTAACAATGCTTCATGGAAGTCAGTGAAGGAAATTATCTAGACCAAAGTTTCTACTTAGAGCGAGTATCAGAAAGTTGTCTTCCTAATTAGCCTCTCTGATGCTTGAAGCTAAGTAGCCTGATGCGCTTGCAGATGTTGGAATTGGATCACATGCTTCTCTTCCCTTAGAAAGTTCTTCGCACCGAATCTCGGGACACGATTCTTTTAAGGGGGGAGGGTTGTAACACCCGAGGTGTTTGCCACCAGTTAAGTAGTGGGTTTGAGCTCAAACATGGTAGATTAAGTGGTAATGAAGATGTCAAGGTCAAACCTATGGAAGCGAGCCCCAACCTAAACTTGGATGTTGCACCCTTGCTTTACATATAGTCCATTTTTAAGATATATGCTTGGGTGGTGTTATTGCAATATCTTCATATGTCTCACCTTAGTACCTATTTATATTGGTCACTGGAAAAGTTTCATGACGTTTGGAATCAAAAAGTCACATGAAATGATAAGTTATATCCTTGTTGGAATGACTTTACTAAGTGCTGGAATTGCATTATTAAGTGGATGGAAATATAGGTTATCAACCAAACCTTGCAACCTTGCCCAAATGACTCTAGATGGACTCTACAACAAAAGTCATGAAAGGTTCGTGTTGAGCAAATGTCCAGAAAATGTTCCATTGGATCAAAACGGACAATTCAAGCTTTATCGCGATACTACTTTGGTCAAAGTAGAAATATAGTTTCTATACCAGTTTTGATGTTGGACCTTGAATAAAAGTTGTAGTTCATGTTGTGTAGAAGAAACTTTGTTTTTGGACCAAGAGCTAGATCAGCTTGTAAGCTTGTTAAACAGAGGCTCGAAGTTTGGATCAGCTGCTGCTTTTCAGCCTTAGAAATAATTCTAAGTCCTGGATTGACAGTAGTGAGATGCTGTGTTTGTGACCTTTTATCTTCCAAATTCATATGGAAGCTCAATTGGATTCCTTAATACGAGTTAGAGTACACCATGTGAAGGAAAGAATAGATCAAGTCTCACCAGATTTGGAGCTTGGTTGGACCTTCAAAATCAATTCACAAAACTGCTAGTTTCGTCATGTTCATGAAGTTGGACCGGCAACGACAAGACGGTTGGCACGTCGCGTTCTCGTGTTTTTGCTAAACAACTTAAGTTGAGCCAAAAATAAAAGTTGGAGTTTACATCTTGGAGAAGAGCATGCAAAAAGTTGGATTAAGTTTGATCAGGTTTTGACCTCCGAATGCGAGTTTCCGTGATCTCCGTCAACATGTTGACATTGTCATCTTGGCATGATTTTATCTCCTAATCCGTTGGCCTAATGACCTTGGCCCCTTAACGAAAATTGTAGAGCAACTCATGGGCTACAACTTTGGTTTTGAGCCCAAGTCCAAATTCGGCCGGGACGAAGCCCAAATCGGCGCCCACCTCATCCCCACCGACGCACGCCACGTGCTCGCTGAAAAGCCCACGCGTCCACCATGCACCGGGAGCGCCCCCACCATTGCTGACCTTTTGTACCACATGTCCCAGTGCGCCCTGCTACTCCATAAGTGAACGCCGGAGCTCTCCCACTCCCCACTGCCTCTCTGCCTCTCGCTCTCGACCTCCCTCGGCTTCGCCGTCGCCTGCTGCTGCTGCTCGCGACCATGTCCGCCATGGCCGGCGAACGAAGCTCTCGCCACTGCTCATGCCTCACCTCCGGCACCCTCGCGCCCTCTGCTAGCTCCACCAGCTCCGCAGCCACCTAGTCCCCCTTCGGCGCCCCTTGCCCAACTTCCTTTGCCATCGCACAGCAACCGCCCGAGCCCGACGTTCGGTCTGTCCGTCTCTGTGTCTGTAAGGAAGAAGAAGAAGGACCCACATGTAAGAGGGAAACAAGTCCAGGAGGTTTTCTGCACTGTCATAGACTCATGTGAATAGTGCCGTGAGGACTGTTTTGTGATTATTTTGCAGGAACTTTGGAAATTCATAGTAAATTATAGAAAAATCATAAAATAGTAAATGAGTACTTTTTGGAATCCTTGTGAAATTCTCTATGCACTAGATCTATAATATGGCATGTTTTAGTTTAAAGTTTTCTCTGTAAAAATAGATTTGTGCAGCTAGGTTTTTAATGCTAGTTGTATTTATCATTTTCGTAACTGTAGATCTAGGGCTCCAAATAAAGTGAAATTTTTGTGGCATGCTACTCATATGATGTTTAATGTGTGGTAAAAATTTCATGAATTTTGGTTGCCATATGAGTGAGTTATTAGTGTATCTTTCTCTCACATGAATTCTTGCAATAACCATTTGTCTTTTTCATAGAGGTTGATATACATGTCCAAATGGCTTGAAATTTATACAGTAGACTATTGGGTCTATGTAAGAGCTACTGTAATTTTTATAGATTTTATTATGGACTTTTGGTATATGTTTATTATTTCACCTTGCTATCTAAATAAATTAAGAAATGCATTAAAAGAATTTATTTAGTGATGAGCACTATGCTTTTTGGTGATCATTTAACATGCACTTTATGATGGTTATATTGGTTGTGGCCAAATGTATGTTTGGAATGTAAGTTAATATTTATTCTTGCAATTGATGCTTTCCTGGACAGTTTCTGGGACTTTGATAATTGCATCATGAAAATGATGTTTGCTGAGAAACATGCGTATAACAAAGTTGTAGATAACTCATTAATCTAGCTTGTGTTAAATTTTGGTGGCATTTGGCCTTATAGTTTGTGAGTAATGACTGTTTCAAGTTGGGTTCCAGAAATAGTTGTTCTCTGGAATCTCTGGACCAGATTCTGTAATTATGCATGTTTGACTTGGTTAACTTGAGAATCATGCTAAGATAATTAAAGATGAATTATAGACAATTTCATAAGCTTTCCAGAATGTCTTGTTGCATGGCTATTGGATTTGTATAACTCCAGTTATGATCCAAACATGTAGATGTTGTTTGCAGTCCAGAAATTATCAGATGCTAGTCATGGTTGTTTACTCCATGTGTTGCTAAGTGTGGCTTATACCCTTGATGATGGTCAAGTTAAGATACTTGTGATCTTATCAAACTTGTACTATGCTTAATGTGCTTGCCCTCTTTAATTGGTTGTGTGATGTTAGTTAATTAGCTTTTGGTGTCTATGTCTTAATCGTGTGTTTACATGAATGATTATGTGATGCATCTTGTGTTACCATTCATCATATTCATACGCATGCATCTTGCATCTCATTTAGGTTCGCTAGATGCACCACGTGAAGGATGAGATGTTGAAGACAAACCTGAAGACGGTGTTTGGTGGACCCATCCTGAAGATGGAAGGACTAATCAAGTGTCGGGATGGACGATGCTCGCCAAGCGAGTGTCATCTGTCAATCACTAACCTAGTGTTTGATCCCAGGCAAGCCCCGGAGCATTTCTCTCCCGGTTTGCAAATAATTTATTATTAACTTTACTTAATTTGATGCATTACGTTTAGGAGTTGTTTGCAAACGTTGCTGCATTATACCTTGCTTACCTTTGTTATACTATATCCTTGTTACCCTGGTATCCGCAGTCGAGTCAATGCTTAGCTGGCTTAGACCGGTAGAAGTCAGGTGATTTCCTGTCACCTGCGAGCTATAGGTGGTTACCTGGATCTGCTTGGATGACTATGAAATCATGGTATAACTAAGTGTCGAAATGAATTTGAGACCGGGCGGAAACTTGCAGGGTTTCGGACTGTAGTGTTTTCCGTCTGTGTCGATTAAGGACCGACCGTTGTTGGACCTTGGGTCATGTTGAACGCATGCCTCACATTTAGCTGGCCGGATAAAGTACCTTCCGACCGCGAAACTGGGAGATTATTCGGGCCGAGTGGATTGCCCGCAACGCACTGTACCGGAGCAGTAGTGGCAGGATACGGGGGCGCGATGATAAGGCCAAAGAGCAGTCGGGCGGCCCCCGGGTACAAGTGGTTCCTGGCAAGCTCGTGACTTTACCTGAATGGTTGACTCGGTGACCAACACCTCACTTTAGCGGGTGAGTGAGGTTTGTGTGAGGAATAACTTACCAGCTGGTTAATAATCGATTCGAATCGCCATCGTTCACTGGATAGTGAACACTTGACTTGAGCTACTTCATCGTAGTAATCTTGATGAATCACTTGGATAGTTATGTGGAAGATGACATGATAACTATTGTTAATGATCAATGGTAATCCTTACTTGCTTAATTACATGTTACTCTAGCATCAGTGCAAACATAGTTGACAGGGTAATAAAGAGTTAATTACTGCATGCTTTTGGAAAGGAATTGTTAAGTTAAAAATGCTCTTCTTGCAAATGAGTCAGCTATCCCACCAGAAAGTCTATCATAATCCTTGGTGTCGCTTTATTTTGGTTTAAGACGGGTAAGTCTGGCTGAGTACATTCGAGTACTCAGGGTTTATCCCACCTTGTTGCAGGTGATGTTCTCGACCTGTTGATGATGGTGGCTAACCACCGGTGGGCTCGGTGATTCTATACTTACTTCTCATCTATATGCTTTTGTCAGATGATGTCACTATGCTAGCAATATATTTGGAACTTATATAAATGTAATCATTTGAAAGCTATGTTGTTTTCACTAAGCGGTTTTGAAACCCAAACTTGTACTATTATTTGTTAACCCCTTTGTAATATTATTTCCGCTGCAACCCGATGTATGTGATGTGTATTTGCTTAATCACGCGATCTTGGTTGTGATGTTGATTTACCGAGGTCTTTCGGGACACTCGGCGGACTACCGGGTTTATATGAGTGAAAGTATTGGTGTGTCAACGTGTTAGCGGGGACAACCGTACTTGATCTTGTATAAATTGGGCGGTTCTGTCACCGCTGGTATCAGAGCGAGATTAAGCATAATATTGTCAGGTACATAGTTTTAAAAGCTAAGTTTTGGTTTTAAAAGGTTTATTTTAACTAAAACTTTAGCTACAGGCGAATTTGTCAAAACTTATTTGCAAAACTATGCTAGCGACATCTTCCTTTATGCCCAATTAAGGACCCTTAGGTGGCTTAATTAAGTACTAACTTGGGGGTTTAAATTTTTGCATCTACGCCCAAGCCAAGGTATGTATGAGTGATAACTTGACCGCACTGTTACCCTGTGGTCGAATGGTAGTGGTAACCTTCATATATGAAATAGCCATATATGTCGCTAGAATTACATTCTTGCAACGTTGCACCTACGCCAAGGTAAGTGTGAGCTAGGAGAGCATGACCGTTCAACCATCGGTCTAGGGGAGAGTTAGCTATGGTTACTGACATAATTACATGTTTAACCATGTAATTATGAAAGTACTTAATTATGGGTACATTTGTTGGGTAGCTATGATACCGAAGTATATGCATCAGGGGATGTATGTATGGAGAGTATTTAGTTTACTGCTTTCATTGTGTGCTATATTGGGAATTGTTGGGCTGCAATGAAATTTTCTGCAGGTACGCTAACCACGAATGCGTAAGTTGAATGTAGCAGGCGACTAGCTCTATATCGAGAGAATGTGTGTTATGCCACCGATATAGAACGTGATTGCCACCTTAGGCTGGCAATTTTGTGAGGACGAATAGGACGAAGCATGCATCATCATGATTGTTGCTTTGTGCATCTAACTATGCTCCTCCCACCTTTGTCCTAATAAATAAGTAACTTGTGATTGATGTGCATGCACTAAGTTGATTACTTTAGCATGCTTTTGTTTTAGCTAAACTTGTAGTTAGTTCTTGTTGGATAAATTCTTGTTAGGTGTGAGCCTTCTGCTTAGTATTGGATGCTTAAGCTAACCTGACTAATAATCTCAAGTGTCCGCTTAAAACTGTGATGCTGTGTAGATGCTTGTTATCTAGGTAGTGTCATAGTTGACCTCTCTTTTGTCCTCGGTGAGCATATGAGTGTTGAAGATGCTTTATCCTAGATCAACGCTCATGTTACGTAATCGCATGGTTGTCGTCTCTAATTAGATTCTCTCGTAGGAGCCAGAGCCTGTAGACGTGGTTGCTAGCCCTTGAATGTTTTTGTATCCAGGCCTTGCTTGAACCATAGGCCCTAGCGTAGTCCCCTTATATGTTTGCTTAGGCCTTGGACATCCGCTACCTTTTGGAGAATGCCCTTGTCAATTGACCAACCAAGTTAAGTCCTAACGAACGTCGATCTTAACCACAGTTGTTGCTTGCCAAGTTTTGGAGACCATAACCAATTCCATGTTGGACCTCCTGATTGTCTCTCCTATAGATGATCCGAGCAACGCTAATCTCTCATTGTCTAATCTATAAATCTTTACTTACGAAATTAGGTGGCTATCTTATCAACACAATCTCTGATCGGTGTATCATTTTGTTTGGAAGTTTGCTAAGTCCATCTCAACTTCTAACGTCTCTCAACATTATTAGTCTTGATCTCATGTTGTTGTCCAACGTGACCAAGAACCCTTGCTCAGTTGTCTTCAGCAATTAAGCTATGTTCCCTTGCGCTGTGTTTTAATCTTCGGATCGCCTCCGTGTTGACTCTAAACCTTGTAACTACCCTTGCTTGCTACTCCTCCCGTGTCTGGTGCTTGTTCTTACCACCCAATCGGTGCCACTTGAAATTCCACTTTGTTTGTGCGTTTAATAATGGTGTTACGATTAGCATTCTATGGTGCCGCGACGAAACCGAGAGCCTCCTGTGGGAGCGCACACAAGGTTGTGCTGCTCGGCACGCGCTGGTATCAGGGTTGCTATTCATGATCTATTATGAAACAACATCCGATGTGTTATTTCTCATGACAGTTTTCCTTGGTTATCTCCCTATATTTTATGTGAAGATTCATATCTTAGACCTTATATAGTAGATATCCCTTGAAGTTGCTAAGAAGATGACCTTTGAAGAACAGTCACCGGCATAAGCATTGACAGACTGCAAGAGGTGGTAGACAAGTGACTCTCCCTATATGCCCTTGTACGACGTCGGTCATCGATTGAGTAATGTATGCCATCCCTATTGAATCGAATGGGCACCTAACACTAAATGAATGGACAAGTTATCCATTGGAAAAGAACCGATCGTCACATGGTGCATATGACCTAACTATCAAAGTCTTGATCCTTGTGTAGATGACAGTCATATAGATGAAATCAACTCTCTCTGGTGTGACTCCTTATCTGTAGACTTCGATGCCGACCATTTGTTTATGCCTCGACTGTAATTATTGTTGTGGTCAAAAGTGAAGATTTAAAACTTAAGTGTTGAGAGACAACTGATTAGTTACCAGTAAGAAGGTTAATCTCTAGTGAAGTAACGATTCCTCGATAACTATGATGGTTATGTCCCGACGAACAATAGTAAGCAAAGAAGCCATGAAGCCGGTCAGCAATGCAAGTGCTACTTCTTCTCCAAATGTGCTATCAAGTCAATTCCATCTTGGACAATCATGTATATAGTGCAAGATGTTGTATTAGCCATGTGAAGAACTAGAGAAAGCATGTCCATAGTTTCGATCTGCATCATTGTGCCCTTAAGTACCACGAACAGTTTTGGTTCAAGGTTCTATTGGATGAAATGCCAGAAAATATTCAGAAATGGTTCCTTATCTACGTAGGGATGCCCTCCATGTGGAATAATGCTTTGTGCTCTATGAAAATAGCCCACAACTCCAATGCTTGTGCATGTCAAGATTGGTGTCTAGATCAACGGTTGAAATTGTTCCCTGAGAAACATGTCAGGAAGACTATTGCCTCCATCCTTAGCTAGAGAAAGGCTTCTGCTACTATGAGAAAGATGAGAGAGTGCAAAACACATGCCTCAACATGTGAAGCAAAAGAAAAGGAAGAACACGAAATCTGTCTAGAATTTTTGGTGGCACTACACCGGTTATCTTCAAGTCAACAGTTAGTGACTCAAACGAAGTTGGATTGACCCCAAACTTGGTAACCTCATTCCTTGCTTAGGACCCTTCAATGTCTTAAGTTAGTATGAGTATTGGTTGAGTAAAACATAGGATTTGAGAGATGTCTTGTCAGCTTGGTTTACTACCATTTCAGAACAGAGCTATTTTGGTGGATGGGTTGTTGGATGGTCAAACGATGTCCGTTTGAGCTCAATTTTGGTGAGTGGTTAGAAGACCCATGGATCTATATGCCCACCAATATTTGTGCATATTAGAGCAGTAGTTTATGTTATATGAACAGAAAATAAAAGGGTACAGAATCGGTAATTTATCTGTTGACTGCGATCATCCTTTACATTGGAAGGTTATGTTTGTAATGCATGCCAAGAACTTGCAATTGATAGGTATCTTGCTGTTAGACAACCCTCAGTACCCTTGGAAAGACTAATTGCACCCCTATGTGCCTTTGTATAAGAGGATCTTCTTAGGTAACATTTGGCAGAAATCCAGTACCGATAGAGTCAACTATCACTTTTACTGTTCCCTCAACAAACTCAGATAATACAGTGTTGGCATCAGAGAAAGAGAACTGCACACGTGGAACAATATGTAGTTTTTCATCAGTTGGCGTCTGAGTGACTGAATAGTCTATGACTGATATAGACATTGTCTATTGGTTAGACGGTTTCTGATAGCCTCAAAGAATGATTACCTCGTATATGGATCCAACCCTTATTGGAAGTTGTACATGCTATGCCACTAGAAAAATAAATGCTATGAGTAATTAGCCCATGCTCGTAGTACTCTCTGTGCACCGTGAACGAAGTACCGTATTGTCTTGGATTCCTCCCAAAGTAACAATGCTTCATGGAAGTCTGTGAAGGAAATTATCTAGACCAAAGTTTCTACTTAGAGCGAGTATCAGAAAGTTGTCTTCCTAATTAGCCTCTCTGATGCTTGAAGCTAAGTAGCCTGATGCGCTTGCAGATGTTGGAATTGGATCACATGCTTCTCTTCCCTTAGAAAGTTCTTCGCACCGAATCTCGGGACGCGATTCTTTTAAGGGGGGAGGGTTGTAACACCCGAGGTGTTTGCCACCAGTTAAGTAGTGGGTTTGAGCTCAAACATGGTAGATTAAGTGGTAATGAAGATGTCAAGGTCAAACCTATGGAAGCGAGCCCCAACCTAAACTTGGATGTTGCACCCTTGCTTTACATATAGTCCATTTTTAAGATATATGCTTGGGTGGTGTTATTGCAATATCTTCATATGTCTCACCTTAGTACCTATTTATATTGGTCACTGGAAAAGTTTCATGACGTTTGGAATCAAAAAGTCACATGAAATGATAAGTTATATCCTTGTTGGAATGACTTTACTAAGTGCTGGAATTGCATTATTAAGTGGATGGAAATATAGGTTATCAACCAAACCTTGCAACCTTGCCCAAATGACTCTAGATGGACTCTACAACAAAAGTCATGAAAGGTTCGTGTTGAGCAAATGTCCAGAAAATGCTCCATTGGATCAAAACGGACAATTCAAGCTTTATCGCGATACTACTTTGGTCAAAGTAGAAATATAGTTTCTATACCAGTTTTGATGTTGGACCTTGAATAAAAGTTGTAGTTCATGTTGTGTAAAATAAACTTTGTTTTTGGACCAAGAGCTAGATCAGCTTGTAAGCTTGTTAAACAGAGGCTCGAAGTTTGGATCAGCTGCTGCTTTTCAGCCTTAGAAATAATTCTAAGTCCTGGATTGACAGTAGTGAGATGCTGTGTTTGTGACCTTTTATCTTCCAAATTCATATGGAAGCTCAATTGGATTCCTTAATACGAGTTGGAGTACACCATGTGAAGGAAAGAATAGATCAAGTCTCACCAGATTTGGAGCTTGGTTGGACCTTCAAAATCAATTCACAAAACTGATAGTTTCGTCATGTTCATGAAGTTGGACCGGCAACGACAAGACGGTTGGCACGTCGCGTTCTCGTGTTTTTGCTAAACAACTTAAGTTGAGCCAAAAATAAAAGTTGGAGTTTACATCTTGGAGAAGAGCATGCAAAAAGTTGGATTAAGTTTGATCAGGTTTTGACCTCCGAATGCGAGTTTCCGTGATCTCCGTCAACATGTTGACATTGTCATCTTGGCATGATTTTATCTCCTAATCCGTTGGCCTAATGACCTTGGCCCCTTAACGAAAATTGTAGAGCAACTCATGGGCTACAACTTTGGTTTTGAGACCAAGTCCAAATTCGGCCGGGACGAAGCCCAAATCGGCGCCCACCTCATCCCCACCGACGCACGCCACGTGCTCGCTGAAAAGCCCACGCGTCCACCATGCACCGGGAGCGCCCCCACCATTGCTGACCTTTTGTACCACATGTCCCAGTGCGCCCTGCTACTCCATAAGTGAACGCCGGAGCTCTCCCACTCCCCACTGCCTCTCTGCCTCTCGCTCTCGACCTCCCTCGGCTTCGCCGTCGCCTGCTGCTGCTGCTCGCGACCATGTCCGCCATGGCCGGCGAACGAAGCTCTCGCCACTGCTCATGCCTCACCTCCGGCACCCTCGCGCCCTCTGCTAGCTCCACCAGCTCCGCAGCCACCTAGTCCCCCTTCGGCGCCCCTTGCCCAACTTCCTTTGCCATCGCACAGCAACCGCCCGAGCCCGACGTTCGGTCTGTCCGTCTCTGTGTCTGTAAGGAAGAAGAAGAAGGACCCACGTGTAAGAGGGAAACAAGTCCAGGAGGTTTTCTGCACTGTCATAGACTCATGTGAATAGTGCCGTGAGGACTGTTTTGTGATTATTTTGCAGGAACTTTGGAAATTCATAGTAAATTATAGAAAAATCATAAAATAGTAAATGAGTACTTTTTGGAATCCTTGTGAAATTCTCTATGCACTAGATCTATAATATGGCATGTTTTAGTTTAAAGTTTTCTCTATAAAAATAGATTTGTGCAGCTAGGTTTTTAATGCTAGTTGTATTTATCATTTTCGTAACTGTAGATCTAGGGCTCCAAATAAAGTGAAATTTTTGTGGCATGCTACTCATATGATGTTTAATGTGTGGTAAAAATTTCATGAATTTTGGTTGCCATATGAGTGAGTTATTAGTGTATCTTTCTCTCACATGAATTCTTGCAATAACCATTTGTCTTTTTCATAGAGGTTGATATACATGTCCAAATGGCTTGAAATTTATACAGTAGACTATTGGGTCTATGTAAGAGCTACTGTAATTTTTATAGATTTTATTATGGACTTTTGGTATATGTTTATTATTTCACCTTGCTATCTAAATAAATTAAGAAATGCATTAAAAGAATTTATTTAGTGATGAGCACTATGCTTTTTGGTGATCATTTAACATGCACTTTATGATGGTTACATTGGTTGTGGCCAAATGTATGTTTGGAATGTAAGTTAATATTTATTCTTGCAATTGATGCTTTCCTGGACAGTTTCTGGGACTTTGATAATTGTATCATGAAAATGATGTTTGCTGAGAAACATGCGTATAACAAAGTTGTAGATAACTCATTAATCTAGCTTGTGTTAAATTTTGGTGGCATTTGGCCTTATAGTTTGTGAGTAATGATGTTTCAAGTTGGGTTCCAGAAATAGTTGTTCTCTGGAATCTCTGGTCCAGATTCTGTAATTATGCATGTTTGACTTGGTTAACTTGAGAATCATGCTAAGATGATTAAATATGAATTATAGACAATTTCATAAGCTTTCCAGAATGTCTTGTTGCATGGCTATTGGATTTGTATAACTCCAGTTATGATCCAAACATGTAGATGTTGTTTGCAGTCCAGAAATTGTCAGATGCTAGTCATGGTTGTTTACTCCATGTGTTGCTAAGTGTGGCTTATACCCTTGATGATGGTCAAGTTAAGATACTTGTGATCTTATCAAACTTGTACTATGCTTAATGTGCTTGCCCTCTTTAATTGGTTGTGTGATGTTAGTTAATTAGCTTTTGGTGTCTATGTCTTAATCGTGTGTTTACATGAATGATTATGTGATGCATCTTGTGTTACCATTCATCATATTCATACGCATGCATCTTGCATCTCATTTAGGTTCGCTAGATGCACCACGTGAAGGATGAGATGTTGAAGCCAAACCTGAAGACGGTGTTTGGTGGACCCATCCTGAAGATGGAAGGACTAATCAAGTGTCGGGATGGACGATGCTCGCCAAGCGAGTGTCATCTGTCAATCACTAACCTAGTGTTTGATCCCAGGCAAGCCCCGGAGCATTTCTCTCCCGGTTTGCAAATAATTTATTATTAACTTTACTTAATTTGATGCATTACGTTTAGGAGTTGTTTGCAAACGTTGCTGCATTATACCTTGCTTACCTTTGTTATACTATATCCTTGTTACCCTGGTATCCGCAGTCGAGTCAATGCTTAGCTGGCTTAGACCGGTAGAAGTCAGGTGATTTCCTGTCACCTGCGAGCTATAGGTGGTTACCTGGATCTGCTTGGATGACTATGAAATCATGGTATAACTAAGTGTCGAAATGAATTTGAGACCGGGCGGAAACTTGCAGGGTTTCGGACTGTAGTGTTTTCCGTCTGTGTCGATTAAGGACCGACCGTTGTTGGACCTTGGGTCATGTTGAACGCATGCCTCACATTTAGCTGGCCGGATAAAGTACCTTCCGACCGCGAAACTGGGAGATTATTCGGGCCGAGTGGATTGCCCGCAACGCACTGTACCGGAGCAGTAGTGGCAGGATACGGGGGCGCGATGATAAGGCCAAAGAGCAGTCGGGCGGCCCCCGGGTACAAGTGGTTCCTGGCAAGCTCGTGACTTTACCTGAATGGTTGACTCGGTGACCAACACCTCACTTTAGCGGGTGAGTGAGGTTTGTGTGAGGAATAACTTACCAGCTGGTTAATAATCGATTCGAATCGCCATCGTTCACTGGATAGTGAACACTTGACTTGAGCTACTTCATCGTAGTAATCTTGATGAATCACTTGGATAGTTATGTGGAAGATGACATGATAACTATTGTTAATGATCAATGGTAATCCTTACTTGCTTAATTACATGTTACTCTAGCACCAGTGCAAACATAGTTGACAGGGTAATAAAGAGTTAATTACTGCATGCTTTTGGAAAGGAATTGTTAAGTTAAAAATGCTCTTCTTGCAAATGAGTCAGCTATCCCACTAGAAAGTCTATCATAATCCTTGGTGTCGCTTTATTTTGGTTTAAGACGGGTAAGTCTGGCTGAGTACATTCGAGTACTCAGGGTTTATCCCACCTTGTTGCAGGTGATGTTCTCGACCTGTTGATGATGGTGGCTCACCACCGGTGGGCTCGGTGATTCTATACTTACTTCTCATCTATATGCTTTTGTCGGATGATGTCACTATGCTAGCAATATATTTGGAACTTATATAAATGTAATCATTTGAAAGCTATGTTGTTTTCACTAAGCGGTTTTGAAACCCAAACTTGTACTATTATTTGTTAACCCCTTTGTAATATTATTTCTGCTGCAACCCGATGTATGTGATGTGTATTTGCTTAATCACGCGATCTTGGTTGTGATGTTGATTTACCGAGGTCTTTCGGGACACTCGGCGGACTACCGGGTTTATATGAGTGAAAGTATTGGTGTGTCAACGTGTTAGCGGGGACAACCGTACTTGATCTTGTATAAATTGGGCGGTTCTGTCACATCTAGCACCACCGCGGCGGCGGCGGCCGGCCCAGCCGGATGCGGAGCACCGAGCAGCGACCCAGGCGAGGTCCCTGCGGGCGACATGGGCGGCGCCAGCGGCCTAGCCGCGCGTGCGGTCGCCCCGACCAAGGACATGTAAAGGAGGGATTTGGAGGGGCCGGCTCCCCTGCGGGCACTGACACAGCCAGCGGCGGCGGCGGCACGCCGGCAGCCAGGGGAGGGGAGCAGGAGGGCGTTGACGTGGCAGATCCAGCGAAGGGAGGCGAGGGGGAGGCGGAGGCGGGCGCTGGCGAGGCCGCCGCCGCCGGGGGCGGCGAGCTAGGGTTGGGGAGGTGCGGCTCAGCTGGAGCTCCAGGGGTTCCGGGGGGATGGGGAGGGGAAGGGGATGAGTGAGGCGGAGGGAGGGGCGGGGGGGGGGGCGCCGGAGCGGCAGCCGGCGCCGCCAGGGGCGGGCTCAGACCTGGAGACAGATAGGGTTGGATCAGCAGCTCAGTCACGCCATTTGTTTTTATTTTGATCCATTGCAAATGTGGTTTGTATGTGTTATGTCTAATGATTTGGCAAATATAGGGTGCCGCATATGAAGGCACACTCAGAGCACGAGTCCGTGGCTCGTGTGCTGGCGGCACACATAGTAAACCTGAACTTTGTTCAAGATTTGGCAAGTATAGAATGTATCTCATAGTTTTTGAGTTGAGACTGTCGTAATATTTGTTGTTTTAGCTCTCTGGGCATGGTGATTAAAGAGAAGTGAAAAAGATACACGTAACGAAAAGGAAAAAGACATAGATAGAAATGTATGGGTAGCTGGTAGTATCAGAAGTGACCCTTGTTGGAGGATATCGTTGCAGAGGCAAGAAAGGAGGCTAGCTAGTAGCACGGGCACGGCAGGCATGCAGGAGATGGGCGATGAGAAGTGCACTGGTGTCAAATCGAATGGAAGGAAGGATTGGAGGTGAAATACCGCTAGTACAGTAGCACCAGTAGTATACTATAAAACTGGAGGTGATTGTGCACGTACTGTACGTACGTGCTGCCGGCATAAACAAAGCATTTCGCGCCGAACGGCCGCCACGCAGCACGCTCCACTCCACTCGCCACCTCGTCGTGGTTCTCCTCCCAACTCACATTAATTTAATCTATCCAATCGTATGACGACGCCCTGATTGCTTCATCATCCATCCATCTATCATCGCCTTTGACTACTTATACATCATCCTCTCCACAAAAACATTTGGCCTCTAGCTTCCTCCTCGCCGACAGCGCACTGCCGTCTCAACCGTCGCTGCACGCACGAGGCAGATGCCCACACGTGCACACGGTTGTTGGCCCGACTCCTGGGTGTGCAGTGCACCTAGTACGCACCAAGAGCCTTCACATTCAGTCAGTCACAAGGTCACATTACAATCATGGGGATGGAGATGTCAACTCTCCTCTACCAAAAACCAAGCACAAACAACTCCCACGCCGTGTCGCTGAAGCAAAGGAGAAACCCTTGCATCATCCGCATTGATCACAAACTCTGCAGTCTGCACCGAAATCCAAGGCGGGCATAGGCAAATGGATCAGGCGCACGCCGTCCTTGTTGAACCGAACCAGATCATCATGTTACGCCAGGGAGAAGCGGGATCAGACAGCAACGGCTCTGCCGACCAACCGGCCGTCCTAGCCGAGTGGCGCGGCGCTCGCCGCCACCGCCGACGCTGTGCCGGATGCTCATCTTCTCGTGGGAGTACTTCTCCTGGAGGTACTCGAAGGCGTTCACGTCCAGCTTCCCGCTCACCGACTTTGTTAGTCGCAAGACTGGGCAAGCGCCGACGGCGAGCTCGGCAGAGCGCCGGCGGCGAGCGAGTGAGCGACGAGAGGCTTTGGTGGAACACAAACGCGAACACTTGGACACGATTTTTGTGCTGCAAAACGGCAGCGTTTTCTGATGCATATATTTCTCTTTTATTGGAAGCTGAGAGCTGAACATGCCGCTCATGGCGCGCACGATCCGAGATGTGCGTGTCCATCCCCACGCACTGGCGTCGCCGGCCATAGCGGCATGCAGGTAAACGATCTACACTACTGGCGCACGATTGCCACAGCCCGGCATCTGTGCGCATGCAAGAACGTGTGAAAACCAAACATGCTTATCTAATTACAGCACATAGGAGTAACTAACAGATCTCCTCCTACTCCTAGTGTGCCTACTGAATTTGGATGACACCAAGCTTAGAACGAAGTTCGCAGAAGCGTTCCCGTCCCAGCGCCTTGGTGCAGATGTCCGCCAGCTGCTCCAAAGTCCCGATGGACTGAAGATGGACCCTGTTCTCCTCAACACATTCACGAATATAATGATATCTCACATCTATGTGCTTACTTCGGTCGTGGAAAACTGGATTCCGGCTGAGCGCGATGGCAGACTCAGGCCCGTCTTAGAGGGAGGGGCAGGCTGTGCGACGGCCGGGGGCCCACGACGCTAGGGGGCCCATGAGTATAAGGCATGTATAGTAGTATATGTATTTGCCTATTTTACCTATACCAGCACCAGCTATACGGAGTCCAGTTGATTCTACGCGGCCGCGGCGATCGACGAGGCAACGAGTAGTATTCACGCGTCCCTTCGACTCGCGTGACGGCGTGCTGCACTACTGCTGCGATGTTCGTCCTTGATCGACTGCAACCGATCGAATTTGGCCAGCAGCGGCCCAGGCGCTGCAGTCCCTCCGTCCCTCTATCTGTCCATGTAACTGTAACTGTAAGTGATTTTAGACTTTAGTTTATCAGGGATAGACCTTAGGGCTTAGGGCATGACAGCCTGTGCTTACAGTTGCTGCAATTTTTTGTTTATTTGATCTGAATCTGACAAGTGACATTTTCAATTTGCTTTGCGACCTTGCAATTCAATCCTTACAGGCTATCAGGCATGAAGCGATTGAAGCAAATAGTTGATCCATTAATTAACTATTTAATTTATCGAGCCATATAGACTGCAGGTAATTTGTTCTAAATTTAAATCATTTCATCTTATCATGATAGGGTTCTAATTTTCTAAATTTCTAATTCAATTTATTTTTTTCGAGCATGTTAGATGTTGCCTAAGAATCATTTAAGTTATTTTACCGTTCTTTTAGCTTCTTTGATGCACAGTCGTTTTTTTCATAAACAAAATATACGTTGCAAGTTAACTCTTATTAATAGTATTATATCCTTCTATCGTTGTATCAAAACATTAGATTGTCGGGCCCTTAAATCTCTTCCTTGCCCAAGGGCCCTAGAAATCATTGAGACGGCCCTGGGCAGACTCATTGTCAATGTTCAGGGTGATGGCGCTGGCTTCCTCTCCTTTCAGTTCAGCCAAGAGACGAGCAAGCCAAACACCTTGGCAGGCTGCGGTGGCGGCAGCTATGTACTCCGCCTCGCATGAAGACAGAGCCACGACACGCTGCTTCTGTGATTGCCAAGTGATCACGTTGTTGCCGAGGAAGTAGATTACTCCGGTTGTGCTCTTGCGTGTGTCGACGTCGCCGGCCAGATCACTGTCGCTGTAGCCAGTGAGTTGAGCCTTTTGATTCCTCTGATAGCAGCAACCGAACTGAATTGTGCCTGCCACATAGCGGAGCACTCTTTTGACAGCGGCCAAGTGCTCTGTGGTGGGTGCTTCCATGAAGCGGCTGATGTACCCAACTGAGTATGCCAGGTCAGGTCTGGAGTTCACCAGGTATCTGAGCGAGCCGACGATGCTACGGTACCTGGTCTGATCCACTGCAGGTGCTGAACTCTGCTTGCTGAGCTTCAGGCGAGGTTCCATGGGTGTGACACTGGGACTGCAGCCGGCCAAGCCTGCGGACTCCAGAATCTTGGTGGCATACGCCTTCTGGCAAATTGTGATCCCGGCCTTGCTCTGGGTTACCTCCAATCCCAGGTAGTAGTGCAGAAGGCCAAGGTCACTCATTTTGAAGTTTGCCTTCATCTCCTCCTTGAACGCAGTGATGTCGGTGTCGTTGCCGCCGGTGATGACCAGATCGTCGACGTAGACTCCGACCACCAACCGGCGGGCACCAACACCACACAGATAGACTGCATGCTCGGAGGTGCTTCTCTTGAAGCCAAGATCGATCAGAGAGGAGTCGAGCTTGGCATACCAGGCGCGAGGGGCTTGGCGCAGGCCGTACAGCGCCTTCACCAGGTGGAGAACCTTGTTCTCATGGCCGCGGAGGACGAATCCGGGTGGCTGCTCGACGTAGACTTGCTCTTGGAGGACGCCGTTCAGGAATGCAGACTTGACGTCCATGTGGTGCACTGCCCAGCCTTGGGAGGCTGCGTGGGCAAGGAGCAACCGCACTGACTCAAGTCTGGCCACCGGCGCGAACACTTCATCGAAGTCGACGCCTTGCTGCTGGACGTAGCCCTTTGCGACGAGCCGCGCCTTGTACTTGGTGATCACGCCCGTGGCATCCTTCTTGGTCTTAAAGACCCACTTCAACCCGATCGGCTTCACGCGTGGGGGAGCATCAACTAGCCGCCAGGTTCCACTGGCTTCAATGGCGGTCATTTCGTCGAGCATCGCGTGCCGCCAGTGCTCGTGACGCAGCGCCTCGTCGTAGGTTGCCGGCTCAGCGTCACTGGCCAGCAGGAGGTGCTGCTCCAGGTTCCGGTCGACGAAACCAGGTGGAGTAGATGGGCCGAGGATGTTGTCGACGCGCCGGAACCGCAATGGAGCTTCGTCGTCGTGGTCAGCGTCAAGGTGCTCGGTGAAGCCGTGCCCGGGTGGAGTGGCGAACTCGATGTCGTTCGACGCGTCACCAGCAGTTGTGGAAGCCGGGGAGTGCGCTGGCATGGACGGCGGTGTGGACGACCCAGGGGGCGCCGGGGACGCGGATCCCAACGCCGTGCCGACGGACGGGCTGCGCGCCACGGTTGTGGTGGTGATCACGGTGGGCACCTTCACAGTCTGCTCGTCGACGGTGAAGTCAGCATCTCCACCGTCATGGTCAGCCGGCCACGCCCACTGCGCACTTTCGTCGAACACCACGTCTCGGCTCACATGGACGCGTCGAGTGGTGGGGTCGTAGACGCGGTAGGCCTTGCTGCCGGCCTCATAGCCGACGAAGATCATCCGCCTGCTGCGATCATCAAGTTTCTTTGCATTTGGCGCGGTTACCTTGACATGCCCGATGCAGCCGAAAGTGCGAAGGTGTTGAACGGTCGGAGCGCGCCCCGTCCAGAGCTCGTAGGGCGTTTTCCCGCCGATGCTCTTTGAAGAAGAGCGGTTCAGCAGGTAGACCGCCGTGGTGACCGCCTCGCCCCAGAACACGCCGGGAAGATTCTTCGCCTTCAGCATGCATCGCGCCGTTCCAACGACGGACTGGTTGCGACGCTCAACGACACCGTTCTGTTGCGGTGTGTTCGGTGCCGTGAGCTCGCGACGCAGTCCGAGCTGGGCGCAGTAGGTGGTGAAGTCCGCCGCCGTGAACTCGCCTCCCCGATCGGTACGAAGAGCGAGCACCTTCTTCCCCGTCTTCCTTTCAGCTGCTGCCTGGATCCGTTTGATTGCCTCGGCTGCTGCATCCTTGGACGGCAGCAGGGCGATCCACATGTATCGAGAGAAATCGTCGACGAGGAGCAGGAAGTAACGGTTACCACTTGGCGTTGACGGCGAGATTGGTCCACACAGGTCACCGTGGAGGAGCTGGAGCACCGCCGTGGAGCGCCCCTGGGCCTTCTGAGGGAAGGGTGAGCGCTTCTGCTTCCCTGCTAGGCAGGCGTCACAGAGCTGCTCCACCTGATCGAGCAGGGGTAGTCCACGGACGAGCTCCTCGCGCGCCAACTTGCGCAGGGCGGTGAAGTTCACGTGCCCGAATCTGGCGTGCCAGATCCAGGCGTCGTCGTTGCCCCGCGCTGCCAGGCACACCGCCCGTGCGATGGTGGCGTCGAGCACGTACAGGCGCCCTGGGCCGCGCGGGATCCTGGCGAGAAGACGCATGTCCTCGTCACGAACGGACATCACGCTGTGCTTCACCAACACTTCGTAGCCGCCTTCGTCAAGCTGCCCGACGGAGATGATGTTCGCCGTCAGTCGTGGCAGGTAGTAGACGCGCGACAGCGACCGGTGCTCCCCATTCTTGCAGGAGAGGAGCACGGTGCCGCTGCCCTCGATGCAGGCGGTGGAGCCGTCGCCGAACTTCACGGAGCCGGTGACGCCGGAGTCGAGTGTGGCGAAGGCAGAGTGGGCGCCAGTCATGTGATTGGAGGCGCCCGTGTCGAGGATCCATCGGCTCGGATCCTTGTCGCCCGGCGACCCGAGCGCGACGAAGACCTTGTGCTCGGTGAGGTGGAGCTCCTCGTGCGGCGGCGGCGGCGGTAGCTGAGGCGAGGGGATTGACGGCGCCGAGAGGGGAGGTGAATCCTCCTCCTGGGCTTGAGTGACGGCCATCATCAGTGTGGCCTCCTCCTCCTGGGCCACATGGGCCTCTTGGGCCGGCTCCTCCTTCTTCTTACTGCGGCAGTCACGGGCCCAATGGCCTTTCTTGCCACAGCGCGGACATGGGTCGTCCGGCGGCGGGCGCGACGAGCTGGAGCCGCCTTTGGAGTCGCCGGAGCCGCGTCCACGGCCACGGCCGCGGCCTTTTCCTCGACCGCCGGAGTTGGAGCCGCCGCGGCCGGACTCGGTGGACTTCTTCTTGTATCTCTCCACCCACTGCTCCTCAGTGAGCAGCAATTTCCCGCCCGCGGTCTGTGCCGGGACGGGCTCGACGTCGTCGGCGGCCTTCAGCCTCCCGGTGACTTCCTCGATTGAGAGCTGCGAGATATCGAGCAATGTTTCGATGGAGATCACGAGCTGTTTATACCGTGGGCGAACGACGCGCAGGTACTTGGCGACGACTTTCTCTTCGGCCTCCGGGTCGCCGAGGGTGGTCAGGCGCTGCACGATGCCGGTGAGGCGCAGCGCGAAGTCCTCAATGGCCTCGCCTTCCCGGAGATGGATCGCCTCGTACTCAGCGCGAAGGTTCTGCGCCGTGGCCTTCCGCACGCGATCGTCGCCAATGCGGAGGGTGCGGATCGCCTCCCAAGCCTCCTTGGCGGTTGCCTTGGTGGCGAGCGCCGGAATCATGTCTTCTGGCACCGCGTTACAGATGGCGTCCAGCGCGTTCCGGTCGTCGTCGAACTCGGCGTCGTCGAACTCCACGGCGTCCCAGAGGTGGCGAGCCTGGAGTTTGAGCTTCATCCGCAACGACCACTCGTTGTAGTTGGTCTTGGTGAGCTGCGGCCAGTTGCCGGAGCCTCCCTCGCGGATGATGCGCTCGATGACGCGCTCCCGCGGACGGCGTGCGTCGCGAGTGCGTGAGCGGCGAGACGGAGAAGGTGAGGGCGGTTTGGGGTGCGGTGGAGACTTGCCACCGGAGAGGCTGCCGCCGTCGTCCTTCTTCGTCGGGGAGCGGCCACGCGTTGGGGACGTCATGTCGACGATGGGGCCCTTCGAAACCAGCTCCGATGCCACTTGTTAGTCGCAAGACTGGGCAAGCGCCGACGGCGAGCTCGGCAGAGCGCCTGCGGCGAGCGAGTGAGCGACGAGAGGCTTTGGTGGAACACAAACGCGAACACTTGGACACGATTTTTGTGCTGCAAAACGGCAGCGTTTTCTGATGCATATATTTCTCTTTTATTGGAAGCTGAGAGCTGAACATGCCGCTCATGGCGCGCACGATCCGAGATGTGCGTGTCCATCCCCACGCACTGGCGTCGCCGGCCATAGCGGCATGCAGGTAAACGATCTACACTACTGGCGCACGATTGCCACAGCCCGGCATCTGTGCGCATGCAAGAACGTGTGAAAACCAAACATGCTTATCTAATTACAGCACATAGGAGTAACTAACAGACTTGCCCTGCTTCCGCCGGATCTGCTGCTCCTTATCGAGTTCCACAGCTTCACGATCGCGTCCCGCTGCTGCCGTGTGAACCGGGTCGCGTTGTCGTACGCGTGCTTCATGGCGGTTTGCGTCCTGACAAGCAAGATATCATTTAATACAAAATACAATACTGAGCATATGGATGGATGATGCTCTATCAGACAAGAGAACTCACCATGGAATTCTGTAGCGCCGAGCAGCTATTTCCAGGCATTTCAGAAGGGCCTCCCGCTGCGACTTGAGAAATCTCTTTGCTTCCTCCTCGTCTGCTTTTCTGTTCAGAGCTGCGACTGCCTTTTCTCGAGCTCTCTCAGACTTCTTCGGCTTGTGCTCAAGAAGACCATCTAAACCGAAAGGATCAGAGGATTCTTCTCCTGGCTCCGAGGCTGCAGCATGTGTGCTATCATCTGCCACAGAGTTAGAAGCTGCAGCTGGGACGCTATGATCAGTTCTGTTGTCCGTCACTGCGTCAGTTTTGCTTGCAGCAGCAAGAGCTGCAGCTTCATCGTTGTCATCATCCACTGTTGCCACTGGCGGGGCTGAGATGGCATCTTTGATCTTTCCTACAGCCTTTGAGAACTACAAAAATGAAAGGCAATAACATGGTTCAAGTGTCAATATCCCCAGGGTGATATGTCTGATTGCATATCTACAGCAGCTGCGAAATACATCTAGTCTAGTAAACTATTTCATACTTAGGTTGTGATGATAAGCAACATATCGCATTCGGAGAAATATAATATACTCACCACAAAACTGTCATCAGTAAAAAGATCATTAGCCACCACTGCATGCAGCACCCATATGTCGAATTGATTTTTCTGCTGTGGGTTGAATAACTGCACATTAATCGCAAGTTGTTAGTGAAAGTAGTGAACCACATAGTGACCTGACACAACTGAGCAACTATTTGTTTCAGGTACATCAGAAACTTCACCTCTGTTACACCCTGAGCAGAATCAAACAATTTGTGGTAGTCTGCTCGTACAGAAGGATCGTTGCATGCTCCCGGTGAAGACATTGCAGCCTCTAGTATAGCAAAGAAATGACCGATTGTTCCAGGCTTGACGCTTCCAGCCTCAATAAGTTGCAAAGCTAGTTTTGATGCCTTGCTGAATTTAGAAGTATTCCCTATGTGTGAAGCTATCTTCTGCATAGCCTCAATCACTTGTGTTTCTGACGCATCAACGGTTGTTCTGAACCGAAGACGTTTCTCGGGGACTGCAAGAGAGTATGAAATTTTAGGACATAATAACTGTCTTCCAAGTAAAGGAGTTTGCTTATTTGTTCTTATTATAACAAGAAATTGGTCAGAAGCGGCCACTACATAAAAAAAAAGATGGAAAATAACAAGTAAGAATTTGAGCAGGTCAGATTGTCACTATTTTTTTTTCCTTGCACATATTGCTGCCACTGGCACAGTGCAATGCACTAAGTGCTAGCCCAGCTAACGGAACAGTTATGAAAGCAGGATGCAGAAACGCTTACATTTACCCATGAAAGAGTTAAAGGAAACCAATGGCAGACATCTTCTAATGGTGTAATCAGGCAAATATGTCCAGCACAGCACCAAATGGAAACTGCGAAGCCTACTACGTGGGAACACATCACTCATAGGTGTGCCTTCTTGCAAGTAACACTACAAAATCCACACAGAGACCTCTTCATAACTTAGAAACCAGGTGTGAATTCCTCCCTGTTCGCTTGTCTTATAAGCCGTACTTATTCAGCCAATAAACAATGTTTTTCTCTCAAAACAAATCAGCGAACATGGTAGAATAGGAGGTTATCACTACTTGGGTCTTACATATAGTAGTACTAGGACTAAGAATTGCATCGATCGTACTAGCGTGCCACATAATCCAGGTAATTTGCTCAGCAAAGCCATTCTGGTTGCTTCATCAGTAACAAATTGCAAGCCACCCATCCAATTCCAAATCTCCCGAACTGAAACAACCTCTTTTCCCCCCTTTGCGCTCGACCTGGGATATGGCCATATGGGAACAGGGGTAGTCAAATCCCGCCCTGAAATCACCTCCCCTGTCAGCCTCGACCAGGGAAATCGCAACTCGACCTTAATTCAGGCCCCTTACTAGCCGGTTGCTGCTCAATCCTGATGTGCTACTCAGTCTCCACTTGAAGTCAAGGGGGGCCAATTAAACGATTACGGGTTCCAATTCAAAGCGACGGGAGCAGCAGCAGAAGAAGCCGCAGATCATTCGGTCTGGAAAGTACAGGAGGATATGGAGCAGGGATCTCACCATGGGAATCGGGCGCTGCAGCCGCGGGGGCCGATGGGGAAGAGGTAGTAGCGTCGGCGGAGGGGGAGGGCTTGCTTCGCTTGAGGGAGCTCTTAAGCGCGGGCTTCGGTGCCGCCGCTGGCGCCGGAGGAGGAGGAGGAGGAGGAGGAGGCGGCGGAGAGAGGGAGGCCGCGCCAGCTCCGCCGCCGGCCGGGGCGGGCGAAGGCAGGCCGTCGAAGAGGTCGTCGGAGGCCATGTACGTGTGTGGGTTTGTTTGGTTTGGCAAGGAGCAGAGATACTAGAGAGAAGAGGAGAGCAAACTACGGGCCTTGGATTTGGATAGCAGCAGCAGGAATTGAACACGGCCCGGCAGTGTATGGGCCTTCTACGGTCAAGAATTCCTCCCTATGGTTGCTTAAAAAAGAAGGAATACTAGCAATATAAATAGGTTAGAAAGTTAATTACTAAGAATCAGAAGACGTATAAGTATAGTATATTAGCACAATTGTAAAGATTATATCCATTGGCATATATGGTATAGATCATTGAAACTAATGTCTGAACTCCGAAGTAAAGTAATATTGCACGAAAATTCCTAAAATAATTTCAAGGGCAAGTGTCCGTTCGTTTGGTCTTCAATTCAACCTAGTACATACGTACCATGCATGCGTTGAGGGAAACTGAAGAAAGTGTAGGGATAGAATAGTGGGTGACTAACTCTTTGTTAATGAATGAGGCTTAGTGGGCGACGATGACATCACTATGCTGATGTGGCGTAACGAAAACGTAGAGAAATACCTTAGTGGGTCTTTGCTTTATAGGAGGTATATATTTTTTATGCGTTGCTACGGGCAAAGATTGAAAAAAGGCCAACACTAGCCCTGCTCCTCAACCGCAGCCCTACGCCCAACTTGAGCATGTGGAAGGGGAAAGGACCCAGACGGTCGTGCTGGACCTGGCGGCGCTGGAGGCAGAAGAGACACCGAGGTGTGGAGAAAGATGTAATACCCGATCTACTTTTGAAACATTCAGATCCAACACTTGAAATATATGTTTGAAGACAGATGAAACACTTAAAACATGCATATGAAACACTTGCAAAAACACCTCAAAAACTTGAAAATCGTGTTAAGCATACACAACATCCAGATAAAATATTTGCAACATATATGTGAAACATATGCAACATCCAAATAAACACACTTGCAATATACGTCTGAAAAAACGGCTGAAACATCGGGAACAAAAGCTTTGCAACATACATGCACAACCATTGCAACATATGCAATACACAGATCTACTTTTGCAACATCTAGATGAAACAACTGAAACACTTGAAACATACTCTTGCAACATGTGTTTTCAGCGTGCAATGTCATCTTGCTGCTTGGATGAACCGTGGAGCTCGACGCCAGCGCGGAGGTCGGCAGTGGCACATGGAGCTCACCGGTGCGCCCCTGGGCGAGGACCTGCTCGGCAGCCTGGGGTGAGCACCTGCGCGAGACACGTGAGCACCCTGGGTGAGCATTTGCGCGAGCACCCCTAGACGAGCACCTGCTCGGTGGCCTGGGGACAGCGCACCCTTGGTGAGCACCTCTCGGTGGCTGAGCGGGCAGCGGGGCGGCCGTGGCGAGCGGATGCCGTGGTGCAGACGAGCGGCACGGTGGAGCATGGAGTGAGGAAGGGGGGGCGCTGTGGAGTCGGACATGCAGGTGGATAAGGCCACGACAGTGGAGACCGAGTGCACTAGAGAGATTTTTTTAATGGGTGCGGATGGGAGCGAGAGGTTAGATAAGGTAGCGAGTGAAGAAGTCGCGTCCATCCATCCCGGACGCCCTCACGGGAAAATTTCTGAAAAAAAAAATCATGAGATCATACACGTTTTGAGAGGACATGAGATCAACTTCACTTGGGAACCGGTGCTTCGAAGATGCTAAATGCAATGTGTTGAGATGTTCTCTCCCCGTTCTATATTATAAATTGTTTTGATCTTTATAATTACAATAGCTTTTACTATGCATCTAGATATACACTATATCTAGATATATAGAATAAAAGTTATATATCTATGAAAGCTAAAACAACTTATAATTTGGATTACCATGGAGAGAGTATCCGAGTTCCAATAATTCCAAGCTCAGATTGATAATTCCAAGTTCAGATTGTACCGGGTAGAAGAGCTTCTGCAACTCAAAGGGCAATGCACTGCGGCTTGACTTCACTTCTGCCGACCTGCCGCTTGGATCCAACATCAGTGCTACACTCCTGTAATAGTGTTAACCCTGCTATCTTGTTAGTTGTTACTACATTCTGAGAGCCATCCGGCAAATATGCTTTTGCCGATCAAAAAAATCAGTGGTTCCCTTGATGCATAGATCTGGATTGGCGTTGGTTATAACCCTGATTTCTTTGTTGCGAATGTATAATTGGGAAACAATCCATTAACAGAAAAATGCAAACTGCCGAATTTTATAAGTTTTTGTTTACATTGTTTCTTTCCTTCTCTCTTCACGCTGCTACGTGTTTCAACCTCCATATCACGATTAGCAAAAAAAAAAAGAACCTATCAGGATAAGAGTATCATCAAAGCCAGTGGATATGGCTGGTGCAGTCACATTAACCAAGAAGCTTTCAGTCACTTCACATTGAGAGATCATCGATGAAGTGGAACCTAGGACTGCACATGAGGAGTCTGAAGGAAGAGAAACTGCATGGAAAACAAACCCTGGTTTAAATAAATTCACACGAAACAAGATCTTATGAGACAGATAGTTCTTCGTCGTGACATAGGCATGTACCTCAAAGGACTTCCCCGATCTCTCATACTCGAGCATACTGAGAGCTACTTCGCAACTCTGCGAGACTATGGGCTCAGGATCCTTTGCAAACTCCTCCAAAAGCGCAATGCTTTCTTGGTCTACAACACAGAACGACCACAATCTCAGGTAACTGCAGAATGTCTATGCATGGTCTGGAGTTGGTAAATGACATTCTGCTGAAGTTTGCAGTATTAGTTACCAGCGATTGAGCCAAGTGCTTCAGCAGCTTCATGCCTGACCATTGGATGCTCACAGACATCCTTCAGAATTGTAGAAAGTGCATCTGAAGCGGCTTTATTTTGCAGCTGACCTAACACATAAGCAACCTGCAGAATAATACCAAGAAAATGGTATTATATTCGATAAAACCAAAGATATTGGAATTGAAGGATAAAAAATATAATTTCTTGAGAGGAATATGATGTTATGACCTAGGTGAATCAGGCAATGTGCACACTAGGTCTGAAGCAGTTTCACATCACCAATCCTATGATCCTACACTGATTTGTTACTATGTTTCTTCTTTTCAGAAAGGGAAACACCCAAACTTCCACTCCATCACTAAATAAATATAACAGACAAATTTCTTGAGGATCCTACTGACCATAAACTAAGACGCTGTGACTGGATGTTGTCCAATCTAACATAACAAGACTGACAGACAACTGACATGTGACATCATATATTAAAAAAAAAAGCTGCAAGGCTGCTCAGGTATTCAGGTTCGTGCTCAACTGTCAACTCTGTTTCAATTTATTATGCCAGTTCAAAATATTCAAGTGTAAATGTTAAATAATAATCTACACTGCCAGAACCTAAAGAAATAAGTTATGAGGCAACAAAAAAAAATCCAATTGAATTCAGAATGTTTTTGCAAAAAAACAAAAGAAAAGAAAAGAAAAGAAAAATTCAAAGTATACATTGCTGGTTGCTTGATTATAATTGTATAAAAAAACAACAACATGGATTGGCCAAAGAGGAAACCTCGTGACGTAGAAGAGCACTTTTGACACTCAGAGCTGCAACAATAGCAGAAACAGCAGCATCTCCACCATCATTCCTAAGGGCAAAAAGAGCTGCATAACGTTCGTACATGCTCTCTTGTTCATTGAGGAGAAGATCCCTGAAAAACATCTACCATGTTGGCACTGGAAAGGCTGTGGGCATAGGATACAATCAACACATGTAAGAATCCTTTGAAAGTTAGAAATGATACCTTAATTGATCTACTGAAAGTCCATGATTTGCAGGCAGCGCTGGATCAACTGAGAGAAAGGGTGAAGCGGTTGTACTCTCAGCCCCATTAACTTTCTTCTGCTCTTCTATTCGTCTTAGTGCCAGCTCGCAAGTTTCTTGTACCTCCACAGCAGGATCAGTTGTTAAACTTTCCTCCAACAGGGGGATGCTCTTTTCCAGGCCAATAGCTCCAAGAGCTTCAGCTGCCTAACCAATACACATACACAATTATTTAACATGGATATTCAAGTACTAGAAGCAGCATATAACATCGAATTCACTGAGTACCTCATGGCGGACAATTGGATGTAGAGAAAGATCTTTGAGAACTGCCACCAGTGCAGGAATAGCCTCAGAATCCTGCATTTGTCCAAGTGCAAATGCAGCCTCATGGGCAAGCAAGTTAGAAGGATCCCTTGCAGCTGAACAATTTACAAACTATGTCAGGTTTTCTTAAGCACAATCCTTTGATCTCTCAAACACTAAGTTGCAGAAATCTGAAGGTGCACAGCTAGCAGTGCAAAAGTGGGTTGGTTGCAAATCAAATCAGGCTTTTGATGTGCTTTTCAATTCTTGCATAACTACTCTAGTACAGTTTTCTTTTTCAGCAATGGACTAAAAAGACATTGATAGACATTAAGAGCTAGCAGTTTTGTCTGTAACGGCCACTGTTGACAGCAGAGTACAGACTAAAGTTAACAACATAATCTCACAATTATACATATCAGCAAAGGAACAAAAAAGTGGCATGCATCAGAAATTTCAGGAAATTAACATGTACTAACAACAACAACAACAAACATAGCCTTTTGTCCCAAGCAAGTTGGGGTAGGCTAGAGATGAAACACAAAAGAGACGAGAAACAGGGAGACACATAAAGGGACATAAAGGGCACAAGACAAAAAGAGGTCACGGTTCAGGCACGTTGATTGCCAATCTCCAAGCGCTCTTGTCCATAGCTAAATCTTTGGAGATATTCCACTCCTTAAGATCTCTCTTAACGGACTCGTCCCAAGTTAGTTTAGGTCGACCTCTACCGCTCTTTACATTACCGGCCCGCTTTAGAACTCCACTGCGCACCGGCGCCTCAGGAGGCCTCCGTTGGACATGTCCAAACCATCTCAACCGATGTTGAATCAATTTCTCCTCAATTGGTGTCACCCCAACCCTATCCCAAATATCGTCGTTCCGGACTCTATCCCTCCTTGTGTGCCCACAACACCAACGCAACATACGCATCTCTGCTACACTCAAACACTGGACATGTTGCCTTTTTATAGGCCAACACTCAGCACCGTATAATATCGTCGGACGAATCGCCGTCCTATAGAACTTACCTTTTAACTTCTGAGGCACCCTTTTGTCATAGAGGACGCCAGAAGCTTGACGCCATTTCAACCAGCCGACTGAAATTTTATGCCTAACATCTTCATCAATGTCTCCATCCTTTTGTAGCATCGACCCTAAATACCGAAAAGTATCATTCTTGGCCACCACTTGCCCATCGAGGCTAACGTCTCCCTCCTCATGCCTAGTCGCGCTGAAATCGCACCTCATGTACTCGGTCTTAGTCCTACTAAGTCTGAACCCTTCCAACTCTAACGTGTGCCTCTATAGTTCTAACTTCCTATTAACCCCTGCCCTACTGTCGTCAACTAGCACCACATCATCAGCAAAGAGCATACACCAAGGAATATCACCTTGTATGTCCCTAGTGACCTTATCCATCACTAAAGCAAATAAATAAGGGCTCAAAGCTAACCCCTGATGCAATCCTATTTTAATTGGAAAGTCACTGGTGTCGCCATCACATGTTCGGACAAACGTCACCACATCTCTGTATATATCCTTGACGAGGGTAACGTATTTAGTTAGGACTTTGTGCTTTTCGAAGGCCCACCACATGATATTTCTCGGTACTTTGTTATATGCCTTCTCGAGGTCAATAAAGACCATGTGCAAGTCCTTCTTCTGCTCCCTATATCTCTCCATCAATTGTCGTAATAAGAAAATCGCCTCCATAGTCGACCTATCAGGCATGAACCCAAACTGATTTTGGGTCACATGTGTCACTCTCCTTAGATGATGCTCGATAACCCTCTCCTAGAGCTTCATCGTATGGCTCATCAACTTAATCCCACGGTAGTTAGTACAACTTTGAACATCTCCCTTGTTCTTGAAGATAGGTACTAATATACTTCTCCTCCATTCTTCAGGCATCTTGTTAGATCGAAAAATAAGGTTAAAAAGCTTAGTTAACTATACTATCGCTCTGGCGCCTAGGTATCTCTACACCTCAATGGGGATACCATCAGGGCCCATCGCTTTACCTCCCTTCATCCTCTTCAAAGCCTCTCCGATCTCTGTCTCCTGAATTCTCCTCACAAAGCGTCTGTTGGTATCGTCAAATGAGTCGTCCAACTCAAGGGTAGGACCATCATTCTCCCCATTAAACAGCTTGTCGAAGTACTCTCTCCATCTGTCCTTGATCTCCTCATCCTTCACCAGAAGTCGATCTGTCCCATCCTTAATGCATTTTATTTGGTTGATGTCCCTTGTCTTCCTCTCGCGGATTCTAGCCATCCTATAAATGTCCTTCTCCTCTTCCTTCGTGCCAGATAACAAATATATTGGCCATATGTTCAGCAAGTCCTACAGAGGGCTAGGTGGTCAGTGACTCGCTGCTTATTTCTTTCTTTGGTGCTGGCCAAAATGTAACTCACAGAAACTCTGAAAAGTCTATAGGTAAAACTAGCGTTCTGAAATATTAGTATTAGACAAATACTACTAGCACTAGCGCACAATCAGCTAGTGCAGCCTGTTGAGATTAATTCGATGAATCACGCAAAGAATTTATCAAATTCAAATTCTGTAGTATCATCAGTTCATCACCTCAGCACTAGTTTGGACTGTAAGGCCACTAGAATTTGGACCTAAACCAACGAAGGACCTAGGCCCAATAGTGCTGCAATTAAGGCACCAAATTAGTGAACCGCAGCACGGCATCCACTCCATCTACTCGATTAGTTAAGTAAAGCAGCAGGGACCAGAAATCAGTCGCACCGGTTGCTAAAACCAACCCACAAGCTGCTAAAGCCTTTCAACCAAGCTTTGAAGAGTAGCAAAGCCGAGTCAGTGAAGCCAGGTGAGAGTGAGACCTTGGAGGAGGGCGCGGCGCGGCGCATCCCCGCGGAGGTTGCGGAGGGAGAAGAGCGCACGGAAGCGCTCCGCGATGGGCTGCTCCGCGTCCAACAGCCGCTCGCAGAGGAACCGCTCCATCTCCGGGGACGACTCGAACGCGGAGGTGGCCGCCATCTCACGCCGGCGACTCCGTACGGTTCACACGCTCCGGTCGGCAAGGTGGTCACTGGCGGCGGCGGCGGCGGCGGCGGCGGTGAAGGAAATCCGGGCGTCGGAAAGAAAAGGAGAAGAAGAGGACGAGCTCGCGTCGAGTCGACGCCGACCGTCCGATCGGAACGCGCCACGTCACCTCTCCGAACGGACGGCCGACAGCGACCTGCCCTTACAGCTCCTCTCGCTGCCGGTGGGTCCCAACGCCTTTGACCCAGAACCTGGCCCACGTGGCAGTTACACGCTACTTGTAATCTCACATTCGGCGAAGCGCGTAGCATTCCTTGATTTCCTTCTCCCCTTTGCGTCTTCTCGCAGCGCTGCGAATCCCAAATCCGAGCCGATCCGACGCGAATCGATCGAGAGGTGAGCTCGCTGGATTCCCCCGCAGATCCCCGCACTCGCCCATCCCTCTCCGGAATTTTCTCTCTGCTTTTTCGTGCTCTTGGCGCCCTCTTCGGCGATTTGTTTGTCTCTGATGGGTTTGGGGTTTGGTCCCTGCAGGTAGGAAGCAGCACGATTCGGATTGAGACGAGCGCCATGAACCCGAGAGGGTAAGATTTTGCGCCTTTTTGTTGCTTTGAGCTCGGGATTTCGTGACATGGTGTTCGGATTTAGGGTTGATGAGCGCGTGGGGTTTGTTAGTAGGGGCCAATGTGGCTGCCTCACTGGATGGATATACATGCGATTAGTGCGATCGGTACGCTGCATTTGTTAGGGGTTAAGATGAGTGATTAGTGGTGCTTCTACTTGTTCCTTGTAGGTAATTCAGTTGTTGTTGTTGTCCTGTAGTTATGGTTGAGGAATTCCCTGCAAAAGACAGATCGATTGTTGTATAGGACAGTTTCATTTCCCGAGCTCTAAGTTGGTTTAGGATCATGAATATAGGTTTATCAGACATGGAAGTTGGTTTCACATGATTATTGATTGGGCTTATTTTGCTTCTCTGTCCCAACAGACCAATGAATTCGTAACTTGGGCCTCTAAGACCTACCATTCTAAAGCTATTGATATCTATGTTTATGCGTGCTGATATTTCTCTGCTTCAACACATTGATACTTTGCTCATTATCAGCCTCATGGTCAAAATTCTTTCTGCTAGGTCTTCTCTCTGTCCCTCTCTATCTCTGTCCCAAGCTCTGTAGTCTGTAGTTGTGCATAACACTGCATCTTTACAAATAATCCAATTATGGAAGGGGATGAAAAGGATCTGCTGGAGCAGTATAGCTATAATTAGAAAAATATAAGACATGGTGATCCTCGTTCGGCATAATAGCAGTACATGAATTTCACCCAGACGAAATGGACAAACTCTCTATGGAAACTATGGATGTCAATTGTATTGCTAATTGGGGCTAATATGTACTACCTATGTCTTGCCTACTTATTATCGCACATCCTTTTTTTGTCACCTTATAGTAGTTTTCTGTTGTACCAAAGCATTTTAGCAGACAATGTTTTGACTTATTTCGTGATATGGGTCCAGAGAACTGTGTTGGTCCATCACAGAGTATGCAAGTTCCCTGTTTCTGATTTGTGGGCAATATATGTTATATAGTTATTACGAATATGGATTAGGACTTGCACATGGTCTTTATTGACCTCGAGAAGGCATATGACAAAGTACCCAGAAATGTCATGTGGTGGGCCTTGGAAAAGCACAAAGTCCCAACTAAGTACGTTACCCTCATCAAGGATATGTACAGGGATGTGGTGACGTTTGTCCGAACATGTGATGGCGACACCAGTGACTTTCCAATTAAAATAGGACTGCATCAGGGGTCAGCTTTGAGCCCTTATTTATTTGCTTTGGTGATGGATGAGGTCACAAGGGACATACAAGGTGATATCCCTTGGTGTATGCTCTTTGCTGATGATGTGGTGCTAGTTGACGACAGTAGGACAGGGGTTAATAGAAAGTTAGAACTATGGAGGCACACGTTAGAGTCGAAAGGGTTCAGACTTAGTAGGACCAAGACCGAGTACATGAAGTGCGATTTCAGCGCGACTAGGCATGAGGAGGGAGACGTTAGCCTCGATGGGTAAGTGGTGGCCAAGAAGGATACTTTTTGGTATTTAGGATCGATGCTACAAAAGGATGGCGACATTGATGAAGATGTTAGGCATAGAATTTCAGCCGGCTGGTTGAAATGGCGTCAAGCTTCTGGCGTCCTCTGTGACAAAAGGGTTGAAAGGTAAGTTCTATAGGACGGCGATTCGCCCGGCGATGTTATACGGTGCTAAGTGTTGGCCTACAAAAAGGCGACATGTCCAGCAATTGAGTGTAGCAGAGATGCGTATGTTGCTTTGGTGTTGTGGGCACACAAGGAGGGATAGAGTCCGGAACGACGATATTCGGGATAGGGTTGGGGTGGCACCAATTGAGGAGAAATTGATTCAACATCGGTTGAGATGGTTTGGACATGTTCAACGGAGGCCTCCTGAGGCGCCGGTGCGTAGTGGGGTTCTAAAGCGGGCCGATAATGTAAAGAGCGGTAGAGGTCGACCTAAACTAACTTGGGACGAGTCCGTTAAGAGAGACCTTAAGGAGTGGAATATCTCTAAGGATTTAGCTATGGACAGGAGCGCTTGGAGACTGGCAATCAACGTGCCTGAACCGTGACCTCTTTCTGTCTTGTGCCATTTATGTCCCTTTATGTGTCTCCCTGTTTATCGTCTCTTGTGGGTTTCATCTCTAGCCTACCCCAACTTGCTTGGGACAAAAGGCTATGTTGTTGTTGTTGTTGTTGTTGTTGTTGTTGTTGTTGTTGTTGTTGAGCTGAGTCGACCTTTGTTAAAATTAGAAATAGAAATCAGACTTCAGAAGTATGCACCCTTTAGGGAAACACATATGTTTTTCTCAGTTTAAATGCAATTTATAGTTTGGATTGTTTCAACATATTTGTTCAGCTACTTTATCAAATGAATAAGGTTGTTTGTTGTTATTCATCACTGTGATACAAATATACAATCGCCTAGGTCATCATGTACTTATCTTTGAATTTGTGAACTTGGACACATAGAAATGTTAGTCCCTGGTTATATATTTGTGAATCCCTTCATACTTCTAATAATGTGGAATCCCATTTTTATCTGAACATCCTATGTTAACTGTTCCTTTGTGAAAAATTCATTAGAGTACTTAAGTTTAATTTGCATGTGCTGATGTGGATATTCTGGACCCCTTTCACTTTGCAATTATTCTGTATGCACCCTTTGTCTATTGATTATATGCCCAACTCTTATATTGGTTATTTTATGCACTTTGTGCAGCTACCGTAGCAACAGAACTTCTCTCTTCGATGGCATTGAGGAGGGTGGAATCAGAGCAACATCCTATTCTTCCCATGAGATAGATGAGCAAGAAAATGATCGAGCTATTGATGGACTGCAGGATCGTGTCAGCATTCTCAAGCGGGTATTGTGCCATTTAAACTTCTTAATGTTCTAATTCCATTGATTCTATTATGTAAATAATTGTAGGTATTATCATTATTATTAGTAGTAGTATATTTACTAGCTCAAGCTGTGTTGCATAGATAAGATAATAAAATAAGTTTATTAAAACAATACTGTGTTCCTTTAAAAATAGTTCCTCCCTGCTGCAGCTGTAGTGCATAGTAGCAGTAGTAGTGTAGATAGGGGATTCTTGTCAACCGTGTGCTTTCCTGGACCAGTTTGGTTTTAAATATTTGAAAGTAGTACAGCACAATTTTCTGGTTAAATTTTACCAAAAAGGAATATGATTATCTGATGGGTTTGCAATTATGAATTTGTGGTTGCATTAATAATGCTATCTGAATATTTCGTTGGCCTAACTTTTTTTTTGAGTGTGGTATGCATTTGGTAGCTAACAACTAGAATGTCTACATTAATAAGGTATGGCTTTCTTTAAAATCTGACAACTAGATGAGATATGGAAGGATTCTTATGTAATTTGGTACGCTTGAAAAGTACTGGGAGTAACCAGCAAATAGGAAGTCCTGGAGAATATCTGGACATGGGTCATGTCATGATTATGGTGTAACTATGTCTCTTTGTCAATCTGATTCTTTTTGTCTGACGTCAGTGTAGACATTCTACTACTACTACTACAACAACATAGCCTTTTGTCCCAACCAAGTTGGGTAGGCTAGAGATGAAACCCAAAAGAGACGAGAAATAGAGACACATAAAGGGACATAAAAGGCACAAGACAGAAAGAGGTCACGGTTCAGGCACGTTGATTGCCAGTCTCCAAGCGCTCCTGTCCATAGCTAAATCCTTGGAGATATTCCACTCCTTAAGGTCTCCCTTAACGGACTCGTCCCAAGTTAGTTTAGGTTGACCTCTACCGCTCTTTACATTATCGGCCCGCTTTAGAACCCCACTACGCACCGGCGCCTCAGGAGGCCTCCGTTGGACATGTCCAAACCATCTCAACCGATGTTGAATCAATTTCTCCTCAATTGGTGCCACCCCAACCCTATCCCGAATATCGTCGTTCCGGACTCTATCCCTCTTTTTGTGCACCAACGCAACATACGCATCTTTGCTACACTCAATTGCTGGACATGTCGCTTTTTTGTAGGCCAACACTCAGCACCGTATAACATCGCCGGACGAATCGCCGTCCTATAGAACTTACCTTTCAGCTTCTGAGGCACCCTTTTGTCACAGAGGACGCCAGAAGCTTGACGCCATTTCAACCAGCCGGCTGAAATTCTATGCCTAACAGCTTTATCAATGTCTCCATCCTTTTGTAGCATCGACCCTAAATACCGAAAAGTATCCTTCTTGACCACCACTTGCCCATCGAGGCTAACGTCTTCCTCCTCATGCCTAGTCGCGCTGAAATCACACCTCATGTACTCAGTCTTAGTCCTACTAATTCTGAACCCTTTCAACTCTAACGTGTACCTCCATAATTCTAACTTCCTATTAACCCCTGCCCTACTGTTGTCAACTAGTACCACATCATCAGCAAAGAGCATACACCAAGGGATATCACCTTGTATGTCTCTTGTGACCTCATCCATCACTAAAGCAAATAAATAAGGGTTCCAAATTAACAAATATGATGAGCAGCAATCTCTATTAAGGTTTAGGGTGCTTTGCTCATTTTATTAATGGTATGCTAGAAAATAAATAAACATTCAAACATCCCATCCATTGACTAGTTTAAGTTTGCTAGAATTGTTCTAACTTTAGGATTCTTTCCCCATTTATCAATCTGGATAAGTTTCTAGACAACTATATATTTGTTATTATGTACTGAAAGCTCTTTTACTTTCCTGTAGTTGTCAGGTGATATCCATGAAGAGGTGGAGACTCATAACAGAATGCTAGACCGAATGGTATTTGCAATTACCCTGTTTTGCGCCCCCACCCCCCACCCCTTTTTTGTTGTTGTGAGATCTGAATCTACTATCCTACTCCCTTACCATCATGCCTGATTCAGGGGAATGATATGGATGCATCAAGGGGTTTTCTCTCTGGAACCGTGGACAAATTCAAGATGGTAAGCGACAAGAGAAACAATTACTAGCACGTAGTTCATCTGCCCCTTGTGCCCTTCCGAGATGATTCATGTGTGAATGAACATGATACAGGTGTTTGAGACCAAATCAAGTCGGAGGATGGGAACCCTCGTCGCATCATTTGTCGCCCTTTTTCTGCTGGTTTACTACTTGACCAGGTAGAAGCATCCGCTGTGAAAGCTCTGGGCTGGCGTGCTCAAGAACATGCTGGAAATGGATGTGCTGATCTGCATACTGTGCCGTATACACCTTGAAAACTCACTGTCCTGAGTGCAAAGTATGTTGATGTGGGTTTCGTGAACTCTGCACTGTATAACACGACTACAGCGTGTTGGGTCGATCCTCTGCTCTGTTGCTGGAGCTACAGAAAATGGATTCAAGTTTGTTGTCCGTTCCTTTGGCATGTTATGTGTATGGACATATGGTATTAGTAATAGTAGTAGCATGTGGAGTCTCTACCGTGATGTATCTATAGTTGGTTGCCTTGTGGCTTGTTTAATTGTAGAACCTTTGTTTGAGCACTATGTGAGGTCGACACGTGTCGCCCGGCGTCAGGCCAAACAAATCCAGGTGGAAGGAATGATAATGTGGTTGCACTAGGAACAACTGGTATAATAACACTTGATAAGGAGTATTATATGGTTACAAGACTTAAGGTCAGCGTGTGATTAAACGCAGGAATCACAACCAACGCAATGATCAAGGATGCAATTATTGAGGCAGCAAGATGCTCTCTATTCCTGCGGTAGGGAACAAGCACCAAACACCTGTAACTAGCTTAGATAATTGCACCACCTGGTCCTAATCACATGCAATGTATGCCTATACATGCCTATGCCTCGTATTTCTATACTAATCTCGCCAAATGCACTAGCTCTGACAGGTCGATTTTGGTTTCTGAACATTTGTCATTCTTGTCCTCATGGCCACCGTTATGTTTCCCTTGATTTTCGCCAAACTCTCCTATATATGTTTGATTAAGGTTACTATATACATAACAAATAAGGACCAAACATGTCGAAGATACTTTAGGTTATACATCTAGTTATGTCACTTAGAGCCTGATTGGTTGTTTGTCTTATTAGCAAGAGATGCTATTTGGTTGTCTATACGAAGATATGTTGCATGAGATAAAACTATCACGGGAGGGCTAAAAATGGACTTTTCAAAACCGTCTAACTTTGACACCTGAACTATCAAAACTGTTTAATTGTGACCCTCACAACCATTTGAAAAACACTCAAAACTGCCTCGGGGATCAAAATTGAACGGTTTTAGTAGTTGAGGTGTCAAAGTTAGACAAAGGCAAGAGTTGAGGGGCCAAAAATAGACTTAATCAAGTACTTTAGTTTTTTTATATATATTTATAAATCTTTATATATATAGATTTACTTATTGATAAATATTTATATGTATTAAAATATTTATCTACACTTTATTGGATTTTTTGTTCTGAATACGAATCCAAATTTACTTAAAATATAATCTATATGTTTGAAGTTCTACTGTTTTGAAATTCAAAATTTTTGAATTGTTCGAATGAACTAGGATAGAGAATGACCAAAACCAAACTTGATAGATCTCGATGAAATATACAATTTTGTTGTTGATGACTAATTCATTTGAAATTGTTTACGATCCTAAAATTCTGTTTAAAGTTGTCTTATTTTGAAATTTAGTTTTTTTTAAATGTTCGAACGAACTCGGATGAAGAAATTAAATACTAAAATTGTAGATCTATCAAGATCTACAACTTTGTAGTTGATGACTTTTTATTTGAAATCATGTATGGTCCTAAAATTCTCTTCGAAGTTCTTGTATTTTAAAATTAAAAAATTTCAACTTATTTGAACGAACTCGAATGGAGAAATAACACAAATCAAAGTTGTAGATATAGATGAGATAGATTATATTTTTAGAAAAAATTTGATACCAAAGTTTTATTTATGATAATTTTAATTTTTCTTTTTATGATAAAAACCCAATAATGTGTAGATAAATATTTTAGAACATATAAACATGTATCAATATAAGTAAATCTAAATATATAGAAAACTAAAGTACTTGATTAATTTTATTTTTAGCCCTTCAACTCTTGTCTTTGTCTAACTTTGGTCCCTCAACTATCAAAACCGTTCAACTTTGACCCAGAGCTCGGGGTTTTGAGTGGTTTTCAAAGCTCTGGGGTCAAAATTAAACGATTTTGATAGTTGACGTGCCAAAGTTAGACGACTTTGTTGTTGGGTGTTAAAATTAAACAAAGACAAGAGTTTAGGGTAAAAAATGGACATAATCCTAAAGATAATACCAGGTTAACACTATAATTTTTATTTTATATAGTTATACTCTCAAAGTCCTTATTTTGTTTTATTATATATATCTTAAAATTATTTATTTACAACAACAACAACATAGCCTTTTGTCCCAAGCAAGTTGGGGTAGGCTAGAGATGAAACCCAAAAGAGACGAGAAACAGGGAGACACATAAAGGGACATAAAGGGCACAAGACAAAAGATGTCACGGTTCAGGCACGTTGATTGCTAATCTCCAAGCGCTCCTGTCCATAGCTAAATCCTTGGGGATATTCCACTCCTTAAGATCTCTCTTAACGGACTCGTCCCAAGTTAGTTTAGGTCGACCTCTACCGCTCTTTACATTATCGGCCCGCTTTAGAACTCCACTACGCACCGGCGCCTCAGGAGGTCTCCGTTGGACATGTCCAAACCATCTCAACCGATGTTGAATCAATTTCTCCTCAATTGGTGCCACCCCAACCCTATCCCGAATTGCTCTAATAGCATCGATAAAGTTAGGGAACCGGTGCGTGCATCCAGCGAGCCTAGCTCTAGAGAAACACCAAAAATCTACGTATTTGCAGAACCAGGCTAAGAGGCTCCTTTTGTATTTGGTTGTCGGATGGGAATCGCATTGTATATCCTGCATGAGCGAACGTAAGCTGGGTGGAAACGTATTTCAGAAAAAAAAAAACGTATTTGGTGAGGTTGCATGAGCGGATGCAAAAAGAAAAAACAAACTAAGATGTTATTTGATTGCCTGCATAAACAGATGCAACTTGTCTAACATGTGAGGCTGAAGTGTGGGCTCATCCTCTACAACCTATACATCCGTCGGGTCAGGCTTCGTAGTGAAGCTCGTTTTGGTCATCTCCACTCGACCAGGAACAGTGGAGTCATGCAACAAAAAAACCTTCTTTTTCTAAGTATACGGATGAGGTGAGCCAAAAACACTTTATATAGGCAATTAATCATACGAACTTGCATCCCATGAGCCTGGATAGGGCACATACAACTAATCAATCACACCCTAATGTATATATAGAGCTTACCATGCCCATGTATAAACAGCTCACAATAGAGACCTAATGCACTCCTGGTATGGTTCTCATCTGGTGGAATAGTGCAAGATTGAGCACACAATGCAACCTGTGTGTTAGTTGCTGCAACGTCGAGTTCAGTTTATATTAGGTGCAGTATTCTTCTGTCTAATAATTTAGTGTGGGTGTATATATATACTACTATATACCACTTTGGTTGGGCGAGGTTAGATATGTCATGCAGCACACCACCCCATCAGTGTTTGACAAAGCTTAGGTTATCCATCTCCGGGAGATGTGCCAACTATTTTAGTCATGTTAGTGGGCAATGCTTTGTTAAAACGGCTCTTATTAGTTTAGTTGGTTGCAGTTAGCTTTTGTTTTGTTCCTTTAATTTGCTTCTTTAGATTAGCTGGAAGTGGAGGCATGAGCATGACAGTATCTTTATTTGCTTAGGTTGCCTTTGTTGTACTTTGCAATAGTGCCATGCCGTATTTGTCATGGACCACAAGATCGCGCGAGGTCACGCATGCACGGACTAGTTTTTTCTATCTCCTCTAATTTCTTGTTTATGCATGCTTTCTGAAGATTATATTCGCACACAACACCGTACACCCGTAGCAGGTGCAAGTGTAAGTCTGAATGATATTAAGATGCAGTATTATTCAATAGCACAGAAGCGGTTTAAATTTACGGCAGCAGGGAGGTATAGATTTAATTTTCCTTAAAATTTATAAACCACTCTACTCAGTAAATTAATTAAAGTGAGTGATGACGACCTTAACATAATGGCCCTGTTCGGCAGACTGTTTTTTGGCTTATAAGCCGGCTGTGGCTGATTTGCTGTGAGAGAAAAACACTGTTTCACGGCTGATAAGCCGTGCTGATAAGCTCAGCCGAACAGGGGGAATATTGCATTGTGAAATGAAGGATCATCCATGTATCTTTAAGATGAGTACTAGTAATCTTATTAGTAAATACTGTCTAGTTAAGGTTACCAATTGTAGGGCCGGGGCTGTGAAGGCTTAATTATTTAATCTGACGAAAGATGCTGTGTAGTGGAATCTTGTGCCGCAAAGTTTCTTAATCTTATAACACATAAACAAACAAACGTATGCTTCAGGTCACAAGACATATATGCATCATCCTTTTGTTTTTGTACAGAGATCTAACATAAAAAGCATACATGTAGTTTACACGTACTTTTCCTAGAATTATTAAAACAGTGCCTACTACTTCTAGCCCCAAAAATCTTATTGTTATCTCCTTTGGCATGACCTCAAATCGTCTGTCCTTGCGTAAGACTAACTCTGAAACAGCCTTAGTAGGTCTTGCTAAGTACTAACTGCCTAGCTTGTGGCTGTGCTGCTCCATGTTTGAGGTTGCTGAAATGACATACTGAGAACAAGTCAATACCATAGACAATCATATAGAACAAACCCCATGCAATTTTTAATGTATTGCCACTAGTTAGTTTGAGAATGCCGAGGATAGAAGTGAGTAATTGAAGGCCTTTGACAATTATTTATGGATATAGAATTGACAAGAGGAATAAGGTGTGCATAAATGGGATCTCTACATATATATCTCAGTTGATTAATTTATTTATTGCTTGTCTCAAATTCTGAAAGCAGCTATAAAGAGCACATATACCAACTTAAGCACAATAGGAGGGGAAAAAGAATCCTAGTTTAATTATACAACCTGCACACACCAGCAGGAACATGTGCAAGCATGGTATGGTACGGCAAATTACGTTTCATAACTTCTGTGGATAAAAGGAGTATTCATTTTTTTAATAAAAAACTCAAGCTACAAGGTAAGACAATCTAGGAAAGACCTTCTTCCAAACACTTGCCTCACCCTTACACAGCAGCACCGTAACCTTAGACCTGTGTTTTGGCATGAGACAAATGAGGGGATTTTTTTACCTCAACCTAAAATTCAGAGGAATGCTAGTAGGGCCACCTGACCAACTCGGCTAGAGGCACATTCACATTCTTTTTTTAATCAATGCTCTATTCAGAGCAAAGGAAATTAACTTCTGCTCTTCTATCACACAAATGTAAGCATTCCTAAGTTATGTCAAGCTATTTTAAATTTGACCAAATTAAGTTATTATGTGCATGCTTGCCTGCTCTTTCTTAGAGATTAAGAGGTTTTTTTTGTAGGGAGGGAGAGGAGGTCATGACCAATACCACTACTTGAAGGGCGCCTACGATTTATACCACCAAACTAGTCAATGACATGTGTAGGGTTTGTCCTAAATGTCAGTAATAGTACGTATGATATGGTGGTATAGCGCTGATAAGTGTACCTCAAATTAATGGTCAAGATGAAAACATTACCGATACAAAGGAAATTAGGAAATAACAAAAAAATATTAAAGACCAACATAGTTCGTATAGATTATATTGTAGCTAATTATTAATTAGCAAATCCATAAGAAGCTAACTAGTTAGAAAGAGACCATGCCCGCATGTGTCCTTTGTTTGTACTGTGGTCATATGACAACCTTGCATATATCATGCAAGTGACAAGCAGACGAAACAAAAATATTCGTTGTACGGATAGCATAACAGCAATCAACTTGTCAAGTAGGACGACGACTTCTATCTAGTCTCATATGTGTTCTTTTTTTTGTTCATTAAAAGTTGCATTGTGAGTTGCGACATGATATTATTACTAATTCCAAAAAGGGTACATACTTGGAAAAGGAACAACATATATATAACACATTGGATTTTATTTTACTTTTGAGAAACAAACATTCCTTGTCAGATGATTAGACAATTAAAATTTTAAACGACGATTAGTAAAAGTCTTGCCTGCAGACCAAATCTTTCGCAACTAAATGCAACACTCCATAAAAGATGGAGACACACAATTATTCATGTGAAGAACAATAGTGGTGTCAACACACATTTGTCTAATTATTATGGGGCCGGGAAGTTACAAGTAGAACACTTTGCGATTGGCCGAAGAATAACAACAAGAATGGAAGGCAAAGGGAAGTCTGGTTTTGTTTAGTTGTGATGTCGGAGTTTTGAGAAAAAGACATGCACCCTAGCAGCCTTCCGCACACATCTCGACACAAAAAACCCCTAATCAATCTGGCCCAATCCTAATTACCATCCACAACAAAGCTAAGGCCACCCAACCTTATCACCTTTCTAATTCAGGACCAACATCACACCAGCAATTTTAAAGGACGGTGGATCAGAACGCTAGGACATTATATCGGAAATGTTTTAGTGCAAGTGCTTCAGCTTGGTAGCTAGATGAAAAGGGTCGTGTGGGTATAATGGTCATTTCAAATAAGAATGACGCTGCATATCGACACACTAGATTCTTTCTTGTTGTCCATTTAAACAATGCCCGGATACCAATTCTCAGCCATGACTATAGAGGTAAAACTTTTATAGGTTATTTTTTACGTAACCGTCCTTAGCACACGAAACAGCGCACCACCAGCTGGACTGGGGACCAACCTAAAATATGCATGGCCTCAAAGAAAAAGAAATTTCTTTGAAGTAAACATCTAGCCTGTAACTTGCATATAATATACAGTCTCTTTTGAATTCACATGGCATGTTGGGGACCAGTAGGCAGTCAAAATCAAAAATAAAACCAAATAACCCGGTGGAGGAACATGCAGGGGAAATGGGGGTGAGAAGTGGGGAGTGCTCCTTGCAGAAAGGCCAAGTAGATTACATATTATATGTGGCACCAAAGTCTCTCTCCCCCCCTCCACCTATCAAGTCTTCCTGCTTACAAGCCCACCTTTCTTATACCCACTTGTCCCTTGCTGCCCTCCTCAAAGTTCAGACCAAGCTCTGCTCTTCTCCTCCTCCTTGATCTCACCAAGCTCTCTCCCTCTCTCAACACATACCAAACTTCCACTTCACACCAGACCTAGCTACTAGACAGAGGGAGAGAGAAACCCATGTAAAGAGAGAAAGAGACTTGTATGTTGTGAGCTATAGCATATGATGCTTCTCTAGCTCCACACAAATTATTACTCGATCCACAGCAAGTGAAGAAAGTTCTCTCATCAAAGGTTATTATCTCTGCATCTAGATCTGCTCAGATATACACATAGATACATCAAATCTTTTTCTTTTGCTTGGTAGTAGTTTAGTTCCTGCTGTATTTCTTGTCTTGTCGATCGATCGTGCTACATATAAGCTGATTGATCTCTGTGTTTTGCTTGTTGGTTCAGACGTCAAGCTGGCGAACCGGTGGTGGAGCGTGCCCGGTCACCTGGGCCTGCCGGAGCAGCCGTCCGGCTCGTCGGGCCCCAAGACGGAGCCCCCGGCCGTCAAAGACCCGGAGCCCAGCCCGGCAGGGGGCGCGCCAGGGGACCACGCCGATGAGACCAACGAGTCCGGCTCCGGCGGCGGGGAGCCACGCGAGGGGGCCGTGGTGGCGGCGCCCAACCGGCGGCCCCGCGGGCGCCCGCCGGGCTCCAAGAACAAGCCGAAGCCGCCCATCTTCGTGACGCGTGACAGCCCCAACGCGCTGCGCAGCCACGTGATGGAGGTGGCGGGCGGCGCCGACGTGGCGGACGCCATCGCGCAGTTCTCGCGCCGCCGCCAGCGCGGCGTCTGCGTGCTCAGCGGCGCCGGGACCGTCGCCAACGTGGCGCTGCGCCAGCCGTCCGCGCCCACGGCCGTGGTCGCGCTCCACGGCCGCTTCGAGATCCTCTCCCTCACCGGCACCTTCCTGCCGGGCCCCGCGCCGCCGGGGTCCACGGGGCTCACCGTGTACCTGGCCGGCGGCCAGGGGCAGGTGGTTGGCGGCAGCGTCGTCGGCACCCTCATCGCCGCCGGGCCGGTCATGGTGATCGCGTCCACGTTCGCCAACGCCACCTATGAGCGCCTTCCGCTCGAAGAGGAGGAGGAAGGTCCAGCTCCGCCGATTGGGCCCGGCGGCGCCGACCCGCTCATGGGCGGCGGCCACGGCATCGCCGACCCGTCAGCGCTGCCGATGTTCAACTTGCCGCCGAACAACGGGCAGCTTGGAGGGGGCGACGGCTTCCCAACATGGGCGCACCCGCGGCCACCGTACTGATCTCCATCGATGCCAAGGTCGAGAAGTTGCTACTTGCTAGAGTAACGGTGAATGGTGGCACCGGCGGCGGGTGTGCATGGTCGTTACTGTTCCATTGGAGACAAAGACGACGGAGTGGCGCCATTAGGTTAGTACATAAGATGAAGTGGCCATTAGAGTACTGTGGTTCCTAGTACTACTTTGTCGTCGTCGTGAAATAATCAAATACTGGAGTGTTTATTTGTACTTAATTCAGCTATATTTCTCATCAGCTTGGATGTGCTGTTGTAGCATCATGCAGTGTTTGGCTTTCAGATAAGTTTAGAGTGTCTCTCTGCAACTTGTGTGTTCTTAAATCTATCTTGTTTAATCACTTTGAATTCGATCATTTGTGTTTTGCAACTTGTTGCATGCGTGCATGTGTTCCTAGATCTTAGCGCAGCGGGTCTTTGCATTTCGTTCTCTTTTAAGATCTTTAGTAACATATATAAAGTGTCAGGGGTCCCAAATCAGGTATCATCTCTAGCAAATGCTCTTCTTGGTTGTCCCTCACCTCCTCCCTATAACATAATTGTCTCTTTGGAGTTTGGATAGGAATATTAGGATCATCAGGATTTAGTTCAAAATCCTACAAGTTGTATATATACTTTCTTCTTTTGAAACGACAAGTTATGTAACCCCTCTGTTCCAAATTGTAAGTTATTCTGCTCTTTCTATGTCTCTAGGCATAGTATACATCTAGGCGCATAGCAAAAACTACATATTAAAAAAATCAAAACGACTTATAATTTGGAACATAAAGAGTACGTACTTATTGTAGAGAAATCCAGTCCTCCCCATCGAAGCAAGCTGTAACTGAATCTGGTAGGGGGGGGGAGCACAGTGTAATGCCAAGCTTGTTTGAGTATAGCAGAAGAACTCGGCAGATGAGATCAAGAGAGGTGATGCAGCTAGTTAGGGCGGTCTGATCTACTGCTAATAATGTTAATTACCACTCGTCTTCACAATGTTTCGATATATTGCATTGCAACAACTTTCACACAACTGCACTCTGCATTAGAGTGTTACGTAAACAGTGAGCCATTTTCTTAACCCTGCTTGGATATAAAAAAAACTGAAAATAAAATATGCATGATTAGTATATACTAGGTTAGGATCGGAGACACACACACATGCATGCATGTGCATCAGTATATATATTTCATGTTCTGTCGTTAATGCCTGCTCATCTCTGAAGAAAAGGTTCTTGTGCATGATATATTTGCATGCAATATGCATGCTCAGATGTATGTTAGTTGTTGAGACATGAAGTTCAGACTTAAAACTTGATTTGTGTGAGCAACTGAGCTACTGTTGCATTTCCTATTGCTGCATGCCCGTGCATAGTTACTACTACTGTGCAATGGAAGTGTAGTAACTATTGTATTGTAAAACTAAACTTGTGTGTGTTATCTCAATAGGCAACAAGGCATATAGCTACTATGTGCGCCTTTCACTTTTAATTTGACAATAATAATTATATTTGGAGCAAGTGCATACTGTTTGTCGATCAAAAGCTGTGTATGGGGTGCAGTGTGCAACATTCGCATGTCTTGATATTTATCATGGTTTCAGACTCCCCCATCTGGCATTTTTCCCCCAACAACGAAAACGATTTTTAGGCCTTTTTTGGCTGCAAAGTATTTTAAATTTTAGAGAAATACTATGGTTTCCAGAAGCTACTGGGTGTTTGGATATAATAAATCTTATAGCCTCGATCTAGAAGACTAAAATTATGGTTTTATCAAAATTATAGTATTTTTGGAGTTTTAAAAACTCCACTAGTGACCTCTTTTTTTCTAAACCAAAATTGTGTGTCTCTTTGATTTATAAAACCACTACTTTGTGATACTATAGTTTTTGAAAACCACGTCATCCAAATAGGCCCTTACTCTGTTAGCATGTGCTATTTTCATGGATACATTATTACTAGTTATATAGTAGTGTTTCCACAACTGAAAATATATATGATTGTTTTTGTCATATACAACCCGGCCTAATATACTCCCTTCATTCCAAATTATAATTCATTTTTAGCTTTTATACACACATAGTTTTTGTTATATATATCTAGACATAGCGTATATTTAGATGTATAGAAAAAACTATGTACCTATAAAAACCAAAACGACTTATAATTAATTGGAACGGGGGGAGAGTATGTCAGTTTTAACTTGTTGGCCTTGAAGTTTTGAGTTTCCCCTCCCATCATCCTAATTTGGAATTTGCTTAGTTGAGGAAGGAGTACATGTTATTGCCATGTGTTTTTCCGTAACAACTAGCACAAAACTAATCATGTAAACATGCAACTCTTTTCCTATAAGAACAGGCCCTCTCAGAACTTTTGTTCAAGCTAGGCTGCAAGCTCCGGCACTGTTTTCCTCTCTCACTGCTGATCAGCGCTGGGATTACATCCTAATACAGCGTCATATATAGCTTATTTTTTACGGAGATTAATTCATACTACTATACATGCACAGCACATCTATACGTGCGTCCAGACTGTTAATAAATAATAGTATAATGTAATTAGCATGCGCATGCAGTTTGCCATGTTTTTTTTTTGTATAACAGAAGCTTTTCTATATTTTTCTCAAGTGCAATACATAGAGTTTTGATACAAAGTCTCGAAAAAACTACTACTTTTGGTTTCTACTTGACATGAAGCAGTGCAAATAAACAGCCACAGAAAGAGAGAAGAACCGTGTCCCTAGAGCTGACACTAGTACAGAGACGGGCTTTACTCCCGGTGGGGAACCCCCTCTAGTCCCGGTTCCCCACCCGGGAGCAAGCATCCGGGACTAAAGGGGGGTCCTTTAGTCCCGGGTGAGGAACCGGGACTAAAGGAGGACCTTTAGTCCCGGTGGGTAACACCAACCGGGACTAAAGGTGCCTCCTGACATGCCACGATGGCCAGCACCTTTAGTCCCGGTTGGTAATACGAACCGGGACTAAAGGTTTTTTTTTCTTTTCTTTTCATTTTTTGTTTTCTTTTCAAAATAGGTTTTCGAAGTCGTATTGTACGCTGCTAATTATACATTTATACGCGCATATAGTATGTTTCGGTTCAAGCACAATGAACGTATTAAATCACACAATTCAAGCATAGAAATATATATATATATATATATATATATATATATATATATATATATATATATATATATATATATATATATATATATATATGCATGCATCATATATATATTTACATGCATGCATGCATATGTGTATTTTACATTATATTATTTCATGTGCATATATTACAAAAGATTGCATTATAGTTGTTGTGACATAACGAGTTTCTTCTCATCCTCTAGCTTGGCTTCAATGGCAGTGTTGGGTCGAAGTAGAACTCGCCCTTGGAATCGATGACCTGCTCATTAAAAAATCCGGCTATAGACTCTTGAATTGCTTTGATTTGGTCTTGCCGTATGACCTTTTCCTCCAACCATCGAGTCTACAGGTTTGAATTAAAGGAAAATAAATTAATATATGTACATATATATATATAAAGACATAGTAACACAATCAATAATAATAATTAAATGAATATATAGTGTATTTTTAACGTACTTTGAGTCTCTCTGTAGGAGTTCTTTGGGAGACCACCTTGATAAACTTGCAAACATAGTAACCACAGTAGTTGTTCCCCTGTTCCTGCCTCAGACACCACTTTACGAGAAAAAGATTTGTCATCCAATCTGGTGATCCGGTGAAAGCTATATGTTTAATTAATAAAGATGATGCGATTCAGGGGACTTACTTTCAATGGGATTACATTCAGTGGCGCTTTGCATTTTTCCATGTGTTGCTTCTCAATAAAGGTTTTTCAAACACTGCCCAATAAAAAATTTGCCACATCATTAGATATAGTTAATCATCATGTTTGTGTGTATATATAGTTGCTAGAGATCCCGAAATTACCTCTGGATAATATCTATCATATCTTGGTAGTCTTGTTGTGGTTTTCTCATCGAGTCATAGATTATCAAGTGACTTTTCACCAGATCGATGTCCATCAATATCCAGTGATTGCTGCATATGTTTATAGGATATAACGCATAACACTCATTAATTAACTAGAATCAACATATGAGCCATTAAGGCTATGATCGACATGATTAACACTCACTTGAAGTTATAGGGAAAGAGTATATCCTTCTTGTGGCGTTGGTTCACTAAGAAGTTCATGAGGTTACTCTCTGACTCAGACTTCCAATTAGTCATTGGAGTAATTGGGTCTTTGAATACTATATGGGGATCAACAAAACCAATTTCATTGCATCCTTCCTTTCTGAGCTCTGTCATTGTAAATCTGCATATATATAGTACTTGTTAGGATAATTTATATGCATATACACACATATGATGAGTTTAATAATAGATCGAAAGAATTATTACTTACAGGCAATAGCAGCTAATGATAACTTTGTCCAGAGATGTCAGGTGGCATAGTTGATGAAATTCTGCAAAGTCAACATACATAACATCATCGCCACGAAACCAATGTTCGTCTCTAATTCTGACACCAACGCAGATGTCTCCACTGGTAGACGCCTGCATGTACCACTTGTTTAGCAGGTACATTTGCGTCCCCAGATCAGATAAGGCTTGAGGGTTGTATAGACTCTGGCCTAGTACAAATTTTTTCTTCCAAATATCAACCTCCGCCGCACTCTCAATGTTTCCATCACCAAACATCTGGTAAAGGTCGAGACCAGTCTCATCAAGAAATTCACCAAGGTGATCCAAATCGACATCCGGAGGTATGTTTGCCTGATGCATTAATCCTAAATTCGAACCATATTCATTACCAACAACTAGCGGGGGGATTGATTGGTGCGCTTGTTGTCCGAGTTGGGCAACTCCTTTCCCTGCCCGCTTCTTTTTCTGTGCCGCCTCAATTGACTTGGTGAGAGTGCGGTCATAGTCTGATAATGTTGATTTGGACGGCTTACGAGATTCCCGCTGTTGATGCTGGTAAGAAGTCACCTTTTTTCTTAAAATATCCGGAGCTACGAAGAAGTACGGTTTCTCTGGGTTTCTCCTTGCTTCTTGATTCATTTTAAGTTTGTCATAGAATCTAGACATGTCTTTTTTATATGCATCAGTTCCTTCTTCCTTCTCTTCAGATATTATTTTGGGAATAGCCCTTGGTTTCACGGTGGCTTTCTTTGCAGGCGGGGACTGGTTCTTCGTTTGAGGGGCTGGCCTCTTGCTAGGCTTCTTGGTAGGCGGGGGCGGGGGAGGCGTTGGAGACCTCCTTGGAGGTGTTGGCAGCGGCGTTGGAGACCTCCTTGGAGGTGGCGGCTGCGGCGTTGGAGACCTCCTTGTAGAGGGTGTGGATGCAGCCTCGTCTTCCAACATAATGTCATCGTACAGAGCACTATGATGATCTGGCGATTGAACAATTGGATTTAGGTTGGGGGAGGATCTGCTACAAAAAAAGGAATGACATATTATTATGAGCAGATTGTTAATTATTTAAGCCAATACAAATTAATGATGTAGTGTTTTCATCCGCACGTACCTATGGTGAGGTAGTTCAGGAGGAGGTGGAGCCGACATCCCTGGAATGATGATGTAGCGCTTGCGCCATAGAATGAATGTCTTCTCCGCTTCTCCTAGAGTCTTCTCACCATCACCTCCAGGAATATCAAGAGGCAAATCACTAAAACCTTTTTCAGCTTTATCTACCGAGATGGTGGCATATCCTTCTTGGATTATATTCCCATGAATCCTTGGTGTCTTGGTTCGGTCGATAGGATTAACAAGACCGATAGCCACCTTGATTGTGGAATTCTCCTTCGGAATGTGTAGCTCACACGTTGTACAAGGTTCAGTGACGTCATCCACAGGGAAGTGCAGTCCTGTGTCCCCTTGATTTGGTATCTCCGTGGAAGCGCAGCTGCTTTTCAACTGAACAGATTGGCTAATGTTGATTCCTGGCTCTGATGCCTGCTTGCTTGCACTCACTGCTATTTGCACTTGCCTTTTGATTTCCTCCTGCATTCTCGCTTCAAGGTTTTTTCCCGCTCCTGTGCTTCACGCACCGCTTCCTCCAACCTCTGGAGTCGTTGTGCCTCTTCTTCCTTCTTTCTCTGGCGACTTCTGTAGGAAGGTCTGTCCTGAGGGAATCCATGCTCCCACGAGACACTTCCTTTGCCTCTAGTTCGGCCACCATGTTCAATAGTCCCGATGGCGTATGTCAGCTCATCCTTATCTCTGTTGGGCCTGAACGCACCACTAGCAGTAGCTCTCTGAGCATAAAACAATCTTTCTGCTGCTTCTTGCAGTCTTGCGCCATAAACGTACTTCCCTGTCTCCTGGTCTAGTGTTCCCCCATGAGCGAAAAACCAATTCTTTGCACGTTCTCCCCACTCGAGTGATTCTGGTCTGATACCCTTGGCAAGAAGGTCTGCTTCCATTTTGTTCCACTTCTTAATGGCAGTCGGGTAGCCACCTGATCCCAAGGTATGGTGGTATGTCTTCTGTTGGGCATTACGTTGGTTCTTTATCACTCGACTCACACCCTCTTCCGAAGTCTTGTACTGTACAAACTCATCCCAATAGGGCCTCTGCTTTGAGATCGGGCCTGGGACAGTAAAATCTGGTGCTATGTTCTTCTTGACATACGTCGTGTATAGGTGTTTCTTCCAAGTCTGAAACTGGGTGGCCATCTTCTTCATTGCCCAATCCCTAACTCGCTCCTTCAATTCATCACCATCTATTATATCATCATAATCATCTGTTTGGAGCGTGAAATGTACCAAGACATCATTCCAAATTAACGCCTTGTCACGATCGGAGACAAAACTGATATGAGGAGCATTGGTCTTCTTCTTCCATTCACGGGTACTAATCGGGAGCCGGTCCCGTACAAGGTAACCACAGTGGTGCACAAATTTCATTTTATTCGGCCCCCCCGGTTCTCCTGTATCCACATTGAACTCCGAGATGATGAAGCGACCCTCCAATGGCTTTTTTGGACCTCGAACATTTTTACTCTTCGTTGTAGTTGTTGATGTCGATCCAGAGGGCTACAAAACATAAACATTATTTTTAATGTCATGAGCACACATAAGACATATGATAATATATATATATAGCTAATAATAAAAAATATATACTTGGCCAATATGTTGTTGCTCATTTTGTTCAAGAGCTAAGTACTGACTCCCGTCATCTACATCCTCTTGCACGTTATTTTTAGCACCATCATCGCCGGCAACTTGAGTGCCAGTGTTGATCAAATTCATCATCAACTCCTCCTCATCCATATTTCTCGGGTCGGCCATCTAGCTTCAAAAAACAAAACCAATATATAGTACGTCAACCATGTAGTCATTCATCATATGAGAAAAGTCTATGTTAATAATATAAGTATAAGTCATTATGAAATGTAAGTATATGTGTCTTATTGCTCATATAGCCATTACTATTTCCGAAATGATAAGAATTTATTTTCTTCTTCTACAGGCGATCTCTGATGCTATGATATAAAGTTTGAAGATAGTCTTCCCGGAAAAAAATATGTAATGCTCATATTACTTTAGCAACATTAATATATTATATCTGTATATTCAAAGTTCACAAATGAAGAAACATGTGTTATTTTTGATAAACTAAAAAACGCTTAGTTTACAAACTGGGTATCAAAATTAAGTTCCTATTTGACCATTATATATCCTACAACAAATCCTTCAAAAAAAACCCTACATGAATATATTTGGATAAAATTTCGTTAACAAACATTGATCTATGTCCTCGGTGGAGGGCCTCGGGCGCGGAGGAGGGCGCGGTGGAGGGCCTCGGGCGCGGAGGAGGGCGCGGTGGAGGGCCTCGGGCGCGGAGGAGGGCGCGGTGGAGGGCCTCGGGCGCGGAGGAGGGCGAGGGCGCGGTGGAGGGCCTCGGGCGCGGAGGAAGGCGCGGTGGAGAGCCACGGGCGCGGAGGAGGGGCACGGGCGCGCGCGGTGGAGGCCGCACGAGGAAGAAGACGGCGGCGCCGGTGTCACGGAAGACGAACGGACGCGGTGCGAGGAGAAGAGGGCGGCGGTGTTCGACGAGGAAGAAGACGAGCGGATCGATCTGCAGGCGCCGGAGGTTATATAGCAGAGGAGAATTACTCCCGGTTCCAGCCACCAACCGGGAGTAAAAACCCTTTACTCCCGGTGCGTATTACCAACCGGGAGTAAAGGTACCTTTACTCCCGGTGCGTGTTACCAACCGGGAGTAAAGGTATACCTTTACTCCCGGTGCGTGTTACCAACCGGGAGTAAAGGTATACCTTTACTCCCGGTTGGTAACACGCACCGGGAGTAAAGGATTTTTTTGGCGGGCCACGAAACTGCAGCCCACCTTTACTCCCGGGTGGGCTTCCCACCCGGGAGTAAAGGTGGCCTGCAGTTTCGTTTCCCGCCTGTTTTAAGGAATAGTCTTGTTAAATACAATAGAAATGCAATAGTTTTTATTAAATACATAGTAAATTAAATAAAAGGCATAAAATTATTTTGTTAAAAATATGAATTTTATTTTTGTTTATTGCACATAGGAAAAATCGATAACCTAACTTTTTTTATTTTTTGTTAGAATTATGAAACATAATGTAACTAATATTTATTATTTCGTTAATGCAAAATGTATTGTTTAATTAAAATTATTAAAATTATTGGTTTTGGACAGGAAATTTGTTTTCACATCATTTTAACGTTAATATTTTAATATTTCATCACTCAGTAACCAAATCAAACATTGATTTAATTTGAAACATGACATAATAAACATCTGAATTCACAATTATTACATAATATCTCAAACACACACTATATTAAATCACTATATCATCAAGTGGGCACAGCAGTGAACTTCTTCTTTACGTATGTCCCTTGGTTATGATCGCTTCGTAACCATGGAGTGTCCTCATCATTTACCAAGATGCTAGGGTCTTTGTTCACTTTGAAGGGCGGAATTCGGTCATCCTTTTCATATTCTTCTGACATGTCCGACTTGTCCTCAATTCCCACGATGACTCTTTTCCCTGAAAGAACTATGTGGCGCTTTGGCTCTTTGGTTGAGTCATTATCGTTTTTCCCTCTTTTTGGTTTGGTAGACATATCATTGACATAGAACACCTGATTCACATCCTTGGCAAGGACGAATGGTTCGTCTTTGTACCCAATATTACTAAGGTCTACTGTTGTCATTCCATACTCGTTGTCTACTGTTACCCCGCCTCCGGTCACCTTGACCCATTGGCACTTGAACAATGGGATCTTCAAAGTAGGTGCATATTCTAGTTCCCATATTTCATCTATGCGTCCATAATATGTCTGCTTATTCCCATTCGGGTCTGTGGCATCTATGCGGACACCACTGTTTTGGTTGGTACTCCTTTTATCTTGGGCTACTGTGTAGAATATGTTCCCATTTATCTCGTACCCTTTGTATGTGACGATATGCCATGATGGTTGCATAGCCAATAAATACAGTTGCTCATGGATGCTCTCATCACCTTGACATTTTTTTCGCAACCAACCGCCGAAAGTTTCCATGTGCTTATGCGTAATCCAATCTTCAGTCTTCCCTGGAAACTCGGATCGTAAGAGATCCTTGTGTGTCTCAATATACGGATCTACCAAAGAGGAGTTCTGTAGAACTGTGTAGTGCGCTTTATTGAAATAATCATCATCCATACCAATATATGTTTTCCTCCCTAGTGTCCCCTTTCCGCTTAGTCTCCCCTCATGTCTCGATTCAGGAACACCAATCGAGTCAAGGTCGGGAATAAAGTCAACACAGAACTCAATGACCTCTTCTGTTCCATAGCCCTTGGCGATGCTTCCTTCTGGGCGAGCACGGTTGTGAACATATTTCTTCAGGACTCCCATGAATCTCTCTAAGGGGAACATGTTGTGTAGGAACACAGGACCGAGAGTGAAAATCTCCTTGACTAGGTGAACTAGGAGGTGTGTCATAATATCAAAGAAGGAAGGAGGGAACACTAACTCAAAGCTGACGAGACATTGAACCACATCATTCTGTAGTTTAGCTAGATCAGTTGGATCAATTGCCTTCTGAGAAATTGCATTGAGGAATGCACATAGCTTTACGGTGGCTAGACGTACATTTGGAGGTAGAATTCCTCTTAATGCAACTGGAAGTAATTGCGTCATGAGAACGTGACAGTCATGGGACTTTAAGTTACAGAATTTCTTCTCTGGCACATTTATAATACCCTTTATATTCGAGGAGAATCCAGATGGTACCTTGATGTTGTTTAAGCATTCAAACATGATTTCCTTCTCCTCTTTGCTTAGAGTGTAGCTAGCAGGACGTAAGTAATGGCGTCCATCATCTGTCTTCTCTGGATGCAGGTTGTCTCTTTCTCTCAAACAACGTAGGTCCTGTCGTGCTTCAAATGTGTCCTTAGGCTTTCCATACACACCCATAAAGCCTAGCAGGTTCACACAAAGATTCTTCGTTAGGTGCATCACGTCGATCGAGCTACGGACCTCCAGGACTTGCCAATAGGGTAGTTCCCAAAATATGGACTTTTTCTTCCACATGGGTGCGTGACCGTTAGCGTCTTTCGGAATAGGTTGGCTTCCATGTCCTTTTCCAAAGACGACTTTCACATCATTGACCATATCGAGTACATCCTCACCGGTTCGGTTGCGAGGCTTGGTCAGGTGGTCTGCTTTCCCTTTAAAATGCTTACCTTTCTTTCTTACGGGGTGATTTGCAGGAAGAAATCGACGATGGCCAAGGTACACGACCTTTCGACATTTTTTCAAGAATACACCTCTAATATCACCGAAGCAGTGTGTGCATGCATTATATCCCTTGTTTGACTGTCCTGAAAGATTACTTAGAGCAGGCCAATCATTGATTGTTACGAACAACAATGCTCGCAGATCAAAGTGTTCCTGTTTGTACTCATCCCACACACGTACACCTTCTTTATTCCACAAAATGAGAAGTTCATCAATAAGTGGTCTCAGGTACACATCGATGTCATTGCCAGGTTGCTTCGGGCCTTGGATGAGCACAGGCATCATAATGAACTTCCGCTTTATGCATAACCAAGGAGGAATGTTGTAGATACTTAGAGTAACAGGCCAAGTGCTATGACTACTGTTCTGCTCTCCAAAAGGATTGATACCATCTGTACTTAAAGCAAACCTTAAGTTTCTTGCGTCATTTGCAAACTCCGGGAATTCTCTGTCGATTGCTCTCCACTGGGACCCATCAGCAGGGTGTCTCAACATATTGTCTACCTTACGGTCTTCTTTGTGCCATCGTAACAATTTTGCATGTTCTTTGTTTCTGAACAGACGTTTCAAGCGTGGTATTATAGGAGCATACCACATAACCTTGGCAGGGATTTTCTTACGTGGACGTTCGCCCTCAACATCACCAGGGTCATCTCGCCTGATCTTATACCGCGACGCATGGCATACCGGGCATGCATCTAATTTCTCGTACTCTTTGCCATGGTATAGGATGCAGTCATTAGGACATGCATGTATCTTCTCTATTTTTAGCCCCATAGGACAGATAACTTGTTTTGCTTCGTAGGTAGTGGCGGGCAATTCATTGTACTTCGGAAGCATCTTCTTTTGGATTTTTAGTAACTCTCCAAATCCCTTGTCAGATACACCATTCTTTGCCTTCCATTGCAGCAATTCTAGTGTGGTTCCCAACTTTTTCTGCCCTGCATCACAAGTTGGGTACAACAATTTCTTGTGATCTTCTAGCATCCGCTCGAACTTGATCTTCTCCTTTTCACTTTCACATTCTCTTTGTGCATCACGAATGACCTGACAAAGATCATCAGCCGGCTCATCTTCTACGGCTACCTCTTCTTCAGCTTCTCCCATTGCAGTATCATTGAGGCACGCACCATCAGGAATAATATCATTGTCGTCCCATTTTTCTTCTTCATCTTCTTCCATTACAACACCGGTTTCTCCGTGCTTTGTCCAACAAATATAGTTTGGCATGAAACCCGACTTGAACAAGTGTGAATGAAGAGTCCTTGAGCAAGGATATTCCACTGTATTCTTACATATGGCACATGGGCAGCACATGAAACCGTCGCGTTTGTTTGTCTCGGCCGCACGTAATAAAGAATGCACGCCGTCAATGAACTCTTGTGAGCGGCGATCAGCATTATACATCCAATGACGGCTCATCTGCATTACATGACATAAATATCATATTAAAACCTAGATCATAATTAATTATTTATACAACATGCGTGCCACCACAAAAGATACAAATTTATGAAAGCATCGCTACAATGTAGACAATCTCAACTACCACTAAAAGAACTAAAGCTAAAATACATTTCAGGAGCACAAGGATTTCGCGACCAATCTCAACTAAAACAGACAGATCCCCCGATTGTGCAACATCTTTGGGCTTCTTCGGCTGGATCACTGCCTCATTAGCCGCCGTATCTGCCTGTTGTGCAAGATATTTTTGCACGAGTTCAACATACTCTTCCTCCCAGTAGAAGCCTGAACATCGTCCACTGCCATCCCACTGAAATTAAAACAAAAAATTAGAACTTTAATCACAACCATCATGAAAATAGGTATAAACTAACCATAATCATTAAATACGATAAAATAACTCACATTGCGATCCGGACACTTGTAGAAGATACGATCCTTGTTGGGACCCTCCTTCTTCACTCGGTACTCCATCACAATCTTCGTCTCATCATGACACTTGCCACATGGAATGAGAGGAAGGCCCGGCCTAAGTCGCTTTGAAAACCCATGAGAGGCCGAGGACCCGGAAGCAGTTGCCATCTACTCTCTATACTCATTTTTTAATACACTATAAATTTCTTCTTTTATAAACAAATAAAATTAACAAACTATAAAATTATCTACATCTCTAAACAATGATATTTTTAACCTTCTTTCATGTAAATATGCAAGCTTAAAGTGATTTTGAGCTCAAATTGCTTACAAATGAAAAAAAACCACAATAAAGAACCATAAATATATATAGTGAATAAAATGGCATAAGAAAATGGTAAAAAATGAGAGTATGAGATTGGTAACCTTTACAACTGAAGAATCGACGGAGGAATCGAAGAATGGATGGAGGAACAATGGAGGGAGGGAGGAAGCAAGAACACCAGTGAGCTTCAAAATGTGCTGAGCTCGGGCTCGGGGAGGAAGAGGAGACGGCCGATTTATAAAGGGAGAACATTTAGTCCCGGTTGATAGATCCAACCGGGACTAAAGGTAACTTTCCAACCCCGGGCGCAGCCACGGCCCGGGAGTAGACCTTTACTCCCGGTTGGAGCCACCAACCGGGAGTAAAAGTATACCTTTAGTCCCGGTTGGTGGCTCCAACCGGGACTAAAGGTCCTTGCCACGACCTTTAGTCCCGGTTGGAGCCACCAACCGGGACTAAAGGTATTTCTAGTCCCGGGGGCAAAAAATTCCGGGACTAGAGCCCATTTTGGCCGAGGATCAAAGGTCTGTTCTCTACTAGTGTGATATATAGTACTATAAAACAGCCAGTCGTGAGGGATGCTTCAACTGCTGCGTAAAGACTTGCGGTGATGGGACCCTGGATAACGTGGCTTCATGAAATCACAGAAAAATAAGCCAGTGGAGGTCTCCTATTTAAGTATAGGAGATATGAGATAGGAGACATATGCCTCTAGCATGTGATTACGTGTGTGTAGTGGAATTTGAATTAATTTGACAAGTAGTTGAAGTTGCTCCATACATATGTGTGTGTAAAAGTAACTAAAATTAATAAAGATCGCAAGCAAGTAAGCTTCGTCATTTAGTTTTAGCTAGCTAGTGTCTATCAATCGATATTAGTCTTCGACCTTGCACATACGACGGGATTGGTCGTCTAGTTGTACTTGCCTTATCTTATTTTTAACCTAAATTTCTAAAAGCTAAACTCGATGGCGAAATGTGTGTGCAAACGTAAGCGATTGATATGTACTACTAGCAATAAGAAAGGTAAGTGAATAAGATTAGGCCGGCAAGCAGAGCTTATCATCTGTGCATGCACACACATCAAACATATAGGAGCACGAGCATATATGGATAGGTAAGGGGACAAACAGTTAAGTAAACTGAATTGAAATGAAGTAGCTTCTAGTTCTGAGTTCAATGAAGAAGTAAACTTTGCACTCGCTATTTTTATTGCCCATATATAGTACTATATATGCATGCATAAACTGAAGTTCTCTCAATCTCATTGCGCGCTCCTGATGGATGTGTTTAAGATCTCGAAGATTCAAGTGGCCTTCTGTTGCATTAGTTAACCTAATTGTCTTTAATATAGATCGAGCTAACTTGATGAAGACACGTATATAGCATAGTGGTGTCAGCTAAAGCTAATGGAGACGGAGGCCCTAGCTTAGTTGGCTGAGACTGGAAGAGTGAAGACAAGATCGATGCTGCTGCTGCTGAGAGACCGCATGCGCAGGGGGACCATATATGCATTATTAGTTGTTGTTACTGTATAGAATTGTTGCACCCCCACTATAGCTAGTTGCATGCATGCGTGTGCCAATGTGGCAAAGTGTGTAAGTGCTTGTGTTTATATGTATGATGATGCATGTAATCTAATTGTCCTTTATTTTGCGCAGAAAGTTGCTACATAATATGATAATATACTACCTCTGGTCCCGGTCCTGAAATATAATAGGATTTTAAGGTGTCAAGTCAAAACATCTAAAGTTTGATTGAATTTTGAAAAAAAAAGATATTTACCATCGATATGCTACGGAGTAAATATTTTTTTTATCTTTCTAATGTTGTAAATGTTAATGTTTTTCTTTATAAACTTGATCAAAATAAGAGTAGTTTGATTTAGGACAAATTGAAATCTACCATATTTACTATACCAAATTTGGCAGTCGCATGGTTCCTCATCTGCCTGCTACTACTACACCGTCTGACCTGCAGCGTAGAGGCCATCCAGTGTTCTGGCCGTGGCCTGATCAGCTAGCAATCTATCACAGTGAAGCCTGACTCTCTCTAGTCTCTGTAGAAGTCTCCTTGTTAATTAGTCAAGCAAGCTTCTCTTCCTCCCGTTAATTTTTTTTACTGTCACCGGGGGGGAGTATTTTCCACCTGAATTTTATTTGGCCCTCGTGGCCCGCGGTAATCCCCTGTTCGGCTGAGCTTATCAGCACGGCTTATCAGCCGTGGAACAGTGTTTTTCTCTCACAGCAAATCAGCCACAGCCGGCTTATAAGCCAAAAACCAGCCTGCCGAACAGGGCCAATGTTTACAAGATGTTTACATTTTCCTCCCATTAATCACCAGGCTTTTCCCACTTCTCAGATGCTGTCATGCGAAGACCTCTCCGCAAAGCGCATGCCCTACCACTTCCTGCACTATTTGTTCAGTCCATCTATCTCCGGTTCCTCCGAATTTGTTGAACTGGCACAGCAAGCTGTGGCGGATGCATGAAGAAATTAGTAGAAATTTACTGTAGCATATATGGTTTGGCCCTACAGCTCTTACTAGCTGGCCCCACAGGTTTTAATTGCTGGATCCGCCACTGAGCAAGCATGCATGAGCTGTGAAACGAATTGGAGGAGAACGAGCTCCTGCTCTGCAGATCCCCACCCAATCTTTATCTGCAGCTTTCCATATAACCCCAGCCCTCTCATACATGATACATGGCATGGCTCCCCTCAAAGTTAAAGAAGAGGTACTGCATCTGTTTTACTGTCAAAACCATTTCTATATCGACCGATCAATTAGTAGGATGTTTAATGAGTATCTATCTTAGATCCCGTTTGGATTGACTAACATAAATTACTAGCTGCAACAATAAAAAAAAACTCTAGCTGATATATACGACTTGGTTTATAGTTTATTTTAGTTTATTTTGAACTATTCAACCATTCAACTTATAAAAAACTATCGACTTATAAAAACATTAGCTGATCCAAATGGGCCATTAATGACTCCTTTTCCACGTATGTGCCTAGCGCGCTGGGCCAAATACCTTGCCCCATGTTGTGCAGGGAATTGAGAACATTTGTTACAGGTAACCATACAAGAATATATCGGTGTTTTGCACACTTTGATCTACCCCTATTTACTCCACATACAGGGCTTGATGCTGTGACCACACCTTTGATAATTTTTTAGTGGCTTCTGTGTCCATTCGGTTCATCAAAGTGACTACTTCATGCATCTTGAATGCTTCACTTTCGATTGCTAAATCTCCCTTGTTAGCATCCAAGCCAAAGAATTGGCTAACCAATGAGCTGACAATTTATTCAGTTGTGTTTTCCTTCCTAATATGCTAAAACCACTTGATGAAACAACCAGCAGCAAGGTGCTAGCCTGAAATCATCTCCACAAGATAACATTTCAATACTAATATTGCTTCCCTGATATTTCTGTGCATTTGCGAAACTTTGGGTTTTATCTGAAATTGTTCAATTTCCAACCTTTCTTCTCCATATACCTATACGCAGAACAGACATGTACCTTGAAGGTCTTATCATGGGGTACCAGCTAGTTTCACAAAAATTTGAACACACAAGTATTGGCATGTATACGTTGCTAGCTAGTTAGGAGAATCATGCATTGTTTACATGTTCTTTTGGCAGGCGTGTTCTTGATGAGTATTTAATTTTTTACTTGAATGTCATAAATACTTCACCATGCTACTACGTAGCTTCACACCAACACCACGAGACTTCTTCTGCTGCTCTGCCTGGCATGTCGTCTCTCTCGGCATCGGCAGCTTCCATCCTCCTCCATGCCTTCGTCCTCACGACCCTTCTCCTCGCCGCCACGGTCTCCATCACCACGGCATTTGTCCCGGTGGTCGACCACCGGGACGACGTGAACACGACGATGTTTACCAACGGCTCGCTGACATCGACTCCCAGTGCCGAAAACTGGGAGATGTACTACTGCTTCCTCTGCACGGGGCGCCACCCGCTGCTCATTCACTACTGCCCCATCTACTTGGACGAGTGCCACCTCAACTGTTGGGATGCCATTCCCGAGGCATCATCAGCAGGTCGTCGGCGGCCCACCCCACGGCGGTGCAGGGCAAGGAGTGCTACGTCATGAAGCTGTACATGTCCGGTCGGTCGCTACGTCATCGTCGAGCGCCTGAGCTGCGATGGCATCGCCTCGTGCTTCCTCACCTGCGGCGGCGGGGAACTGGACGATCAGAAAGTCGCCATGGGCACCACCGCCACCACGGTGCCGGCGACGATGACGGCCGCAATGCAGCAGGGGAGCTTTGTGCCTTTCGAGCTGTGCAACACGCAGGTCAATGCTCTGCGGGCTCCGCCATCAGCAGGGGTCGTCGTCCCGGCTGGCGGTGCACATTGATGGTCCAAGCTGCTGTCTAGCTCCGCTCTTATGGATGGATGTGTGTCGCGGGTGCGCGAGTGTCGAACTAGCGTACTCGCGTGCAGTAATCTGTGCGGATTCAGTTTTTCTTTCATGAATGTTGTGTCCCTTGGATTCATTAAAGTGTGACAATTGCTACATACACCTTGAATGCTTCACATCTGATTGCAAATCTTGACATCCAAACCAAAGAATTGGCTAACCAAGGAGATGACAATTTATTTAGTTGTATTCTCCTTCTTAATATATATGCTACTTCAAATGATGCTTGATGAAACGACAGCTAAGTGCCAGCCTAAAATCATCTATACAAGATGACATTTCAAGACTACTATTGCTTCGCTGATATTTATGTGCTGTTATGTGAAACTTTGGGTTTTGTCAGGAGTTGTTCAATTTCCGACCTTTCTTCTCTATATGCTCAGAACAAACATGTACCGTTAAGGTTTTATCATCCTTTTACATCTTAATCAACTGCGGGACACATGCATGGAATGATATACTATTAGCGCAAATTCCTATTCTTGCTTGCGCCCATGGCAACGCGCGGGGTACCAGCTAGTTTCACAAAACTTTGAACACGCAAGTACTTACCTTATTACAGACGTCTTATTACAGACGCGCTTTTTTGCGTTTGTACTGTCTCTTAACGCGTGTCTGTGACGTGGTTTTTTTTACATAGTGTTGCTAGTTAGGCGAATCATGCGTTGTTTACATGTTCTTTAGATCAATGTGCGTTTTATGGCTATTTAATTTTTCACTGTCACAAAATTTGAACACACAAGTACTGGCATGCATATATATTGTCCGGTTAGGAGAATCATGTATCGTGTACATGTTCTTTAGGTTGACGTGTTCTTGATGAGTATTCAAATTTTCACTGAATTTCACAAAATTTGAACACACAGGTATTGGCATGTGTACGTTGCTAGTTAGGGGAATCATATATTGTTTACTTGCTAGTTAGGAGAATCATGTGTTGTTTGCTGGCATGTCCTTTGATGACGACGCAGAGGTAGCTAAGGTAAATTTGTAAAACAATGTTTGCCAAAATGCCCATCTTTTGGAAACATAAATACTTCACCATGCCTGCCACCATGCACGTAGCTTCACACCAACAACACCAAGCTAGCCATCTTCTGCTCTGCCTGGCATGTCTCTTCCGACAGCTTCCACACTCCTCCATGCCTTCCTCCTCACCACCCTTCTCCTCGCCGCCACGGTCTCCGCCGCAACATCCATATCCATCCCGGTGAACACGACGACGACGTTTACCAACAGCTCGGCAACGACGTCCCCTGATGACAAGGAGAACTTCGAGATGTACTTCTGCTTCCTGTGCTCGGGGCGCGACCCGCTGCTGATTCACCACTGCCCCATCTACTGGGACGAGTGCCACCTCATCTGCGACGATGACATGTCCACCTCCACCACCGTCGTCGATGCCGCCATTCCCATGGCAACTACTGCGCCCCCCGCACCAGTGCAGGGCGATGACTGCTACGTCATGAAGCTCTACATGTCCGGCCGCTACGTCATCGTCGAACACCGGCCATGCAAGTACATCGCCTGGTGCTTCCTCACCTGCGGCGGCGGGGAACTCGCCGACCGCCGGAAAGCCGTCATGGGCACGGCGACCACAGTGTCAGCGACGACAGCCGCGATGATCCAGGGGAGCTTTCTGCCTGCTGTCGAGCTATGCGGCACGCAGGTCAATGCTCCGTGGGCTCCACCGTCAGCAGGCGTCGTCGTCCCCGCTGGTGGAGCACACCGACGGCGCTAGCTGCCTAGCTCTGCTCTTGTGGAGGACGGAGGCGTGCCATGCATGTGCGGTGTCTGATCTCCATGCGCGAGTGCGGTTCAGGTCACGTACTCGATCGAGTGCCATAATCTGTGTGGATTCAGTTTTTGTTTTTATGACTGTTATTATGCGCCTTCGATTCATCAAAACTTGAGTGTTTCACTTCTGATTGCTAAATTTTGGCGGCCAAGCCAATCAACTGGCTAACCAGTGAGCTGACAGTTTATTTCGTTGTGCTTTCCTTCCTAATATGTTACTTCAACAACTACTTGATTATTAAAGGACCAACAGCAAGACAAACCTGAAACTCACTCAGATGTGCAGCTGTCTGAACCATATTTTTAGAACATTAACAACAAAAAAAAAAGAAACCATTGTGCTAGATTATTCTAGCTATGAATTGAAAAGATTGGTGAATGCTAGAAGATTTAAGGAGCCAGAGTATACTGGAACGTGTTACAACAAACATTCTAATTATTATTATATTACTGATGAAGGATAATGCTGCAGATGAACAGGAACCGTCCTGCATGCTTTTCATGGACGACTTCCATGGCTGACCATTCAGGTCGTTTGCTGATGCTTCTATTTCCTTGGTCAGCAGAGCACTGACGGAAAGGCAGCTAGCGGCCCGGCGAGCTGCCAGATTGCTGAGGCGTGAACTTTGAGGGTGCATCAAGGCAGGGACTGCTCGGTGGCGGTGGTGATCTAGCATGAGGATGGCGCTTAAATCAAGTAGGACACGACTGTTACGCATGCAGATGACAGAGGAGACGGAAAAAAATTCATGCCGAGCTCCTTAATTACCTACAGGAGAAGACCGAGGACAACGCCGCGCCTAAACACACGGCCACGGCTGGAGAAGACGGCGGCGTTGGGTCTTTTATGCAGCGACAGCGACTGCGACGAACTCTGGCTGCGTGATAACTACGGCTCTGTGAAAGGTCCGTAAAGCTTCTGCTGGAGACGGCTCCCGTCAGCTACCATGGTCTGGTCTCCACCACACCAACTCTCGATGAGATCATGGGGTGGCTGTGATGCAGAACAAGGCGGCGGAGTGAGCAAGCTAAGGGAGAACACATTGTGGCACTGGCACCGCATGGATCACTGCTGGTTTGGGAATTGGGAAGGGGGCACGTGATGGATTCGGGGTTCCCGGTGATTGTGCTGGTAAGTATATATGCTGCTGGACGGGCCGCCGCCGAGGCCAGACACCAGCTGGAATTGGCCCGTCGCGGCCTCGGGAGTCTTCCGGACCCAAAGCTGTGTGTCTTGGTGCTGGTCTGCCTCTGCCGGTGCTTGCCCACCGCCGAGGCCGGCCCTGGCTCTATCACGGGCGGCGCCGGCGCGGCCGGCCTTCTTCCCCGAGCTCACAGAGGCACCGTCCGTCCATCCATCTCTGCATGCGTCCGTCCGTCAGGTTGTGTGAGCGAGCACGCCGGCCGGCTGTCCGTTCGTCTCCGCGTCTTCTTGCCACAATCCGTACATGTCGCCGCGTGCGAAACTTCTTGTGCAGCATGTGCGTGCTGAAGATTGTTCTTGTACTGGAACTCCATGTTTGTGCTGAAAAATGGACCTACCGACCGCTATGACTGAAACAATATGTGAGATTGATATCTTGCCAAATAGTATCGGACAGGTTAGCGCTCGGACGTCCGACCTCAGGTCCACGTCCGGACGCTGCTCCCCGCACCTCGTGCCTGCTCCGTGCCTCTCGCTCGGGTTCCACGCCACTCCAATGACTCATGCTCCACCCACGTCGCCCTCCCCCACGGGGACCCATGCCACCCGCTGCTCCCACGTCCCATGCCTGCTTCATGTCGTACGCCTCGTTCACTCGGGTTCCGCGTCACTCGAACGAGTCGCGCACCACCCACGCCGCCTGAACATCACCAGCAACGAGAAGAGGAGACACCGAGACTAGGCAGCAGAAGGCGAGGAGAGAGATGCAATACCCGATCTATTTTTTAAAACATTCAACATACGTATGAAGACAGATAAAACGCTTGAAACATGTTTTTGAAACACTTACAAAAAACACATAAAACACTTTAAAACCATTGCATCATATACGTAACATCTAAATAAAACACTTACAACATATGTGTGAAACATATGCAACATCCAGATAAATACACTTACAACATATATGTGAAAAAACAGATGAAACAGTGAAAATGAACGTTTGCAACATAAGTTTACAATGATTGCAACATATGCAACATCTCGATCTATTTTTGCAACATACATACGAAACCCTTGCAACATACCTTTAAAACAACTGAAACACTTGAAACATACGCTTGGAACATGCACTTTCAGCGCAATGTCACCTTGTTACTTGGATGAATGGAGTTCGTTGTTATGGAGCTCGATGCCACAGAGTCAAAGGAGGTCGCCGGTGCCCGTCATGGACCACCAGCGGAAGAACGCCCTGACACGGATGTCGTCGAGGCCCGAGATGCGGCTGTCGTCGAGGCATCGCGTGAGGCGATCACTGAAGGCGGCTATGTAGCTCCTCGCGGGCAGCACGATGCGGTAGCTGGAGCGGAGTCGAAGGAAAAGTCCTCGATGTAAGGAAAATGGACCCTAAACCTATTTAGTTTGGATTTTAGTGTTTGATGATCAACATGACCAAATTGGACTAATGTGTTTGCTAGTGTTTTATTTTATAGTTTAATAGGATGCAACGCGGACTTGGAACAAGTTTGGAGCGTGAAGAAAATGATCAACACTCAAAAGAAGACATTGGAGGAGTTGTTGACAGTCTAGAAGTGAAGCAAGGAGTCTAAGACGCAAAGATGTCGAAGCCCGAATGAAGCCACGCGAACAAACGGAGCAGATGGTGGCTGAGCGGGCACCGCCCTGGGGGTGGCGGTGCCAGCAAAGACGGGCTGCTGCAACTGGAGAAGAGGAGGGCACCGGATAGCACCAGGTGCACCGCCCTGGTCACCGCCATGGGATGGCGGTGCACCGGACAGGGGGTGGCGGTGCCACCGCCCTAAAATTCTAGAGAGCAGCGAGTTGGGACTCGGGCACCGCCCTAGTCACCGCCCTAGGGGTGGCGGTGCACCGTCCTATGTACCGTTCTATGTACAGTTGAAAGGTCCTAATTGGCTAGAGGGGGTGAATAGCCTAATTTAAAAGCTACAAAACACTAGGCAAACGTGTTGGACAACTAATTGGCTATAAAGTTTTTTGCACTAGCTCTAACAAGTGTTGCAAGCCACCTATCCCAACAATTCTAGTTGCTATAATCTCTAAGTTAATCAATGGCTAAGTTACTATGAGCTCTCAAAAGCTAACTACACTAAAGAGCACAACTAGGTGAGAAGCTACACTAGCAAAGGTAAGACAGACTCTCAAAACTAATTACACTAAAGAGCTTGTTGCACTAGTTTATGTGAATGTAATGGAAAGAGTAAGGCAATTATATCGCCGCGTCGAGGGATGAACCAATCACAATATGAATATCAATCAATCACCGGGAGAATACCAAATGGCAAGAGACAACTGATTTTTCTCCCAAAGTTTACGTGCTTGCCGGCACGCTAGTCCCCGTTATGTCAACCAACACTTGGTGGTTCGACGGCTAAGAGGTGTTGTAGAACCTCATCCACACATTGAACGCCATAAAAACCTACTCACAAGTGAGATAACTCAATGACACGAGCAATCTACTAGAGTTACCTTTTGTCTCTTCACCGGGGAAGGTACAAGACCCCTCATAATCACTGGAGCCGGCCACGAACAATCACCAACATGTGCCGGACCTCCACCGCTGCTCCAAACTGTCTAGGTGGTGGCAACCACCAAGAGTAACCAGAACTGCGTAGCCAAAACGATCCCCAAGTGCCACTAGATGCAATCACTCAAACAAATACACTAGAAATCACTCATAATCTCACTTTGATGATGAATCAAGGATGAAAATAAGTGAAAAGGGTTTGCTTAGCCTCAAAAGGATTTCAAGTATGTCAAAGTGCCAAGAGAGTGAGCCTAGAGACGACCAAAACGTATTTATAAAGCCCCAACGACGAAGTGTCGTTGCTCTGTCCTCGGGCTGATCGGACTCACATGACCATATGCTGCCCAGCGTTCGGTCCATGGATGGTCACCATGTGGCCTGCCTTCAAACGTCACGGGTCGATCTTCAATGGTCAAGTGAATTCGCGCTCGTGCGTTAAGTACTATTTAGACTCACGCTCAAGATCACCGGACGCTCCAACGTGTGGAGTCCGGTCGAGTCCAGAGAATGTCTAGCGCGGCTAAAAGCTGACCGGACGCATCAGGTCAGAGGTGACCTAACACACCCGAGCGTCCGGTCACTCCCTCTCTTCTCTGTGCGCGCACGCGGCTAGTGACGACCTGACGCGCCGGTCTAGCCCGGCCAGCGTTCGGTCCTCAAGCCGAGCCGCGCCCTCTCTGTACCGTATGATTGGACGCGGCGCTGGAGTCAGGTCTAGCGTCTGGTCAGGTACTAACACTGTAACACCCTGGTGTTAAGCATGCAATTGCATTGCAATCATGAGCATAAGCATCATTTATGCATTGTCATTTCATGTAATGCTCGAATTGTTTGGTTTAAGTCACATATGCTTATGGTCATGATAAAGTAGTACAAGTGCTTGGTGTTTGGCCACTAAAACAACTTAGACATGTTTAGGGTGCAAAATGGGGCAATATTTATATTGACCATTTTTATTAATTAAGCTCCTAAGTGATATTAACCAAAAAGGGATTTTTGGATTTAATTGGTTTGATTTGTGTAAATCAAAATCTAGGCCGAATTTGACTTTAACTCTTGTACATGAAATGTTCCTCTCTTCAAAGCTACAACTTTTGTTTTTGGACCATGTCTTGAAAAAGTCTTTAAAATGCTCAAAAATGCATTTGTTTGGGCTATTTTATTTGAAAAGAAAAAGAAAAGAAAAGAAAATTCAAAAAAAGAGCAGCGCGAGACAGCAGGCCGGCCCACCGGGCCGAGCCATCCAGCGCCCTTGCTCACGCCCGCTCCAGCGTGCCTCCCCGCCTTGCTCCACCGGCTGTGCGCCGCGTGGTCGTCGGTGACCGGCGGTCATGGGCAGTGGCGCACCGACCAGGCCCGCTCCGACCGCGCCTTAGGGCACCACGCCGCGCCTCTGCTCCCCACTCACGCCACTCCTCCACTCCTTCGCCTTGCTCGCTTGCCACCAGCAACAGCGCAAGCAGCAGCAGCAGCCGCCGTAGCCTCGAGTGTCGTCGTGCCCTTACCGGCCATGGGGCTCCGCCACCACCGCTCCTGCTCGCACCCGTCTTAGCTCCGCGCTCGCCTTCACCGTCGTCGAGGAGAAGGTAGTGGCCGCGGGCCCTTGTTCTTCTTCTTCTCCTCCTTCCCGCGTGAGCCCGCCATGGCGAAGCTTGCCAAAGCTCGGCTCCGCGCGAGCAACCCAGCTCCGCTCCCTTCTCCTTCCTGCCTTCGTGTGCTTTGGCTCCGCATCAGCACCGCGAAGCGCCTGCGCCACTCGTCGGGCCTGCCGTGGCCGCGGACGGCGGAGACGCCGCCATGCAACACCGCCGCTCACCGGTGTCGCTCGCCGTAGTGGCTAGCGCATGTCCTCGCCGTCATTTTCTAGCCCGTCGTGTTCGCGCTGATGAGAGGAAGCCGTTGGTGCTAGCCACACCGCCGGAGGGCTCGCCGCCGGTGAGCTCCGGCCGATGGAGCTCCTCCCCTGCCTTGCTATGGCTGATCGGTGGGGCCCGGTTGACCTCGGGGCCCAGCTGCAGCGCTTGGTGCTAGATCTGGGGTACCCGTAGCGTTTTCGGATCTGTTTTTAAAGAAAATGATTTCAGAAAATGGAGAAAAGCTTGTAAAATGTATATCTAGAGCTACACTTGTCCAAATCCAGGGAAACAAATTTTGTGGTGTTTCTCATAATCAGATCGACATGTTAAAAACATCAAATGTCATTTTTGTGAAACTTTTATATAGGGCTTTATTTAATTTGTTTAAATGTTGTTATCTTGTAAAATATGTAATAAATTGTAGAAAGGTCAAAAAAATATGGTTCTTATTTTGTTGATCTTGTGGTGACGTGTAGTTTCTGTGAAAAATATATTTGGTGCTATATTCTATGGATGAAAATAGAGTTAGGAATTAAGTGGATTAAATGCTTGATTTTGTGAAAATTGTAGTAAATAAAATATAAGTGATAAATGCTTAGAAATTTTTGTAGACTGTTTTTGTGCTAAGAATTAAGTAAGAAAAATATGAAATCTGTTGTTTGACACCTTTCGCAATACAAAGTATTTTCATGTGCAAATATGTCCTATGTTTGTCATTTTTATGTAGGCTAAAATACTTATCCAATGAATCTAAAATGTTTATGGTTGGCATTAGTAAGCATGATTAAGCTATTATAATTTTCTCAGATTTTTATGAGCAACTGAAAAATATGTTCCTATTATAGCCTTTAATTAAAATAGATTTAATTAAGATTAATTAGTGCATGATAAGTTAAACATAATACTTTGGTGTATCTTTGAAGCACTTATGACCTGGTGGTATGTTTGGGTTAGCTTAGTTGCAGTTATGCTCTGTGTCATGTTGTAGGTATATACATGCTTGTTATATGTGTTTGTATATGTGTTACTTGATGAACGTGTTTTAAATTAACTAGAGAGGAGATCTGCACCTATTGAGTCAAATTTAAGTAAACTTGTTCATTCATATACCATCATTCATATTATCATATGTCATTCCTATATCATTTGTATTTCTCGTATTTACATACACACATGCATCGTATAGGATCGTAGGAGGAGACGACCCGAGTAGGAAGGAGGGCTTCAGCAGGACGTGATCAGACAGGAGGTGCACGTGGATGGGGAGCTAGGAGAGGAGCCTTAGGAGTGTCCGAACCACCAGCCTAGTTCCTTCGAGAGAGGCAAGCTCCGGAGCATTTCTCTTCCTACGGTTTGCAAATCTTTAATATTGCGTCCTTTATGTTTGATGCATTAAGTTATAGGAGTTGTTTGCAACCGTTGCTGTATATATATTCCTTGACTACCTTCGTATATTATATCCTTGTTTACCCTGTTAAGTCTAGGATCGAGTTAAATGCTTAGCCTTGCTTAGTCCGGTAGAAGTCAGGTAATATCCTGTCACCTGCGAGCTATAGGTGGTTACCTGGTTACTTTTAGCTATGTGTTGATATCATGGAAATAACCGAGTGTGGATGGATAAATGAAGACTAGGCGGAGTCTTATAGGGTTTTGGACTATAGTGATTCCGTCTGTGTCGATTAAGGACCGTATCGTTGTATGTCCCTCAGGTCATGTTGAACACATGTCCCACATTTAACTAGAAGGATAAGTCGTTCAGACCACGAAACCGAGGTACTATACAAGCTGAGAGTTGACCACAGCGCACCGTATTGGAGTTGTATATGGGGTGGCAACGGGGGCGCGATGGTGAGGCCAAGGGCAGTTGTAACTGATTCCTAGCAGTCGGGCGGCCCCTAGGTACGGTGGTTCCTATCGAACCCGCGACTTGAACGGAATGGTGCATTCGGTGACCTGTAGCTCACTTTGCGAGTGAGTGTGGTTTTGTAGGGAATAAATCACCAGCTAGTTAGAAATCGATTCGAATCGCCATCGCTCCTGGATAGTGAACACTTGACTTGAGCTACGTCATTGTAGTAACGATTATGGAAACAAATGGATGGTTATGATGATGAGGATGATGAAAATGCTAAAACATGATATGGTTACTATTGATTACCTTAATCAATTGATTACTTTAGTATAGGTGCTAATCTAGTTGAAGGGTTAATAATTATTAATTTGATGGTAGATAATTTTCCCCAAAATATCATTCATGAAAATGATTCTCACATTCATGTGGTGTCATCTTTCAAGGGGTATTTTGATTTTCAAAAATCAATGTGCATGTCTCCTACAAGTATTCTATGCTTGTATGCACAATTTTAGAGGGAGGTTATTCTACAAGTTGGAGGATTTGAGACTAACATTCTCTTCAAAGATTATTATGTGTGTAGTAGTCTCATTACAAGGAAAATGGAGTCCCCAGAGATAAGCATCATGCTTTAAAAATCCACGACCCATTGCAAGTGGTGTCAATCAAATTGGTTTCTACATGTGGTATTCCTAAATCGATATTTATATGTTTTCTCCGTACATTATATAGATTAAACTCTTATGTGCATTAATTTGCCAATTGTGCATATGTCTTGCTATCCACCTTATGTATGCATATATTTAGGGGGAGCTTAGTCTATGTAATGAGAGAGTCAAGTTTTGTGATCTATTCCACTCCACATTCAAAGGATCACAAAATTTGACCCTCCCTTGTGCTACTAATGTCTTTCTTTTGTGTGTTTGATTCCAAAGGGGAAGAAATTATACGACCAAAAGCAAGCTCAATCATAGCATAATACAAGTGGTAATGGTCCGAGAAAGGGAGGATAGTGGATTATGGAGTTAGGGGGAGGCTTAAGTCCATAATGCCACTTGGAGACATTTGCATGGGCAAGATAAGTTTCCAAAAGTTCATTCATGTGGTATCTTTTAGCATCATTTAAACATGCCTTGCATTGCATCCTAGCTAGTAGATAGTTTTAAAATTTTTGCATCTATAATTATTTGCTTGTTTTGGTCGTCGTGTCGTCATAAATCACCAAAAAGGGAGAGATTGTAAGGAAAATGGACCCTAGGCCCATTCAGTTTAGATTTTGATGTTTGATGATCAACATGATCAAATTGGACTAATGTGTTTGCTAGTGTTTTATTATATAGTTCAATATGATGCAACGCGGACTTGGAACAAGTTTGGAACATGAAGAAAATGATAAACACTCAAAAGAAGACATTGGAGGAGGTGTTGATAGTCTATAAGTGAAGCAAGGAGTCCAAGACGAGAAGATGTCGAAGACATGCAAAGAAACGAAGCGGACAGTGGCTGAGCGGGCACCGCCCTAGGGGTGGCAGTGCCACCAAAGACAGGCTGCTGCAGCTGGAGAAGAGGAGGGCACTGGACAACACCATGTGCATAGCCCCGGTCACCGCCATGGGGTGGCGGTGCCACCTCCCTAAAATTCAAGAGAGCAGCGAGTTGGGACTCGGGCACCGCCCTGGTCACCTCCCTAGGGGTGGCGGTGCACCGCCCTATGACCAGTATCCCAACGGTCGGTTGTCAGTGACCAATGGCTAGCTGACGTGGCAGGCAACCGCCCTGTCCGGTGCCAGGCACCGCCGTGTCTGATGACCTCGCAGAGATGACCATCTCAAGCACAATGGCTAGTTCTTCACTTTGGGGCTATAAAAGAGACCCCAACCGGACATTTGGAGTAAGTGGGAGCTGAGGGAAGATAGCAGGGTGTTGCTACACCTCATTTGTGCTCTCCACATGCGTAGAGCTTAAAGATCACTTGGTGATTAGCGTAGGTAATTTGCGAAGTGCTTAGGTTAGTTAGACCATGCTCATATGCGCTTGCTTTAGGCTTAGGTCTAGTTGCTAGTGAGGTTTGCATATCTCTTGATCAAAGGTGCTTGTGTGCAACGTGCTTGTACTCGGTGGGGCTTATAGTCTTGCGAGACCACACCAACCGTGTTTGTGGTGTGGCCGCCACCGTGTACCAAAGGGAACAAGGCCTGTGGCGTTTTAGCCGGAAGCTTGACAGTGAAGATGACGGGGAGCGGTCCAGGAGAGGCTTGCCGGAAGGCGCACCAGAGACCTACTTGAGCATGGGAAAGTCCCAGGGCTATCCACAGAGTTACCCAACCGGGAGCTTGGCCCTTGTGAGGGATTCCTTATGAGGGGCTCCAACAAGTACTAGGGGGAAGCTTGAGCGCTTCTCGATACCTCGGTAAAAATACAGGAGTCATCGATAACAGTTTGTATCTCTACTTTACCTTCCACATTTATATTGGTACTTTGGTTATGTGCTTTACTTTCTTACTTAGTTGATAGGCTAGTCGATAGGATTGGAACCTAGACAGTGGCGAAGCTAGAGCAAATTAGAGGATGATACACTTGCCTTGTGGGTGCATATATGGTGAAACCTTAACTAATCTCACTATTATTCCATTTTTGGGGGGTGCATCTGCACCCACTGCTTACAACTTGCCTTCGCCCCTGAACCTAGGTTGCATAACTCTTTTGCGGTAGAGATAGCAACACACCTAGCAAAACCGTAGTTGTACATTTAGATAGATTACTTTCTTACATAGGTTTTGACTACGTGGAATTAGAGGCCTTAGTTAGAAGTAGATTTTTAAGTTGTCTAATTCACCCCCCCTCTTAGGCGCCACGGTCCCTTACACCCGGAGTCGGCGTCGAGCATGTAGGCACGTGCGTTGCCTGGGAGCAGGCTGGCAGGAAGCCCCGAAGGCAGAGTTCATCATATGTAGTGGGGGCACGCGGTGACGAGGTGGAGTCCGAGTGGGCAAGCAGGAGCAGGAGTGACGCCGCGAGGAGGGCGGCGCCATCGCAGGTTCGTTGCGTGGATTAGAGACCGAGGAGGTGGAGCCGTGGAGGCCTGGAGGGCGGAAGGGAACACGAGAGATGTGTGGAGGAGGCAGAACAATCTGGAATGAGAGAGTTAGGCCATTGAAATGTCCGGACGGGTGTCAGGGGACGGACTATTGCAGTTGTCTGGTCCTCCCGTCCGCAGGCCTAGCAAGGAGGCGTCCGGACGGACGGGACGCACGGACGTCCTGACCCCAACATTATCGAAATAGTATTGCTGTGATGAAAACTATGCCACTCATTCAGATCTATATTTTGTTTGCGTTTGGGATTTGAATTTAGTTTTAAAATTTTGAACTATGGATTTTAAATGATGTAAGTTTAGGATTTTTATGGCATTGAAATAAAGTTTACACCGTAGGATATATGTAAATGGGAGGTAATCTAGGAGACATAATTTAAGCTATGCCCTACATGTAAGGTGTTATTTATTGACATATTATCGCTCCTATCAAGAGAGAGACGGAGAGGAGTTATGTCTCATACATTCGGACACGCAAAAAGTGCTCTTCTCCCTCACTAGCTCAAAGGTTTTTGATCTCTTTCTCCCTCACTAACAATTATATGTTCTTATGTTATGTTAGTACACCTACTAATCACCGATTATGCATGTTAACATATTGACACACATGGTATGCAATTATATGTGCACCTTGTTGTGTGCCTTTACACATAACACATGCATAATCCTAACTTAATTTTTCAGCTTTCAGTCCGCATTTGTCCGTTTTCATATGTCCACGTATCCCGATTCTGTTTACAATACTGGCATTTTTAACCTGAGCCCGTTTCTACAAAAAAAGAAACAGAAGAGAGATTTTTCGAAAACATCCTCCTCTCTCAACCAACTATTAAAGTGATCTGAATTATCCAATCAAATTAGAAAACCAGATGTTTTCACTCATGTACTAAAACTGGTTTTTGCTCCTTGGGTGGTTACAAGGCTATGTAGTCTGACGTAGAGCCTCGTCGAACGTTCTAAGTGTAAGTGGCACCACATCATCCATGAGAGAGTATTATTGATAGTTTAGGCTGGGGTGTTCAAATGGGCTTTACTAGAAATTATGAAAATAAAATTTTAAAAAAATCCTATTACTTTAAAAAAAGTTATGGGATTAATCACAAAATCCGATTGAATCTTAAAAAAATTGTGTTAGTTGAGTTTCATATATTCTTTTATAAAATTATGCTCTATATTACGGTGGCTGGCTTGAATTATTTGAAACTTATATGAACTTTCTTTTGGGTCTTTATTTTCTAGTAGATGCTCTCGCTATCTGTTTTAGTTAGTATACGTGACAACCAAGCCACGTAGAAATTCAAGTTACTTCAATAACAACACATGTAACATGTAATCACCTCATAGTTGATTTTAGTAAATATAAACACATGTTTCACTTGTACACACATGCTCACATACGTACACTAACCTATTAATGCAAGCACCACACACATCCTGTGAGTATAGAGCTTGAGATTGATAAATTCACCACATGCATCTCAATGTTAGTGGGCACATTGAGTACAACTAAAACAATAGCATCATATATGATATATCATACAATAAATCCAGAAAAATATGAGCGCATGTCTTGAGTCTAGGACTTAAACTGAGTGGGTTCAACCACAGGAAACCAAACTTGTCCATAACATTTTGTATACTTATTTCCACAGCATTCTCATGTGTTAAATTTGTGCTAACAATCCAATTCCCACCAAACGGAATTCATTTATGTCTGTAAACAAGAAACATAAAACGTTATGTGCAGCAAACAACGTTTCTTTGCAATGTCCTTGTATCTAGCTGGTAGGTCCCATATGAGTCATCATCAATTAGGTAGCTAGATTGTTTGTTTCATGCCCAAAATAGAAAAGTTTGCCACCATATCCATCTTCTGATGCTGACTTGTGTTCGTACTAAATAGGATCAAGTATGAGCTGGTTACATGATACTTATAGCTGAAGTCACTTCAGCTTCGATGTAGTCTAAGTCATCAATTTAAACTAATTATAAAAAATAACAAGTATATCTACTAGCAAATAAACACCAAAACAAACTATATGAGATTTAAATTATTCCAAACTAGACACAGTAATGTCATCAATCATGATTTTAGAGAAACATATCTAAAACCTATGGAGCTCAAACAAAAATTCTAAGATTAAATTAGATTTTTGGTATTTTTGGTTCCTTAATTTATCAAAACAAGCATTTGGATATTTTTTGAAAATTTATTTCCATTTTTGATAAAGTCTATTTGAACTTTATAAAAGACTAGGTAGCATGCTCGTACGTTGCTACGGGACAACTAAACTTTTATACTAAAACACATGGATCGCACGATAAGATAACAATATTGTGAAATTAAATACCGACGTTAAAGTGACATTTAATCCAAAAAGCAAAGTTCGTGAAATTAACTCAGTCATGGAGAGCGCGGCGTCGCAGGCTCATCAACTCGACTATATAGACTTTTCCGTGCGTTGCAACAGAAACAAATAATGTCTTATATTTTGAGATTGAAAGTGTGAATCCGAGGAAAAAACAATACTTAAGTGTGATATTTGTAACATTTCATTTGTAACTGATCATTAATATTACATGGGTTTTCAGTTCACATGTACATCTATTTTAATGCAAAAAAAACCTTAGATGCACAAACAAAAATACACATCAATCTTCTTCTATTTGTATCATTCCATCTGCTTGTGGTACTACTTCAATTTTCTCTGAGCTTCTATCATGTACTCACCTTGTTTCACTCCTTCCCGGTAGTCTTGCCAATCTACAAGAAATCAATATTAGAAAAACGAAACACACCCATCGACACTACTGAAAAGAAAATTATCACCTAACACATTATGCTCGTACGGCGGCTACATTAAAAATATTTCACAAACCACGGTAACCTTTAAAAGTTTGTAGCCAACCTTTTGATTCCAATTGCTTTCTTTTTCAACAATTACACCATAACTCCATTGATCACAATACAACAAAACATTTGGCAAGAAATATACATTCTATAACCTCTAAATGCAAAACCAAGATATTGCTTCAGAAGAACACTATAAATGCCTCATTGAGATTGAGCCCTGACCCAGGTCCCACTTGATATACTCAGCAATCAGCACATGGGATTCTTCTGAATCACAAAGTTTAGGGTGATATCCACCTGAAAATTCCTAGGAAATGCAATCCAAATATTTTTAAGTTATTTTTTGCTTGGTATGGATTTTGTTGTTAGTACCAAACAACAGGCAAATAAATGGGAGAACTAAACTATCAATTTTAGAACAATAATAGATGACTTAAAAAATCTGGAGAATTATATTTGACATGAGAGAGACTAATGGATTTATTTAAACTGAAGAGTCTCTGATATAGCTTGGAATTAAACTCCTAAACTTTCCTGACCAGCTGTATCCCTGCAAAGAAAACAAAACATGCATAAGGTCAACAATCTGCAGATCTCAAAGAGGCATACAAGCTAAATCTCTCCTACCAGCTATCCCTCTTCCTGATTTATAAGGGTTCCCTCTCCCTTATTTATAAGGGTGCAGCAGCTGCAAATAGAAAACTGTGTTAGTGATGCTCTTCAAATAGAAAAGCGAAGAACTGAAAGAAACACAACAAAAATCGAAGTACTATCTGATATTTTGATTTTCTGAATTCCTTAACGCCAAACCAACTTTCATTAGATGTTAGATGGGAATAACTGTTAAGCCCTTTCTTGAAGCTGCAACAGGATGTACCAGCTACAAATTAACCAAAGAAACTATAAATCTGGGCCATACAGTGTATAAAGGATTTTATCCATATCAGCTCCGTCAAAGGACAGCTCTTAAAGCAGGTCTGCCTTCTGCATCCAAGTCTGATTCACTTTTTTGCCTGTAAACATTGAGACAATCCTCCTCCAGTTGCATTATCATCCTATCTTTCCATTTCATTCTGACCAATTTCTCCCCATAGTCCCGATTCAAACGTGGTGTTAAGTACCTTATGCAAAGCCGAAATGGATGTAGAATTGGTGCCAAGGGAACCAGGAAATAGGGAATTTACGGAGTGTGACAACTTTGTCCCCAAGATCCAACCATCGTGATACAATTCAACACAAGAAATGCAATGGCCGTGCCCAAAATTCATGAATTCGGCCAAGAAGAATAACAGGGACACAAACACAGCACTCAATTCCGGCGCGTTCTTACAAAATCAAGAATGGGAACTGTGAAAGCCCAAAATTTCAGAGCCTGATCCCCCCAATTATACGCTAAAGAACACCCATTTTTTCGATACAGAGTGCAGACCCAAACCCCTTACCCACCAAGAACCACAGGTCCGCAGCAGCCAGAATCGTCGGTCAAGAACGTGAAACCGAAGATCCAGTCGGCACATACCCGCAGACCAAACAAGGAAAGAAGCATTGGGTCGCAGGGTCGAATGAACCTGCAGTTCCTGTAGAGAGCCGCAGGAGATGCGCCTCGGCGACATGGGCGGGAGCGGCGGTACGGTGGCAGGATCGCCATGAGGCGGCAACTGCAGCACGGCGGCGCTGGCCGTCGTGGAGGCGGCCGCTATGTAGAGGCAGTTCACATTCAAACCAAGGTAATAAATAGCGGTGGTAGCGACCGCAATTGCACCCGCAATAGCGGTAGCGGTCCATTGTCGCTACCGCTATGAGGTAGCGCTCTGAACTTTGCATCTTGGAACTTTGCGGCCGCAATTTTGAATAGCGGGCCGATATTATGGCCGCAATTGCGTGTAGCAGACCGCAATAGCATGGAAGCAAATATCCCTAATTAGTCCAGCTCACTATGACTCGCACCTTAAATTCAAATACTCACGCATCGATTATGGAACTTAAATTATTCATGATATATGCACTTAAAATTATTTATACTCATTATTCATGATATATGTACTTAAAATTATATGAGACTGTCGGGGTGCCGCTATTGGAACTTATCGTCCGCAATATCGCCCGCTATCCGCAATCCGCTACCTCGATGTCAATCCGCTACTAACCCGCTATACGCTATTTAGTACCTTGATTCAAACAGATAGGAAAAAAGTTTAACAGTGTGGCATGCCTCTATTGCGAGGGGTCCTTATCTTCAAACAGATAGGAAAAGGTTGAAATGTACAACTTAGCCTAAACATGGGGTCAAATAACCATGATTTCTATCAATTATTATGCCATTGTGCACATCTTCATTAGAGTGATCAGAGATCATGATCAAGTACATAGTCTATGCACGAGATTAGTTTCTTGGTTCAATGTCCTTCAGCACGCAAATATGCTCCTCCCTATCACAGTGTGCAATTAGTTTCGTAGTAAATTGTGGCTACATCAATGTATTTACTTACTCAAGAATTTCTAGCATTAGTGATCTCGCCCTCAAGAATTCAACCAATAAACTGAGAGGCATCAAGAAGCAAATATTTGAATGCACACAAAATATACAATAGCACAAAGTGATCATCTATTGAGTTCACATAGTGGACATGGCAAAAATCCCATGGTGACAGTGTGGGTGAGCGGAGTCAACCGGCCCAGGGTCGACCACACAGGCTGGGACAAAATCAAATGAGGGCCTTTGAGATGGTAAACAGGCAATCACTTTAACCATATTTGGGTTCACAGCACAATGACCATACATGAACAGGAAGCTGAAGAAAATAGCAGGGCGTGAAAATTAAAGCACATGACATGCAATATTCAATCAAATGGGAGATGTAATCGAGCACTATTAGGCAACTAGATCAGTGGACTGTACAACGGAACTATATATGGATTGAGAGCTGGATTGTTTTTTAAGGAGTAATCCTACAGTGAAACAACTTGATGACAGTCAAATAGTTGTCAGAAAGCATATAACAACATCCTATAGTGTTCTACAACTATGCTGATTCAGGTTGCCCGCAAAACTCTAAGTTTACTATCCAAAACTATATACAAGTTTGTGATATTATGATATATAAATATAAATGTCATATACAGTTTGGCTGTTGCACTGCGTTTTAGTGCAGCTAAACTGGACTGTGTATATTGAAAATTCAGTTTGTGAGTATGAATTATAATTTCAGTACGTTGAAATAGCTACACATGTATCAGGATAACTTTGATCATTTAAAAATGTTGACCAGGATAATCTTGAAAAATTAGTGCATAGAATTAGAGAGGACAAATCAGATTTTGGTAAATAACACAAAAGTCAATGGACGTCAACACTGAATTAGCATTTTTATGGTGGCTGACTAATTCTGTAATTCAGCAAAACAAATATATTGATGGAGAAACAGTAGTGCGAGCCATATGTGCGACTATCATCCCTGATGCCGACTTCAAGATCGGGGAGGAAGTGGGAGAAACAGGACACGGTGAAGGCAATTCGCATCTAACTTCCTCTACTTATGAATCCAATTACTGGACCGTGAATGATCAAGAAATTACCTGGTCAGGCAGACTCTGATTTCAGGCATTGCTTGGTTGAAGCCCTGCAATCATGCTTGTGTGAATGACAGGGGCAGGCAGTGGTTTGATTTTTTTTTGGTTCCTGCGAGTCCCAGTAGAGAACAAAAGCATGTGTCATTATTTATATAAGAGAAGTTTAAATTTATGTTGGACAGTTGTACAGTTCAGTCATTCTATCTTAAAGGAAATAATATCAGCATGGCTTGCAGTCTCCAGAGAAAGGAGTATAGAACTGAATTATATTTATAAAAATTCTGAGATATTGACAACACCAGCATACTAACAACATCAGATTGTGATTGCTACTGACCTATTGTCATAGGCATAATCGCTAAACAATTGTTGCACTAATGGTGACCGGGGAGATACACCAGAACGTGTTAGCATTTTAGTAGTCAATTAAATTATTTGACTAAAAACTTCACGACTTAGCTGCCTTCTTTTCCTGACAATTTGGACATGAAATTTAGTGAACATTGACAATGTCTGTTGTTACCTTATTCTCACCGGAGCTCCAAATCATTGCCCTTGGTACTGTTTCAACGGTCTCCAGCCCTAGTGTTAACAAATTGTAGGCAGGCTCAAAAAAAAAAACAAATTGCAGGCACCTACTAATGCAAGCAGAAATGTAGATGGTAAACTAAGAATAACAGAACACATTTAAGCAAGCAGAAAGAACACCAGATTGATGCAATCGTGATTCATGAAAGAGCATGATGAGTCCTAGCTTAATATAAAATAAGGCACAAACTGTGTTTAGCACATTATGATTGCCAAAAAAACAGAAGAAGAAAAAAACACGCTTGTACCTCAATCCATCTATAATGAACTCGTGGTACTGGGCCCTGCATTGAAAAGAAAAAAATTTCATCATCTGCTGGTCAGCGAGCCCCACGTGTGCTCCTCTGTGCCGAAGGCAAACCGGCAGTGCGAGGACAGGCACAGTACGCTCATGGTGTGCGGAACCTAGCCGACGCACAGCCAAGACAACAACCCGATCCCACTGCGGCCACCAAGAGGAGTAGCGGTGCTGACGCCGCCGCCGCCGCACCGGGGCCGATCGCCCAGGCGACGTGCCTCAGGGGGACAGCAGAGCAAGAACTCAGTAGGGCATGGCCGCATGGGCCAGCAAAGCATACGTCAGGATAACTTTGCTGTTGTCATCGTCAATACCGATGAGACTCCTCTTTACTATTGGTCAGGGTTAATAACAACTTGCTTCCTGTGGTGTTTGGATCCTACGGCTACGATAACGATATTGAGCCATAAGAAATACTATTATGTTTGATGTCCATGTACTAATTTTAGCTGGTGGAGTAACTGTTAATGCGAGTGGATTGAACAAACCTGGAGAAGAAGAAAAAAAAAAAAGAGTGGCAACTAGTAGCTTTATACGGTATTGTGTACATACAGCTCCGACACATGTAAGTACGTAGAAGTAGTACCTTGGCCTTGGTCGCAGAAGATCCCAGCAGGCGGAAGCAGAACCCCAACAAAACAAAGCAGGATGAGAAAAGGAAAGATACGGTGGACCGGACTGGACGCAATGCATGCATGCATGTCGATGTCCAGGTTCTCCTCCCCCTGCCTCTCAAGTCTCACCTGCTTCTGCTTTGCTGGCTTGTTTGGTCGGCAAATCGAAGACGGACGGACACGGATACGTAGTACGCAAAAGCAAAGGAAGTTGATGCCCTGCCTGCCTGCTAATTGCAGGTTCAGAGTATGCCATCGCCATTGCCATTTGCAGGGGGAGCAAACGGAACCAAGCCCACCCATGTCCATCCATTTCTCTCTTCTCTCCTCAGACTGGACGTGTTTGGTTCACTTTCGAGAGCTGGCCCGACTAGCCCAAACCTAGCTCCAGAATATAATACAAGAGACCTATGTTTAGTTTATAGAGACCAGTGAAACTCTAGCTTGTCTTGATCATGTTTGGTTCTGTGGCTAGCTTAGATAGGATTATCTCTTGCTTGTGAAGGTGGGTTTTAGTTAAAACCACCTCTCCCTCATCCTTTTTTTTTTACAACAAACCCGATTATATTAGCAGCAAGCAGCTGCAAGTACCGTTACAGAGTGCAGGTTTACATAATTCAGTGCACCTAGCAATGGGCACTGGTGATCATGGTTGCTGTAAGAGCAAGCAGTCACAAAGGACTGGGTGGTAGTTACAGGTAAAGAGAAAGCCTGTCTAGCCAAAGCATCAGCTCTGGAGTTGAGAGTCCTACTGATTTTGTAGATTTTTACACCTGTACCAGCTGCGAAATTGTCGAAGATCTGAGTGAAAGGTTTCATTCTCCAGTCCGGAGGGTGGTTGTGATCATGAGCATTAAGGAAGTGAACCAACTGACTGCAATCAGACAAAAAGGAAATTTGGGTGAAGTTGAGGTGGGCTGTGGTTAGCTCCTAAAAAAAAGCACTACGCAGAAAAAAGATTCTCCGTCACATCAAACTTGCGATACATGCATGGAGTACTAAATATAGATGAAATTAAAAATTAATTGTACAGCTTGGTTGTACTTTGCGAGACGAACGTTTTGAACCTAATTAGTCAATGATTAAACATTATTTACCAAATAAAGTCAAAACGTGCTACAATACATTTTTCACCCTTTTCCAGGGAACTAAAACACACCCGTGGTCAGCCAGCACTGTTGCCAGGGCCAACGGCGCTGCCTCAGCCATAATGACTGAGTGAGTGATCGACATGGATGCCTTGATGCAGATAGGCACTGGTTGCACCTATGGGCCGAAATTTTTTTGAAAATGTTACTGCAGTAATTTCGTTGTTATTTGAAAAAATATTATCCAATTATGGACTAAGTAGGCTTGAAAGATTCGTCTCGTGAATTTCGTCTAAACTGTGTAATTAGTTTTATTTTTTTATCTATATTTAATACTTCATGCATGTGTCTACATATTGGATGTGACGAGAAATCTGAAAAATTTTGCAAAATTTTTTGGTAACTAAAATGTATTAACAAAAAGTATGCCAATTCCAGCTTTCCTAGGGGGTGATCTGGTGTTGTCGATGCATCGACAAAACATCTGGTTGCTGGTAGGAGTGCCGACACTTGCAATGTGAATCTGTCCGTCTGCCGAACCATCGTGCCTGCATTCATATAGTGCGTACCTTCCGTAGTGTGGTTGAGGTTGGCAGCCTGTGCATGAGCAGTGAACTGGCAGTTCATATTTGGCCGTTGAGGAGGGTGTAGAGGCATGGATCCGGGAGTGGCAACCGACGAGGTGGAGGGCGGCTGGCAATGTGGAAGAGGCGATGCGAAGAACAACAGTTTAAGGTTGATATATATTTTTTAATGTCAAGGTGGATATAATTTGATCGCAGGATACAAGTGTTTGGATCTTCTTCTTTTTTTCATTTTTAACTTATATATTTTTATTTTTCTGAGAAGACCTAAACACGGTTTAGCCGCTACGATTAGTGGTGCGCGTCTGCCGTAAAAACAGCCGAGAAGATATTTTGGCCTCAGTTCTTCTCCTTTTGTTGCATTCCATTTCCATCCAAGACCAGGGAGAAGGAGGAGGAAACGCAAAGGAAAGGAAAAAGGGAAAAAGTGGCAAGGGAAAGGGCAGCACAAGCAACAGCCCCCGTGACCAGGTGATCCTCATGTCACACTCCCCTCACTGACAGCTGGGACGGAGGAGGAGTCTCTCACTCGTCCAGTCAGCTACCACGACCTGCTGCTTTGCTTGGTGGTTGCTGGTCGGTGCTTCTTCCTTCTTCCCTGTTCCCTGTTCGAGTCCAGCACCTCCACTCCAGCCGCAGGAGCTGCCGTGGCTGTGAGCTGCAGGAGCTACCCGACGAGTCCGAGCGACCGCGAGAGACGCACGAGCGATCTGCGTGCGCGCTCCTACGCCTACAAGCTTTCATATTTTACCTCCCATCCTCGGCTGCATCAGCAATCCTCCTCACCCCGCCCGTTTCCTCTACTCTGCAGTGCTGCAGACTGCAGTTGCAGCCCCCCTGCATCTGGCCCGTTGTCCAAGTTAGTGAGCATAGCGACGCGAGGGGCAGGATCCCTCCTGTTCCCCCCATGCCTCCTCTCGCCCTCTCAAGCATCTCCTCCTCCTCCCTCTTCGTCCATCCCCATCCCCAGGTTGGTTGCTGCTCGATTGGGTCGGTCCACCAATCCATCCATCCGTTTCCACCTGATTGCTAGCTCTTGTTGCTCTCCTCCGTCTGCCTCTCCTCGCTAATCAGATCTGGGTGCGGCCCTCCCCTGCTCTCCAGCATCACCTGCTCCCGAGCGTCGCAACAACAAGCGCCCCTTTTTTTTTTCTTCTTTGCAATTGAATTAGTGCTGCTGATACAGAACAACAGCTTTCAGTTGGGAACAATTCGATCCGTTTCTGATTGCTACAGAGGGCCGCACACAGAGTCCTGAACTTTTCCAGGCAAGTTCGTTCAATCAGGGAGGATTCAAAAATGGTTTCCATCCATCTTTCCAGGGAATGGGAATCCCACACCCACAGCACCCGCCTGGGAGTCCTGAAAAATCTCTCGTCGAAATGGTATCTGATCCTTCTCCTTTCTTTGCTTTGCTCTGCTCCAGGTACATACACATGGTGCTAGTGCGGGAGAGGTCCCCAAGCCGTGGCCTTTTTCTTGGCCGGCCCGGAGTCGCCGCCATTTCGGACCAACCAAGGCGGCGCTAAGCTCCTGCTCGCTTTCCTTCCTCTTGGACGCTACCGCAATGCCGCCAGCGTCATTATAAATCGGCAGCGCTAACCACATGGTACGCTAGACTATGCGAAAGTTGCAATCTTTTTCTCGTTTCTCCTCGGCAACTTGCCAATTTGGTCGTCCTTGTTTGCATCAGCAGCAGCGGCGCAGCTGAACTGGACTCACCGGACGATGCTTTGCCCGAGATCCGGATGCTCATCCAGACGGAGACTCCTCCATTCCTCTTCTCCCATCGCCATGCGGATGCGCTGGCTCCCCCTCTTGGCGCTCGCCTCCGCTGCCCCCGCCGCCGGCGAGATGGGGTACGCGCATTGTGGCTGCGAAGGCGGCGGTGGCGGGGGCGGCGGAGGCGGATTCTGGAGCCTGGACAACATCTTCAAGTGGCAGAAGGTGAGCGACCTGCTCATCGCGGCGGCCTACTTCTCCATCCCGCTCGAGATCCTCTACTTTGTCGCGGGGCTCCGCCACCTGCTCCCGTTCCGGTGGGTGCTGGTTCAGTTCGGCGCCTTCATCGTGCTCTGCGGCCTCACCCACCTGCTGGCGGCCTTCACCTACGAGCCCCACCCGTTCATGGTCGTGCTGCTCCTCACCGCCGCCAAGTTCCTCACGGCGCTAGTCTCCTTCCTCACCGCCATCACGCTGCTCACGCTCATCCCGCAGCTGCTGCGCGTCAAGGTTCGCGAGAGCCTGCTCTGGATCAAGGCCCGCGAGCTCGACCGCGAGGTGGTGCTCATGAAGCGCCAGGAGGAGGCCAGCTGGCACGTCCGCATGCTCACCCAGGAGATCCGCCGCTCGCTCGACCGCCACACCGTGCTCTACACCACGCTCATCGAGCTCTCCAGGGTGCTCGCGCTCAACAACTGCGCCGTCTGGATGCCCTCCGAGGACAAGTCCGGAATGTGCCTCACCCACGAGCTCCGCCGGGGCAGCGACGACGACGGCGAGGCCGTCGTCGCCGCGGACGACGCGGACGTCCTCGAGGTCAAGGGCACCGACGGGGTCAAGCTGCTGCCGCCAGACTCGGTCCTTGTGTCCGCCAGCGGCGGCGGCAAAGAGGGGACCGGCACCGTGGCCGCCATTCGGATGCCGATGCTCAAGGTCGCCGACTTCAAGGGTGGAACGCCCGAGGTGATCAAGACGAGCTACGCCGTGCTGGTTCTGGTGCCGCCCAGCGACAGGAACTGGGCGCCGCACGAGCTGGAGATCGTCGAGGTGGTCGCCGATCAGGTGGCCGTGGCGCTCTCGCACGCCTCGCTGCTCGAGGAGTCGCAGGCGATGCGCGACAGGCTGGCCGAGCAGAACCGCGAGCTGCTGCAGGCGAGGCGGGACGCTCTCATGGCGAACGAGGCCAGGGACGCGTTCCAGCGCGTCATGAGCCAGGGAATGCGGAGACCCATCCACTCCATCCAGGGACTGGTGTCCGTGGTGCAGGAGGAGGGCCTGACGTCCGAGCAGAAGCTCGTCGTCGATACTATGGCGCGGACCGCAACCGTCGTTTCGACGCTCATCAACGATGTCATGGAGATGTCCACCGCCAACCAAGAGCGCTTTCCGCTGGAGACGCGGCCATTCCACCTGCACTCCATGATCAGGGATGCCGCCTGTGTTGCCAGGTGTCTCTGTGACTTCAGGGGGTTTGGCTTCGCAGTGCACGTCGAGAACGTGCTGCCAGACCTTGTCATTGGCGACGAGCGGCGGATTTTCCATGTCTTGTTGCACATGGTTGGCAATCTGATTGGTCGGATCAATGCGGGGAACGTCACGTTCCGGGTGCGTGCTGATGATGAGGCGATGGAGGACCAGAGGTGGGATCCATGGAGGCCAAGCTACTCCGGTGGGCACTCGTCAGTCAAGTTTGTGATTGGGGTGAAGAGGCAGCAGAATGCTGACTCGTCAAGCTCGCTTGCACATTTCTTGCGGCGGCCAAGGACCGAGGGGTTTGATCTCAGGCTCAGCTTCAGCATGTGCAGGAAGCTTGTGCAGGTACTTTGAATTGAAACTTGTATGCTGCCCTTTGCATGTTGTGCAGGCAGCAAAGCTTGGAGACATTTCTGTCCAGTCACTAATATTTTGCCTTGTGATGCTCTCTCTCAACAGATGATGCAAGGGAACATCTGGGCAATTCTCGACGGCCAAGGACTCCCGGAGAGCATGACCCTGGTCCTGAGATTCCAGCTTCAACCATCGCTGGCAAACTCCAGCCTCGGAGGATCATTTGATCTGCAATACCCATCGCCATCTAACCAAATAGCCGGGCTGAAGGTTCTGCTCATCGACGACGATGAGATCAACCTAGTCGTGGCGCGGAAGCTCCTGGAGAGGCTAGGCTGCACTGTATCCTCGCTCCCCTCAGGCTCAGGGTTCATGAACTTGGTCGGCCCTTCCTCTGCCTCGTTCCAGCTCGTCATGGTTAACCTCGAGATGTCGACGATTAATCCCCTGGATGCTGCCTCGAGGATCAGGCAGTACAGGAGCTCGCACTGGCCCCTGGTGACGGCCATGACATCGGAGCAGAACGTGTGGGAGAAGTGCGCACAGTCAGGGATCAACGGCGTCCTGAAGAAGCCGCTTGTTCTGCAGGAAGTGAAAGAAGAGCTCACGCGCATTCTTCAGAACACTTGATACTTACTAGCGGGTTCCTTTTCTGCCTGCTAAGAGCTCTGAATTCTGAAGTAGCCAAACATGGCGCTACCATGACTGACAATGAATACGACCCCGCTGTCTAGCATAGCAGAAGAGAAAAAATTACAGGCTATCGGAATGCGATGGCTGTCGAGGGAGGGTTTCTGGTGTCTTGCAGCGCAATTGCTGGAGGATGGCAAATGACGATGTGCCATTGTGAGTCTTTCAGATGGGAATTGCGCCGGCCTGAGAATGTTCATAGAAACTTGGGTGGTGGTATGTAATGGCCAGTAGTGGCAATAATATAAGGCTGAAGTTTTGTAAGTTAGCTAACCTGGTTGTAAGGATCTAAATGGAGGGAGTTCGACAATTGTATTTACCACTACCTTTTAGGAATGGAAGAATGACCCATTCATTCCCCGTATTGCTGCTGGTAACCTGCTGGCGGTACAAGGGTTTCTATGGAATCGTGTAGGATATCTAAAACACGGAAATAGGAAAAAAAACGCAGGATTGGAGTTGTTTGTTAATTGCAATCCTATAGAAATTGGAAATGCAATCCTACAGCATTTGATACAACATAGGAGAAACACATGAATTAGAAGAGAAGGATAGACAGAGAGAAAAGCTTCTATGTTAAACCTCAGGTCAGATTTCCTCCAAAATTTCTATGAATGAAGCCACTTCGTAAGAATTTTGTGGGATTTAAGTATGGCCAATCCTTCGTTTCAAAGGTCTACATAGGGGGGGAAAATCCTTCAACTTTACAATTCTATAAAATTCCTTCGTGAATCCTACGTTTTAGAGAGTGCTTGTATGTGTTGAGACGAACCGCAAACGGTTGGTTCGCTGCTCCAGCACGTAGTTTCAGAGATTGTATGCATCGTTGACTTCAGAGGTGCAGCATCAGCATCAGATGAGACGCGAGCACTGAGCAGAGGAGACATGAGTCTCGAGTTGAGAAGCGGTATGGAATGGATCGAGGTGGTGACGACGACGGATTTGGCAGGTAAGCACGAGGGCCGCGTTATCCGATCGATGATATTCATGCAGACCTCGCATCCATCACATGACACTGATGCAAGGAGTATTTTCCTTCCCATAATCCCATTGCTTGAGCTTTCAGGTAGACCTCACCTCGATTCACATGTAGATTACGATAGGTACAGAGATGGGATGCGTCACCAACCCAGCACCCTGCACAACCCCGGCAGCCAGCCCAGCCCATAATCCGTTGCCTGAGGAAAGTTGACAAGCTGGTCAGTCCAGATACAATGCACTTAAATCGGGCATGTGGGGCCCACCACTCACCTGAAGAAGAAGAAGACCTTTTTTTTTCCAAGTGGACAAGAGAGAGGTGCAGAAGCATCAGGATCTTGCTTCAGTCTTTTGACTGCTGGTGTGCTGTTTCTGAATTCCTATGCCTTTTGCTACTGTTTACTCCACTCTAAAGCCTTGTTTGCAATAAGACTAAGAGTTTTGCTCCCATGGTCCTCTTTAAAAAAGTTATACAGATCTTAAAGCACCGAGATAATTAATTAAAATTAATTTTGTTTTGGATATGGACTGGACCTGGCCCTTTCTGTGTCCAACAACCCAAGCCCAGCCGCTGCCCAAGGCGATGCAATAGCCGTCGGCGGTCCCTCGCGGGCGCTTCGTTGACCGGAGGCCGGTTGCTCGCAAGACGGCGAGCTCGAGGACATCGATGGCCTGCGACCGGAGAGGCAGCGCCGATGGCTGGAAGTCGTTGACGTACGACACCGCCTCGTCGAGGACGTGGTACGCCGCATCGTAGTAGATGCGCAGCTGTATCTTGCTCATCCTGAACTCGTGCTGTCGTCCTCTGTCCCAGACATCGCCGTCGGAAGAACGCGGCAACTGCTTGAGGTCGTATCATGACGGCCCCGGCGGCTTGAACTTCTTCTTCTCGTCGAACTGCTGCACTGCACCTTGATGCTTCCCTTGTGGAACGTGAGCTCGCTCATCACCGATGTCCATGACGGCGATCTCCAGCGGCTCGTCGAACGGCCACGCCTGCCACCGTAGCGGCCACTGCGTCGCAAGCATGGGCAGGGGCTGGGCTTGGGTTGGACAGAAAGGGCTGGGGTCGCCAAAACAAAATTAATTTTAATTAATTATCTCGGTGCTTTAGGATCCGTGTATTTTTTAAAATGAGGACCATGGGATTGAAGAGGATTTTTCACTTGTAGAGGATTCACACGGTAGATAGTTACCTTGTTGGAAATCTACATGATTTTTTAGTATGAAAAATCTGAAGCGCAAGCCCATGGTACCATTGTACTATGTCGCTGAAGCCGGCTGCAGGCTAAATAAATCTATACATTGTACTCCTAGGAATATAATGGAATATATGGTTCATCATTGAGGCCACAAACAAACAACAACTTTTCAACTACAAGGACAAATGCAGTAGGTTCAGCAACCTTTTCCAGAGAACTGGTACAACATCTTTGAATGTTTGAAACTAACATTACTAACTCTGCTATTTTATAAATCCACTTGACTAGCCAGAAAAGGTCCCCAGATCCTCTGAAATCGGACATTTGTCAGCATGTAAGGATATGGTATAAATCTTGGCTGAACTACTGATGAGCTCATGTCATAGTATATGTGGATGCCTGTCCCTTCCTGAATTTGAACGGTTTGAGGTGATGTAGAACTTTTTGTCAGGGGCAAATATTTGAGTTGTTTGATCAGTTGGTTAAAAGATCGAACATCATCAACTCATCATCGGGGAAAAGAAATCTTGGCTGTTGTGACACCATATTGGTGATTAGAATTGCAATTTCAGATGAATCATCATAATTAACTGGATGCATGGGGGGTATATTGTCTTCATAGCTAAACTATAGGAAATAATAATGTATGATACATGAATCGTGAATATAATGTAATGTTTATAGATGAAGCAGTTCGATCTTCTATGCTCTCTGAACCTTTTTTTTCATACTGGCATATGCATGGTTCAGAGTCAGTTTAAATACTCTGAAGTATCCTAGATTAAAAATGTGTGACTCCACACTGCTAGTAGATTTCATAAACAGTTTCCCTCATAATACATGCTTCTCATCGATCAGATGTGTAAGTCAGCAAGAGAACATGCTTATGAACATTATTGAGCACTGAAAAGAGAAATATATAACGATCCATTGATGAGCCTTTAATTTGCTTTCCCTTAAATTTACAGGAAGAAAAAACAATGAAAAATAGTTGTTTTTTTTTTCTTAGGGTGTATCGGTGGCGATCTAGCCTTTGTAGCGATAGTTAGAGTGTGCATGGTTTTGTGCTTTATGTCAAGTTCTTTTTAAATACTCTGTATCATCTGAATGTGATGTCTTTTTTCGAAAACGCGCTTTGCACGTGTTGCTCTGAATGTGATGTCTTGAAAAGTTAATAAGAACTTCCTTTATCGAAAAGTTCTTTTTAGAATATAACTAATGCTAATCATATATTGGTAGCTAGCCATTAACCTCTCTTACAAATTTTCGGCAACTTGCATATATTCCCTAATGTATAGTAGTTAGTCATGTAAACTAGCACAAAATTTCAGATACGCAGGTCGATCATTTTGCACTGAAACACTAGAATATCATTTATTTCTGCGGTCATGGAACATGAGAAATATATACATCCAAACAAACAACAGCCTGAAGAATTAGGAAAGAGCTTACTAGTTCAGAAGCGCCGACTAATCTTCAGTATTGATGCGTATCGTGAATGCATGTATTAGAGAAGCTAATAAAAATTTCCTATGGATCAATGCAAATTGCTCCTTTTAAAGCATGCATTCACAAATCCTGCCAAGAAATCGTCTGTGGTTCTTTCCATAATTAATCCCTTAACTTATCGATCTAAAATCACTCCATTGTTTCGATCTCTTGTACATAATTCGTGCAAAAAAAAAAGTAATCAACTAAGCACTGAGAGGCAGTTAGCTTGATTAGCTAGAAAGAAATGCCTATAATATAAGCCAATAATGAGAAGTTGAGAACCACGCACGGCAATATATATACATACACTGAAAGCATGGAGCTGAATACTCGATCGTGAGGTCATGATCCTGCACCTCCAAGCCTGAGCTCCAAGTCCAGCTCCTCCCCTCCATCCCCCTCCTCGGCGATGGCGAAGTAGCGATCTTCTCGTACATCTCCGGCGGCCGCGCCACTGCCACGGCCGGCAGCGCAGCAGTCACCGCGGCCGAACAGAGGCAGCAGCTCGTGCGGCTTCCGTTGGGCGTGCAACGCGGCCGCACCGCCAGCCGCCGGCCGAGTCGAAGCCTGTTGGGCGAACGCCGGAACGGGCGTCGTCGACGTCGTCATCGTCGAGCACGGCTGCTGGTCGTAGTCGTAGACACTGGCGGCGCTGCTTCCCGCTGCGGCGCCGGCGGACACTGCTGCTGGTCTGCCCCTGTGCCGACGGTGGACGTTCATGTGGCCGCCGAGCGCCTGCGCCGTCGGGAAACCCCTCCTGCAGAAAGTGCACTTGTACGGCTGCCTTGTTCCCTCGTCGTCGTCGTCGCCGCCGATGGCGCGCTGCTGCTGCTTCGGCAGATCCTTGTCGTCGTCGGCCTCGCAGCTCGGGGACGACGACGATGGTGACGCCCGTGCACCTGCACCCTCGTCGTCCTTCCTCTCTGGCCCCAACTCCATGCGCTTGTGATGATCAGGTTGTCAGAATGGACAGTAGAGTCCGGAGCAAGGTAGGGTTTAGCTACCTAGCTAGGCTTGGTAATAATCTCTGAGGCTGCTACCTCGCTCTGCCGTCGTGGAGACGACGACACGAGCAAGCAAAAGCTACTTGCTGGTTGGGGCCGGCCGGCTGAGGATCTAGTCTATCTGGTCATCAGATGCGAATGCGATGCAAATGGCGCATATATATGATATGGTCAAACACGACAAAGAAACGCAAGACGGTGAGTATGATAATGGGGAGCTTAGTGTACATTGATGTGTGTGTTACTCTTATTAATGCTTCTTCTCGTCATTCTGCCGGCCTCAAGCCCTAATAAACTGTTGTTATCCCTACTTCTTTTGCAGTGAATTCAAGATTTCAAGGAGTTTTTTTTATTTTGTAAAGAAAAAAATGGACTTGTTTATATTATAGTGAAATCAATCAAGTTGTTCGGCTTGGCCTGCAGCTGGACTTGTTCTGAAACCAGCTCTTTGTAAGCTTGCGCTTGGATTTTATAGCTTGGAGAAAAATGCTTCGTCTTATGGCTTGACTTGTTGTTTTCTAAAAAAAACCATATGTATGGCACTCATTCTATTTGCAATAACAATTATTGATGTGGAATTTAAGATAAGAAGGAAACAAACTATAGCATACGTCCTCGGTCCCACAAAAAATGACATTCTCGTTTTCCGAGAAGTCAAATATTTTAAGCTTTGACTAAATATATGTAAAAAAAACTAATATTTATGATACATAATTAGCATTATTGGATAAATTATTGAATATATTTTTATAATAAAATTATTTATATATAAATGTTACTAATATTTTATATAAATTTAGTCAAAGTTAAAAAAAAATTGACAATCACGAATCCCATAATGTCATTCTATTTGGGACTAAGGCCTGGTTTAGATTCCAGAATTCACCCCTAAATTTTACTATGCAAAAAGAAGATTCCCCATCATATCAAAATGTCGGCACATATATGGAATACTAAATATAGATGAAATAAAAAACTAATTGCACAGTTTTGTTGTACTTTGCGAGACGAACATTTAGAGCCTAATTAATCAAGATTTGGACAATTATTACCACATAAAAACAAATTGCTACAGTGTGACGTGACATACGCTATGCAAAATTTGTCTCCCAATTTTGACATCTAAACAAGGCGTAAGGGAGTAATCCTAGAGATATATTATTTGGGCTCTGTATCCAATGTCTTAGGGTTCTTATGTTTACGATTGATGATTTTGCACACGAAGATTGTCCTGCCCCGGCCAATGGGCAATGGCTATATCATTCAGTCTCGTCAGTGTCAGAAGTTGTTTCAAACCGACCTTCCACGCACGCGGCTCAGACGGAGTGGAATTGTGCTAGTTTGCATGTGTCCAAAGGAGAGGTGGTGGATCGACACCGGGCGACCATGGCCCAGGTCGATTGACCTGACACTGGTGGCTGGGCCCTCCCTGCTTCACGTGGTGGCTCCTCTGTGGGTACACGATGTGTGTATGAAGTTTGATCACAATTGGAGCACCAACGTTCTAGATGTGGGCCCATAGATCAGTGTGAGCATCCAATCGGACCGTAGATCACCAAACCAACTCGAATCAATTGTGGGTGATCTTTGGAGTTGTGTTTCTTCAGTTGGGATGGGCCGATGGATTGATGGCCAGTGGGCCAGAGCCCACTTCGGGCGACCCCCCCTATGGGCCCACTTTAGCCCATATTTTGCACATGGCCTCCTACCATGGTTAGTTTCACAAATAACATGGTACAGACTTTATTTCAGAGATATTGACGGTCAAAATTAGGGTTTAGTGAACGTCAACGACTCCCCGAAGCTAAGATCGAGCAAAGCTTAGGACTTAGGTAAAAAAAGGATCAGGAGTTGCTACCATGATTTACATCCTACATGTAACTTGCAAGCAACGCGATATTCTTCTTTGAATCGAACTGGAATTTACCTTTGGCATTCACAAACAACGATGAGACAGAGAAATTCTAGTAGCTCTCTTGAGGCTTGATTTGAAGAGATACAGTACAGATACCGAGTGGACAGAACAGTTTCAGTTTCCTGGTATGCTGCTGGGGATGCTAAAACCGAGCTATTCTTTTCTCGCAGGCGCCAGTTGGGGGAAAAAACACTGAAACCGCAAGATGCTTGGATTTGGAGTTCTATCATCTGTTCTACTACTATTAGAGCACAAAAGGGAATGGCTGAATAAATATCTAGGTGACAGCAGCTTGTAATTTTTCAAAAAAAAAAAAACAAGGCACGGGGAATGGCTGAATAAATATCTAGGTAACAGCAGCTTGTAATTTTTCAAAAAAACAAGGCACGAGGAATGGCTGAATAAATATCTAGGTGCAGTGCAGGTGTTTAAATTCAGGTACAGGTGTTGAATGCAAACTGTGAGTTACAGGTATTGGATGCAAATTGCTGTCCAATGTTGCAACTTGCAAGTAGCAACAGATACCAAAACTGAAGATATATCATATATGGAAGCATGAACCTGTGTGCATTTTCTGAACTGAAGCTGCAAACTTAAGAGCAGAGTTCAGCTTGGTGGATTGCAAGATGTGAGAATTGGGGATGGAGATGCGATCAGTTGGTCCTAGGTTCACGTGGAGTTCATCAATACAGATAAGAGACAGTGACTGATCCTGTTGTAATGTCTGTACAAACAAAATGCATCACCCTAAAACTAAATTAAAAAGAAAATAAAGTCATTTCCTACTCCCTACATGATTTCATAACCAAGCTTGGAGATAGAACCCTACAAGAATAACTAGAACCCCTTGGTGAACCCTTTCAGACAATGATAGAACTGTTCTAAAATAAGAACAATCATATGGATTCCAACGCTTAGCATCAGATGAACACAGTCGAGAAGGAGAAATGTAGCAAAAGAAAAGATGTTCCAGTGTATATTTACATCAAACTTAAGTGTCAGTCAAACCAAATGAGTTAGCAGCTAGCTAGTAGCAGGATTCATGACCTTGGAACGATCAGATCCTCGAGAGGTCGCCGCTGCTGTCGGCGCTGCTGGCGGTGGTGGCTCGGTCGGAGAACTGCGGCGTGACATCGGCGGCGAGCATGTCCCGGTACGTCTTCCTGATGGCCCAGAGCGCCCTGCAGCAGTCGCTCATGGCGGGCCTGTCCGGTCGGACGGGTCCCATGCACCGGAACGCGAGCTCCAGCACCATCTCCAGCGCCCGTTCAGTGGCGGGCGTGCGGGCGAGTTGCGGGTCCAGCACGTCGGCGGAGGCGCCGCCGATGAACCTGCCCATGGCCCAGCGCGCGGTGAGGCGCTCCTGTTAGGATGATCTCAGAGGCCCAGCCCAACGGCTGGGGCCCCGTTGCCCCTGGATCGCGCCCTGATCGGGGGCGCCCAACCGTTCCATGGTTGGTGGGCCCCCGACGCGCTGCGCTATATAAAGGGAGTGGGGGCCGCAGGCTCGCGACACGAGGTTCACCGTGCCCCAAACCCCACTCTACAACCCTAGGCCATCCGATCGGCTCGCGCAGTGGCGTCGGGAAGCACCACCGCGCCGCCATCTCTCCACTGTCGCACCACAGTTCCCGGACAACGCCGGTGGAGGCCCGAAGGAAGGCGTGATCTACTTCACCGACACATCTACGCCATGGACACCTCCGGATCCGCTTCCTCCAACGACGGTTCAACTTCTAAAACCCTAGATCTACCTCATAGTACATCACAGTTTGTTCTCTTTGTATCCCGATTCCCGTTCGCGCTACTAGTCATAGATCCTAGCAAGTTTATCAAAGTCTATCAATGGTATCGGCCGATCTAGTAGTAGATCGGGCTCGGGAATCTTCTAGAACAAACAGCAAGTAACTAGAAAGGGGGTTTTTTCTTTTTCAAACCCTAACCCTAGCTAGCGCAAGAACACGGAACCCTAACCCTAAAAGCAAAGAGGAAGGGCCGGGGGGGATCCATGCACTTACCTTTTGCCGCGGTCCTCCCCGCACCGCCGCCAGGTCGCTGACGTCCGGGACAAGCACAGAGACCGGCCGGGGGGATTCCACGCCGCCGCGCGGCCCTCCGTAATCGGCCATCCAGTGAGACAACCGCGCTCGGGCACCGCGCTCGAAAACCCTAGACGGCGGCGCGCTCCACCATCGGAGAGCGCGCGCACCGGCCAGGGCCCTCGGGGCGGCGCCGTCCTCCTCTCCGGCCGCCGCAGGGAGCTCGGACTCTCTTGGTTTTCGGTGGGGTGAGAGAGGAGAAGCAAGGCTAGAGAGAGAAGAAAACGGTGAGAATGAGTTAGGGTTTTTCGTCCGGCGGCCGCATCCACGTTTTTGTTCACGCGACTTCGCCGGAGAACCGTCGGATGAAATCCAACGGCTCTCGGCTGCTGGACCCGAGCTCAGCCCAGGCGGGTTTCGGCGCTGGGCCGAATGCACGCCGCCGGCCCAGGTTGCGGCCTGATTTGCACAGCGAGCTCTGGACGTGGGCCACATTCACGTTATACGGGCCGAGCCCAATCAGCCGCAAAAAGAAAAGAAAAAAAAGAGAGAGAGAGAGGCGCTGCTGGGCCAGCGCCCAGCCAGCCCAAATCTCCCGAGCTGGGCCGCAAACGGCCATGGGCCAAACTGGTTTGCTGCGGCCTGATCAAGCACAGTAAATTTTTTTTTTCATTTTCCTTTTTTATTTTTCAGAAGCATTTAATATTTATTTTGCCCAGTTATTAATCTCTAATTAATTGCACCAACGTGTTTATTACTTAGAGAGCAAAGTCAGCAAGTTATGCTTCTGAAAAATAGCAAGTTAATTCAAGTTTTCCGCTGCGCAAGCTCTAATATTTTATGCATTTATTCTATTCTGCCCAACGGTGATTAGAATTTATGTAAAGGGTCAATTTTTGTATATCTTGATTTTGACCAACGTTAAATTAAGATATGCAATTATTTTTTCCTAGATTTACTATTCATGTCCTCACTATTTTATTATGTTTAATTTCAGACCAAGCTCTCAATGCGATGCACTTTATTAGTGCAATCCCAAAGCTGACGGGACAGAACTATGTTCTGTGGCGAGAAGAACTTGATGCTGCTCTAGCACTTGCAGAGATAGATTTGGCTCTTCAGGAGCCAAAACCCACTGAGCCAGAGGAGCCCGAAAGGGTCCAAAATGAGACCGATGAAGTTTTTGCTAATCGGAAGCGAGACTATGCTCCCATTAGAGCAAAGTATGATCTTGAAAAATACAAGTGGGAAAAATCAAACCGCAAGTGCAAGATTGTCATCAAGAAAACCATCACAGAGGGCCTAAGAGGTGCCATCCCAGAATGTGAAACAGCAAAAGAATATCTTGAGAAAGTGAAGAATCAGTTCACTGGTTCCACCAAAGCTCATGCTTCCACACTGATCCAGAAACTCACTAACATGAAGTTCACAGGTGGAAGTGTGAGAGAGCACATTCTGAGCATGAGCACCATGGCAGCTAAGTTAGACAAGCTAAAGATGCCCCTGGCAGATGGTTTCATCATTCACTTAGCTCTAAACTCCCTTCCCAAAGAGTACGAGACATTTGTTGTCAATTACAATACACAGCCAGAGGATTGGGATTTAGAGAAGGTGATTGCAATGTGTGTACAAGAAGAAGAAAGGCTAAAGAATGCAAATGGTGGTTCTGTGAACTTTGTCAAAGGAAAGAACAAGAAGCCATTCTACAACAAGAAAGCTCCAGATGCCTCCACCTCTCATAACAAGGGAGGAAACTCTTCACAGCACAAAGCACAGCCAAAACAAGACAACCAGCAGAAGCAGGAGGACCCGGATCGCTGTAGATGGTGCAATGAGACAGGGCATTGGAAGCACGACTGCCCTAAGTTCATGAGACACTGCCTAGTCAAGGGTGAGGACATTATAACTTTTGTTGATGAATCCTTATATCTAAGTTATGCTAGATCCACATGGTGGATTGACTCAGGTGCAACTGTTCATGTTGCTAACTCTTTGCAGGGATTCAATGGAGGGAGAACCCTTCAAAGAGGAGAAAGACAGATTAAGGTGGCCACTGGTGTTGAAGCTGAAGTTCGAGCTATAGGAAATTTATCTCTAGACTTAGCTAGTGGCTTCACACTTCAGCTGCATGATGTTCTTTATGTTCCCTCTTTAGCCAGGAATTTGATTTCAGTATCATGTTTGTCAGACTATGGTTTTGATTGTCATTTTAGCAAGAACAATTGCAAGTTACAATTAAATAATCAGTGTGTGGGTCTTGCTTTCCGACAAGACAAACTTTATTTATTATCTACGTCTGAGAATGTGAATGCTGAATGTAACAATGCTGAGAATGCAATACCCGCAGATGCTAGCAAGAAAAGGAAAAGAATTGATTCCTCATCGAAATTATGGCACTGTCGTTTAGGCCATATTTCGAGGGGGAGAATAGAACGCTTAGTCAAAGAATCAATACTCCCACCACTAGAACTCTCAGAGTTAGAGCAATGCGTTGATTGCATTAAAGGTAAGTTAGCAAAGAACATAAAGAAAGGCGCTAAGCGAAGCACGGGAGTACTAGAATTGATCCACACAGACATCTGTGGACCTTTTCCAGTAACATCTGTGGATGGTTTTGATTCCTTCATCACATTCACAGATGACTACTCTCGTTTTGGATATATATATCCAATCAAAGAACGTTCAGAAGCTTTAGACAAGTTTAAGATATTCAAGGCTGAGGTTGAAAATCAACTAGACAGAAAAATCAAAGTAGTGAGATCTGACCGTGGGGGGGAGTACTACGGTCGACATACCCCTTATGGACAAGTTCCTGGACCTTTTGCAAGGTTCTTACAGGAAAATGGCATAGTAGCCCAGTATTCAATGCCGGGCGACCCACAGCAAAATGGAGTAGCAGAAAGGCGTAACCGTACTCTGATGGATATGGTGCGCAGCATGATGAGTTATTCCACTCTGCCACTGAGTTTGTGGATGGAGGCCTTAAAAACCGCCATTCACATTCTCAACAGAGTTCCGAGCAAGTCAGTACTTAAAACACCGTATGAGTTGTGGACCGGCAGGAAGCCCTCAGTCAACCATCTGCGTGTCTGGGGGAGCCCTGCTGAAGCAAAAGTATTTAACCCGAACATAGGAAAGCTAGACCCCAAAACAGTAAGTTGCCATTTCATTGGCTATCCAGAAAAGTCCAAAGGTTATCGTTTTTACTGCCCTGGTAGACATACCAAGTTTGTGGAAACGAGACACGCTAGTTTTCTAGAAGATCAGATGATCAGGGGGAGCAAGACAGCGCGAGAAATCACCCTTGAAGAGAAGCGGGTGTTCGTGCCCATCCCTATGGTGCAGGAACCCTACTTCACGCTGCCTGTTGTTGTTGGACCTACGCAAGTGGTGACAACACCTGCTGTAATTTCGCCCACGGCTAATTCGGAACCTGTCCTTCAGGAACCGAATGAACCCATAGTTGATGAACAGCAGCCCCAGCAAGATCAGCCTCAAGAACAAGAAATGCCAGTAGCAGAACCTTCTGGCAGACCTCAAAGAGTGAGAAAGTCTCCTATTCCAGATGACTATATAGTCTATGAATGCGAAGAAGTTCAGATGGAGGATGAACCTACCTCATTTGAAGAAGCCATGAGGAGCACTGAAGCATCTAAGTGGCAAGAAGCCATGGAAGATGAATTAAAGTCCATGAGTACCAATAAAGTTTGGGACCTAGAGGAAATTCCTGAAGGAGCCAAAACAGTAGGCTGTAAATGGGTCTACAAAGTGAAACGTGACTCCAAAGGGAACATAGAAAGGTATAAAGCAAGACTGGTAGCAAAAGGTTTTACTCAGCGAGAAGGGATAGATTACAATGAAACGTTCTCTCCCGTCTCGAGCAAGGACTCCTTTAGAATCATAATGGCCCTAGTGGCACATTTTGATCTAGAATTACATCAGATGGATGTGAAGACAGCGTTTCTCAATGGGGATCTAGAAGAAAGAGTGTATATGGCACAACCGAAAGGTTTTGCTGTGACAGGCAAGGAAAGAATGGGTTGTCGCCTGAAGAAGTCCATTTATGGATTAAAGCAAGCATCCAGACAGTGGTATTTGAAATTTGATAAGACAATCAGGAAGTTTGGGTTTAAAGAGAATGTTGAGGACAATTGCGTGTATGCAAAGTTTAAGAATGGGAAATATATTTTCCTAGTACTGTATGTAGATGACATTCTACTAGCAAGTAGTGATGTCACTCTGCTACAGGAAACCAAGAGATTTTTGTCCTCAAATTTTGATATGAAGGATTTAGGTGAAGCTTCTTTTGTCTTGGGCATAAAGATTCACCGAGATAGAAACCGAGGGGTATTAGGATTGTCCCAAGAGGCATATATAGAGAAAATATTGAAGAAATTCAATATGCATAAGTGTAGACCATCACCTGCTCCTATTGTAAAAGGTGACAAGTATGGGGAACATCAATGTCCCAAGAGCAAGTTCGAGCGCGATCGCATGCAAGCCGTTCCATACGCTTCAGCTGTCGGAAGCTTACAGTATGCTCAAGTGTGCACACGCCCAGATCTGGCCTTTGTGACTGGGCTGCTTGGCAGATATCAAAGTAATCCAGGTATGGAACACTGGAATTTAGTAAAGAAGGTCTTAAGATACTTGCAAGGTACAAAAGGGCTCATGCTAACCTACAGAAGATCTGATGATCTACAAATAGTAGGATATTCAGATTCTGATTACGCGGGAGATGATAGAAAGTCTACCTCAGGGTATATATTCACTCTCGCGCAAGGAGCCATATCATGGAAAAGCTCAAAACAAACAATAGTCACTGCATCGTCCACAATGTATGCTGAGTTCATTGCTTGTTATGAGGCATCGGGACAGGTGAATTGGCTTAAGAAATTTATACCCAGTTTGAAGGTGGTCGACAGCATCGATAAACCACTAAAGTTGTATTGTGATAACGAGCCAGCAGTGTTGTACGCTCACAACAATAAGTCAAGCAATGCCGCCAAGCACATTGACATAAAATATTATGTTGTGAAGGATAAAATCCGGGATCATGTCATAAGTCTTGAACATATAGGCACAGAAAAGATGTTAGCGGATCCGCTTACGAAAGGCTTACCGCCCAATGTGTTCAGAGAACACGTAGCCGGCATGGGTTTGAAGGAAGGCCTGTGATTCCTGGATAAGTAAGAGGGCCCAAGGCGAGAATCTACCACTGAACAGAAAAGTGTCTGTGGCTGTGTAATCTAATGGTAATAACTGTTATGATGAAACATGCTCAATACACTAATTTGTGATGGGGTGGGTTAACAAAGTGAGAAAGCAGAGATGAGATCAAGGGGGAGAATGTTAGGATGATCTCAGAGGCCCAGCCCAACGGCTGGGGCCCCGTTGCCCCTGGATCGCGCCCTGATCGGGGGCGCCCAACCGTTCCATGGTTGGTGGGCCCCCGACGCGCTGCGCTATATAAAGGGAGTGGGGGCCGCAGGCTCGCGACACGAGGTTCACCGTGCCCCAAACCCCACTCTACAACCCTAGGCCATCCGATCGGCTCGCGCAGTGGCGTCGGGAAGCACCACCGCGCCGCCATCTCTCCACTGTCGCACCACAGTTCCCGGACAACGCCGGTGGAGGCCCGAAGGAAGGCGTGATCTACTTCACCGACACATCTACGCCATGGACACCTCCGGATCCGCTCCCTCCAACGACGGTTCAACTTCTAAAACCCTAGATCTACCTCATAGTACATCACAGTTTGTTCTCTTTGTATCCCGATTCCCGTTCGCGCTACTAGTCATAGATCCTAGCAAGTTTATCAAAGTCTATCAGCTCCTTCATCTCGCGCTTGGTCTCGATGGGGCGGCGCGCCGAGGCGAGCTCCACGAGGAGCACGCCGAAGGAGTAGACGTCGCTGCGGTCCGTGAGCTGGCACGTCTTGAGGTACTCCGGGTCCAGGTACCCCGCCGTGCCCTTCACCTGGGTGGTGACGTGCGTGGCGCCCAGGCCGGCGCCGAGGCGCGCGAAGCCGAAGTCGGCCACCTTGGCGCGCAGCGAGTCGGTGAGGAGGATGTTGGAGGACTTGATGTCGCGGTGGATGATGGGGTGGTCGGAGTACATGTGCAGGTACGTGACGGCGTGCGCGACGTCGATGGCGATGTCCAGCCGCGTCCCGAAGTCCAGGGACCGCCCGTTCAACCCTGCTTGGTTTCATGGTCTGGTTGGTTGGTTGCGAGGTGAGCAGAGCAGAGCAGGAATGGCTGGTGGTAGCTTACTGTCGAGGTGCTCCCGGAGGGTGCCGTTGGGGACGTACTCGACGACGACGATGCGCTCCTCGCCGCACTCCATGTAGCCGTAGAAGCGAACAAGGCTCTGGTGCTCGATGCGCGCCATGATCTTGATCTCGCTCCGGAACTCCACGTCCACGTGAGGGTTCTGCATCCGCTGCGATCATTCATCCATGCCGGAATTTAAATTCATCCATCGGTTCAGCAAAAAGAATCTGCAGGGAATTGAGAGTTGAAGAGAGCAGCAGGCAGCGTGGTGGATTGACTGACCATCTTGGCGCGCTTGACGGCGACGACGGTGCCGTCGGGGAGGACGCCCTTGTAGACGGCGCCGAAGCCGCCCTGCCCGATCTTGAGCGCCGGCGAGAAGTTGTTGGTGGCGGTGAGGATCTCGTCGATGGAGAAGACGGAGCTCTGGAACGACGGCCGGTGCTCCCTGCCGCTGCCGTGGCCGCCGCCGCTGTACAGCCCGCGCGCAGAGGTCTTCGTCCCGGCGTACCCCGGCACTGCCGCCATGGACCACGACCATCAACATCATCACGTAATTGATTGAAGAGCGAGAATGGACGGCAACGATTAAGGGCACAAGTTGCTCGGCCATGGCGAAGGGCACGGAGGTGGGGAGAGTTGAAGTTGACTTACAAGGCGGCTTCTTGGCCCCGGCGTCCCCCGCCGGCGCGGCGTCCCTGCTCCACCGCTTCATGGACGCGGACGCGGACGCGGACGACGACGAGGAGGACGCGGTGGAGAGCGAGCTGAACCACACCCCGATGGAGCGGAACAGGGACCTCAAGGACGACGACGAGGAGGAGCTGCTCCTGCGGCCACGGCCTCCGCCGCTGTCGGACAGCGGGCGCGACCACGCCGGACTCAGCGGCCACCGCTCGTGCTCCGGCTTCCGCCTCCCTGACCCCGACCCCGACGACGACGACGGGGCCAGGCTCCCGCGGCGGTCGCGCCCGGCCATGCTCCGCGGCCCGCAGTGGTTGGTCGGCAGACGCTGTCGCGTGTCGCGCCGAGCTCTGCCGCTCGCGCAGCTATACAATTATAATCCACGGCGAAGCTTTGGTCGTGGCGCGCGACCGTGTCCAGGGTCAAGGCCGGAGCTGCGGCGGGGCGGGGCCCGTGTGCCAGCGGGAGGACGAGTGGCCTGACCTGGCAAACGACCTGTCCCGGTAGGCGAGACCGCGAGGGAGCTCTGCGCGACGACGAGGCGGTGGCGACTCCTTCTTCCTCGCGGACTCTGCAGCAACAGCAGCCAGCAGCAGGGCAGCGGCGGCATTTATTCCGAAAAGAACCGCAAGCGACCTGCTACTGCAATTTTCGTGGCGTCATGGCTTGGCCTGATCAACCCCACCCTACCAACCATGGCGAAGTCGTTTTCTTGGAACAATTCCATCTCGCTTCTCGCTTTGGAAGCAAAACACACAGACACACACACACACACATACTACGCGGGATTCATGTTATGTAATGCGTACAATAGGCAGGACCTGTTCTATCTGCCACGGTGGTCAGCCAAAGCGACACCGGCTGAAAACATACCGCTAGCGGATCAAACTATGCCAAGCCATATATTTTATATACTTGCATGCTTCGCCTTCTTTATAGACGTGCTCCTACAGATCCGTCCGTGAAAAAAATGCTTTTCAATTCAAGCATAGCAGCCCGGACAGAACGGCCATGCGTCGCTTTAGAAGCAAGGACAAGCGAAGAAATTCCCTGGACTAATAAAAATGTATGGAGGATGTACCGTACAAGAAGTTCTAGCAATTTGGATTGCTCAAAGGAACCATACATACATATGCTACAAGCCTAGAACCTGCTTTGTACCTGTCACCATTTCGGACTGACTGTACAGATGAGCCTTATGCTAGAATCAGCATTTCCCTGTCACTTGCCCAGCGCATGATGGATAATCCACACAGACACTGACCCACTCTGAGAAACCGGATCGAAAAAGGAAGAACACACGCACACCACAAACTCACAACAAACCATGAGGAAGAACAGGGAGCAAATCTCAGGGTTTTCACCTTTAACAGGCACTTTCTGTAACCCGCCTGCTGTCATTCATAAACAGCAAGGATCCACACCCCAAGGTAAAGACGACTCTAGCACATTTCATGTCATTTTTTCTTCTATAAATTACTTTTACCAAAACTCAACCTACTAGCATCTCCACCAGACGTCCAGACCAGACCAGAATTGAACAAAATCAAAGAGCAGAGTAGTTGCTACTTTTACTTCCCCCCACCAAAGAATCCTAGCGTCAAGCCAGCTCAACGGGCACCGCCACTGCAGGGCCGCCAAGAATGGATCCACCACGGTCAACAATGCTATGTGTACATCTCATCTATCAGAGTTACCTGCAAGAGACAGTTACATATCAAGCTTTTAGAAGGAAAGAAAAAAAAAACAAATAACCCCCCTCTGCTGTGGTAGCGTGTTTCAACTGAAACCGTGCAGTCTTTCGACTGAATTAAACTGCTGTGCTAACCTGGTCACAAACTGGGCATGTCTCGCTTCTCTCCATCCATTCAAGTATGCAACAGAGATGGAAATGATGCTCGCATTTGGTCACTGAACGGGGATTTTCTTCATCATATTCTGGTGGAAGGGCAGACAAAGCTTATAATTGAAGTCTTCTGGTTTGGAAAATTCAGAATGGCATCATCAGCCGATGCAGCAGTCCAAATCACCATTCATAACAGGCAACAAAGAATTTCAACAGGCACCAAACCATTTGCATTGGTTCCATTATATATGCATCTACCAACTACTGAACTGCTAGAGCATATCATACATGCGGAGAATGCAAATACATTAAGAAATGATGGAAATACATATTACATCTATCAAAGACAATTCACAGCAGCAGCAGTTGTTTAACTACCTAGTTCAGAAATGCAATTCACTTCATGTCTCATCCAACTGAATGCATATCCACAGATGAGAGTTAAGAATAGTAATTTACTTATATTTCAACTGAAAGGACCACTAGCATTCCAAAATTCTTAAGCCTAGTAACAAGAAGAATGCAGGACTATAGTAAAAGTAGTGAGTACATGTGAATCAAGTTCCACAAGTTAAAAAGTGACCGGGTAAAGATACCATTCAACAATACGGTATTTTAGTAGTACATGTGAATCAAGTTCCACAAGTTAAAAAGTGACCGGGTAAAGATACTATTCAACAATACAGTATTTCAGCTCTAATCCTGGCATGTCAATGTAAAATGTTCCTGTTCTGACGATCATAAGAAACAAACCTTCAAGACAGATTGGACAAACATCCTCCTCATCAGCCTTATCCTCAGGGGCACCTTTTTCGCATGACTCAAATTCATCCACTTTTGGGGACTGCTGCCCGTCAGTTTTGATTTTAATGTCTGGCTTCTCCAAATCTGCACATGAATTTGAAATCAGTAATCATTAGAGGTTAATTATCATCAATCATGCTCACAGCTAGTCAAATATTTTCTTTACCAGGATTTTGTGCAACTGCAAAGCAAACATCATAAGGCAAAGGTGCAGGTGGTGCTCGGTAAGTGTCAAGAGAGGATGTATCAAGATTTGTGTCAACTGCAACTATAGCAGGAGTTGGAGATGGTCCACCAACAGCTGAAGACAAGGGTTCATGCTCCTCAGGATTTTGTCGATGCTGAATAATGCAAAAGGAAAGTTAATTCTGCAGCACTAAAGATTAGATGCAAACACAAAGCTAGTGCTGAGTCAGCTTCAGTCATGTTCTTTCCTTTCTCCCTTTTTTGCATATGAAAGTGACCGTCACATAAGGTATATTAAAGCAACTGTGACATTATTGGCATGTTTTGTATTTCTGATTACCAAGGACTGATAAGAACAACAGAGAGATTCACATTACAAGTAAAATAATTCCTTCTGTTGCATCAAAACTTCTATACAGATACAGGTATAAATTCCTTCTGTTGCATCAAAACTTCTATACAGATACAGCTGCTCAGCTTCTAGCATTGTGACTTGTGAGACATGGTAGAAACCAGGTTATCGTTGCAGTTAAGGGTAAGGGTGACAAAAAATACTTGCTAAGGATTGGGGGAATCTTTTGACATGAAAAGTAAGACAAAGCAGGTTATACATACATAGATATGCACTGGTGCTCTATCTGACTCAGACGCCCTTGATGAACAGCAGCAGCAGGCACCCATTGTATCCTGAATGAAATGCTTACTCCAAACTATCCTCTAGCTTCCTTAAAACCCAAAGTTCTGTTGTTCATATCCCTGCAAAGAGAAATCTTTTGCTGATGTAAGAAGGACTGGAAATCACATGATAAATATAAATGGTGCAGAGAGAGCTTAACATGCAACAATATCTAAGTAGTACTATCATGGAAATGATTCTTAATATCACGGAATAAACTGCGGCCTGTTAGGTTATGATCTCCCTGTCATTAGGCCCAACGGTCTAATGGGCCTTGTTCTCGCGCCCTGATCGGGGGCGCCCAACCCAATATGGTTGGTGGGCCCCCGTCGCACAGCGCTATATATAGGAGGTGGGGGCCGGGGCTCAAGGCACGAGGTTTGCTGCAGCCACTTCCCCACCGACATCCTAACCCTAATCCCGATCAGAGAAGGGGCGCTGCCAGCGACGGGAAGCCGCCACCGACAATGGCTCCTCCGGCGAACGACTCCAACATCGGCACCTCCTCCGGATCGGCCGCTGCTGCTCCTACCGATGGTTTGCGAATCCACGCTCTACCGTTTCCTTTTCTCTTCACTGTTGTGTGGTAGATATTATATTAGGACGTACTGTGAATCTTTTTTGACCATTTCATACAATGAATTTGTACCCGATCTGACGAACCTATGAACTACGAAACTCAAACATTGGTACCGGAGCCACGGTATATGAACCGAGAACCAAGATCGGGATACAATCAAACGAAATACACGAAAATGGACTATCGATTCGGAACCTTTTCTTTCGGATCAGTAAGAAATCGATGAACCCTTAACCGAATCACGACGAAACCCTAGATGATCCCTAACGTTGTGGATCGGGGAAAACTGGCCGCGGCCACAGAGCGGTCGTCGTGGGCGCGGCTGCACGCGGGGAAGGTGGAAAGAAGACCACCATCGGTGGTAAGCCACTGCTCGGCCGAGTTTTGGACTTGACGACGTGGCACGAAATCCGAGGCACCACCCACACGGCATCTTGACGGCGGCGCGCTCAACCCCGGAGGGGAACGCGCACGCCGGCAAGGGCCGTGCGGTGGCGCCAACTTTCTCCATCAAAACCGGGCCATGGTGGCCGGTGCTCGTCTGCCGAGCGCGCGCTACTCTGGAGACCGAAGGGAAGGGAAGAGAGAAAGGCCGGAGGCCGTGCGGCGGTGCCGGCACCCGAGCCATGGCCGGCGGCAATGCTGGAATGGGAGGAGCGGCCACCAGCGGCTCCCTACCCGGCCTATGGTGACCGGCGGCCATGAAGGAAGAAAGAAGAAAGTGAAATGAGAAATTAGGGTTTCTGAGACAAGAGCCGGCGGCCAAGCCGTTTTGTTGAACCGAAACAGAAGGACGACCGTTGGATCAAGAAATGGACGGCTCAGATCTACCGTCGGTAAGCTGGGCCGAATGGAGCCCAGGCGCGCGCGCGCATCGGGCTAATTTCCCGGCCCAGGCCCAGGTTGCGGCCTGGGCACGGTGTCCACGGGCCGTTTCCAGCCGAGCTGGGCCGCCGAAATAGAAAAGCCCGTCATTTTTTTTTCTGCTGAGCTCGCGTCCGTGTGTGGGCCGCCTGGCCAGGCCGAGCCACCCGTGGGCCGACTGTGCTGGCTGGGCCGCACGCCTGTGACAAGAGCCTACGGGCCAAAAGATGAAGAAAACGAATTTCGTTTTATTTTTTTCCAGAAGTAATACCGTGACATGAATTGATGAATATTTGAATGAATTTGAATGAAATTTTGATAAGAATTTTCGTGCAAATTTGTCCAACGACGTTTTTGCTCAGAAATAATGAAATTTTTTTTTTTGGTGCTTCTGGAAAATAATATTATGAGAATTTTATTATTGTTTCCGCTGCGTACTTGATATATTTATTTTCATTATCAAATTCGAACCAACGGGAGAATTTGGTTTTGAAAAATGAATAATAATTGAAGATGAATTATAGTATTGTTATTTTCTGACCAACGTTGTTAATAACAATATTATGATTTTGATTCATGAAAATTGTGCCTTAATTTTATTTCTGCCCAACGGTGATGTAAAATTATTGCATAGATGAATTATATGTTTTAATTTGACCAACGTTGAGTTAAAGCGTATGATCTTATGCATAAATGTTACTCACTTAATCTGATGTGGTTTCAGGAGGCAAATGCATTGTGAACATCTCGAACATCCCGACACTCAACGGAACAAATTACCGTGTGTGGCGGGAGAAATATGAACTTGAACTTGCATTGGGAGAGGTCGATTATGCCATCATCTCACCGTGTCCCACTGAACCTGTGGATCCGGTGAGAGAAGACAATGAATCTGACGCTGATTTCACTGCTCGAAAGCGTGATCATGCTGAGATAAGAATGAAATATGACCTTGAACATAGGCAATGGACTCTCTCCAATCGCAAGTGCCTGTTGGTGGCCAAAGCCACCATAGAAGAACAGATAAGGGGCTCAATCCCTGAATGTGCTACTGCCACAGAATATCTTGAGAAAATCAAGAGTCAGTTTACTGGGTCTACCAAGGCCACAGCAAGTTCACTGATTAAGAAGCTTGTGAATGAGAAATATACTGGTGGTAGCATAAGAGAGCACATTTTGAAGATGAACACTACGGCGTCTAAGCTAAAGGAAATGAATTTGAAGGAAGATGATTTCCTGATTCATTTAATTTTTGCTTCTTTGCCGAAAGAATATGATACTTTCATTGTGAACTACAATATGCAGCCTGAAAGATGGGGCATAGAAAGACTTATCTCAATGTGTGCTCAAGAAGAGGAGAGGATAAAATCCTCACAGAGTGAGTCCGCTCATTTTGTGAAGGATAATAAAAGAAAGAACTTCAATAACAAGAACTCTAAACCACAGGGGAAACCCAAGTGGGACAAGGCCTCTTCCTCACAGGGAAAGAAACCCCAGGAACCTGAGAATCAGCAGAGCAACTCCTATGGTGGAGCTGAAAAGGACCAATGCAAGCACTGCTTCAAGAAGGGACACTACAAAAGAGATTGTCCTGACTTCCTGAAATCTCTACTGAAAAGAGGTGATGAATTTATTACATTTGTAGATGAATCCCTGTATTTATGTTATGCAAAATCCACTTGGTGGGTTGATTCAGGAGCAACTACTCATGTTGCAAATTCCTTACAGGGATTAAGTGGGACGAGAACCTTGCAAAGAGGAGAAAGAACGATTAAAGTCGCGAATGGAGTACAAGCCGATGTTGAAGCGATTGGAGATTTATCTTTAGAATTGAACAACGGCTTTGTACTTAGACTTAAAGAAGTACTTTTCGTTCCCTCTTTGCGTAGAAATTTAATAAGTGTTTCGAAACTCGATGATGATGGAATTGATTGCCATTTTGGTGATGGCAAATGTAAGATACTTGTTAATAATGAATGTGTTGGTCTTGCCTTCCGACAAGACAAACTTTATTTATTATCTCTTGATGAAAATACGAACAATGTATGCGATGAGAATATGAATGATTCCCCATCTGCGAATGTAATTAAGAAGCGGAAGCGAATTGATGATGCCTCTTCGAAATTATGGCACTGTCGCTTGGGCCATATTTCGAGGGGGAGAATGGAACGGCTAATTAAAGAATCAATTCTTCCGCACTTAGAATTTTCAGATTTAGAACAATGCATTGATTGCATCAAAGGAAAGTATGTCAAGAAGATTAAGAAAAATGCCAAACGAAGCACAGGAACTTTAGAAATTATCCACACTGATATATGTGGTCCATTTCCTGTGAAAAGCGTGGATGGTTATGATTCGTTTATAACATTCACAGACGATTACTCTCGTTATGGCTATATTTATCCAATTAAAGAAAGATCGGAAGCATTGGATAAATTCAAAATATTTAAAGCTGAGGTTGAAAATCAGCATGATAAGAAAATAAAGATAGTACGATCAGATCGAGGTGGAGAGTACTATGGGCGGCATACCCCATATGGCCAAATTCCTGGACCGTTTGCGAAGTTTCTACAGGAAAATGGCATAGTCGCTCAGTACTCCACACCGGGGGAGCCTCAGCAGAATGGAGTGGCTGAAAGACGAAACCGTACCTTAATGGATATGGTAAGAAGCATGATAAGTTACTCCACTTTACCGATTAGTTTATGGATGGAGGCACTGAAAACCGCCATTCACATACTTAATCGAGTACCAAGCAAATCGGTGCCTAAAACACCGTATGAATTATGGACAGGAAGGGAACCCTCACTTAACCATTTGCGTGTGTGGGGCTGTCCAGCTGAGGCAAAAGTGTTTAACCCAAACATAGGAAAGTTAGACTCCAAGACAGTCAGCTGCCATTTCATTGGCTATCCAGAAAGATCGAAAGGATATCGATTTTATTGTCCTGACAGACATACGAAGATTGTAGAAACAAGACACGCTGTGTTCTTGGAGGATAACATGATCAGGGGGAGCATGGTAGCACGAGAAATAAGCCTACAGGAGAAACGGGTACATCTACCTACTCCGATGGTTGAAGAACCATTTTTTACGCTACCTGTTGCTGTTGAGCCAACAGTGCAGGACACTGTGGAGCCAACACCTGTTGTAAGTTCTCCCGTGGCGACAATAAATGAACATGAGGAACCTGTCTTTGAGGAGGCTGTCCTTGAGGATCCCATAGAACCAAACGTCGCACATGAGGAAGAACAACAACAGCCCATTGTGGAACAAGTGCCAGAGGCCCCTAGAAGGTCTCAAAGAACAAGAAGGTCAGCGATTTCTAATGACTATGAAGTTTATGAAACAGAAGAATTTCAGATGGGGGATGATCCCACCTCATTTGAAGAAGCCATGAGAAGCGACCACTCATCAAAGTGGCTTAAGGCCATGGAAGATGAAATGAAATCAATGAGTACCAACAAAGTTTGGGACTTAGAAATCATTCCTAAGGGAGCCAAAACAGTAGGTTGTAAATGGATCTACAAAACAAAATATGACTCCCAAGGGAATATAGAAAGATTTAAAGCGCGACTTGTGGCGAAAGGCTTTACGCAAAGAGAAGGGATTGATTACAATGAGACGTTTTCTCCAGTCTCATGTAAAGATTCCTTCAGAATTATAATGGCACTTGTGGCCCACTATGATTTGGAATTACATCAAATGGATGTAAGAACGGCGTTCCTTAACGGGGATTTGGAAGAAAATGTTTATATGGCACAACCGAAAGGTTTTGTTGTAAAAGGAAAAGAAAATATGGGATGCCGCCTAAAGAAATCAATCTACGGATTGAAACAAGCCTCAAGACAGTGGTATTTGAAATTTGATAGAACGATAAAAGGTTTTGGGTTTAAAGAGAATGTTGAGGACAATTGCGTTTACGCAAAATTCAAGAATGGGAAGTATATATTCCTAATCCTATATGTGGATGATATCCTGCTTGCTAGCAGTGATGTCAGTCTACTAATGGAAACGAAGAAATTCTTGTCCTCAAACTTCGATATGAAAGATCTCGGTGAGGCCTCGTTTGTTTTGGGAATAGAGATTCACCGAGATAGAAGAAAGGGGGTACTGGGGCTGTCGCAAAAGGCATACATAGAAAAGATTTTGAAGAAATTTTGTATGCATGCGTGCAGTTCTTCACCTGCTCCTATTGTCAAGGGCGATAGATATGGGGAACATCAATGTCCCAAGAATGAATATGAGATTAACCGAATGAAAGCGGTACCGTATGCTTCAGCAGTTGGAAGTTTACAATATGCTCAAGTGTGTACACGCCCTGACTTGGCTTTTGTCACCGGGTTACTTGGCAGATATCAAAAGAATCCAGGAATAGAACATTGGAAATTGGTGAAGAAAGTCCTGCGTTATTTGCAGGGTACGAAAGGCCTCATGCTAACGTACAGAAGATCTGATTCCCTGCGGATAGAGGGGTATTCAGATTCCGATTATGCGGGAGAAGAAAGAAAATCCACGTCAGGATATATATTTACTCTCGCAGGAGGGGCTATATCGTGGAAAAGCTCCAAGCAAACGGTAACTACATCCTCGACAATGTATGCCGAGTTTGTAGCATGCTATGAGGCAACGGGGCAGGTGAATTGGCTAAAGAAATTCATACCCGGATTGAAAGTTATTGATGAAATAAATGAACCGATGAGGTTGTATTGTGATAACAACCCAGCGGTACAATATGCTTACAACAATAGGTCAAGTGGTGCTGCCAAACACATTGACATAAAGTACTATGTTGTAAAAGATAAAGTTCGGGATCATATTATAAATCTTGAGCATATAAGTACAGAAAAAATGCTCGCGGATCCGCTCACTAAGGGCTTACCACCCAACGTGTTCAGAGAACACGTAGCCGGCATGGGTTTAAGGGAAAGCCTATGATTCCCGAACATACGAAGGGCCCAGAAGAAACTTCATTCCAAAACAGAGAAATGTGTTGTAGCTGTTAGTCTAACGGCACTAATTGCTGTGACGATGAAACAGTTCAATGCACTAATCTGCAATGGAATATGATAGAAACAAGAAAAATATGAATCGAAAGTTTAAGTATGAAATTAAAGAACGAAGAAGATGATGAGAGATCAAGGGGGAGAATGTTAGGTTATGATCTCCCTGTCATTAGGCCCAACGGTCTAATGGGCCTTGTTCTCGCGCCCTGATCGGGGGCGCCCAACCCAATATGGTTGGTGGGCCCCCGTCGCACAGCGCTATATATAGGAGGTGGGGGCCGGGGCTCAAGGCACGAGGTTTGCTGCAGCCACTTCCCCACCGACATCCTAACCCTAATCCCGATCAGAGAAGGGGCGCTGCCAGCGACGGGAAGCCGCCACCGACAATGACTCCTCCGGCGAACGACTCCAACATCGGCACCTCCTCCGGATCGGCCGCTGCTGCTCCTACCGATGGTTTGCGAATCCACGCTCTACCGTTTCCTTTTCTCTTCACTGTTGTGTGGTAGATATTATATTAGGACGTACTGTGAATCTTTTTTGACCATTTCATACAATGAATTTGTACCCGATCTGACGAACCTATGAACTACGAAACTCAAACACGGCCTAGTCAACTTTAGCAACGACTTGTATCCAGTCCAGTGATAGTATCTGTTTACGGGAGCATGAGCCACAATAATCAGTGGGGACGCTATTAGGCCCCGTGATGTGATACAGATGTACAATACAAGGCAGGAACTTTTGACCGAAACCCATGGAAAATCGAATTACATCCGGTGAAAATTCAGCAAATTTCTAGCGAACAAACATCCTGGTGGCTGTAGACAACCCAGATTTGTTGGTTCACACAGCGACACAGAACAGTGCAAGCTATGCTGGCACGATTGGCATCATTACTTTCATGAGATTTTAACCCGTTCAGACTTGACCGTTGAATGATTGGGGACATCCTACTAAGGCCACGAATCACAATAACAAACAACAATAAAAGAATCAAGCGTCCTAGCAGATTAACACGAGAAACCTTCTTTTTCGTTCAAGTTCAGCGCTCGGGCAGCCAACCTCTAGTGACTTTCCTCACCAGCGCCAGTAATTGGACACGGAAATATCTGCGCCAAGTCGCCAACGCAAAATATCTATCTGTCTATCTATCTACGCAGAACCCAGAAGAGAAACCAGACGCAATCGCGTCGGAGACAATCGCCGGTGCAAGGCGAAGGCTTCACGCAGCGCGCCAGGGAGCGAAGCAAGAGTGTGCTCGAACTACCATCCGGAACAGCCCACGAGATTAAAGCACTGGGCAAGCAGCACGGGATGGAAGCGGAAGCGGAAGCGGGAGCGGGAGATTTTTAGTTCGTACCGGGGACGAATTGCGGCTGGGGGACTCCGTCGATCGCCTCGGGAGTCGCGAGACCTCCTGGGCTCCCTCCCCCTGTCGCCTCTGCTGCTTGGTGCTTGCTCTGCTCTGCTTCCCTTCCGCTTCCGCCTCTCCCCTCCTCCTCCCGCTGGAGAGAGAGAGAGAGAGAGGACTCCTGCTCCGTGATTCTAGGGATGCGGAGGGGGTTTTCTGCAAGAGCAGACCCGCCTGAGTGGAGGGAGACGGACGACGGCTAAAGAGGATGCCTTTTTTCCCACCCCGAGATGCGGCTAGCTCCTCCAAGCGAGCTGTGGGCCTCGCTTCTCCCAGACCCCACATGTCAGTTGCTTTCTTCTGCTGGAAGGAAAGGGATTCCTCTGCCCTTTTTTTTCTCTTTTTCTGGGGTAAAAAGGGAGCGGGTACTAGTATTTTATTTTTATTTTTCTCTCTCCCCCGTCAGAACGGGAAGGGAAGGGAAGGAAGAGATGCCACGGGGGCAGGCCGGACACGTGGAGGCAGCCGGTTCGCTGAAAGTGGGGCCGGGGCCGCTTGGATGGAGGAGTCTGACGAGGCTGTCAACCTCGGCTCCTCTAATAACCTCAGAAGTGTTTCTCTATACGCATAACCGGCCGAAGGTTAAGAACTTAAGAAGTGACCCTACTAGGGTCTATAATTGGCGCCACAATATAACTCGTGTTTGTGAGCATCTGCGTCTGTAACTGGGTCTCGCAAAAAAAATGACACACCCTTGTAACAACTCCTGAAATCACAAGAAGAATGATATTTGATGTTGTGTGCATGTATTTCTTCTATCTCCATCTTCCCCCTTTCCTTGGTGCAATCTCACCCTGCCGTCATACCTATCTTGTCTAAGACAACCTTATTATTGCTAGTGGATTTCGCTCTCAACTTGTTGCTCATTGTCGATTAAAAACACTCCAAATTTGAGCGTTAACTTCTCCGTATGAAAACAACATCTAATCTATCTTGGAAATTAGTATTTTTCATAATACTGTGTTATGATGAAAAAAAAAATCAAAAATGAGAACGAGCAAACTGTATAAAAAAACAACATACAAGACAGGCACAGCTAGAATGATGGAGTGGTGGACTTGATCGAAACACACCTAGTCGTTGTTGGAGGCCGTCTGTTCTTTTTTCTTTGGACGGTGGCAATTAGGTTAACCTGGTTTAATTTGAAGGTGGGGGGATGCGTGCGTGGAACATGCATCTTATTGTCTTGGACTTGGATGTAGCTAGTAGGACTGGACTGGACGCAACTAGCTAGAGGATGCGTAACGGTGACGGAGGTCCATTGATAATTGATAATATATTAGATTATTCTGTATATTATAAAAAACACACCTTGATCGTGTTTAATTACTCTTAACACGAGCAACTATTTTTTACATTCTTCATTTTTTGACAAGACTCGGCACCAGTAACTTGTTGATCTTATATAGCAGTAGTCATTTGAGTGTGTTATATAGCGACTTGGCATACACTGGGAGATAGACACAAGAGATGAGTTGTTTTTTTTTCCCCGACTCAAGGCCCCAAACGGAACAAACTCACAGTCAAACGATTTAAGCACTAGAGTAGAGTACAGGGTTTTTTTTTTTTTGACGATAGAGTAGAGTACACAGCTTCACATTCAGGAGTGTAGGCACACTCTGCCAAACTTGCAAGCCCACACAATTGCTCACAATACGAAGATATCTGTTGATCAAAGGAGATATACAATGCACCAACAATGGGACAGGTGGCTGCCATATGGATGAATGGATGGAAATGATCCCAGCATAGATTTTTGACACGAGCGTAATAATATATGGTCACGAGGACCGTCCACATTATGACCTTATTTGGCACAACTCAGCTTCGCAAGTGAAACTGTTTTTTTATATTGAAAAACAGCTTCATGAGTAGCTTTCTCGGTGAAACTTGGCTGTTTTGGAAAAAATGTTTGGCAAAATAACTTCACCAACAGATTCATGCATGGCTGAGAGAGAAAAATGAGAGAGAAAGATGTGAAAAGCTACTTTTTTCAGCTTCATATCTCTCCATTCTTGTGTGAGAATATAAAAAAAGAACTTCACCCAATATGTTGTTTTGAAAAAAAGGGTGTTTAGCAAAAAAAAACAGCTCACAACAGCTCATGAAGTTGTTAATGAAATTATTTTTGCCTAAAAGGCCCTATATAGGGCTTATCACATCTGCTATGCCCCTTTGGCTTATCCTTTGTTTTATCTTAATGGTGAAACCGGTTGCAAGGATAAAATGATAGTGTACCAAGATCCACCTCTGTGTCGATCTAAGGCTAAGAGAAAATATACAAGCAGAAAACAACAAGAGAAGAGATGAAGATTAATCTACAAAGGTGTTGTTCTGGGCCGAGGCCTTCGAACACCAGTTGACGTGCAAGCGAAATCAAGCACGAGAAATGGGTAAAGCCGAATTAGGCGAAACAAGGCAAAATAAATTCATTAAGACTTGCTTCTCTCCCCTTTACATCCCCTTGAAGGAGGTTATTTATACACGCCCGTAAGCTTTTCATAGGACGTAAATACCCCCTCAATCACTACAAATTCGAGGAATATTCCCTGAAACCATGGGCTTGTTTGCCGTTTAGAGTATCCGCCCTCCTGAGATACCCCGGCCTAGTGGTGCTCGACTGGCCCCGCCTTATGTCGGCCGTCGCCCGACCAGGGGAACCCGGGCAGCAGAAGCTGTCGACCATGCGAGGACGGGCGGCTCCTCCTGTGGCAAAACCTACAAAACATGATAACCCAAACCGTTAGCAGCTATTCGCTCGGGCGAATAGCCCCATCCGACCGCACGCCATGGTGAAACCTGCAGCAGTGGTCGACCGGACCGTTAGCAACTATTCGATTTGGCGAATAGTTATTCGCCGCAGCGAATAGCTGAGATTGTCCGCAAGCTCGTCTTGGCAAAAGAGGAAAAGAACTTGTCAAGATCTATTCGCCATAGCGAACAGGGAACTCCAATGAAAGGGGAGGCCAGCGTCGCTACTACTTCGCCGCGGCGAATATGGAGCTCGACTTGCGTCATTTCGTACCTGCGAGAAACCAGGGTGGCGATTGAGCCACACTGGGTGCCCCTAGGCGAGGCGCTCCCACAACAAAAGGCACGCCCATGTTGTCGCGGGGGGGGGGTTCATCAGGGTCTGCTGACCCCGACACAATTTGTAAAAATCCTTAGCAAATTACTGTTCACACTTAAGAAAATTTATATCACATACTCCTTCTGTCCCAAAATATATGTCGATTTCGCTTCCCGAGAAATAATTTTGACAAAATATATATTAAAAAATATTATTATTTATGATACATAATTGGTATCATTAGAAAGATCTTTGAAGAGTAAATTACATGGTCGGTCCCTAAACTATTGGTGGGGTTTCATCCCGGTCCCCAAACTATCAAAACGATCATTTAGGTCCCTAAACTATTACTGAGATTTCATCCCAGTCCCCAAACTATTAAAACGATCATTTAGGTCTCTAAACTATTGGTGGGGTTTCATCTCGGTCCCCAAACTATCAAAACGGTCATTTAGGTCCCTAAACTATTGTTGAGGTTTTATCCAGGTCCCCGTCCATGCCCTAAGATGGACAGGAGAGAGATGGAAGATGGAGCTGACATGTGGGCCCCACATATCAAAACGACCATGGGTCACTGACATGTGGGGCCCACATGTCAGCTCCATCTTCCACCTCTCTCCTATCCATCTCAGGGCATGTACGGGGACCTGGATGAAACCTCAACAATAGTTTAGGGACCTAAATGACCGTTTTGATAGTTTAGGGACCGGGATGAAACCCCACCAATAGTTTAGGGACCTAAATGATCGTTTTGATAGTTTGGGGACCGGGATGAAACCTCAGTAATAGTTTAGGGACCTAAATGGTCGTTTTGATAGTTTGGGGACCAGGATAAAACCCCACCAATAGTTTAGGGACCGGCCATGTAATTTACTCATCTTTGAATCTAGTTTTCTAATAAATTTATTTGGAGATACAAATGTTGCACGCGTTTTCTATGAATCGAGTCAAACTTGTGGCATGAAAACCGAAAACGACAAATAAATTGGAACAGATGGAGTAATGAAGTTAACCCGATGACCCTAATGATGTTTTCGGCTAGATTCGCCACTGCATGTTGTCCTGCTGTCTCAGGAAAGTTGTACTCAAATTTCTGTTCTAATAATTATGTAAATGGATCCACCCATATCCATACGAATTATTGCCTTGCTGCATTGTATATAGTGTATATATCCCATATTATATAACCATATCATACTTGCTATATATGTCCCTGTCACTTTCCAATTAGCGTTGCAGCATATATATATGATACCCATAAACCTCGCTATATATCATTCTGATTTTATTTTATCATCAGCAGCGCAAAAACTTGCTCTTGATCGATCTAGCTTGATTTGCTTGTTAATTTTCATAGTTCATTAATTCATTAGATCGGGTACGAATTCGTTGTAGAAAGTGGTCAAAAGTGATTCACAGTAAATGTGTAAGACCTAATATAACTACTACTGCGAGTACGAGAGAGAGGAAAAAGGGAAACGGTGGAAATCGCAAACCATCAGTAGGAGCAGGAGTAGCCGATCCGGAGGAAGCGCCGGTGTTGGGGTCGTTCGCCGGCGCCATGGGTTCGGTGGTGCTTCCCGTCGCTGGCAGCGCCCCTTCTCTAGATCGAGATTAGGGTTAGGATGTGCGGTGGGGAACTGGCTGCGCGGTGAACCTCGTACTGCGAGCCCCGGCCCCCACCTACCTTTTATAGCGCTGTGCGACGGGGGCCCACCAACCATATCGGGTTGGGCGTCCCCGATCAGGGCGCGAGAACAAGGCCCAAAAGGCCGTTTGGCCTAATGGAGGGAGATCACTTCCAACATTCTCCCCCTTGATCTCTCATCACTTTCTTTGTTCTTTAATTTCATACTCAATCTTTCGATTCATAATTTTCTTGTTTCTATCCTATTCCATTGCAGATTAGTGCATTGAACTGTTTCATCGTCACAGCAATTGGTGCCATTAGACTAACAGCTACAACACATTTCTCTGTTTTGGAATGAAGTTTCTTCTGGGCCCTTCGTATGTTCGGGAATCATAGGCTTTCCCTTAAACCCATGCCGGCTACGTGTTCTCTGAACACGTTGGGTGGTAAGCCCTTAGTGAGCGGATCCGCGAGCATTTTCTCTGTACTTATATGCTCAAGATTTATAATATGATCCCAAACTTTATCTTTCACAACATAGTACTTTATGTCAATGTGTTTGGCAGCACCACTTGACCTATTGTTGTGAGCATACTGTACCGTTGGGTTGTTATCACAATACAACCTCAGTGGTTCATTGATATTATCAATCACTTTCAATCCGGGTATGAATTTCTTTAGCCAATTCACCTGCCCCGTTGCCTCATAGCATGCTACAAACTCGTCATACATTGTCGAGGATGTAGTCACGGTTTGTTTGGAGCTTTTCCACGATATAGCCCCTCCTGCGAGAGTAAATATATATCCTGACGTAGATTTTCTTTCTTCTCCCGCATAATCGGAATCTGAATACCCCTCTATCTTCAGGGAATCAGATCTTCTATACGTTAGCATGAGGACTTTCGTATCCTACAAATAACGCATGACTTTCTTCACCAATTTCCAATGTTCTATTCCTGGATTCTTTTGATATCTGCCAAGTAACCCGGTGACAAAAGCCAAGTCAGGGCGTGTACACACTTGAGCATATTGTAAACTTCCAACTGCTGAAGCATACGGTGCCGCTTTCATTCGATTAATCTCATATTCGTTCTTGGGACATTGATGTTCCCCAAATCTTTCGCCCTTGACAATAGGAGCAGGTGAAGAACTGCACGTATGCATACTAAATTTCTTCAAAACCTTTTCTATGTATGCCTTTTGCGACAATCCTAGTACCCCTTTCTTCTATCTCGGTGAATCTCTATTCCCAAAACGAACGAGGCCTCACCGAGATCTTTCATATCGAAGTTTGAGGACAAGAATTTTTTCGTTTCCATTAGTAGATTGACATCACTGCTAGCAAGCAGAATATCATCCACATACAAAATCAGGAATATATACTTTCCATTCTTGAATTTTGCGTAAACGCAATTGTCCTCAACATTTTCCTTAAACCCAAAACCTTTTATCGTTCTATCAAATTTCAAATACCACTGTCTTGAGGCTTGTTTCAATCCGTAGATTGATTTCTTTAGGTGACATCCCATATTTTCTTTTCCTTTTACAACAAAACCTTTCGGTTGTGCCATATAAACATTTTCTTCCAAATCCCCGTTAAGGAACGCCGTTCTTACATCCATTTGATGTAATTCCAAATCATAGTGGGCCACAAGTGCTATTATAATTCTGAAGGAATCTTTACATGAGACTGGAGAAAATGTCTCATTGTAATCAATCCCTTCTCTTTGCGTAAAGCCTTTCGCCACAAGTCGCGCTTTAAATCTTTCTATATTCTCTTGGGAGTCATATTTTGTTTTGTAGATCCATTTACAACCTACTGTTTTGGCTCCCTTAGGAATAATTTCCAAGTCCCAAACTTTGTTGGTACTCATTGATTTCATTTCATCTTCCATGGCCTTAAGCCACTTTGATGAGTGGTCGCTTCTCATGGCTTCTTCAAATGAGGTGGGATCATCCCCCATCTGAAATTCTTCTGTTTCATAAACTTCATAGTTATTAGAAATAGCTAACCTTCTTGTTCTTTGAGACCTTCTAGGGGCCTCTGGCACTTGTTCCACATTGAGCTATTGTTGTTCTTTCTCATGTGCGACATTTGGTTCTATGGGTTCCTCAAGGACAGCCTCCTCAAGGACAGGTTCCTCATGTTCATTTATTGTCGCCACGGGAGAACTTCCAACAGGTGTTGGCTCCATAGTGTCCTGCACTGTGGGCTCAACAGCAACAGGTAGCGTAAAGAATGGTTCTTCAACCATTAGAGTGGGTACATGTACCCGTTTCTCCTGTAGGCTTATTTCTCGTGCTACCATGCTCCCCCTGATCATATTATCCTCCAAGAACACAGCGTGTCTTGTTTCTATAATTTTCGTATGTCTGTCAGGACAATAAAACCGATATCCTTTTGATCTTTCTGGATAGCCAATGAAATGGCAGCTGACTGTCTTAGAGTCTAACTTTTCTATGTTTGGGTTAAACACTTTTGCCTCAGCTGGACAGCCCCACACACGCAAATGGTTAAGTGAGGGTTCCCTTCCTGTCCATAATTCATACGGTGTTTTAGGCACCGATTTGCTTGGTACTCGATTAAGTATGTGAATGGCGGTTTTCAGTGCCTCCATCCATAAACTAATCGGTAATGTGGAGTAAATTATCATGCTTCTTACCATATCCATTAAGGTACGGTTACGTCTTTCAGCCACCCCATTCTGCTGAGGCTCCCCCGGTGTGGAGTACTGAGCGACTATGCCATTTTCCTGTAGAAACTTTGCAAACGGTACAGGAATTTGGCCATATGGGGTATGTCGCCCATAGTACTCTCCACCTCGGTATGATCATACTATCTTTATTTTCTTATCATGTTGATTTTCAACCTCAGCTTTGAATATTTTGAATTTATCCAATGCTTCCGATCTTTCTTTAATTGGATAAATATAGCCATAACGAGAGTAGTCGTCTGTGAATGTTATAAACGAATCATAACCATCCACGCTTTTCACAGGAAATGGACCACATATATCAGTGTGGATTATTTCTAAAGTTCCTGTGCTTCGTTTGGCATTTTTTTTAATTTTCTTGACATACTTTCCTTTGATGCAATCAACGCATTGTTCTAAATCTAAAAATTCTAAGTGCAAAAGAATTGATTCTTTAATTAGCCGTTCCATTCTCCCCCTCGAAATATGGCCCAAGCGACAATGCCATAATTTCGAAGAGGCATCATCAATTCGCTTCCGCTTCTTAGTTACATTCGCAGATGGGGAATCATTCATATTCTCATCGCATACATTGTTCGCATTTTCATGAAGAGATAACAAATAAAGCTTGTCTTGTCGGAAGGCAAGACCAACATATTTATTGTTAACGAGTATCTTACATTTGCCATCACCAAAATGACAATCAATTCTGTCATCATCAAGTTTTGAAACACTTATCAAATTTCTTCGCAAAGAGGGAACATAAAGTACTTCTTTAAGTCTAAGTACAAAGCCGTTGTTCAATTCTAAAGATAAATCTCCAATCGCTTCAACGTCGGCTTGTACTCCTTTTGCCACTTTAATCGTTCTTTCTCCTCTTTGCAAGGTTCTCGTCCCACTTAACCCCTGTAAGGAATTTGCAACATGAGTAGTTGCTCCTGAATCAACCTACCAAGTGGATTTAGCATAACATAAATACAAGGATTCATCTACAAATGTAATAAATTCATCACATCTTTTCAGTAGAGATTTCAGGAAGTCAGGACAGTCTCTCTTGTAGTGTCCCTTCTTAAAGCAGTGCTTGCATTGATCCTTTTCAGCTCCACCATAGGAGTTGCTCTGCTGATTTTCAGGTTCCTGAGGTTTCTTTCCCTGTGAGTTTGAGGAAGAGGCCTTGTCCCACTTGGGTTTCCCCTGTGGTTTAGAATTCTTGCTATTAAAGATCTTTCTTTTATTATCCTTCACAAAATGGGCGGACTCATTCTGTGAGGATTTTATCCTCTCCTCTTCTTGAGCACACATTGAGATAAGTTTTTCTATGCCCCATCTTTCAAGCTGCATATTATAGTTCACAATGAAAGTATCATATTCTTTTGGCAGGAAAGCAAAAATCAAATGAATCAGGAAATCATCTTCCTTCAAATTCATCTCTTTTAGCTTAGATGCCGTGGTGTTCATCTTCAAAATGTGCTCTCTGATGCTACCACCAGTATATTTTTCATTCACAAGCTTCTTTATCAGTGAACTTGCTGTGGCCTTAGTAGACCCAGTAAACTGACTCTTAATTTTATCAAGATATTCTGTGGCAGTAGCACATTCAGGGATTGAGCCCCTTATCTGTTCTTATATGGTGGCCTTAGCTACCAATAAGCACTTGCGGTTGAAGAGGGTCCATTGCCTATGTTCAAGATCATATTTCATTCTTATCTCAGCATGATCACGCTTTCGAGCAGTGAAATCAGCGTCAGATTCATTTTCTTCTCTCACCGGATCCACAGGTTCAGTGGGACACGGTGAGATGATGGCATAATCGACCTCTCCCAACGCAAGTTCAAGTTCATATTTCTCCCGCCACACACGGTAATTAGTCCCGTTGAGTGTCGGAATGTTCGCGATGTTCACAATGCATTTGCCTCCTGAAACCACATCAGAGTAAGGTGAGAAACATTTATACATGGAATCATATGTTTTAACTCAACGTTGGTCAAATTGAAACATATAATTCATCTATGCAATAATTTTACATCACCGTTGGGCAGAAATAAAATTAATGCACAATTTTCATAAATCAAAATTATAATATTGTTATTAACAACGTTGGTCAGAAAATAACAATACTACAATTCATCTTCAATTATTATTCATTTTCAAAATCAAATTCTCCCGTTGGTTCGAATTTGATAATGAAAATAATTATATCAAGTACGCAGCGGAAACAATAATAAAATTCTTATATTATTATTTTCCAGAAGCATTAAAAAAAATTCAATATTTTCTGAGCAAAAATGTCGTTGGACAATATTGCACGGAAAATTCATATCAAAATTCTATTCAAATTCATTCAAATATTCATCAAAAACATGTCACAAGTATTGCTTCTGAAAAAAATACTTCTTCTTCAATTTGGCCCGCAGGCCTTTCTTCGACGCGCGGCCCAGCCGGTGGCGCGCGGCCCATCGCGGCCTGGTCAGAGGGGACGCCGCGCCCAGGCCGCAACCTGGGCCTGGGCCGGCAATCCGGCCTCCGCACTCGCCCCGCCTGGGCCTAATTCTGGCCCAGCTTATCACCGTTGATCTCGACCGTAGATGCTGATCCGACGGCCGAGAGTGAAGATCGGGTGAATAAAAGCTTTCTCGGTCGCCTTTGACCCGAACCCTAAGTCAGTTTCTTCTCTACCTTTCCTTCTCCATTCTTAGCGGCAGCTTCATCACAGGCCGTGACAGCCGGAGGGAAGGAGACGGTGGTCCCGCCGCCGGGCCCCTCGCCGGCGCGCGAGCTCGCCCTAGGCAGAGCTCGTCGCCGTCGAGCGGCCCCGCGTGCGGTGCCCAAAACCGCGACTCGATTTCTTCCCCGCGAGCACCGGTGGCCGCCGGTTTTCTTCCAGCTGCGTGCAGCCGTGCCTACGGCGACCCAGCCCCGCGAGCACGACGCTGCCACGACCGGCTCAGCGAGCGCAGCCGGCCACGGCGGCCCTGCCCCGCGAGCACCGCGCTGCCACGGCTGGTTTCCCGATCCGCAGCGGATCTACCCCGGATCGAGCGATATCTTCGTTTAGGGTTAGGGTTTCGTCATGGGCCTTTTCTTTGCCCGATCTGAAATCGAGTTGTCTTTATTTCTTTATTTCTTTCCCCGATTTGGAATCAGTTTACCCGATCTAGGGTTCTCATCTCTTACCGTGGCTCCGGTACCATTGTTAATTTTCATAGTTCATTAATTCATTAGATCGGGTACGGATTCGTTGTAGGAAGTGGTCAAAAGTGATTCACAGTAAATGTGTAAGACCTAATATAACTACTACTGCAAGTACGAGAGAGAGGAAAAAGGGAAACGGTGGAAATCGCAAACCATCAGTAGGAGCAGGAGTAGCCGATCCGGAGGAAGCGCCGGTGTTGGGGTCGTTCGCCGGCGCCATGGGTTCGGTGGTGCTTCCCGTCGCTGGCAGCGCCCCTTCTCTAGATCGGGATTAGGGTTAGGATGTGCGGTGGGGAACTGGCTGCGCGGTGAACCTCGTACTGCGAGCCCCGGCCCCCACCTACCTTTTATAGCGCTGTGCGACGGGGGCCCACCAACCATATCGGGTTGGGCGCCCCCGATCAGGGCGCGAGAACCAGGCCCAAAAGGCCGTTGAGCCTAATGGAGGGAGATCACTTCCAACATTGCTCAGCCTCGGCGACTCAGCGTGCGTCGTCGTCGTCGTCGTCATGTACGGTTCCGACTGCCATGTGATGGACGACCCCCCGGCGCCGCCAAATGGTTCCAAGGTGGTGACCCTGCTGTTCCGCCTGTCCACGCTTGCGCTGGCGCTCACTTCGGCGGTCGTCATGGCCACTGCCAGCGAGTGCACCATCTACGGCGGCCTCCACGACGGCGACGCCGCCATGGCCACCGTCGTCACCTTCAAGGACTACCAGCCCTTCATGTAAGATATATACCCACTCCATGCAATATATATTCCATTCCTTGAGTAATATTTAATTTTTGTTACTTAATTTGTGTTCATTCTCTGCACCCATTTTGCATTGCCATTGCATTGCATGCAGATACCTTGTACGGTCCAACATCGCAGCGACGATCCTGGAGGTGGCCGCGATCTACCTACAGGTCGTCGCCGGCAACAAGCAGGGCGGCGACGCCGATGAGGAGGAGGATGCGCCGCCGCCGCCCATGATTACCCCCCGGGTCGTCCTGGTTGCCGCCGACGTCGCTGTTCAGGTGCTGCTCTACTCGGCCACCGGCGCGGCGTTCGCGGCGGCGATGGCCTACGGCCCGCAGATCAACGCCTGCGCCGGCACCTCCGGCGGACACTTGTGCGAGCAGGTGCACAAGTCTAAGATCGTATCCTTCGCCGCCAGCCTCGCCGCCGGCCTCGCTTCCATCGCCAAGGACGTGCCGCTGCCCTTCTCCGTCTGGCCCCATATGTAGGAGGTATTCACTATTCAGCGGCTGTCGCCAGTAATCTTGTTACGACGACTTATTATACGTACGGCACACGATATATCTCGTTGCCGATCGATGTACGTACTACCTACAATCATCCACGATTATTTAGTGTGATCAACCTTTGCGAAAAAAAATTACAATCTGACTGACAGTTGCAATCGGAAATAGTAAAATATTTTTCTTTCTTTCTTTCTTTCTTTTTGGTGATCTACTATATATAATTTGCATTCATGAATTTGTTCTTGCTATGTGAATCACATGTATCAGCGTGCTGCTCAGTTACAACTGTTTGGGGGCCTAACCTTTTGCACAATACACTGCTTCAGATCCATGGAGGCGTGGACTGACGTACTGCTTGGTAGCTAGATCCAAACCCGAGTACCCGACAGTCAAATCCCAAAACATAGGATATCACTATCAGCGGTTCTTTAATTCAACAGTGATAGGCCAGGACCCAGGATATTACCAGCGGGTCAAGGCTAGACCTCGCAGTGATACCATGAGGATCAGTGCCGGTGCTAGGTCAAGCCTCTGGTGAGAGTATATGACACTCGATATCGGGACAAGTCTCTACTTGATAGGGAGAGTATAATACTCATTGTTGGGTTAGTGGGCTTCAACCCGAAATGCGTGCCAAACCAAACGTCGGGCAATAAACATGTACTACACTCTTTCTAGATCTGATGAATGATCAAGTGTAGGAGTGAACATTGAACAAGAAATAGAGGAAGCTCTTGGTTAGAGCTGGGATAAGGAGTCGTCCCATCTGAGGACAGACCATGGCACGACCTATTGGCATGGAACACGAGGGTCATGCCGTGTTAGAATTTCGACGTATTTTGGTCCATTTTTTTTTTTTGCCAGCGCACGGTACGAAAATAGCACGTTAGGACATGTACAACGCTACGATGTAAATTTATAGTTACTATACTACTCCCTCCGTCCCTAAATATCTGTCATTGCTGGTGTGCGTGCCACAAGTTTTATTCGATTTATAGAAAAATACGTGCAACATTTGCATTTCCAAATAAATTTATTAAAAAACTAGATTCAAATATCTTTTCAATTATACTGATTATGTATCATACATATTAATATTTTTAATATATATTAGTGACGGAAGGAGTACCTCTGATCTAATCCTTGAATGAATTATTCATAAAAACGCTACATACAAGATGAAAGTTATCTATGCCAGCAGGAAAACAAACAAAGATATTATAAGATTTGCGCTTAGGCCGACACAACACAAAGACATGTGCAGTGCTGATGTGCCATAGGCCATGCTTGTTGTGCCGAAGCAAAGAGTTGTCATGTTGTAGTGGCATGCATGTTCCTACATTTTCCGGAGGTCACGGCCTAAAATCAACACGAAGAATGAGAGAGGACCAACACGGGACGGCCGAGTCCCTTGCTCTGCTCGTGTGGCATGTCACACCCGCAAAGCCAAGGCCTCCGTGTCCTTGAGGTCGCTGTCGCTGCCGGTTTCCCCCTGCTGCTGTTGCTGCTTCTGCTTGACGACATGGCGGCATTCCCCGCTCCACGCGCTGATCCGTTCTGCAGCAGCGTCATTCAGTTCAGTTCAGATAACTCGAGCTCAGCTGATCTTCAGCCATGGCCAGCACTTGGGGAGGCTTCGTCACTCACCTCGGCTTCCCAGTCCGTCCTCCAGATGACCAGCAGCAGGATCGCCGTCCCGCACAGCATGCCGGCCCAGATCCCCGGAGCGCCCAGCCGGAGGAGGTAGCCGAGGTTGATGTAGGCCACCAGCGCCTGCCAGCCGCCGCCGATGGCCACCCCGGAGATCACCGGCTGCACGCTGTTGAGCACCATGGTGGCCGCCAGCAGGTGCGCCACCTTCCCCACGGCCGCCTGCATGTCGCGGTCGACCGTGAAGAGCACCGCGAAGCTGTTGCGGTACGCCAGCACCAGCGCCATGGCCAGCGACTGCGCCACCACCGCCGCCACCGCGTGCTTGGCGGCGCGCGGCCGGCCGGAGCCCAGCTCGTTGGACACGCGCACGCTGATGGCCGCGTTCACCCCGATGAACAGCATCGCCTCCCAACCGTTCAGGTTCATGCTGAGGTAGATCATGCATGGCGATGGTGATGATCATATCATATACAGAACGAACGAACGAACGAACTGAAAGAGATGTGGAGCGGCGTACCATATGGACACGGATCCGACGGCGATCTCGGCGTCGTCGAGGCGGCCGGTGAGGACGACGAGCAGCGTCATGTACCAGACCTCGAGGCAGAGCATGACGGCGGAGGCGAGGGAGAGCCTGGCGAATGGCCAGAGCCCCCGGACCGGAGCGCGTCCCACGAGAGGCCGTCCCACCCGAGGACGGGCACGAAGAGCGCGAGCATGGCGACGTGCGCCGCCAGCGCCCCGGCCTCGCCCTGCGCCTGCAGGAGCTTCTGCGTCGGGAACGCCAGCGGCAGCGAGAAGAGCTGCGGGAGCGTGCGCAGCGTGAAGTCCGCCGCCGCCGCCACGGCCTCGTCCTGCCCCATCGCGCGCAGGACGGGCCCCGCCAGGAGGTAGAGCGGCGACAGCAGGAGCGCGGACGCGGCGAGGATGACGCACGAGCGCTGCGCGTAGACTCCCAGCAGGTCCAGTCCAGCTGGCCCGCGCCGTACGCCTGCCCGCACAGCGTCTCCAGCGCGCTGCCCATCCCGAGGAGGAAGCCGAAGGAGAAGGTGGAGACGACGGAGAGGCCCACGGCGGCCCGCGAAGAGCTGCGTGGCGGAGTTGATGCCGTAGAGGCAGAGGATGTTGAAGGTGATGGGCGCCGCGATCACCCACAGCCGCTCCGCCTCCCAAACCTCCGCGTCGTCGCCCTGCACCGCCGCACTGCCGCTCCGCCTCTTGACGAGCAGCGGCGCCGCCTCAGCTCCATTATTGTCATCTCTCACCGCCGTGTACTTTGTGTGATAGCTAGAGGTACTACGGGTATTATACTCAGTACTATATAGTATAGATGATCGATCGAGCAGCTCAGCTCGCCGGCGGGCAGCTGCTAGATGGATGGCTCTTGCTGGTTGAGGCGCCCGGGGTATATATACTGTAGCCGGCCTGTAGGTGCTCCGACGTCGTGTCGGCGGCTCTACCATACACCTCTGACCTCTCTCTACATGGATGACCGAACGACAAGTGCAGTCAAGGAGCGGAGCGGGCAGGACGGCGCGAGTTCCCGTCGATGCAGATGCATGCAACGCACATGGCCGGCGCCCGGCAGGAGGGGAATGACGCTGACTGGTGGGTCCAAGGTACATGACACGGGAGCCACACGGGACAGGAAGTCAGGAACAGGACCTGCCGCCGGTGGCCGTGGCGGCGGCCGCAGCCATGACGCAGCAGCACGCAGCATGGGAATTCCGCAGCATGGCCCATGCATGTACAAAGGCAAGTTGGTGCCCTGTGCGTGATGCACATGCAGAGGCAATTCCACGGGATCCATTTTCACTTTCACTCATGTTCCTTGTTTACCACGTCTATTGGGATTGTTTGATCCCATGATCTAAGGTTTCGCTATTCTTTTAAAACTCTAAACATATGGTCCAAAGTCTAGCTAGCCTCAAAAAAAAAAGTCATTAATTCGTTAGACCATACACGTGAGCTAAAACGGTCTAAAATTTAACATTTAATTTTAGACGACTACGCTTCAGACCATGAGACTCACATGCGATGCAAATAGGGAAAAGGGTGGAGATAAAAGTTGGGTGCTATCCCCTTTTTACAAATCTGTACTCTCTATCCTAAAAATGATATGACTCTTATGTTTCAATAAGGTAAACAAACTCAAAATTTACCAAACCTATATATAAAAATAAATTTTATATTATCATTATCCCACACTAGTTTATTCGCATGACGAGGAGTACTCCCCCCGGCTGGGAACCTCCTGTCACATGTTTGCGGTAAACCGAGGCAGAAAAAGGCATGCACTGAAAAACAATAACATTTACTATACAAAATAGCTATGGCTACATTAATTATCGAACATATTTTTATAATAAAATATATTTGAAGATGCAGATGTTGATATTGTTTTCTTTAAAAACTTGATCATATTTAAGATGATTTCATCAATCTTGAAATGTGTTGGTCCAACTCACTCCTTTCCTTTAGATATCCTCGTAAAGGTAGTGTGCGTGTACGTGCGTGCACTTACATGGGTAAATGTGTAGTCGTGTATGTGAGGACGAGCTGACAGTGGAGCAGCGGCACGCCGGCGAACCACAACGTCAGTGTGGGTGAGACCGGCTGCGTGTTGTGGTCCATAGGGTCGGACAACAACAACTTGTGTCGTAGGGTTTCCTGTTGTCCATGGGATCGGACAACGATTTGTGTCAGGGTTTCGCGCCCGACCAGTAGATTATTGTGTTTCATATCTGAGCTGATTCTTGTGTTTCATATCTCCTGCCTGATTCGTTTTGAAAAAAATGGTGTGCCATTTGATAAAAGAAGGTGCTGGTGATACATGGCACGGGAATGCCATCCACGCCCTACTTGTTCACCCTAAAAGAAGGGGTTTTACGAATGCAAATTCAGTTCATTGCGTTCCTAACTCTCCCATGCAGCGTAACAGCAAAGGCAAAAAAATAATCCAGGCAACGAACCTGCATCTCTTGGATCTGTAACAGTAATGCAAAAATCACTCTTTTTCCTGCGATCACGCGGTTGCTAAGACGACGACGTCGGCCGCCGTAATCTAACGAACTGAGAGATCGATCGATCGATCGAGAGAAGAATCCAGTCTAATCCATATATATATATCCATCCAGATTCACGCACGCATGCATTCAGGTTTTATAGAGGCTAAGAAAAGCAAAGACGCCAAGAAAGGCAACGGGAGCGAGCGGGCGTGGCAGCACCACCGCCCACCGGAGCGGCGCGGCGCCCCTCCACCCCCAGCTCACCATCCCGCACCCTCCGCCATGAGCTACACGGAGCGCCTGCTCTACACCAGCAGCCCGTGCCATCCTAGCATTGCCCCAGCCACCCCCACCCCCAAAGACCCGCCGCCGACTCCCGCCGCCGACATGGTGGTAGCGCTGTGCGAGGACGAGGCCGGCGCGCTCGTCGCCACCAACGCACGGGACAAGCCGGCGGCGGTGGCGCGCACGGGAGTCGCCCACACCAGCAGCCCCCACGCCAGGCGCAGCCCGCGCCATCCGGGCGGCATTGCCCCCGCCCCCAAGGACCCGCCGCCCGACATGGTGGTAGCGGTGTGCGACGACGACGACGACGACGAGGCCGGCGCGCTCGTCGCCGCCACCACCGGCTCGACACGGGACGCGCCGGCGGTGCGGTCCCCGCGCGCCGCGTGGGCGCTGTTCGTGGAGGAGTCGCGGCGGCTGTGGACGATCGGCGCGCCCATCGCCTTCAACATCATCTGCCTGTACGGCACCAACTCCACTACGCAGATCTTCGCGGGCCACATCGGCAACCGCGAGCTGTCCGCGGTGGCCATCGGCCTCTCCGTCATCTCCAACTTCTCCTTCGGCTTCCTCCTCGGGATGGGCAGCGCGCTGGAGACGCTGTGCGGGCAGGCGTTCGGGGCGGGCCAGGTGGCCATGCTGGGCGTCTACATGCAGCGGTCGTGGATCGTGCTCGCCGCCTCCGCCGCGCTGCTCACGCCGCTGTACGTGTACGCGGCGCCGGTGCTGCGGCTGCTGGGGCAGGACGAAGGCATCGCCGCCGCCGCGGGGACGTTCACGCGCGGCATCATCCCGCAGATGTTCGCGCTCGCCGTCAACTTCCCCGCGCAGAAGTTCCTGCAGGCGCAGAGCAAGGTGGGCGTGCTGGCGTGGATCGGGCTCGCCGCGCTGCTCGCGCACGTCGCGCTCCTCGCGTTGTTCGTGTCCGTGCTCGGACGGGGCGTCGCCGGGGCCGCGCTCGCGTACGACGTGTCGTCGTGGCTCACCTCGCTCGCGCAGGTGGCCTACGTCGTGGGATGGTGCCGGGACGGGTGGACGGGGCTGTCCAGGGCCGCCTTCGCCGATCTCTGGGCCTTCGTCAAGCTCTCGCTCGCATCCGCCGTCATGCTCTGCCTCGAGATGTGGTACATGATGTTGCTCGTCGTGCTCACCGGACACCTCGACGACGCCGAGATCGCCGTCGACTCCATAGCCATCTGGTTCGTCGTCACACCGTACTACCTGATCCATCTTTAATTTCCATCTCACTCATCAATCAACTGATAATAATAAACTTGGATTGCACCATGGATGGATCCATCGAGCAGCATGAACATCAACGGGTGGGAGGGGATGCTGTTCATCGGCCTCAGCGCGGCCATCAGGTAATTAACACAGATTTCATTTCAAGGAAGAAATTGAGAGATGACTGCCATTAATCGCCGTCCATGGATGGTCCTTGCAGCGTGCGCGTGTCCAACGAGCTCGGGTCCGGGCGGCCCCGTGCGAGCATGTACGCGGTGATGGTGGTGCTGGCGCAGTCGCTGGCGTTGGGGCTGCTGGCCATGGTGCTCGTGCTGGCGACGCGGGAGCAGTTCCCGGCCATCTTCACCGGCGACAGGCACCTGCAGAAGGCCGTGTCCAGCATCGCCTACCTGCTGGCCGTCACCATGGTGCTCAACAGCGTCCAGCCCGTCATCTCGGGCGTCGCCGTGGGCGGCGGCTGGCAGGCCGTCGTCGCCTACATCAACCTCGGCTGCTACTACGCCTTCGGCCTCCCGCTCGGCTTCATCTTCGGCTACCTCTTCAGATTCGGGGTCAAGGTACTGACTACTGAGCCATGCATCTGCAATTCTGCTTCTGCATGCATCAATGGTGGTCGATCCTCTTCGACTGCTAAATTCGGCATTGCATTGTATTGGTTGCAGGGCATCTGGGCAGGCATGCTTTGTGGGACAGCGTTGCAGACAGCCATCCTCAGCTACATAGTCTGGACGACCGACTGGAAAGCAGAGGTAGGTGACAACCAATCTGTTTGTGAATGAAGGAGGGAGGAGAAGAAGAAAGAATATATATAAATCAATGTTTTAAATAGCGGGCTAAGGTGTTTAGCGGTATATCTCTAAAACAGCTAATAGCGGAGCTATATCGGGCTATAGCGGGATATAGCGGCTAAATTGTACATGAACACAAATAGCGGCATCCTGCCTCAAAAGGCTATAGCGGGCTATAGCGGCAGCTATAGCGGGAGATTTAAAACTATGATATAAATATAATCGGCCGGGTGGCTTTGTGTGTGTTGGTTTCAGGCATCGCTGGCGTTGGAGAGAGTCAGAACATGGGGCGGCCACCATGAAAAGCTTCCTAGCTCTGATTCTGATCAGGACGAGGAGGTTATCTGACGAAGATCCGGCACAAGACATTGCTGCTGCTTGCATTGTAAATTCCTCCCCCGTCCATCGTCTCGGTTAGGATTGCTAGACTGAAGTAGTTTGCAGGGCTGCTGCTCTCGAGTAAGGGAAACAATTCAGAATGAAACGGAAGAAAGGGCCAAAGACGTACGCCAGTACTGGGGGACGACAATTTTGGATTGCTTCTCGTGCTTGTTTGCAAGGGAATTTCAGGCAATAGGATTAGCGTAGCGTAGCTATACTCGTCACTAGAGAACTTATTAGCGTGAAAGTGAATTGTGAAATACACACTTTTTATCCATCTATTTATTTTATACATGGGCAGGTAGATGCCGGAAATTTGTTCCCTCATCTAAAAAAAATTGGAACATAAGCTGCGGGGCATGGGGAAGGAGAAAGAAAACCCACAAATCAAATCGAGAAGAATGGGTAGCAGCAACATGTAAGAGGACGTTGCACTGGTCTAATGCTATCTTTTGCAAGACGAACAGAAAGAAATGGTCTATGCAGCGGTACTTTCTTGACATTGATACAGAAACCGGTGACACATGGCATAAAAAAAGGGTTTGTCAATGAGAAATAATAGCGGAATAGCGACCAGAGCTACCAGCAAGCTACACAAAACAAAGTTATGGACGTCGGGACTAACTAAAATCGTTATGAGTGAGTCCGTGTGATTGTTCTTGATTTTATTTGTTAGATTTTTTTCCACAACGATTTGTCAGATAAATGGCAATATAAGACTTTTTTCACTATAACAAGAATATAAGACTTTGACAAGCTCCGTAGTGAGAACACAAGCGTCGTCGTCATGCATGAACAAGGAACTGGCAAAGGTCAACATTGGACGCGCCTTAGTACTGTGCAATGAGTTCATGACGATTCTTCATTTTCTTTTGGGAGTGATGACCTGGACTCAGAAGAAGAATCTTTTAAAAGAAGCTGAGAAGAAGAGCAGCACACTGGTAATCTAATGGAGAAAAAAATGTACTGCAAGAGAGGTAGAAAAGGGGAGGGGAAAAAAGAGAAAGTTCTTCTCAAATAAGTTTAAAAATCATGTAAGAGGAGTAGAAACATCTAATGTAGAAAAAAACATTTAAGGCCTTGTTTGAATGCATATGTATCCATCTTAATCCAAATGTGTTAGAGTAGAATCCACTTCAATACACTTTAACACATGTGAATTTATATGAATACATGCGCATTCAAACAAGGCCTAAGAGAGGTAGGCAAGGTGTGAAAAAAGATAATTAAGTGAAGTAAAAGGGGAGAAAATAAAATAAAATAAGAGAAGTAGAAACATCTAATGGAGAAAAAAAAATCATGTAAGAGAGGTAGGAAAGGGGAGGAAAAAGAGTATTAAGAGAAGTAGAAAATGGGAAAAATAGAAGTAGAAACATTTAATGGGGGAAAATCATGTAAGAGAGGTAGGAAAGGGGAGAAAAAAGAGAAAGAAAGACAAATGGAAAAATCATGTAAGAGAGGTAGGAAAGGGGAGAAAAAAGGAGAAAGAAAGAAAAATAGGAAAGGGGAGAAAAAAGGAGAAAGTAGGAAAGGGGTGAAAAAAGATAATTAAGTGAAGTAAAAGGGGAGAAAAAATTAAAATAAGAGAAGTAGAAACATCTAATGGAGAAAAAATCATGTAAGAGAGGTAGAAAAGGGGAGGAAAAAGAGTATTAAGTAAGAGAAGTAGAAGAGGGAAGAAAAGAGAAGTAGAAACATTTAATGGGGAAAAATCATGTAAGAGAGGCAGGAAAGGGGAGAAAAAAAGAGAAAGAAAGAAAAAAAAAAGGGAAAATCGTGTATGAGAGGTAGGAAAGGGGAGAAAAAAGGTGAAAGAAAGAAAAATAGGCCCTCGTTAGAGGATCAGAGCTTGAGTCTGACGCCTTAGACCACTCGGCCATCCTGACTTGTGTGTTTTATTTGTTATCATAATATTTATTAGCGAATGTTTATTCCCACGCTGCGCCATCTGACCGTCCATTCAGAATCTACGTTCCAACGGTCCTGATCAGACACAAACCCTACTTCTCCTCTATAAAATCCTCCCCCGCTCATCTCCCCAGCCAGCCCTAATCCCCACCAAAACCCTAAACCCTCGCTCCCCGGCGGCGTCGGCGGCGGCTACTAGGCTCTTCGTCGGCTCAGCACCATGAGGCCACCGGCTAGAGGTAACTAACAATAACCCCCATCCTTGGTTTTCCATGCATTGCCGCAGCCGGACTAAGACTTATTCCTTCGTTAAATCCTATAGGCGGGCGCGGTGGGAGGGGAGGCAGGTTCGATGGCGGCGGCCGTGGGGGCGGCGGTGGCCGGGGGTTTGGCGGTGGTAGAGGCGGTGTTGGTGGCAGGGGCGGAAGAGGTGGCAGGACGCCGAGGGGCGGCCGCGGTGGCGGTGGCAGGGGCGGCCGCGGTGGTGGCATGAAGGGAGGGAGCAAGGTCGTCGTGGTGCCGCACAAGCACGCCGGTGTCTTCATCTCCAAGTCCAAGGAGGATGCGCTCTGCACCAAGAACATGGTCCCGGGAGAGTCTGTCTACGCAGAGAAGCGTGTCTCTGTTCAGGTTCGCTGCTACTTATTTATGTCCCCTTCCTATTTTCTCCTTTTTATTATTGGATAGATATTGCTTGCGTGTACTACGAATGAGCTAGATATTGCTTGTGTGTGCTACGAATGAGCTGACCTGTTTTCAATAATTCTGTATATTGTCAAGGTCAACTCTTCTGTTTTCGTGTTATTTGTTCATCCAAGTACGTTATGTGGACTTATGTAGAAGCCGAATTTATTGTGTTGGGATTCTGTACCACAATAATTTGGTTATAACTAAGTACTGGACACTCCATGTATGCTCTGTTATCTTGTGACAACATTCTGGGTTTGGAGCTCTGTAAATGATGATCTTACTCGGATTCCCCTTCAGGACATCTAAATGGATGATGCAAATTCGAGTTTCTGATGCCCTTATGCCCAAATGATATGTAGAATGTTTAGTTTCCCTTTCCATTTCTAGGATAAAGAACTGGTCTGAATAATTGTAATGCTGTAGTTTCTTAAACTCAAATCCATTGGGATTCGGTTGTAGGACTGATTTATTTCTACTGTTTGATTGTTTGGGCATTGTAGAATGACGATGGAACAAAGGTTGAATACAGGCTTTGGAACCCCTTCCGTTCCAAGTTGGCTGCTGCTGTGCTTGGTGGCATTGACAACATCTGGATTGTAAGTTGATTTGCTTATCTTGAATGTGCAAAAGTTCTATTTGCTTTCTTGTAAGTAGAATCTGTGGCGATGTTATAGCTGACAATTTGTTAATACGTTTAGGCTCCTGGTACTCGGGTGCTGTATCTTGGTGCTGCTTCTGGTACAACTGTTTCCCATGTGTCTGATATTGTAGGACCGGTGAGCTCTCTATCACAAAAGTCTCTTACTGATTCTTGGCTTTGTTTAGTCTGTTGTCTTAAGAATTTGGATGCTGTTGCAGGATGGACTGGTCTATGCTGTTGAGTTCTCTCACAGGAGTGGAAGAGACCTTGTCAACATGGCAAAGAAGAGGACCAATGTGATCCCCATTATTGAGGATGCCAGGCACCCGGCAAGGTACCGGATGCTGGTTGGCATGGTTGATGTTATCTTCTCTGATGTTGCACAGCCAGACCAGGTATTCCTATCATTTCCTTGCGGCCAGGTGTCTGAATCACTGGACTGTCACATTGTTGAATTGAGTGTTGTTTACTTCCCTGCCTTTATGTTCTCTTGATTCTGATTTGGCAATATTGGGCTCAGCAAATGATGAGCATACTCGGATTCCCCTTCAGGACATCAATTGGATGATGCAGATTCGAGTTTCTGATGCCTGTTGTGCTCAATGCCAAACTCTTATCTTTATTACTTTTTTTTTTTCCTATTTCCATTTTCTTTTTGCATTTCCGTTTCTTCTGTCTGCTTTCTTGATTATGTCACATTTGACGATCCAGCCTTTTTTATGGTTCAGAATTCATGCTATAGCACATTACTTTTTATTGATTATTGACACATGTTTCTTGATAATCTTATTTGCTATGTTTGTCAACTTGGATTCATTATTTGGAGCCGGTAATGTCCTTCTATGTTAGAATCTTTGAATCGTTTTTGTTTTGCACACATTTGTTATTGATCATAAGTTACATTTTCTGTTTGTTGTCATCTGGTGCCAACTTTTGTTGATTTTCTCAATTTATACGATTCCAACTGTGTTTCTGATATTTAGGAATCACCTGCCTTTGCCCCGTTTGGACCATTGTAGTTTAGAACAGTTTGTTGCTTGATGGGTTAAAATACTACTTACAGTAACATTGGCAGCACTACCTTGATTTGGTCATGGAATTGTGCATTGTCTGGTGCTGTTCAATATGCAGTTTGAAAGAATCTGGGGATCCATGGTTATATACTTATATACATACGATTTCTCTTAGCTTCGTATTCATACACATACACATACACTAGAAATTTTGCAATGTGAGGCAACCCTTTCGGTTGGGGGAAGGGAAATTGTAACACGTGGTTTACAGCTTTTAAACATTGCGTGATTTGTGTTATCCTGCAGGCTAGGATCTTAGCACTTAATGCTTCATACTTTTTGAAGAATGGTGGCCACTTCGTCATTTCAATTAAGGTACTTTGCAGCTACACAACCAGGAGTTGGTTTTTTCTCATGTTAATTATGTATCATCTGTTTTAGATAGATAATCATGGTCTGCATTGATCTAAACAAGAACAAAATATTTTGCTCAGGCGAATTGTATTGACTCCACCCTGCCCGCTGAGGCCGTGTTTGCTGCTGAAGTGGAGAAGCTCAAGGCGGATCAGTTCAAGCCTGCCGAGCAGGTGACCTTGGAGCCCTACGAGCGTGACCATGCCTGTGTTGTGGGTGGCTACAGGATGCCCAAGAAGCAGAAGGCTACCTCTTAGAGCGGAATCGGTGCTTGTCTTGCCTACCAAAGATGCTATGTTGTATTGCGGTGAAAGAAACTTAGAAGTATTAGGGTTTTATATAGCATCTACTATGTGGATGGACCTGCTGCAGTGATGCTGTTTAGCTGCAACTGTAGCAGCTGTGAGGACCTGATGCTGTGTTGCTGGTTTAACAGCAGTTTTTTTTTGTTGATGATAAACGTTTGAGCGATCAGCTTGGATTTGCTGCCCTTGGTTTCTTGATGTCACGGGCTGGGCATAACTTATTCGCCATTCTCAGCCTGCTCGAGGATTAAGAGTTGATAATGGCTCTTTTTAATCAAGAAGGCACTACCTGTATTAAGCACCACTCTGCAAATCGCCAGATGTAAGATGCATTTCATACGACTGTAATTCGAGCAAGAGTCACATAAGCTCCGTCATTGACAGCTATATAACAATGTGTCACCTTGTTGAAATGTCCATTTGCGCTCTGGTAGGCTGCAATCCGCTTCGGTATGCAAGATCAAGGCATAACAAATGTTCCTAATCCATTCTTGTTCATCTCCCGGTTTTCAAGACAATAGGTTGGAAACAGTGTAATGAGTTTTATCATTTCATCCCACGAAACTTTTATCACCTCTTTCTTCATTTATTTCATGTCATGTCAACTTATTTAATGTCATAAAACTTCCATCGAAACTGTCCTGACCAGCTGTCTCACTTTCAATAAAAAATTCTTTTCTTTTTCATTCCGCAACACGAGGATGGGAGTTAGTGCAACGGCTTTCGCACTAGTTGTTCAAAAAAATCATATAAAAATGAAGCAAGAAAAAGCTTCTGGCTCTTGTGCTGGTGTGGGACTATAAATCCTTTTTCGCTGGCTAAGCCCTTTGTTTGGATCAATCTTCAGCAACGATGACGGAGGAGGAAGGAACATAAGATTTATGGCGAGCCGCGGGGTTGCGCTGGGCGACTGGCACACGGGCACGCGTGGCCAGTCACCCATTAGAGTTTGTGATGTTAGGAATCGAGATTGCACCGATTTGGTACATCTCAGCTTCATTAGTGAAGTGTTTTTTTTTTTATATAATTTGGTTTATAATGCAGCTTTACCAATGAAGAAAACTGGTAAAACAATTTCTTAGAAAAAGTAGCAGAGAGCCGGAAGAAGCTAATATTTTTAGCTTTACCCACCCAGCTTCAATTAGGAAATTGTGCCAGCGAGGGAAAGCTAAAAAACGGCTCTTTGTAGAAAAAAATTACCAAGACATGTCTGGGAAAACGGTTTTGAAAAGGTAGAGCAAAAGCAAAAGAAAAAAATTCACATTACCTCCCTCAACTTTTGCGAAAGTCTACTTTTTCTCCCTAAACTCTAAAATCAAATAACGACCTCCCTGAACTTTGAAAACGGTTCATTTTACCTCCCTGACCAGTTATAAGCAGTTTTTAAAGGCGGTTTTGTCTTTTTCTTTATTTATTTATTTTAGTTGAATCTTTGAAAAATCATAGTAAATCACAGAAAAATCATAAAATGGAAAATCCAATTTTGTTGGACTCCACATGAGTAGATCTACATAGTGAATATATAATATGGTATGCTTTAGTACAATTTTTTTTTTGCTATAGCTTTAGATCTATGCTTTTCAGTAATTAATTCATAGCTACAGTTCTACAGTTCCGTCCGGGTGGGGGAACTGGCCAACAAAACGTCTCCGCACGCAACGCCAACAGTTAACGCCCGCTTGGATTTGGATTGCTTTCCCCACTCCACCTCCGTCTCCCTCTCCCCCCGACCTCCGCGACCGCGACGCAAGCAACCGCCCCCGTCCTCCCCTCCCTCCTCGCTGGTACGCGCGCCTCCTCTCCGACCCCCGCCTCCCGTCCCGTTCCTTCCCTTCTCTTACCTAATCAACTGTGAGATCGGGTGGGGATCCCCTTCCCTCGTCGTCGGGGTTGGGGGTTTCCCATTATAATGAGATGACCCGGCCTTATTAGATCGATTGAAGCAATTGGATGTCGCGCCCGACTTGTTGTGATTTATCTATTTATTTATATCCTCTTTGTTTCCTCCCGCTTTTTTTTTTGTTTTGTTTACATACATAATACAGTTCCAGGGACGTGGTGTTGCGATTTTACTTGCTTCATTCATTCACACCAGTCCAGTAGGAGTGCCAGTTTGATTTCCATCATCTCTTAATTTTTACTACTAGTAGTAGTATCGGGCTTATTCGCCGGCTGCAAGTGAGTGTGAGTCTGTACCAGTGAATTCATATCTCCACTTTATTTGTCCTAAAAAAAAAGTACTTATCCTAACCCTACTAGGCTACTACAGCCACATCTGTGCTTGATGGACAAACAAACAATCGTAAGTGGCGTGCCATATCATTCGCCCTTTGCTCGTACCACGATTCAGCACTCGGTAGCACAGTACTGCCGGTTCTTTTTTTTTTTATCAAAAGTACCTGTATTTCAGTTAAGGAATACGTACAAAGACCCATAGGAATACAAATACGACATAGTAGGATACAGAGGACAGCTGTCCATACCTAATCACACACAGGGACCCAAATAAAAAAGAAATTACAAAGAAGTCCAAGAACCCTGTGGACGCCGCAGTCGCCTGGATCCGCCGCCGACGAACGCCGCTGGGAGCCGAGATCTCCAGGCGCCATCTTTCCCAGAATCGGGAGGATCCCATCGCGCAAAGGCTTTGCAAAGAGCCGAAGTAGACACTTGTTCCTAAGAACGAGATATGTCGCCGTTGGAAGCTCATCGGCCGGGGCCGCACCCCAAACCCCCTCGGTCTTGGAACGTACCTCGCCGTTGACGACAGGCGCCGCCACGGGAAAGTCGAGGTCGATCCATCCTCCACGCTGCCGCAGATCCCACAGCTACCTCTCCATCCTTGAAGCAAAACGCCGGCGTCCACCACATTTCGGCAAACGTCGAGATCTATGGCCGCCGCCGACTGACTCCTACACCGGAACTCCACACAGGGAGTACCACCTCCATGGACTTGCCGCCGGCACCGGAGAGAAGCACCGACGAGACGGGGACGAGTCCAGAAGGACTTATTCCATTGCGCCGCCGCCGCCGCCGTCTCGGCAACGCCGGCCGGAACCCTAAACCTAGACCCGCTAGGACCGAACCTACGACCTACAGCACCAACCGGCAAGGGACCCACGGTCTCCACCACCTCACGATGCCCCACGGGCCATCGGAGGCGGAGGAGACCGCCGGCACCGCCGGCGGCGACAGTACTGCCGGTTCTAGTGACAAGTCTAGAGCGTTTCTTTTCCCTTGCCTTGATTGGTACATGAAACATGAGGATGCCTGAACCAACTGCACAGGCACCGCCATTATTTTTATTTGTCGGACAAGTGACTGGACTCCATTTGTCCTGCAGTTTCCTTTCTATTGTTATCACTCTTTAATTAATTAATTAACTCTGCAGTTTCCTGGGGTTGTTTAACCACTTGTGAGTCGTGACAAATCACCTGCCTAAATTGGAGTTCTAATTCTCAAGTAAAAGCCTGCCTACCATATCACAGCCAAGATATTGAGCAGCCCCCCCATCACACAATGATTTCACTGATGTCTGTACTGTGCTGTACTGTACTGCTGATGGTTTAATAATCTGACCTAAATTAATTTTACGCATTAATTCTAACCTTATGTAGTTTGCTTCACCGCTTTAATAATCGCAGGGAAGATGGAGCCTGGCCAGAGCGGTACTGAGCAGACCTCTCCACGCGGGAATGACTGGGAAGTCGTGCAACTGACTGCATCAGCATACGCGGCCGCGCCTGCTCCGAGGAGACCTGAACCTTCTGAGGAAGCCGAAGCTAAGAAATATGGCGCGAAAGGGGATGATTTGGCCGCTGGGCTACTGATGTCTGGCCACTTCTCGGTGTCTCAGAGTGAAGTCGAGAGCCTCCTTGTAGGCGCTGACAGCAAAGAACCTCCCAAGGAGCTTGGCAGCCCAGATGCAGTTTCCAATGAGGGCGGTGATGAGAAATACCAAGAGACCTGCAAGCATAAGCTGGAGGATGACCTCCCCAGCATTCCATCCTTTGACAAAGGGAAGGATGTTTCCTTGGGTGATATGGCGTTTGATGATGGCAAGGCATTGAAAGGCATGAGTTTGGTCGGGGAAGAACCGGTTGGGTTCTCGTCGCCTATTTTCAGCTCAATTGAGGCAGAAAATGAGTTAAGTTGGTCAGCTACAGAGAGTAGGAATGAGAAGAAAACTGAGGAGCCTACTCTGCATAACTTGAACCCCATAACCGGTTCATCAAAGGTTGTTTCATCTGATGAGCAGAGCGAACCTGCTGGTTCAGGCCCACGTGAAGCATGGTGGAAGAAGCAACTTTTCTTTCTGTACAAGAACGCAAAGGAAAGTCATAATTTCTGGCCTATCGTCGCGACCGCTGCTGCTTTGGTGGGCCTGGCATATTTGGGGCGGCGCTGGCATAAGGGCAAGCTGCAGTTTCAGCCGGTCAAAATACCACCTTCTAGCAACAAGGAGGTAGTTGCAAAGCTCACCTTTTCTTTCTAGCAACAAGCAATAGGAAGCGAGTCAATCATGTCATAGGAGCACCCTAGTCCTAGTGAAACTGATCAGAAAATACATTACAAAGGAAAATTGCCACCATAGCATTGTGTTGATCCTTGTCTGATTATGTCTATCATAGTTACTGACCTTATAACCAGGTACTCGCAACATACTTGATGTGAGCATATAATTAATTAGTTATCAACTTAAATTCCGATATCTGTTTGCAAAATAGGCCCAGTTCATATGAGTGTAGATGTTAAATTTCTGGCAAGGACCAATTGAATTTGATCTGCATAGGTTATATAATCATTCTGAAAGTTTGCTGCGGTGTGAGGGTGAGCTTCTGTTGGTACTGTTGATCTGCCATCGTACAAACCAGCCTGTTGATTTTCTTTTCTATTTTCTGATATCGTTTCTTGTTACTGTATCATATCCTGACTGAGCATGCTTTTTAAGTTGTACTTGCCAGCAATGAAAAATTCACTATGAATGCGCATCTTGCATGCTACAGCTCCAGAATTTCAAAATATGTAAACTGTCTGACGTCCTGCCGTATCTGTTTATTACTAGCATGCTAGTGTTTTGTGCCGTGGTAGCTATTTGTTTTACTTTTTTTTCAATTATATATGGCGCCTGCAAATGCTAATGAATGCAGACTCTTGTTCGTGTTTCAGAAAATCAATGATGCTGTTGGTCCATTAAACCGTTTCAAGGACATTCTTGTTGCTGGCAACCACCCGTGTCACGGTATCCATGGGCATGCCCGTGCAAGCTGAAGTAATCAGTCTGTGAACCCATCAGCGTCCTGAATCCATGCTATTATGTATCGCTTGAGAATCGGCTCAAAATGAAGATAATCCATAGGGCAAAACTGGAGCAATGGTCCAAGGATTGAGGATGTTTGTTATGCAAATGCAAGTATGTTTGGTGGCTATGTAAACTCCTTTTGGGTATGTAAATATATGAGTTTAGTGTGATTGCTTTTCTTTTGGTCATTTCATGGAACCTCCGCTGGTTTCTTTGTCTAGTGCGATCAACTACTGTACCCACCGTATAACTGACTTATTGGGGTTCGCTCGTGTATGCATATGATATGATGGGGGCATGGTATGAGTGAATTTTATTTCACCGTTATGTTGGCTGCTACTGTGAAGGTAGCCGATTGTAGTCCCATGTATATTTTCTGCTGCAGAGTTGACCTGACAATCTTTTATTGTGGCTTGTGAGGCGGTGATAGCTGGGGTAGCATAACATATGACTGTTCTCACTAATTTAATTTTATATTATTATATATCGGAAGGATAGCAGGGTTATTTTTGTGGGCGTTGTTGGCTTGTGGCGGCCCTTGGCTCGCACAAAAGGTCATCTCGGCCTGCGTCAGCTCATCTCTAGATAGCTTGTGGATGAGTTGAGCAGAGATGCTGATCAGATGTACACATCATATCATATATATAGTATGTGCCTATGGATATATTCATATATATGATACAGCAATACCCTACAGGTATATAGTATTGTATTTTTGAACGGGCCAGCAAGGGAGGCCCCTACTTACTTTTTAATAAATATATGATATGTACAAATTTAGAACATCTCTAAGAGTATAAATCATCATTTAGATTTTGGAGAGGTTTTTGCATAAAGATCGCTTTCACTTTCCAACAGTTTTTTTTTATATCTTGCATGTACTCTACAGAGTCATTATCGTGTTTTTTTTACTTTGGTTAACAAGAAATCTAGAATAGGAGATGACTGTATTTGAATAACCAAATAAAAAAGTTGTTGCAAAATACTTTTTTTAATCAAAATCTCTATTCCTAGTAATTAGGAACGATATAAAAAGTTTCTTGGAGTTGCTTCTAGAGCATAGCAAAAAGATACATGGCTCTCAAGCCCAAAAAAGAAAAGGATCTCCATCCTCTACAGGGTTGTATTAACAGACAGGACTAAACATCTCCATCCTAATACAATCAACAGTCGCGTTTTGTTTTTCTTTGTGCTTATTAATCAGCTAGTGGCACGGTGGTTATGATCCTCCAATTAGCAGAGGCCAGCTACTCATCATGACAAATAAGACAGATTAGAGAGAGAAAAAAAAGGCAGGCAAGGCCCTGCTGCTTCAATGGACTAGCTAGTATGAGTAGAGCTCATATCCCCTATATCAAGAGTAGTTCGATTAGGTTATGCATGTGGGCATGTGGGTGGTTGTGGTGGTGTTGGTGCGGGGTCATCTCGTTCACAGGCTGACAGGCAGGTTCAGCTCATTCTCATTTGTCAGCATCAGCGGCGGGCGATGCTGACGGCTACAAACAACCAAGGCCACGTTTAGTTCCCAAAAATTTTCAAGATTTTCCGTCACATCAAATATTTAGACATATACATAGAACATTAAATATAGATAAAAAAAAACTAATTATACGGTTTAGTAGAAAACTACGAGACGAATCTTTTGAGCATAATTAGTCCATGATTAGACACTAATTGATAAATACAAACAAAAGTGCTATAGTTGCCAAAGTCAAAAATTTTCGCGAACTAAACGCACCCCAAACCAACTACGTACAGAGCCAAACGGAATGCTGCTACTATCTCCAACAATGGTGGCAGTACTACAGGCAAAGGTTTCGATATTTATTTTTGTCTTCTTCAATAACAAGATCTAAAAGAGAATCCTTTCTGCAAAAAGATCTCGAGGAGAGAGAATACTCAAATCTAGGTTGTGTCTATCTTCTTCAACAACAAGACCTAAAAGAAAGAATCCTTTCTGCAAATGGGTCTCGAGGAGAGAGGATACTTAAATTTAGGTCGTGTCTCTCCTGGCACTCAAAATGGATCTCCTGTATAGATACTCTGTTGGAGGCCGATACAGTACTGTCGGAGACCCATTTTGCGTTTGGGTGTTCTTATGGGTCACTTGTTGGAGACAGTCTAAGCTCAAGGGTCAAGGTGTCAGGGCAGGCCTGCACGAATTCAGCTGATTTTTCTTTCCAAGGGGAGACGAGATGTCAAACTGGCAGGATTTATCCTACACAAACAAGTACTAATGGACGAAGAGCATTTTTTCAGGAGAAAATTTCTTATTTGTCATGAGAAGTTAAAAGTGGTGTTCTATTTGCCACCGAAGAATGCTTTCCCTTCCTTATAAGGGAGAGAGAGGAGTTTTAGATTTGGGAGAACCAACGGTGAGGAATTATATTGAATAGGTAAGGGCACTTTGAGTATTATGAAAAAATTGACTTGTTGTGCTTGACGGTTTCAAACTGAACAGGTATTGATGGCAGTTAGGGGATGAAAGTTTTAAGTCAGTAGCAAATAAGGAAGAAAAGAAATTCAATAGCAAATATGACACCTGTTTAACTTCTAATGGCAAATAAGAAAATTTCTCCAAATGTACCTCTTATTTAAGGGCTAGTCCATATTAACAAAAAAGGGACAATTATTACTACGTTGTTGAACACGTAAAAGACAAAACATGGAAACAAACCATTCGAGTAACATAGTGTATCGATGACATATACCCTTAAAACTAGAATAGAACTATTTGAGTAGCATAGTTTATCGATGACATATACCCTTATAGCTAGAATAGAACTATCTATGACCATAGAAAATGGTCTAAACTAGCACATGCATCTAGGCATCTAACATGCTTGTGCACCACATTGCAGGTGTGTTGGATTGACTTTAGCCTAGGCCATGGAATATGATATATTGTTTTGGTGCTAGGTTGATTGTATGTATGGTCATTTAGCCTAGCCCGTGGGATATGAGATGTTTTGTTTGCTTGTAGGCGGTATATGGTGTGGTTCATGTAATGCGGGGGAAGAGGGTCTTGCAGAATGTGCTTCTCAACTAAGTTGAGTGGATGCATTTTGGTTGCTCGTATAAGAACCATTATAGTAACTGCGATCTTATAACCACAGAGATAGAAAAGCCTACTCTCTCTCTCTTTTTTGTCACAGGAGCGATTAAGAAAAAAACAGGAGGCCCACCCCAAACCCTCCCGCATGAGGGGCAGCCTGGTCTTTGTCACTGCCCACTCATCTCATCAAGCAAAGGCGAAGCCAAAACAAAATGCCACCTAGCTCAAGCTCTAATAAGCAACTATTTGCTATTGAACAAAAACAAGAACCAAACAGACCTTAAGGTACATACAATGCTTAATAATAATAATAATAATAATAATAATAATAATAATAATAATAATAATAATTGGTTATTTGAGGTCTAAAATGAAGTGTGCTCCACACTCAGGGCCCAAATGGTCTGCCCGGCCCGGATTTGTCTATAGTCCTGTAGGCTGCCTTTTTTTTTTGTTTTTTGTTTTTCTCTTCTTCCATTCCATCACCCCAGCAGCGTGCGCGCTGCACTCTCTCCCTCTCCCCGTTCTCTCTCGTGGCGACGGCGACGGCGACGACTGGGCGGCCATCGCTGCCGCCCTACGCGCCAGGCGCCCAGGTCTTCTTCGGCCCCTTCATCGGCGACGAGCACCACCAGGTACGCCCACCCCTTGGCCTTCCCTTCCTGCTGTGCGAAACCGACCACCCAAACCCTAACCTACTATTTATATTCGGATCTGATCCAACTACGAGTGTATATGCATGAATTTTGCCTACTAGCTTCGATCTCTTTTGCAAAAGTTATCGGGTGGTGTCCTTCACCGGGTCCTCCCCTGTGCGCGGCGACCCTACCGATCGGAATTCTGCTAACTCCGTTCCTCCATGACTCGATTAGGTTCCTCGTCTCCAGCGCGCAGTGCAAAGCGGATCGATCTCAGCTCAGCACGGACCTTACGACTTGACACCCAAGGTATGGAATTTCGGGGGGTTGCGTCTGTAATCCATTTTCCCGGTGCCTTCCCTTTGACTAAAGCACTGGCTCCCAACCTTGCAGGCTCATTCGATCTCTTTGGTTTCGTGGACCGTGATCGGACTCCAGGGCTGGATCATGTTTCTTCGAGTGTAAGAGCTTGGATCTCGCAGGTCTGGTTCAGTCCCTGGACTGGGAAGAACCGTGCTTGCTCCTTGCTGCCGCAATCATGCAGAGCGGGGGCGAGATGAGGCCTGTGCACAACAGCGTCGATACAGTGAACGCTGCTGCTGTTGCCATCGTCACCGCGGAGAGCCGCACGCAGCCTCCTGCAGAACCGGTTCGTGCTTAAATATCTTATCACTGCATGTTTTTTTTTTATCGACGTTAGAAGCTAGTGATGTCCTGCATGGCTTTTAGTTGGATGGCTTGTGTTTAGCTTACTTTAATGATTGCATAGCTGAAGCAGCTTTGTACGTGCGGAGTTTGCGGTGTAACGGTTATGCTTAATCATCTGTGGCTGCTTGTTTGTGTAGCTTTATGTGCATGGCAAGAAAATTACATCTCATAGAACACGTGTCATGGAGCGTTTCTTGCATGTACTTCGGTGGGCATTTGATTGTATTATTGCAGTTAGTAACGGAAGAATGTTGTCGTGTAGTCAGACTTTCTAGATTTTGATTATCAATAAGCTTGTCGGGTATTTAGAGTGTAGATATATAAAACTTAGACGCGTGGGTTCTCCATTCAATGATATTGGGCTTAAGTTTATTCTAGTTTTATACATAGAGTACAGCAGTAATTAGTGGAAAGTTGTAATTTTGGGACCGTGTCAGTGTTCGAACTACATGCTTATGTCACTGGATTGACTGGTCAGTATTTTTTCCATAAATATATTTTCCATAGGTTTTTGGTGTTACAAAGGGAAATGAATGTTTACAGAACTTGGCAAGTGAAAAGAATAGAAGAAAGCATCTGATTTGTTCTTGCATTCTCCACTTTGCCTTGGGGGGGTTGGGGATATGGCTCAGTTGGTAGATCCCTGCACTTGCAACTGGGTTGCTGTGATTATGGTTGGCTGTATAATTTTTCAAGGCTTCGGACCTGAGGATTCTTGCTAGAGCTAGAAAACTTTTCTTATCTTTGGTGGTATAGGTGCAGCTGTAGAATGTTGATGTTGGTCTATTCATTTGTACGTCTGCTTTTAGTATCTATGAAGGAAAAATTGTGGGCTATGCTCGTCACCTAGTTACATTTGTTAATTTTCTTTTGTTATACTATTTTGGAAGTGCATGAGGAAGGTACATCAGGAATGAGACAAAAGTTTGGCCCCTGCATTACATTTTTCTTGGAACTTCACACATGCTCTGTTTTTTCATCTAGAAACTTTATAGGATGAGTGATACATTTGACATGTACAGATTGCCTTATTTGTACATCTTCTGTTTCAAAGGGGGCATCCAAGCGTACTCAGCTCACCTTGAGGGTCTAGTACGCCTTGTCGCCTTTGAAACCATGGTTTGTACAGTTTCAGGCACTGAGAGTATGCATGAAAAAGGCATTGTAAATAGCAAGAGAATGCCTCGGAAAAGAAAGGGGAATAGTTGAAATGGTCAAATTGAATTATTCATTGGACTACATGGGACAAAAAGATGCTTTCGCTGCTGGCGATATGCCACCAGCTGTTTCTATCTATTTTAAAATTCCAACTTTAGGTCCTATTGTTTATTTTATAATACAGGTTGATGTCTAGGTTTTCATCTTTATATTTTTTATTAGTTCACCCTCCCTCTTCCAGCTTGTTTGTTTCTGAGGGCCTGTGATTTAAACTTATGATTGTTGTTCTCCAGAGATTTCAAAATGGTACCTTGCAGAACTGGCAATCATTTCGTGGATTATACATTATACACCCGTAAAAGTTTATCTTTTAACTTCAGTTTTAAATGAAAGCAAATTTCCCTCCATGGTGATACCATTGTTTCAGAACATGTTTAAAAAGCCCGTGTCTTTCTCCATCCGCTGCAAATATCTTTGGGGCGTTCTTTTTAGCCGTGGTGATGTCATTTTCCTTTTCTTTTAATGTTGGATGCAGCAAAATAGCACACAGGCATTTGATTAATTCGCTGAGATATTGTGTCTGATTGATATTGTGTCTGATTGGACACGTTGTGCTGCAATCTGACTGATGATTACATTACACATAGGTCTTTTATTCTCTCATTCATATGCAGTGCAGAGTCATCTCATTCTGATTCTTGGTTTCATACCATCACCAAGTTATGCTTCTTTCTGTGTTAACTGCTCCTTTTTGTTTGCAGAGAAGGAAATGGGCTGATCGGTTGAGCGTGTACTTCTGCTTTGGATCCCAGAAGAATGGCCGGCGCATGCGCGTCAACCATGCTGCACTTGTCCCAGAACCTGCACCTCAAAGGACAGATGCACCTGTAGCAGAAATTCCAAACCACCCACCTCCTGTGTTCCCCTTTGTGGCACCTCCATCCTCTCCTGCTTCTTTCCTTCAATCAGAACCCACATCAATCGTACAATCACCAAGGGTTGGAGCTCCACCTTTTTCGCCCCTCTCACCGAATTCCCAATCCCCCGCGGGGACACCATCCATCTTTGCTATTGGGCCATATGCACATGAGACACAACTAGTCTCACCTCCAGTGTTCTCGGCCTTCACAACTGAACCATCAACTGCCCCTTTTACTCCTCCTCCGGAGTCTGTTCATCTAACGACCCCTTCCTCTCCGGAGGTTCCATATGCAAAGCTTCTGACTTCGATCAACAACAGCAAGAATGGTGAAACTGGTGATCTTCAGTCGTATCCAAACTACCCAGACAGCCCAATTGGGCGCCTGATATCTCCGAGCTCAGGTTGTTCTGGCACTTCCTCCCCATTCCCTGACCCTGAGATGCTGGCTTCCTCACGCAGTGCTTTACACTCATTCCCAGTTCGTGAGCCACCTAAGATATTGGATGGTGAGGGCGTTGCAACACAGAAGTTGATACCCCGCCATATGCGCAACGGTGGGTCCCTCTTGGATGGCCACATCACAGCAGCTGTACCAGTTGTTGACTTCTCTGCCCGACTTCAACCCAATGAGCATGCTATGGATCATCGGGTGTCATTTGAGCTGACCGTCGAAGATGTTGCGCGCTGCCTAGAGAAGAAGACTGCAATTTCAGGGGATTCTGGCACGGCATCTTTCCACCTTGCGCCCACCAGCAATGGTGATCACCACAGAGAATCAAACGAGGCAAGGGCAGGGCTATACGTCGACGAAACATACCATGACTTGCCTGAGAAAGCAAGGCGGTCCCTGTCCCTGCGCCTGGCCAAAGAATTCAACTTCAACAACGTCGACGCTGCTAACGTGGAGCCAAGCGTGGGATCTGACTGGTGGGCGAATGAGAAAGTTGCTGGGATGACATCTGAGCCAAAAAAGAACTGGTCCTTCCACCCGGTGGCGCAGCCTGGGGTCAGCTAACCTTTGCACTGACCATATTAATCTTTTTACAGGATGAAGGAATTAGCTTCTTTTACTTCTGCTTCAGTGCTCGATTCTGCAGGTATGACTGTGGGGGGATGCCAACTTGTGCTAAACATGCAGTTAGTGGTAATTCTAAATTTAGATAGTAAGTAATGGGATGTCCGTCTAACATCGTCATGGGATACTAAAGATTTATTCAGGGGGGTGTTTGGATGTGACAAACCGCAAACGCTTTGGTTTAGGGTCGGTCGGAACTTGGAACTGTCTGTGTGTCTCTTGTATCCTGTGTATGTACTGACTTGTTGTCCTGATACCGGTGGTGTGTTGTGTATGTACATAATAAAGTAGTTTTATATTAAAAGGATACAACTCTTTCCTTTGAACAGTTGCCAGATGATGTCCCTTAATCTGTCTGCGCCGTTGGCTTGTAGCAAATCAAAATTGTTGTTACTATTCTGTTGGCCCTACCCCTGCCCTTGAACTTGTGTTATGATGATACTCTCTCTGTTCCAAATTATAAGTCGTCGATACTTTTCTAGGTACGTAGCATTTACTATACATCTAGATATGAGTTATATATCTAGGCGTATAAAAAAAGCTATGAGCCTAGAAAAGAAAAGCCACAGCAAATTATAATTTGGAATGGGAGGGAGTAATATAATTCAGTAGTCCGCACGGTTGTAGTAAAATCGTATACTGCCTGTTCATCGATTTATACGAATCAGAAGTAGAGTGAGAAAAATGGTCGGAAGTTTGCATCCGTACGAGAGGTTACAGGGTCCCACGGTGGACAGAGCTGGAGGTGGCGCTCAACTCAAGATGACAGGGAGATGATCTGGCCGGCCCCGGCCCCACCAGAGATGACGGGGAGTTTGAGTACGTACTTGGCCAAGGCCTCGTTTAGATTCGAGGCAAAGTTTGCATAGTAAGTGTCCCGTTATACTATAGCAATTTTATTTTTATTTGGTAATAATTATCTAAATATTGATTAATTAGGTTTAAAATATTCGTCTCGTAAAGTACGACAAAACTTTGCAATTAGTTTTTGATTTCATCTACATTTAGTACTCCATATATATATGCCAATATTTTGATGTGATGAGGAATCTTTTTTTTGCATAGTAGAATTTGGGAGTAAATTTGGGTATCTAAACCAGGCCTAAGCCTCACGGGCAATAATGCTTTTGCTGCAAAATATCATGGCGAGGTTGGCCATCAGTTTTGATTACCGTCGACGAGATGACTAGCACAAATCTTGTCTCGTTCAAACATTCGAAAACCCTAATGATGAGATGCCACTACCAGCTTAGCAGTAGCCAAGAAATGTAGTTCCTCAAATTTCAGCTAGATTGGCAATCGAGGTGACAATAGATTTTTTTTTTCACAGCTCCTAGAGTTCAGGCGCTTGATGTAAGCGAATACTTAAGAGAAGAAACCACGAAACAGTCAAGATTTTTTTTAAAAAAATTATGAGCGTAATTAGTGAGCACACTAGAGATGGATGATGAGATTTGGAGTGGACGATAAGAAAAGCTGGAGCGTATGTAGACGGATAACGTTGATCCGTCACCAACCCATCAATAATTTCTTTGATCATAATTTGTTCAAGCTAGCTACCGTACCGGCTCTTTCCGATCAGCTAGCCGGCGTCGCCTCACCGCCGGTTAGCCGTAGACCCGTAGTAGGCTGCCGCCGTCTCCGTCGGCGGGCCCGGCGCGCGACCGGCCGGCCGGCCTGCGATCAAATGATCAATCATTGCGTGCTGTGCCTGTGTCGTGGCGATGGATATTAATTAATTAATTAGCAGCAGCTGATCGAATTGAAGTGAGCATGATGCGTGCAAACAAATTGAGTGGCTCACAGGGCTGCAGCGATCAACTTCCTGTCCCATGTCACACATGGACGTGGACCGGGAGTAGAATACAACAATATTATAATTAATTACAACACTATAAGTACTGTCCAGTCCCTGCTGAAGTATCTGAATATATAAACCGCCTTGCATGTGGCGTATGTATTCGCCCCGATTTGCGTGCCAATAACTTCAACTCGATTTATAAAAAATATATATAACATTTCTATCTCCAATAAATTTATTAAAAACTAGATTAAAATATCCGTCCAATGATATTAATTATGTATCATAAATATTAATATTTTTTAATATATATTTAGCCAAAGTTGTTTTTCGAAAAATTAAAACGACAGATATTTAGGGAGGGCGTACATACAAGATACAGTCTCCTCTCCTTGTGGTCTATGCCTTCTTAATCCGGCAATTACTGCTACGAACATGACGACATCCCTCCAGCGTGTGTGGTGTACGATCATCTCTACCAGGTCAAAGTATTACATTTCAGAATTCAGATAGTATGTATGTATAGTGACAGCTGAATTTATCCGCGTCTCTGATTTAGGTAGCATTTACATATCATCGTGCTATGAAAAGTACTCCAGATGAAGCTCAATTTTGTCCCTCGACTATCAGATGCCCGCTTTAGCCCTTCGAAATTTCCTTTTGTCCTCCTTGAGGGTGCCACATCGGCAAAGAGTGTGAATGAGTAGTAAGGGAAGGAAGGGTACAAACACTCCAAGAGAACAGAATATCCTTGACGGCTAATTGTTATGTGGAGGGGCAAAATTGAACCTCCAAGGGTATATCATTACCTCGGAGGTTGTTTGAAACCTAAAAAAAATACATATTCTTGAGTGCTAATCCAAAACCGCCAAAATAATTTCACAGTTACTTGAGTGCAAGTCCTGACCGTAAAGGTAATTTCATGTTTTCTTGAGTATTGTTACAAACCGCCAAGGTATTTTCTCATTTCCTTTGATGTAACTGTAAACCACCGAGGAAGTGCTAGTTTACTTGGGTGCGAACACACAAGTAAATTATTCTAGTTGCCAAGAAAAAATATTCAGTTTATAGTCAATCCTCTTAACCATCGAGATAATGGACGCATTACATTCTTGTTAATTAGACATTACATTTTATAGACACAAATGCTCCATTGACATGTTTCTGAGATGAAGTGCAATTTTTTCTTGGTACATTAACCCAACAAAAGGTACAATTTTGCGTTGTTTATGCATAGAATTCTTATTGTTGGCACTTATCTAGAGATGTCTTGTTAGTTTTAAAGCTAGCATGCAACGAACTTGTCGGTACCAACAGTACGGGGGTACCCGCACCTATCGCCAAAAAACTAACACGACCGAAACCGCAATAAAAGATAGCCCGCCTCGATCGCGTACCCAGTCAGTCTCGTACGAGGCCCGCTCGACGGGGCGCCTCGACCGCGCCCCGGCTCCGACTCGTACGAGGCCCGCTCGACAGGGCGCCTCGACCGCGCCCCGGCTCCGACTCGTACGAGGCCCGCTCGACGGGGCGCCTCGACCGTGCCCCGGCTTCGACTCGTACGAGGCCCGCTCGACGGGGCGCCTCGACCGCGCCCCATCCCGTGCCGCAAGGTACTTCGACAGCGCTCCGACCCGCGCGAGGCTCGACCGCCCGCTGGGGAAAACTCCGACTCGCGTGAGCCCGGACCGAGCACCTCGACACCTTTTCTTTGCCTACCCCAGGACAAAAGCCATAGCATTCAATGCGGATACCTACTACCACCTACCGGCATGGCTGCGGCCAGGATCGACGTGGGAACAATACCCGTGTCAGATCTCACTGTTTTACCGCCCATCCCGTGATGGGAGGTGAAACCCGTCACTATACCCACCTTACCGCGCACTGTTCACCATCAATCACCCTCGAGGGAGGATAAGACAAGGCCTGTTCTCCGCGATATCGGGGATTCGGCCTTATCCATCCGGCCTCGACCCGGCCTCGACCCAGCCCCGACGCTCGACTTAGTTCAAAGGACGGTATGGCATGGCGCTCTGGGTCATTTCGCCATCTTGTCTCCCACAACGTCAGGGTGTCCAGGGATGGCCGGCCATTCCCAAGGCACGTCGCTACAGTCAACTCAACAGGAATCGACAAAACATCACCTCAAGGCTCCCCGTCGTCTTGGCCTCCCCTCACCCTATAAAAGGGCAGGCCAGGGTTCAATGGAGGGGGGGGGAGGAAGACGGAACAAAAAACACAAAACAGAAGATCGACATCTCAAGCAACCGCCTTTTTCCTCTTTTCTCTTTGAGACTTGGGCTCGACACCCTCTCTCGCATGCTTGTAACCCCTACACGAGCACCTCGGTGCAAGGAATACAAACATCTCCCCCCGCTGGACGTAGGGCCTTCTTTTGCCCGAACCAGGATAAACCCCCGTGTGTTCTCCTTGCATCACCATCCAGGAAAGAGACACGCAGCATTTACTCGTTGGTTTAGGACCCCCTCGGGTCCGAACACCGACAGTTGGCGCGCCAGGTAGGGGATCGCTGCGTGAAAACGTCGCTTTCTCGCCTTTCTTCCTGGATGGCTAACCCCGAACGCCCTATCCCGTCGGCCACGGTGATCTGGTTCGGGAGTTTGGAGTTCATGTCGCTCGGCTCTGGCTACGACATGGTCCTACTTCCGCCCAGGCACCCAACCGACGAGGACTACGAGCTCTCCCAGCCCAGGGGAGCAATCCACCGGCACCGTCGCTCTAGGCGGGCGCGGGCCGCCCGACGACGATGAGCCCGGTACAGCCACCGTCTTCACCCCGCGGAGGGCGATGGGGTCCCCCGGTCCGGCACCCCCCAGCCAGGCGCCAGCCTAGATCTCCTTTTGGAAGGTTTGGGAAGGACGAGCTTGGCTGAGGGTGACATGCCGACGGAAAATCCCGCCGCTCCCCCGTCCGGTGAGACACCACTGTCCAGGGCATCCATCTCAGCACGGGCAGCGACATCTTCATCACCATTCCCGTTTGGGCTAGACTCGGTTGCCCGGGTGTACGCATCCTCCGTGAGCACTCGCATGAGTGCTTATGAGGAACTCCCCGGGCACCATCTACGCTCCACTCTGGACCTCGTTGCATCCACACCGGCTTCTGATTATTGGGACTCTACGGAGACACCGAAAACAGAGCCCCGTGTGACTGCTTCTTTACGTCGCCGCCTCAGTGACGATTGGCAACGGCCACACGTTCCCCCGTCATATTACTACTTTGGCGCTCCTGACTCCGACTCGGCTGACGACACCTATGATCCGACCCGCGAGTGCTTCAACATCGACGTTGAAAGCACTTCGGAATCAGAGGACGAAGAGCCAGTCGAAGGAAGGCACACGCCACCTCATGTCGAGCTTCCTACCGAGCGAGATGAGCCTTAGTTCCTTGCGGATCAAGGAGCGCAACTCGAACAGATTCGCGAGTTGCAGGACAGGCTTGACGAGGAACGGGAAAACCTGGATCTACTCCAACAAACCCTCGAGCATGAGCGTGCGGAACACGCACTTGGCGGGAGAGCTCGCGAGAGAGCTCGCGACGTCAACCGTCGCATCAACGAGGACCGGGTGGTCGACCCCCCGGTTTTCGCCCGAGCCAGCCAGAACGTCGTCGCCGCCGCCATGCTCCTCCGCAACATGCCTGAGCCATCAAACCCCGACGCCCGTCGGGCTCGAGATGAAATCCGAGAACTCCTCGAGACCGCCGCCATGCAGCAGGCCGAGAGCTCTGCCTCGAGGCGACGCGAGGCAGCCTCGGAGCGGATCCTCGAGCCTTCCCGACAGGAGAGAGAAGCCTCGGTTCACCCCGAGCCTGCCCGGCGAAACCGGGTAGCACCGGCCCCTGAGCCCACCGGCAACGACCGCGAGCCTTGAGACACCCGTGGCAACATCGTCGAGCGCCGCACGCGCAAGCACGGTGACGGTGTGGCTCGAGGCTACCACGTCCACAGGGGCGGACGCTACGACAGCTCGAAAGATCGTAGCCCTTCACCCGAGCCCCCGGGTCCTCGGGTCTTCAGTAAGGCAATCCGTGAGACGGTGCCCCCGGCTCGGTTCTGCCCCCCCACGACTCTCACCAAGTACAACGGCGAAACCAAACCCGAACTTTGGCTCGCCGATTTCCGCTTGGCGTGTCAGTTGGGCGGGGCCACCGACGACCGGGTCATCATTCGACAACTCCCCCTGTTCCTCTCCGACACCGCCCGAGCCTGGCTCAAGGATCTCCCACCTCGGCAGATCCACGACTGGGACGATCTCGTGAGGGTGTTCGAGGGAAATTTCAAGGGGACCTACATGCGCCCTGGCAACTCGTGGGACCTCTGGAGCTGCAAGCAGAAACCAGATGAATCCCTCCGAGACTACCTCCGATGCTTCTCCCGGCAGCGTATCGAGCTCCCCAACATCACCGACTCCGATGTAATTACGGCCTTCCTCTCCGACACCACCTGTAAGGAGTTGGTCCGAGAATTGGGCCGTAACACCCCACTCACTGCCAACGGATTGATGGACATCGTCACCAACTTCGCCACCGGCGAGGAGGCGGTTGGTGCAATCTTTGGCGGCGACTCAGAAAGGGGGGAGCAGAAGGTCGACGATCCCGCGAGTTCCACCCGAGGCCCCAAGAGAAACAACCGCAAGAAGAAGAAAGGTCAGCAGGGCAAGCTCGAGGCCCCGGCCGACGAGCTCGTCGCTGCTACCGAGCACAAGAAACCTCGAGGCCACCATGGGAAGGGTCGTACATCATCGCAGAAGTACTAAAGCCGGGCACCTACAAGCTATCCAACGAGAAGGGCGAAATCCTCACCAACGCTTGGAACATTGAACAGCTACGTCGCTTCTTTTCTTAAAAAACCTCGAGGCTCTGTATTTTCTTTTTCGTCAATAAAGAATACAACGATGTTCAAACTTTCGTTTCATAATGAGGAAGGATCGACCCTGCACTCCCAGAGTCGACCCTCCCTCGGGGGCTGCAAGGGGGGAACCCCCGGTCCCCGAAAAAACTTATGCTCTTTTTTAAAATTTAAGAACCGCTTCTTAGATCAACTTCGCTGAAAGAGCACCCTAAGGTTCAAGAGGGCTCTCGAGTCTGGAGCATCACCTACGCCTCCGAGGCTACGGTACCTCCACTCACCCCTTACACCTTTTAGAGGTACGCCTTCACGATAGGAAGATTTAAACAACGGTTCCTAAATTTAAAAAAGAACATACCCCCTGTCGCTTAGATCAGGCTCTCACACGATTTACAAGGCCGCAACATCACCCTGAAGCTCGAGGGCAGTTGAGCCGCGAGATCACTTACGCCTCCGAGGCTACGGTACCTCCACTCGCTCCCTTACGCCAAAGGGTGCAGCTGCGTGCTAAGTAAATCACGCGAGAACACGATCCGAGCGATAAAGGGAAGAAAAGCTCGAGTAAAACTAAATCAACCACGAACCGGTTTATGTTTCGAGTTTTTAAGGCCTCCACGGCCGCCACGACCAAAATTCGAAATACTAACTCATTACATGGGCCTTCATGCCCAGATTTGGCTCACAGGCCCTCGTCGTCGGCAGGCGGAACCACCTCGGCTTCAAAAAGCGAGGCCAGACGGCTCCCAGGCTCTTCGGCGGCTTCAATCAGCTCCACGCAAGCATCCTCGTTCTCCTCATCTGTCCGATCCGGGTCTGTGATGAAACCCTTGGCGACGAGCTTCATGTCAAACACAAACCCTGAACGGACGACGCCCAACGCCCTCTTCACGCCGTGATGGAGGCCGTCCCGTATCTTCTCCCGGGCAAGGCGGCCCAGCGCCACCATCCGGCGGACGAAGGAGTTCCCCGGAACATCTTCCCCGGTGTCGGCGTCGGGCTCGACCCCCAGACCGTCACACACGGTGGTGATCGCGCCCTGGAGAAGTTGGGTCCTCCGGATCTCGGCTTCGAGGAGGCTCTGGAAGGAGTTGGCAGAAGATTGGGCCTCTCGATTCTCTCTCTCCAGCTCTGAAACACGACAAACAAATTAATACCCAACGCGGGGCCTTCAACGTCGTGGCCGTAACAATCACACTTACCCTCGATGTGGGTCTGCAGGCCCACGACCTCGTCGTGAAGCCCCCGCAAGTTCGCTCGAGCCCCAGGAAGGTGTTGTCCTTGTCACTGATGGCTTGCCTTTAACGCCTCGATCTCCTGCCGAGCAGACTCGAGAGGTGCGTCCTTCTCTTGGACGGCTCCCTTCAGCGTCGTGACCTCAACGTTGAGGGTGTCGCGCTGAAGGCTAACCTGGGAGACATCCTCCTCGAGCTCCTTCACTTGCATGGACAGGGGCTCGAGATCCCTGCGGGCCTGGGCAGCCTCCTCCCGAGCCTTGTCCATGCCAGTGCGCATCGCGGCCTCGGCCGCCCATGCCTGCGTCGCTTCTTCTTTCACCACCGCGTACGCGACGCGCAGCTCAGCCATCTCGGCGTTCCGATCGGATAGCCGTTTCTAGGCCTCCTCGACCAGAACCCGTTGCTAGGACAGCGCGCCCCACACGCCACTCTCATCCCGAATGAAGAGTGACTTGCGGCGGGAGTACTCCTTCAGCTCCTGAACGCAATCCGAAAAGGTCACAAAGCTGAGGGAAAAAGACACCAAGAAAACTACGGAGAAAGCCGATGGGTCGATCATACCTCGGTGGCATCTCCCATACTCCGCACGGCACCGGACGCCACTCGGAGCAACCGATCAAGATGCCGGCGGACGCCCTCGAGGTATTCCCATCGGAGCACCTTATCTTTGTCACTCAAGACAAAGATGGGCTCGGCGTCGGGGTTCGTAGCGTCCCTAAACTAAAGGGACGGCCCCCCCACCTCGGCAGCTCCGTCTCTGCCCGCGCTATCGCCAGCGCGGTGATGTCGGGCCACGACGAGGACGACCCCGCCGGGGCGTCTCCTGGTCCCGCGGAAGGACCGGCCTCGCCCGCAGTGTTCACCTCTCCAACGGCCGTCGAGGCACCGGCCTGATCCGTGACCTCACCCCCCTCGACCCCCATTGCTTGTTTTCCTTTGTCCAGGGGGATGTCATCGAGGGTAAGGTGAGGGCGGGCACCAACGACCGCCGGCGCCTCCGGAGCCGGCGCCTCGACCGACGATGGCTCCGGTACCCGCGCCTCGACTGTTGGCACCTCCGGAGCCGGCGCCTCTTCTTCCGGTGCTCCGGATAGGGGCTCGACCGCCCCGCCCTCCACCATGCCCGCTGGCTCTGCCAACGGGTCTTGTTGCGGCCGCGACCCCCTCGCCAGGGCCGCCTCCTGTCCTGACGCCGACGCGACCTCCTCTATGGTCACGTCCGCACCCGCCCGCTCCGCGTCGTGGACGGGTGCCTCGCCCGTCGCGACCTCAACGGTAGCCTCGGCCGTCGCCGACGACCTGGGCCCCGTCTCGACCGTATCGAGCGCCGCTACCTCTGCCGGTTCGGACCCCTCGACAGCAGGCTCCGGGCTAGCAACCACCGCGGCGTCGACTGACCCCTAGGCCTTAACTTTATATGCCCAGGCGGAAGCCCAACGGCCGCGCGAGAAGGTAGGAACAGTTTCCCGCATTAAATGCGCTCACCTAACCGTTTGCTTACATCTCGCAGGAGTCGGGCACGTGGTCGTCCCCCACGTCGTGACCACACGCCACGTCGCCCACTACCGCACCGATCTCGCCTCCCCAAAAGACGCGCCCGGCTAACGAACGAGGGAGGGATCCGCGGACGAATATCCCCAGGTATGTAGAAAATGGGCCCGAAGCCCGCAATAAGTCTCGAGGGAGCGAAAGCTGGCCCTCGAACAGGGTTCGACAGCTGCCCTCGAGCAACAGAGTTAGGGATGACCCATGGTGCGCCCGTACATGGCCAAGGGCTCGAGCCACGCTCTCGAGGCACCCCAGGACGTATTCGAGGCCGAAGGAGAAGGTCGTCGTAGGAATCCCTCCGGGGGAGGCATCGAGCCCTCGAATCCTGTCGAAGGGAATCGAGATCCACACGACCACTTCTTGGCATCTTTGAGGGCGCCTCCGGGCCACTAGCCGACCCCTAACGAACGGGGCACGGGATCTCACTCGAATTCCCCCGCTAGCAGCTCACCGGAGATCGTCGGAACTCGCGCCCAAACGAGGGTAGTACGACATTCTCCACCCCTCCTCCTTTTTTTTCAGAAAAGGAGCGTGAGGGTCGCAAAAGACGACCGGGACTTTGATCGACCTCGTGCGCGCGAGGCTCGGGGTCCCGACCGCAAAAACGGGCCCCGAGCCCGGAATAAGTCTCGAGGGAGCGAAAGCTGGCCCTCGAACAGGGTTCGACAGCTGCCCTCGAGCAACAGAGTTAGGGACGACCCAGGGTGCACCTGTACATGGCCAAGGGCTCGAGCCACGCTCTCGAGGCACCCCAGGACGTATTCGAGGCCGAAGGAGAAGGTCGTCGTAGGAATCCCTCCGGGGGAGGCATCGAGCCCTCGAATCCTGTCGAAGGGAATCGAGATCCACACGACCACTTCTTGGCATCTTTGAGGGCGCCTCCGGGCCACTAGCCGACCCCTAACGAACGGGGCACGGGCTCTCACTCGAATTCCCCCGCTAGCAGCTCACCGGAGATCGTCGGAACTCGTGCCCAAACGAGGGTAGTACGACATTCTCCACCCCTCCTCCTTTTTTTCAGAAAAGGAGCGTGAGGGTCGCAAAAGACGACCGGGACTTTGATCGACCTCGTGCGCGCGAGGCTCGAGGTCCCGACCGCAGAAACGGGCCCCGAGCCCAGAATAAGTCTCGAGGGAGCGAAAGCTAGCCCTCGAACAGGGTTCGACAGCTGCCCTCGAGCAACAGAGTTAGGGATGACCCAGGGTGCGCCCGTACATGGCCAAGGGCTCGAGCCACGCTCTCGAGGCACCCCAGGACGTATTCGAGGCCGAAGGAGAAGGTCGTCGTAGGAATCCCTCCGAGGGAGGCATCGAGCCCTCGAATCCTGTCGAAGGGAATCGAGATCCGCACGACCACTTCTTGGCATCTTTGAGGGCGCCTCCGGGCCACTAGCCGACCTCTAACGAACGGGGCACGGGCTCTCACTCGAATTCCCCCGCTAGCTGCTCACCGGAGATCGTCGAAACTCGCGCCCAAACGAGGGTAGTACGGCGTTCTCCACCCCTCCTCCTTTTTTCGGAAAAGGAGCGTGAGGGTCGCGTAGCAAAAGACGGCCGGGACCCTGATCGACCTCGCGCGTGCGAGGCTTGGGGGCTTGACCGCAACGAATCGTTCCCCAATCAAACACGTACAAGACCTCGGAGGAGTGTCAATACTCCACCGAGGCCTCGGGGGCTACACCCGGCGGGTGCGCTCGCGCGCCCCCGCCGGAAAAAATCACGGCGCTACGACTCCAATTCTGACCAACCTCTGGGAGAGTGATCACACACTCACCTAAAGGCTCGGGGGCTACTGTCGGTACCAACAGTATGGGGGTACCCGCACCTATCGCCAAAAAACTAACACGACCGAAACCGCAATAAAAGATAGCCCGCCTCGACCGCGAACCCAGTCAGTCTCGTACGAGGCCCGCTCGACGGGGCGCCTCGACCGTGCCTCGGCTCCGACTCGTACGAGGCCCGCTCGATGGGGCGCCTCGACCGCGCCCCGGCTCCGACTCGTATGAGGCCCGCTCGACGGGGCGCCTCGACCGCGCCCTGGCTTCGACTCGTACAAGGCCCGCTCGACGGGGCGCCTCGACCGCGCCCCATCCCATGCCGCAAGGTACTTCGACAGCGCTCCGACCCGCGCGAGGCTCGACCGCCCGCTGGGGAAAACTCCGACTCGCGTGAGCCCGGACCGAGCACCTCGACACCTTTTCTTTGCCTACCCCAGGATAAAAGCCATAGCATTCAATGCGGTTACCTACTACCACCTACCGGCATGGCTGCAGCCAGGATCGACGTGGGAACAATACCCGTGTCAGATCTCACTGTTTTACCGCCCATCCTGTGATGGGAGGTGAAACCCGTCACTATACCCACCTTACCGTGCACTGTTCACCATCAATCACCCTCGAGGGAGAATAAGACAAGGCCCGTTCTCCGCGATATCGGGGATTCGACCTTATCCATCCGGCCTCGACCCGGCCTCGACCCAGCCCCGACGCTCGACTTAGTTCAAAGGACGGTATGGCATGGCACTCTGGGTCATTTCGCCATCTTGTCTCCCGCAACGTCAGGGTGTCCAGGGATGGCCGGCCATTCCCAAGGCACGTCGCTACAGTCAACTCAACAGGAATCGACAAAACATCACCTTAAGGCTCCCCGTCGTCTTGGCCTCCCCTCACCCTATAAAAGGGCAGGCCAGGGTTCAACAGAGGGGGGGGAGGAAGACGGAACGAAAAACACAAAACAGAAGATCGACACCTCAAGCAACCGCCTTTTTCCTCTTTTCTCTTTGAGACTTGGGCTCGACACCCTCTCTCGCATGCTTGTAACCCCTACACGAGCACCTCGGTGCAAGGAAATACAAACATCTCCCCCCGCTGGACGTAGGGCCTTCTTTTGCCCGAACCAGGATAAACCCCCGTGTGTTTTCCTTGCATCACCATCCAGGAAAGAGACACGCAACATTTACTCGTTGGTTTAGGACCCCCTCGGGTCCGAACACCGACAGTTGGCGCGCCAGGTTACCGGATCCCATCAGAACTCCGAAGTTAAGCGTGCTTGGGCAAGAGTAGTACTAGGATGGGTGACACACCCGGCGGGTGCGCTCGTGCGCCCCCGCCAGAAAAAAAACACGGCGCTACGACTCCAATTCTGACTAACCTTTGGGAGAGTGATCACACACTCACCCAAAGGCTCGGGGGCTACTGTCGGTACCAACAGTACGGGGGTACCCGCACCTATCGCCAAAAAACTAACACGACCGAAACCGCAATAAAAGATAGCCCGCCTCGACCGTGTACCCAGTCAGTCTCGTACGAGGCCCGCTCGACAGGGCACCTCGACCGCGCCCTGGCTCCGACTCGTACGAGGCCTGCTCGACGGGGCGCCTCGACCGCGCCCCGGCTCCGACTCGTACGAGGCCCGCTCGACGGGGCGCCTCGATCGCGCCCCGGCTTCGACTCGTACGAGGCCCGCTCGACGGGGCGCCTCGACCGCGCCCCATCCCGTGCCGCAAGGTACTTCGACAGCGCTCCGACCCGCGCGAGGCTCGACCGCCCGCTGGGGAAAACTCCAACTTGCGTGAGCCCAGACCGAGCACCTCGACACCTTTTCTTTGCCTACCCAGGACAAAAGCCATAGCATTCAATGTGGTTACCTACTACCACCTACCGGTATGGCTGCGGCCAGGATCGACGTAGGAACAATATCCGTGTCAGATCTCACTGTTTTACCGCCCATCCCGTGATGGGAGGTGAAACCCGTCACTATACCCACCTTACCGCGCACTGTTCACCATCAATCACCCTCGAGGGAGGATAAGACAAGGCCCGTTCTCCGCGATATCGGGGATTCGGCCTTATCCATCCGGCCTCGACCCGGCCTCAACCCAGCCCCGACGCTCGACTTAGTTCAAAGGACGGTATGGCATGGTGCTCTGGGTCATTTCGCCATCTTGTCTCCCACAACGTCAGGGTGTCTAGGGATGGCCGGCCATTCCCAAGGCACGTCGCTATAGTCAACTCAACAGGAATCGACAAAACATCACCTCAAGGCTCCCCGTCGTCTTGGCCTCCCCTCACCCTATAAAAGGGCAGGCCAGGGTTCAACGGAGGGGGGGGAGGAAGACGGAACGAAAAACACAAAACAGAAGATCGACATCTCAAGCAACCGCCTTTTTCCTCTTTTCTCTTTGAGACTTGGGCTCGACACCCTCTCTCGCATGCTTGTAACCCCTACACGAGCACCTCGGTGCAAGGAAATACAAACATCTCCCCCCGCTGGACGTAGGGCCTTCTTTTGCCCGAACCAGGATAAACCCCCGTGTGTTCTCCTTGCATCACCATCCAGGAAAGAGACACGCAGCATTTACTCGTTGGTTTAGGACCCCCTCGGGTCCGAACACCGACAGAACTATTATCCTATGAAGGCAAAGTTTATCTCAAAGTTGTAGAGGCCGAAGAGATATAACTTTGTACTTGATAACTTTTTCATTTGAAATTATTTAGAGACCACAAATTATGTTTTAAGTTCCTAGATGTTTCTTTTTAATTTTCCAAACAACTTCACATACCTAAACCAAAATTTTTGCATTTGGCGAGATATGATTTTTTTGTTTAAACTTATTTCATTTGAAATTGTTTAGGGCCTCAAATATTCATTATAAGTTCTACTAAAGTTAATTCAAACAGAAAGAAATATTCACTTAGTCAAGAATGACTTTGTGGTATACTGATAAGTGAGTTTCCCACTCAATCTTAGGCCATAAGTTCAATTCCCAGATGCAGCAAGCGTCATTGGGGGGTCATAAGCATATATCCTTGGAAGTCATCGGCCCTCAAGAAAATATATAACCTTGGCAATTGGTACATATACCTTGAGGGTCATCTTGTTGACGCTGTTAAAAACCTGACATCATCTTTGTTTCCTCGGTGGCCAAACCCTCCAAGGAATTCATTTTTGTGGCCAGCCTCCAAGGTATTTTGAATTTCCTTTACTCTATACCTTTAGCGGACATCCCTGAGGGTTGGTGAAACGTCCTAATGTCTAGAGGGGGTGAATAGCCTATTAAAAAAATCTACAACAACACTAAAACAAGTGATTAGTAATAAATAAGATGGTGAAGCGAATTTTGCGCTAGCACTACACTTGTGTTGCAAGCCACCTACCCAATTCTAATCTTTATGATCTCTAGTATATCACACAAGGGCTATGTCACTAATTTACACCTGGTGATCAGGTTAGCAAGAGAGCTACAACTAAAGTGCTACACTAGCTACACTAACTAGCTACAACTACTACAAGCACTACACAAGGTAAATACACAAAGTAATGCAAGAGAGTGGTAGAAAAGATATACCGCCGTGGCAACTGGCAAGTGATCAATCAATGAATACCAAAAATACCAAGGAGACAATGAAGACACAATAATTTTTCCTCCGAGGTTCACTTGCTTGCCGACGAGTTAGTCCCCGTTGTGGCAATTCACTCACTTGGAGGTTCACGCGCTAATAGGCATCACATGCCTAACCCGCAACCGGGTGCCGCACAACCAACACAAGATGAGGATCCACAAGCCACGCGCAATCCACTAGAGTTGCCTTCGGCGCTCCGCCAGGGAAGGCACAAGAACCCCTCACAAGCACAATGATCGGAGCCAGAGACAATCACCTTCCTCCGCTCGACGATCCACCAATCACCGGGCCATCTAGGTGTCGGTAGATACCAAGAGTAACAAGATCTCCACCAGCCCAAATCGCCCAACTAGTGCCACAAGATGCTAGAACGCTAAGCAATGCACTAGAGGCTCTCCAATCTCACTCAAGATGATGAAATCAAGTGTGCAAATGAGTGGAGTGTGTTAATTTGCTCACAATATGAAATCTCAGCACTTTCGGGTTCCAAGAGAGTGGCCATGGCCGGTCAAGGGGGCTATTTATAAGCCCCACCTCGAAATAGAGCCATTGCCCCTTGGAGCTGCTTTCTGCGAGGGCACCGAATAGGGTGGTGCTTGGCACCGGACACGGCGGTGCCCCTTCCAACGGTCGAATTCCAACGGCTAAAACAGGACAGGGGTGGCGGTGACCACCTAGGCCAACCCCGCGAAAACCCCGTTCTCTAGAAAAATAGGGCAGTGCACCGCCCTAGGCACGACGGTGCCCAGCGCGGTGACCAAGCCCTCTTCCCTTGCTCTCTGGATAAAAGAGGCGGTGGCACCGGACATGCCCCGATGGCGCACCGCCCTCACCATGGCGGTGTACACTGGTCGCGGTGGTGATCACCTCCATGCTGTTGCTCTGGACCGAGGCCAGGTGGGCACCACCCCACGGGTGGCGGTGCCACCTGACAGCCAGTGGTGGTGCTCCGCCATGGCAGCACCCAACTCCTTCCTCTTGGCCTCGTCTAATCAGTCACTGCCCTAGGGGTGGCGGTGCACCGGACAGGGGGGTGACGATGCCCACAGAGGCATCACCTCATCCCCTTTTTCGCCTCCTTTGATTCCTTTACAAATGTCCCAACACCATAAGTGTTTCCCCATCACATGCAAGTGTGTTAGCATTTTCATAATTATTTTTTCAAAGGTTAATCACTTCTCACCGATTGTGCACTAGGCCTAAAATGCATATGCAAGTTTTCCAACATCTAGTGGCACTAGATGATCGATTTGTCCGATAAGAGCTCCTCTCTTAATAGTACAACCATTTATCCTAAATGTGATCACACTCTCTATAGTGTCTTGATCACCAAAACAAAATGTCCCTATGGATATCACCTTTGCCTTGAGCCCATTTTATTTTTCTCTTTCTTCTTTTCCAAGTCCAGAGCTTGATGATCATCACATGTCCACACCATCACCATGGACTTCATTTCATGTGGCCATCTCCATCCACGAGTGCCACTTAGCTTCATCACTTGGGTTGGACCAACCTATCTCAAATTCACACTTAGAGCATAGGGTTAGTCCAAATAGATTTCATCAATTATTTAAAATCAAACTAGGGCTTTCAGTTGGCCACCAAGAATAATTTTCTTGACGGTTTTTATGGTTTCCTGCGAGTGTTTTTAGCGTTCAAGGATATTCCGCTTGGTGATATGAAAGAATTTGGTTTTACACGTGTCGGAAATCTAAATAGCCAACCTTTGTTGCCTTCTTGACGAGGTGTGACGAGGGGAGAAATTTTCCGAGGACTGAAACAATCTCTTTAGTAGTTGATGGATACAAATGAGCTCCGAGCGGAAGTCGATGGACTAACAGATAATATAAGCTCTGCGAAATTAGGCAAACTAATCTGCTCATGCCTGTTTCTGTCAAGAGAAGCATCTGTCTGACTATATGGGCATCCCATGTGGATTACCGATCGTTCCTTGTCAATAATAGCATGGGGGAAGGTTGTAGGCATAGGAAAATGACATGCTTCACCGCATGTGGCACTGAACCCCCGACGACAAGCCTAGTCTTCAGGTAATTATGAGCGTAGTTTACCTTGCTCTTCCCCACATAAGAGCCAAGATATATAATAGTTGTCTCCTATTTAGTTTTAGAAAAGTTTTTTATTATTATGTGGTACCATGTCTTTCTTTCTCTTTTCTATTTCTTTTCACATACACTTTTGTTTGAGCCCACAGATAACTATGGTTTCGTGTTCACCTTGTTGCTTGCATGAGAGCCTAGCTCTTTTTTCTTTCCTCTCCTCTCTTCTCTACATCAGCAAAAATGCTGACTAGCTTAGCTATAAACCCATTATTATACCTGCTCTAAGAAGCATCAAGGGACTAGTTCTCCTAGATGATGGTCCAAGAAAGACTCCAATGGATGGAGGCCTGTCTGTCGACCTCCGCTGCAACAGTGCTTCACTCTCGTTGCAAATTGCAATCATGTCCATTTCCCCGTTTCTATTTACCGAAGAATAAAAAAAAACCTATATCATTGGAGAGAGAGAGAGAGAGGAGCCAAAGAAAAGAAAATATCCAAGCGGGAGGGCCATGTGGAGATTGCCAAGTGTGCGCTGCCTCCTTGGAACATCCCAGGCCATGTGTTCTTCCATTTCCTTAAGACAAATAATCCCAATCCCATCCTACCTGGATGTTCATGTTCCTGCCTGCCTGTCTGTCGCCTCGTGACGTCTGTCCAAGCAAGAACACTCCCTCCCACCTAGGAGGGAGTAGCTTCTTCCCAATCTGCTCGCTCGTACCAATTCTTCCTCCTCCTTCCCTCCTCCGTTGTTCCATACTTGCATTCATCTAGCAGCTCTTGGATGGAGACAGACAAGATAATCGAGGTATGTACGCTACTTTATGCATGTAGAGTATGCTAGCTAGCTAGTTGACCAGCAAGCGAGCACCAGCTTCCTTCTTGAATTCCTCTCTTTGGTTGTTGCTGCCTTCCGAATCCGATCGCCACTTGATGTGCCGCACGCAGCCGATCGATCGCACGCGAGTTCATCAGTTGTCAGATCTCAAGGTTTCCCCCTCCCGGCTAGATTTCAATTCTTTGGTGGTTGGTGGCTGTGGCTTGGGTAGCCAGCTCAGCTAGATCCCCCCACTTTCAAGATTCGTAGCATACAAGCAGTGAAGAATCTGCAAGAAACAAGAAGAAGAAGAAGAAGAAGCCAAGCAGAGCAGCGATGGCCATGGAGCCCATGCTGAAGGTGGTTCTAGGCTCGGCGGCGTTCGCCGTCTTCTGGGTGCTGGCGGTGTTCCCGGCGGTGCCGTTCCTGCCCATCGGCCGCACGGCGGGCTCCCTTCTGGGCGCCATGCTGATGGTGCTGCTGGGCGTGATGAGCGCCGACGAAGCCTACGCCGCGGTGGACCTCCCCATCCTGGGCCTGCTGTTCGGCACCATGGTGGTGAGCGTGTACCTGGAGCGCGCCGACATGTTCCGGCACCTGGGCCGCCTGCTCTCGTGGCGGAGCCAGGGCGGTCGCGACCTGCTGGTGCGCACCTGCGCCGTCTCCGCGCTGTCCTCGGCGCTCTTCACCAACGACACCTGCTGCGTGGTGCTCACGGAGTTCATCCTCAAGATCGCGCGGCAGAACAACCTGCCGCCGCGGCCCTTCCTGCTGGCGCTGGCGTCCAGCGCCAACATCGGCTCCGCCGCCACGCCCATCGGGAACCCGCAGAACCTGGTGATCGCGGTGCAGAGCGGCATCTCGTTCGGGCAGTTCGTGTTCGGCATCCTCCCCGCCACGCTCGTCGGCTCCGTCGTGAATGCGGCCATCCTGCTGGCGCTGTACTGGAACCAGCTGGACGGTGGGTGCAAGCCCGCGGAGGAGGTGGTCGCCGTGCCTACCGAGGTCGTGGAGGAGGAGGACGTCACGTCGCACCGGTTCTCGCCGGCCACCATGTCGCACCTCCTCCGCCGCGGCTCCCAGCAGCAGGGGGCCGCGGGCTACGACGAGGCGGTGCCGGTGGTGGTGCATCAGGACCCCGTCAAGCCGGCCAACGGCGTCCACCACAGAAGGAACGGTACCACGACCGCAGCGGTGGTGAACGGCAAGGACCCCGTCAATCCCTTGCACGAAGACGACGCCGACGCCGACGACTGGAACAGCAAGGCGTGGAAGACGTGCGTGTACGTGATCACGCTGGGCATGCTGGTGGCGCTGCTGCTGGGTCTCAACATGTCGTGGAGCGCCATCACCGCCGCGCTGGCGCTCATCGTGCTCGACTTCAAGGACGCCCGCCCCTGCCTGGAGAAGGTGTCGTACCCGCTGCTGCTCTTCTTCTGCGGGATGTTCATCACCGTGGACGGCTTCAACAAGACGGGCATCCCCAGCGCGTTCTGGGAGTTCATGGAGCCGTACGCGCGGATCGACACGCCCACGGGGACGGCCGTGCTCGCCGCCGTCATCCTCCTGCTGTCCAACGTCGCGTCCAACGTCCCGACGGGTCAGTCAGTCCTCAGATTTACTTGCATTATTATTATTATTATTCTGTTAGAGATGGATGATTGTCAGTCAACAACTGAAATTACTCCGACGGTCCTCCTGCTGTGCAATCTGCCTGCAGTCCTGCTGCTGGGCGCCCGCGTGGCGGCGTCGGCGGCGGCCATCTCCCCCGCCGCGGAGACCAACGCCTGGCTCATCCTGGCCTGGACGAGCACGGTGGCCGGCAACCTCTCCCTGCTGGGCTCCGCCGCCAACCTGATCGTGTGCGAGCAGGCGCGCCGCTCCCAGCAGTACGGCTACACGCTCTCCTTCTTCAGCCACCTCCAGTTCGGCTTCCCGGCGACGCTCGTCGTCACCGGCATCGGCCTGCTGCTCATCAGAACCTACTGACTGATGGTCAATGGTGATGGATGGCCCGTGGCCGCCGCCAGCAGCAGCAAATCGTGCACGCACGCATTGGCAATTGGCAATTGGAAGGGAAGATGATGGTCTCGGTCTGGGGAAGAAGAATGCATCTGGATTCTTTCTCAGCATCCATCGTCACAGACAGGTCGTTTTGTTCTAGTTGTTGTTGCTTGTAGTGAATTTCTGCAAGATTCGTTTGCCTGGGGGACATGATACGATCGTCGTTGCCTCCTCTCCTACAAATTATACTGGTGGGAAGCGTAGCACCATAGAGGCACCATAGAGATAGAGATCAGCATGGTGCTTGCTCGGAGCTGGAGGCGTTTTGGGATGTACATACACACTCTGCTAGTAAGTACTGTACTGAAGAAAGCTGCACATTCTGGAGCACATCATAAGAAAAAGTTGTATATCACGTTTAGCATTCGATATATTTCTACGTGTAATAAGCCAGTCAAGTATGTTGAAATCGAATAATGTTACAGATAGCAGGAAACGGGTTAGTTAAAGCCAAAACCGATGGAGTTATTCTTCTTCCTCTTATATAATTATGATGATGATTATGTATGTATATCTCAGCCATGGTCCAATGGTCCAACTGTTGTTTGTTTAGAGGAAATGAGTCAGCTACTTGTGTGGTGAGCTTGGTAACTACGTACGTGCTACTGTGGGCCCTCCATCTTTGAGGAGTTGCCTTTGTGCGTTTGAGAGTTACTCAGGGTTAGTGGGATGTCGTGTACTCGTGTTAGGGGGGGTTTCACCATTTTTTTTCTCCACTGTAAACCGTATGGTTGTAAGATATTTGGGCCCAGCTTTTCTTATTATAAAACGAGATAATTCTATTCTTCTTAAGTCAATAGCAGAGCTCCGAACCCTCTTTGAAAATTTATTCAGGCAAGGGACCAGCACCCACTATGGTCCTAACAACGCTCTCCCGCTGACGCTTCTATACAATCCGAACGATCAACATTGACTAATTATTTTTTTTACTAGCAAATAAGCACAAATATGAGTATATCATGATTCGAACAGTTTCAAGCTAAGCACTATAAGATGGAGTATGTTTTTACGGGAAAAACGAAATTTTCCAAGCTAAAACAATTTTTTTATGATTTTTCTTAGATTAAACCAAATGCTAGGTTTTTTAGTTGCATTGTTTTTATATGGAAAAAATATTTCGAAATTTTGAATTCATTTTTAAAAATTCTTATTTAAAAATAATATTTCTAGTCTGATTTATCTCCCCAAACTTTTAACTTAGTTCGATTTGTCTCCTTTGACGTGGTGTCACGTCAAAAAAACTAACTCGATGCAAAGCCCAAATGATTTGAAAAGTTAAGACAGTAAAAAGTTGGTTTTGTAAACTAGAAGGGTATAAATCGGACGATCCTAAAAGTTGAAGGTCAAAAATAGTTTAAGATTCATGTCTAATAGAACTGGGCCTCGTGTCGCTCACTAGGCTTAGCCCGTTAGGCCGTCGATAGTTCAAGTAAAAGTCCAGGCTCAGGCCCATGTAAATGGCCCTACACGGACCGGACCGGACTATTCGCTGCAACCCTCCCTTTTCTCCTTCCGTTACCCAGCGTGCGCGCTGCACTCTCCCTCCCCACTTCTTCTCTCTCGTGGCGACGGCGACGGCGACGACGACGACTGGGCGGCCGTCGCTGCCGCGCTACTCGCCAGGTGCCCAGGTCTTCTTCGGCCCCTTCGCTGTCGACGAGCACCATAAGGTACGCCTGCCCCTTGGTCTTCTCTTCGTGCTGTGCAAAACTGAGCACCCAAACCCTAGCCTACCTTTTGTATTCGGATCTGATCTAACTACAAGTGTATATGCATGTATTATGCCTACTAACTTCGATTGCTTTGCAAAAATTATCGGTGTACAAGTGTACAGCCACGTCCTTTACTGGGTCCGCCCCTCGGCCCCTTTGTTCACCCCAGCTTATTAGTATAAGCTGTTTGGTGCCGCACGTGTATTTACCATGTTTTTGCTATGATTGATTGTGCCAGGGCAACCAGGATACTTCAGTGGTTTCGCAAGGATGTCCTGGTGCACTATTGAGTCTGATCCTGGTGAGTTTTAGCATCGTTTCATCAATGACTATATGTACTGTTCCTTGTGATTTCCGATTCATGGGAGGTGTATGGCATGGTAGCGCACGGGCAGGATACTCCCTTATTTTTTTTTCTTGCCCGTCCAGCTTCGCATATCATGCATTTTCTGTGTTTTGCTCATAAGTGTAGTGGGCTCGGTTATACTTGAAATATCTTCAAGGGGATAATTTTCCTTTAGAGTCATGATGACTCCATTCATCATCTTTTTAAGTCATTCAGCATGTGCTCTTCACCGTTCGAGAAAACAACTTATGTCATCAGTCATCACACTTTTGAATAATCTACCGACCATTGGTAGCTCTGTTCTTTGGCATATTACTTTCTCCCTACTTTCATGAAACAGCAAAACATTGATGAGTTGAAACACATTTTGTTATGCTTCCATTTGTACTTCTTTGTTGTTCTTATCAGCGTTTTAAACCATTGCTTATGTTTTACTTGAGCAGGTGTGTTCACCGAGCTGATTCAGCAAATGCAAGTGAAAGGTGTACAGGTTAGCTTCCAGGGCTCTGTTGTGTTCCTTGCCCAAACTGTTTGTTTTCTCATCCTTTGAACTATTATTGTATCTGCAATGGCAGTATGCACTCAGACCTGTTCATTCACTAGTGTACACTAGTTCTTCTGAAGATTTGTTTCGTCCTCATGCTGTGAAACTGACAGCAACCTGGAACTCTCATTTTAGGAACTGCCTTACTGCCATATTGTATGACTGTAGGATAAGCATAGTCAGTATATGGCATGTAGCTGATTGTAAACTTGTATGTCAACAAGATTGTGAAGACGTGCACTTTAGTTTAAAGAAGAATAACTGATAATTTGCTGTCAATAGATACTTTTTTTTTACCTTTATATGCAACTGTCAACTCAAATTCAAACGAGAGGCCTTGAGTGAGATTTTGTTCTACACTTGCTTATTCACTTGCACTCGTTCAGTATGGGACCTCTACTCACATGACAACATGCCAGCTACCAACTATGTTTGAGGTCTTGCTTTTATTCTTGCGTTTGATAATGCTGGTAAGACATTTATATATTTGGGATGTTCTTTGAACAGGTGGAAGAGCTTTATTCTCTTGATGTGGACTCTCTTAGTCTACTGCGGTGAGAATCTTTATTCTTTTATGTCATCAATATCTGCTATCTGAATGCCCTGAACACATGTTCTTCCTCTCCACTTTTCATAGGCCAGTATATGGGCTAATTTTTCTCTTCAAGTGGATACCTGGGGAGAAGGATGAACGGCCTGTTGTCAGAGATCCTAATCCAAACCTTTTCTTTGCACACCAAGTTAGTTCTATTCTGGCCCGTTTAGCTTACCATGTTTGCTACTTTGTGCTTAACAATAACAGCCAATCTATCTGCTTATTTTCAGGTCATCACTAATGCTTGTGCTACTCAAGCTATTCTCTCAGTTCTCATGAATCGCCCTGAAATTGACATTGGTCCGGAATTATCTCAATTGAAGGAATTCACAGGAGCTTTCACACCTGATCTGAAGGGCTTAGCTATCAGCAACAGCGAATCTATCCGGACAGCTCATAACAGCTTTGCAAGGCCAGAGCCATTTATTTCTGATGAGCAGAGAGCCGCGACTAAGGATGATGATGTTTACCATTTCATAAGCTATTTACCTTTTGAAGGTGTCCTGTATGAGCTGGATGGGCTGAAGGAAGGGCCTGTAAATCTTGGGCACTGCGGTGGTGCTGATGACCTTGACTGGCTACGGATGGTGCAGCCAGTTATTCAAGAAAGGATTGAGCGCTACTCACAGAGTGAGATCAGGTTCAATCTTATGGCCATCATAAAGAACAGGAAAGAGGTGTACAGTGCTGAGCTGGAGGAACTGGAGAAGAGAAGGGAGCAGATTTTGCAGGAGATGAACAAGACTTGCGCCACAGAATCCTTGAAAAACTCGCTTACAGAGGTGATATCGGCAATCGAAACGGTCACAGAGAAGATGATGATGGAAGAAGAGAAGTTCAAGAAGTGGAAGACGGAGAACATTCGGAGGAAGCACAACTACATCCCTTTCCTCTTCAACCTGCTGAAGATGCTTGCAGAGAAGCAGCAACTAAAACCTCTGGTCGAGAAAGCCAAACAGCAAAAGTCATCGAGCCCTAGCACAAGATGATGGTGAAATGTCATAGACTGTGGTAGCTTTTGCGATGTCCTCTGTGAGAGGGTGTTATCTTATCAGAACACATTGCCTAGTTGGCAGCTTAGAGAAATTATTACCAAGGTTATTGACCATTTTGCACGGTGTGTTGTGTCAGCAGCTACGCCATTTTTGCTGAGTACGCACGTTGTTGAAGTGGTCAATTTTAGTCGTCTATTTTGTGTCAGGTTAATTGTCCCTGTGGATTATAAAACGCGTTGAAGGCTGTGGATCGTTTTGGGTAATATTTTTGAGATACAACTTGCTAGTTGAGTACGGGATACATGTTACTTGTCGGGCTTAGCCACTGTGAAATGTGAACTAAGCGCCTGTTAGGTGCGGCTCCGGCGGAAGCATGATGCAGGTCGGAGGAGCGCATGTATCATAGAATGGGTGAAGAGGAGCCGTTTTCGAAGTTATTTTTAAATTTGACCAAGATTATAAAAATTATTAGCACTACTTGTATCTTCTAATGTGTTTATTATTACTATGAAAAGAGATTTCATTATTAACTAATGATACATCATACTTTATTAGTATCTTTGTGTGTATTTGATTCAAATCTAAAAATGTGAAAGTCATGAACGACACGTAAACAAAAACTTGGGGGAAGTATGCATATTTTCAAGGGAGTAATGTGAAAGTTGCCATGGGAAGTACTACATATTTTAATATACATCCCTTCTTATTTTTGTGTGGAAATATATGTATCTTTTTTTTAATTAATTTCCCTAATAAGGAGTCAGTCCTATACTATACTAACTATTTTTTTTTTGAGAAACCGGGTTTGTATTCATATATATTTCATAGAGATTACATTCCAAGACTTGCAAAGACGCCCTAAAAGAAAAAAGAAATTACAGCATAGTCCTTGCACAGTCATCCTCCCGGTCGTCCTCGTCGCTGGCGGTCGGAGCACCATGGAGCTTGAAGCCGACCTCCTTCCCGACGATTGAAGACAAGATTTAATTGGCACCAAAAGCGGTATGTCGAAATCTTCAACATACGTTGTGACCGCTGAACGCCCAGGCCGAAGAAGATGGCCGCCAGCCATCACATCACCGGAGTACAAGGAATCTGGCGCCCCAAAAGCAACCAGCAATCCCCACACACCAGACAACGGCACACCCAGAAGGGAAATGAATCCACCAGAGAAGGTGGTATGTAAGAACCAACCCGGTTTCGGCGAGTCGGTGAACATACCTCCCGAGATCTTCACCAGAGAAGTCGCCATCGCCGGAGAAGATGAGGGAGTAGCAAAAGATGAACTCGACCGGATCCAGAAGATGCAGAGAACTCCAGATCCGGGGAGCTCGTACTCTTTCCTGATGCAGACGCCACCAGCGTAGTCGAGGAAGCCGCCGTAGAAGTCAGAGCCACCCTCCGCACATCCACACCATCTTCCACTGGAGACGCCACCCAGGAAGACAAAACCATGCCTCACCGTCGGCATGGGTAATCCGAACCTCACCTTTATTCTCCGAGTAGCAACACCGAAGGAAAGAGCTGCAAAATCGCCAGATCTACAACTCCCGCATCCTCCAGCCGCACTCAGGAGCAACAGATTCGCCGGCGACCATGACGGGCGCCACCGAAACCCTAACCCTACTATATAGCTAGCTATATAAAGGGGACTGAGGTCCGCCGTCGATTCAGCCGGTCCCCCTCCACCTTCGACGCCGGCGAGGGCGCCAGAGGCGAGGAGGACGGCGAATCGACGGAGGAAACGCGGAATCGCTCACCGGTCGCCGCTCTCAACCGTGGAGCTGGAAGGGGCTTTACTGGAGGGCTACTATACTAACTACTAGTAGCTCTGTCGCTGCAGGCAAGCCCAAAAACAGAAAACGGGCGGATAATAAAGTCCAAAAAAGCCCAACCAGCCCCCCTCCTCCCTCTCCCTCCGCACTTCACTTGGAATCCATGGCGTAGGCCCAGAGAGATCTAGCTAGAGTTTCCCGCATCTGCCTCCGCCTCCGCCTCCGCCTCCGCCCCCGCGCCGCAGGAAGGAAGGATGGAAGCCCCGGGCTCCCCCTACGCCTCCTCGCCGGAATCCGCCCCCAAGCGTGCCCCCCGCTCCCCTCCGCCGCAGCAGCAGCCTCCCTCCGAGGAAGGAGGTAACTGCCACGCGTCTCTCTTCTCCGTCCCGTCGCGCGCGCGGGTTCGCTCTCCCCGGCGTCTGTATGTACGTGGCCCCTGAGTTCGCGTGCCTGGATCCGTGAGATCTGGGCCTCCGCTTCCCGCTCCGATGCCGAGATCTGTAAGCAGTTGGTTGGCGCCAGTGTCGCGTCGCCATCGGTGCGCTGCGATTTGAGCTGCGTTTCCCATAGGATCGCCTTCACGGGGTTGCCCTAGTACCGCTTTGCTTTGTTGTCTCCACTTCCACTCTTAATGATAAACGTCACTGCGGAGGACGTTCGGTTCAGAGCTGGTTTAATCTGTAATAATGTTTGTCCTCGGTTGGATTGCTGACGCCGTTGCACATCATGTACTGGAAGCTGATAATGATGCGGGCTATTATGTGGGCATGGCAGCCTTAACTTAGGGCATTTAACTGCTGGATGCCGTGATAAATGTGACACTTAGTGCATAATAGTTAGTATAATGATGGCACCCCCGAAGCTTAGTGTTGTAAATTATTCCTCCTCTCTGTTTAAAGAGAAGTTTCAGTTACAGATATGGTCCTGTTTGAATTAAGTGTAGGTGGTCATTGGATGGAAATAAGTATGCCAAACCAAATTCATATTGTAGCTATTCTAACCTACAAGCTATCCTGAAAATGTTGGGATACTATAGTTTTCAACTGGTTATGTTTGTGAAAATATGCTAATTGGTGATGCTTAAACCATGGTACTTGGGATCTGTGACTCTGTGCAAGTACTTGTGCATAGACTAAAAGTTGTTTCTATGATCATTTATAGTCTTGTTGAATGGTACCTCAGCCCTGTACACTTGTCCACGTAGTCAGTTCTGTTGGTAACCTATATGAACCCACTAGAAGCCAGAAGGTAGGATAGAGCTTGTGGTCTACTCCTCAACCAACTAGGTGAAATTGTTTTGTCAGCTTAAGACTCCATCCTATGTCCTATTCCACGTAGTATGTTGTGTACATTGGTTCTGTTCTGTGTATGGGCAATTTGGATTTACTTGCTTACTGTTTTCTGGTTTTGTGATTCTTTTAACTGAAATTATTTAAGCCATTGCATCCTTAGGCTTCAACTGATGTACCGGTGGTTTCCAGTTTCAACTGCAATATGCATCAACCTTGCTGTTTTTTAACTTATTAAAAACTTAATGATTAAACTCATAATGGTTTAATAACTATTGAGATTCAACATATTTCTGAAGTTTCAATTGATATTTCTTCTCAGATGACAAGGAGAAACCAACACATTTGAGGTTTCTGGTGTCTAATACGGCAGCAGGATGTATCATTGGCAAGGGTGGATCAACTATTAATGACTTTCAGTCCCAGTCTGGGGCTCGTATTCAGTTATCACGTAGCCATGAGTTTTTCCCTGGTACAAATGACAGAATCATCATGGTTTCTGGACTGTTTGATGAAGTAATGAAGGCCATGGAGTTGATTCTTGAGAAACTTTTGGCTGAGGTAAAGCATTTTATTTGCAAGTGACTGATCCATGGTTGATGATTGATGTTCTCCAGTTACTTTATCAGGGTGAAGAATTCAATGAAGCTGAAGCTAGACCTAAAGTTAGACTTGTAGTTCCTAACAGCTCGTGTGGTGGGATAATTGGTAAAGGTGGAGCAACAATAAAGTATGTATATCTTCATAGACCTGTTCTACTTTGTTGTGTTATCAGTGATTTTGTTCCCATTGTGGTAGTTAATTTTATTTACAAGCCAGTGATATATGATGACAAATTAACCATGCTACTTAAGTAGTTAAGTAAGAAGCATACTGTTCCTACTTTTGCAAATAGTCTTCTAGTTGTTTGATGGTAAATTTGTTTTTCCAGTCCTAAATATACTCATTTATATTCCCATTTTACATGGATGTTCTTTTTTACATTACTCTGCATGTTGAAAGTTGGTGTGTTCTCTTTTTTCTTCAGGTCATTTATTGAAGAATCACATGCTGGAATCAAAATTTCTCCACAGGATAACAATTATGTTGGTTTGCATGATAGGCTTGTTACAGTCACAGGAACCTTTGATAATCAGATGAATGCTATAGATTTGATACTGAAGAAGTTATCTGAGGATGTTCACTACCCACCTAATTTGAGTTCCCCATTTCCATATGCAGGTAAATCCTGGCATCTATGACTACTTGATGTTACCACATGTATATCTGAAAATGTCTCCTTATGACCTCTTCATTGCATCTGTCTTTTATGTATTCCATCTGCATTTCACACTTTATGACAACATGCATTTCTTGGAAACATAGTTGAGCTTTCTTGTATATCGACATGTGGTATTTGCAGTACCATTTGCCAGTCATGATCAAGCCTGGCATTTCGATTCTATATTGATCACAATATTCTGCGATTGATTCTGTTCTTTAAATTTAATCAGGTCTTACTTTCCCAAGCTACCCTGGTGTTCCTGTTGGTTATATGATTCCGCAGGTGCCATATAATAATGCTGTGAACTATGGACCTAATAATGGGTATGGAGGAAGGTACCAAAACAACAAGGTTAGTGTTTTCTCTGGGTTGCTCTGTTTGTTGTCATGCTATTCTGTAGTGCATTGCAATATGCATGCATTCAGTCCATCTTTGTTGAAACTGAGCTATTCTATGTTTTCTTTTGTTATGCATTATTGAGGTAGGCTGGAGCCTGGAGGGCTGATATGTATGTCATGTTATCTAATGGAAACACTGTTCTGTAGTGTAATCATGTAATATTTTCTGTTCTGAACAAATTCAAAGAAATCTCATGGAGACAAACTTTGATAGTACAAATTGGAGGTTTCATAAGTTTAAGGTAATATTGTGCTAACTTGGGACGAGTCCGTTAAGAGAGACCTTAAGGAGTGGAATATCTCTAAGGATTTAGCTATGGACATGAGCGCTTGGAGACTGGCAATCAACGTGCCTGAACCATGACCTCTTTCTGTCTTGTGCCATTTATGTCCCTTTATGTGTCTCTCTGTTTATCGTCTCTTTTGGGTTTCATCTCTAGCCTACCCCAACTTGCTTGGGACAAAAGGCTATGTTGTTGTTGTTGTTGTTGTTGTTGTTGTTGTTGTTGTATTGTCGTGGGCACTATTGATCTTTGTTGAATTGTTGTGATTACAGAGTGCAACCTAACGTTAGAATGATGTTAATGAACCAGTGTAGATGTTTGATTTAATTTGCATATGCTATTTTTCTTGCAGTTTGACACTTATATGCTTATATTTATGACTTGGTAATACTGCTCGTATGCTGAGATGTTTGAAATGCTATTATGTTTTCTGTGAACATTATGTAGTTTTTTGTTGGTTGATGTTGTGCATGTCGTGCTTTTGGTGGAAAACACGAAAGAACTTCACCCATTGCTACAATTTAATTGTTTCATATTTTTGACATACATATCTATGCTGGTGCATAAATTTGAGTTGACTATTTGCTGTTGACACTTTGCAGCCCAGTACACCTATGAGGTCGCCTGCTAGTAATGAAGCCCAAGAATCTTTGACCATTGGTATAGCCGATGAACACGTTGGTGCTGTTGTAGGTCGTGCTGGAAGGAACATAACAGAGATCATTCAGGTAACTGTTTATATTGCATTTGGTTTTACTATAGCAGTAATGTGGCCAGTCATCAGATAATCATAAGCTAGATCCCGTTCTCCCTGTATGATGTGTATCACTAATTGCTTCTGCCTCTCAAAACTTGTTTTGGTCAAGTAGATTGCCCTTAAGAGAAGTATAAACAATACCTTGTGCCATTGTTACCTTTAGGAACAAAAGATCATCAATAGCACAAAGGTTTTGAACAACCCATGATAAACTGCTGTGGCCCTTGGTGTGAATGCACACTGTTTTGACTATAATTAGTAGCTAAATAATGTCTTGCAATTTGTTGTCCATGCAGGCTAGTGGTGCTCGGATCAAGATATCAGATAGGGGTGACTTCATATCTGGGACATCTGACAGGTATTTTCTTCCATACCTTTTTTCCTATAAGTAAATAATGTGTTTTTGCTAAATCTTACCCACTGGTGCAGGAAGGTGACGATTACTGGAACATCAGAAGCTATCCAGACCGCAGAGTCCATGATCATGCAGAGGGTGTCAGCCAGTTCAGAGAGGTGATGGAGCCCCATTTGAAGGAATGACGTGGGTCATTGTTGAGTCCGAGCAGCATGTTTGATGCAAGTTAGGAGGATGTGGGAACTGCTTTCCTTTTTTTTTTCCCTAGCAAGCTCGAGAAGAGAATCAAGTTATTATTGTTTGTTGTGTTGCGTCCGACCAATGGTTTTATGTTAGTATAAACTGGTAGTCGAAGATAATTAGGTGCAGCGTTTGAATTGATTTGGAATAGGGCTGAGTTATATCCCATGGATGCCATAACAAGGCAGGCGCCACTCTGTGCTAGTGGCTAGCGCTGCCTGTCCTGTGTCTATCTGTAGGTTGACAATTGGATTCCGTTGCTCAAGGATAGAAGAATATTGATAGAGGAGACCCAAGGACTGGTTTGGTTTTGCAGAGCTGTTGATTTCCTGCTACTCTTTTTGAGTCTTGTGTATGTATATGTAGATCTGTGCTGCTGCCGTTACTCCAAAGGAGTGCCTTACCTATGGTTGCTTTCTTTCACGTGACCAGAAAGAGCGTTGTTGAAAGCTTTCAGCTTTTCCCATTCACTCTTGCACGGTGCGAACTAGGGTATTGCCGGGGGCTGAGATTGAGAGCCAAGCATCTCGTGTCGCTTGTCTACCATACACGGATACACCCTCCGTTCTAGGAAGGATGTCATTCTAATCTGTTCTGAGTTAAATTATTTTAAGTTAAACTAGGTTTATAGAATGTAATATCAATATCTACGGCTTTAAATGGGTGTACTTTGAAAATTATATTTAATGGTGAATTTAATTATTTATGTTTATGATGTTAAATAATAATATTTTTTTATACAAGTGTGGGTTAAATTTATGAATGTTTGACTCAACACTATTCTAGCATTGTATCCTTTTTGAGATGGAGATAGGAGTAGCATCTAGCTGTCGCTTATGAAAGTACTCCCACCATCTTAAATTATAAGTTGTTTTGGTTTTTTTTTCTATGTACTAGTAAATGTGCACTTGCGACGTTTTTTATTTGTGACAATATTCTTTTCTCTCTAGCAGCATTGACCTTCTTGACATTCAGAGATAGACTTAGCCACATGCAAATCTAGGGTATTTGCCTAACTTATATTGACACTTTCATATGAACATCACATAACACACATCTCAGAATAATTATTAGATGGGTAAATTTAACAACTAACTTTTTATGTAAATTTATAACACCAATAACTGGAAGGTACAAAAGATCATCTTTTCACCTCGGATTTCTTGGTTCTGAGCATAGTATATTAATACGTCCTCAATCTTCGGATGGTACACATTGCAGCAAGTAATAAATTACCAGATTGACCAATTCCACATACTCGTGAAGACTTGAATGTCATCTATGACCTATCCTTAAAAGAAAAAAAAGGAGACATTGATTTAATAATTTAGACGACAAGAGTAACTGAAATTCCTTCGTTTTTTATAACACTAGCAAATATGCACGTGCGACACACACATGTTTCTAAAAACTATTTCAAATGTAATGCAAATGTTAATTGGATTGTCAATAAAGGTAGATGCTAAGTACTTGATCGATTTCATGAGCTTGCCATGTTTTATTGTTTTTTTTTGATAAAATAACTCTGCTTTTCCTTATAAAAATAAAGATAAAGATAAATAGTAATACAATATTATGGGTCTTTGAAAGTTTGACCACTTAATATAAACAAATATTTCTACCAAGTTATTGGTTTAAATTAGAAATAAATTATTAATATGACATAAATTATTCAATAATCTAACTAATCAATATGTAAACTCAAATCTTGAGCGGATTCACGTCCAATTTAATCAAAACAAATGTTTCTCCAATCTGTGGACACACGATAAAGTGAACAAGTTAAACATTTGAGTCACCAGGTCCTGGGTTCGAAGCCGTTTCTCTGCAGAATTTCTGCGGAGGTAAGACTTTGCTTCGGTTATTCCTTTCCCCAGAGCCCACTCGTGTGGGAGCCTCTGGCACTGGGTCAGCAATGCATGAGCATTTTTGATAGATGACACTATAAAAATCCTGACCAAATGAGCTTCCATGCGGACTCGGTGACCCCTCCTAGGCCGATCGTCGTGAAGAAGTTGATGGCAAACCTTGTGTTCCTGGCGTAGGGGAACAGGACATCCTGCACATCCGTATCGTCTTCATTCATCTTCTTGCTAAGCGTCCGTATGCTGAGCTTGTCCGCGAGGTTCTGGAACAGCATCTTGATGAAGATGCGTGACGACGACGTCGTGTCCTGCTCCGTGAGACCGTGACCCTGACAAGCCCCAGCGCGCGGCACCATGGGAGTGCGTCGGCCGCCAGCAGGTGCTAGCGGACGCCAGCAACTCGTCGGTAGTCATGCTGTGCGCCGCCGAGTAGTGGCCCGCGAAGCTGGCCTTGTACGCGCGGTCGATGGCGCGCAGCCGTTGCCTGAGCTGGTCATAGTACGCACTGTCCGTTTCTTCGTGATCGATCAGGAGAAGATTGGATCTTTGTTGTCTCCGAGCATGGTTCTCTTGAGGTCCTCATATGCAGCCTCGTCTTGCGCGAACGAAGGGCTAGTAGGCTCGAACACGTCAAGATGGAACTCCGGATCGAGGTGCTCATCACCGTCCTCGAAGGAGAGCTCTATCTGGTGTGTCACCTGGTCGTCCCGCTCCGGCTGGACGGGAGGGCAACGACGCCGTCGTGGAGGACGGGACGGCAGCGTCCAGACCAGACCTTTCGGATGGCGAAGAGATCTGGACGCGCTTGTCAACAACGCCGTCGTGGAGGACGCTCCGCAGGCAGTTGAACACGGGTGTAGCCCCCGCGGGCACCACTCCTAGTCCTAGAGCGCAGTGGGTGACGAGGCCGACGGTGACATCGACGCTGCCGTCCTGGTATATGTGACTAATGGGCGCCAGGAGGCTGTTTGCTTATGAGAGGACTAAAATGTTGTCAGAGCCAGGCAAGGAAATCCAGCTGGTATCTAGTGTTAAAACAACGAGCCCTCGTTTAGATCCTAAATTCTCCCCCCAAATTCTACTATGTAAAAAGGAGATTCCCCATCACATCAAAATGCCGGTAAATGTATGGAGTACTAAATGTAGATGAAATCAAAAACTAATTGCACAGTTTTGTTGTACTTTGTGAGACGAACATTTTAAGTCTAATTAATCAATTTTTGGACAATTTTTTGCACTAAAAAACAAAAGCTGCTACAGAAATACGATGATAGAGTATTACTTTGGAGTAGAGGATGGAGAGCAAAGCAAAAGCAGGCGAGCCCTCCACGCACGCGGACGCGGCTCCTTCCTGCCTGCTTCTCCCCGACGCCAAAGAGCATACCAACGAATTCCGAAAGGCAGAAGAGTCCTCCACTTCCACGGCTCCTCATCGTGTTCCCCAGTCCCCGCTCCCAAACCCTAGCTAGCAACCCCCACCCCCGATCCAACCCAAATCCGCTCCTCCCACCCCCGAGATCCTAGCCCAGCCCAACCCTACCCTACCCTACCCTACCAGGCGATCGATCGCTCGGTCGCATCGTCGGCTACGATGAGCCTATCACCGCTCGACTCCTCCTCCCCGCCGCCGCCGGCGGAGGTGCCGCTCGCCCCGGGCTTCCGCTTCCACCCCACCGACGAGGAGCTCGTCTCCTACTACCTCCGCCGCCGCGTCCTCGGCCGCCGCCTCCGCGTCGACGCCATCGCCGAGGTCGATCTCTACCGCCTCCAGCCCTGGGACCTGCCCTCCCTCTCCCGCATCCGCAGCCGCGACGCCCAGTGGTACTTCTTCGCCCGCCTCGACCGCAAGGTCGCCGGCGCCGGCGCCGGGGGCCGGGGCGGCCCCGGCAACAGGACCAACCGCGCCACGCCGAGGGGGTACTGGAAGACCACGGGCAAGGACCGCGAGGTGCACCACCGCGGCAAGCCCGTCGGGATGAAGAAGACGCTCGTCTTCCACGCCGGGAGGGCGCCTAAGGGCGAGAGGACCAACTGGGTCATGCACGAGTACCGCCTCCTCGACGCAGACGGGCCTCAGGTTGTTGCTTCATTCACAATTCACAAACCAGTCCGTCCATCCTCAGTCAATATCAGTTAAGAGTGTTCATCTAATCAATTAGAGCGTGTATCTGAATTAGAGTGTGTGTGCGTGTGTGTGTATGTATGTACTGCTCGCGACCCGATCCCCAAACACACCACCTCCCAGCTCTGGAGGATGATGATCTGCTCTTTCCGCCCCAATTCACGCGCTTAAGGGCAGCAGCTTTCCTTATGGTTTTGTTATCTCACAATTTATGGTAGGATGCCATGCAAAAACCAAAAATGGCTTGCCTTGGTACATGTTTCTATTTTTTTGTAAATAAATCCCTGCAACCTGAAAAGGTGCAATCACTCTCTTCCTCCTGTGTGGGTGCTAATTTACTTCTACATCAAGATGATATCGTTGGCAACCCTGTTGTTGTGAGACTATCCTTTCGTGAATAAGGACCCTCCGACAACACATCTAGTCATTCGTGGAAGGCGAGTTTGCCGCTTCACATTGTCATTTGTTGCATGGCAGCATGCAAACCAAAAGGGGTTACTAGATAGATGATTAATTTTGTCTTTTGTATAAAATAAAAAAATTCTGTAACCTGAAATATGCAACAGCACATTGTGTATTCTCGTCATACTGCATGATTATGATACTTACAATACAGCATACATAGCCCTTGTTTTTGTGTCATTAGATGGTTCTATCAAACAACGTCAGGACGGTGTACTGGACTACCTTTGAACCCAAATATAAGTTCATCTGAGTTTGTCCTAACTCAAATTTCTTAACATTTATTACCATCTATTTCTATAATAAAAGCCTATAGATTGACTTCATATGATTCATGTTAATAGATTGCTCATGCAAATAACTTTCATGATTACTACAATTCTTTCTAGGCCTTCTTTCTATTTAAAGTAGTGTGTTCTTATAAATGTTGCTAGTCAAAGTGTAACTTTGTAGACTGGGCCATGCCAGGACTTGTATAAGGGCACCCTCAACAGTATGAGCTAGTTACTGTCTCTAAGACAACGTCTCCAATGGTGTTAACTTTTGGCAATAGCTCATAATATGGATAGGCCCACATGACAACCTCACATGGTCTTGGAATGTGTGTATGAGACTAGCTCTTGATCAAGAGATCTCTTCTCTCTCTCTCCTATTAAAATATGAAACAAAATGCTTAGAGCTAGCTCATAAACCACTATTGGAGGTGCCCTAAGGGATCCGAGGAAGTAGTTATTTGTCGCTGCAAGTTCCCATACCAGAGTTCAATTCCAGAAATTGTGTGTGATTGAAGGAAAAAAGGAATGCACTAAGAATAATGCTTATCTTTGGCTATGTGTTCCTTTTTCATATTATGTATGCTGCTTAGGAGAACGTGCTTTTGTGGCTTGCCCCATGTTCTGCTTAAATCCTGATGTTTCTTTTCTGCTGAGCCTGTAGGATCTGCATGTGGTGTGTAGAATCTTCCAGAAGCATGGATCTGGACCACAGAACGGTGCGCAGTATGGTGCACCATACATGGAAGAGGAATGGGAAGAGGATGATGATGCTATTGAGAATGGTCCTACCAGTGGCGCATCTGCTCAAATGGCTGCAATCACATGTGCTGTAGATGAGGAGTCAAATGAGGACGATGAGAATGCTTATTGTGAAACAAACAGACCTGCTCGAGTAGAACCATCTCATCTGCCTTTGGTAAATGTTTATTTGCTCATATTATACTCTCCCGTTGGAAACTAAATGACATCGTATTTCCTGGCATGCAATCGAACTTGAGTGTCGCCTTGCAGCTCCAGTTAAACGTGCTGATATTTACTTCTGTTATCATTTCCCTTGAATTCAGGTCCATGAAATGCTCAATCCACCGGAGATGGCTCCTCTACAAGGTCAGGATTCTAAAGAGACGAGTGATGGAAGCTGTGCTGATGGTGCTATTTCTCTGGAAGAGATTTTGCAGGAACCTTTGTCGAATATTAGTGTGGAGAATATAGGTAGACTTGAAGGGCAGAATGCAACTGATGATAGCATCAATGTTGATGACTTCTTATCAGCATACCCCAGGAAAGATAATGGCTATGTAGGCCAGGATAACACTATGAATGGGAGTGTTCCAGCAGATGGTGATCACACAAGCTGGCCTTTGAGAGCATATAGTAATCAGAACTATGTCAATGGCCCTCTTGCCGATGAGTTCTTTGACACAGGGAATGATACCAATGGGGTTTCATATTCTGGGCACCAGCAAGCTGATGGCTTTCCAACACCTCGCCAAGTGGATGACAGTATGGTATTTTATGATGCTCCATCTGATTACAACTTGGTGGATGGAAATGATGACTTTGTATATCTGAACGACCTCCTCAATGAGCCACTTGGAAATGAATCACTCTTTGATGGAGATGATGTGATGGCTTACTTTGATGCCACAGAGAATGATTTCAAGTATGACATTTTGGGCTCTGCTCAGGGTTCGAATTATCAACTTGCAGACATGCCGTTGAACTTCGCCCAAAAGGTGTGCCTTGGAACTGCTATATATATATTGCATTTCCTTCCTAGTTCTCTTGACTATTAGGCTGAAGAAATAATTGGTGATCGCTAGTTCTGTATGCGAAGGAGCTAATCTGTGATCACTAAGCATGTCTTCTTTCTTGTCTTTCTCGTGATACACTTACATTGTTTACTTATTTACAGAGTGATAACAAAGACAAGTTTACATTCAATGGGATCTCTGAGGTTCCGGAAGCAAATGCTCAGTTCGGTGCATCCTCATCTGGTTCCCATGAGGATCTGTATACAGATACTGAATTCCCAGGTACATTAGTTATATTCCTTTTATTTCTTTATTTACTAATACTTAGCGTTGTATACTTGTATTGTAGAGCTTCATTTTGAATGTTGTGGTGCCTATACTTGAGTTTGTCTCCAAATAAATTCATACCTACAATTCGACTAAGTTTGTAACTGCCTTTTCTCCAGGTGTGCCAACAGATGACACTGCTGATAAAACTTATGGAAAGCGCCTTGCCAGCATGTTGGGCTCTATCCCAGCTCCACCTGCAATGGCCTCAGAATTCCCGCCATCAACAGGGAAATCTGTTGGGATGCTCTCGGCTGTCAGCTCAAGCTCAATTCGTGTTACTGCTGGCATCATCCAATTCGATGGCCTCACTTTCAGCAGCGGCTCCGATCGGTGGCCCTTGCAGAAGAATGGAGACTTGAGTTTGCTTGTGTCTTTCGCCGTGGAGAGCGACGTGTCATCTAAGCTTCCTGTTGGTCTCGAGGATGCTACTCGGATTAGCACCGTCCCCATGGTGCTTCGAAGTGGCTTTTACCTTTTCTTTATGTCGGCCATGATCCTCTTGTTGAGCTACAAAGTAGGGTCGTGTATCTACAGCAGGTAAGTTGAAGGTGATGGCGCCTCTGGTCCGGCCTGACCCGAGGGCTGTTTATTTTGATTTTATACGTGGATCATCCCCTCAGTGATGAGGGGATAGCAGTCGTTCGACACAGTTTTTATTTTTTATTTTTATTTTTATTTTACATTTACCTTTCTGACCTGTCAAAACATATTGCAATAAACTTTTGAACTGGTGATGGTGGCCATGCCGGGACCATGTCCTCATCAGGCAAATTAGTGCACTGTGAACTTGGGGCTCTGCCCTTATTATTGTAACCAAAATTTAACTGCAGTATGTTATGTTCAGCCCTGTGGAAGAAAAGCTATTTTTTCGGGTGTAATACCCTGGTGAGCTGCAGGTAAAGAAACACTGAAAATAGGATTGTTACCAGGCCGTGTTATTTGCCCTGGTTCAGATAATCAGATTATGATAATCTTAATACATTGTGAACTACGTAGTTTACAGAGTAAGTTACAAGACAATTACCACTAAATCAAACATAAATCTCAGGGCAACCGCTTCATGATGGTCCACCTTTTGTTTTTAAAACTTTTTATCTTTGTAAATATACCACAAATTGGTGTGAGCCTTCTGTAATAGCTCATTCGGACAAGAGTCAGGATGGAGAAGGGACAACGAAAGTTGTACACTAAACTAAACCAGATTGCTCGAGCGAAGTCAGAATCAAAGAAAAGGTGCTTATCATTCTCATTCTTACCACAAAGCTTGCAGTGGTTGTCTATGTGGGAGGAGTACCTTGAAGCCCACGTATTGCTAATGCATGTGAAATGAGTCTCCATGGAAAAGGTTTTTCTTGTGCATCCAAACTGAGTCTTTGGAGAAGCCCAATGATCTGATCGAGGGGTCAATCTTCTAGCTCCTTGAGTTGGGACAATCACCTGAATCTGTGCTGGGAGATACATATAGGCTATATACGCTTAACACTATATTTATGAGAGTAGGTTTCCAAGAGTTAGAACCTTGAATCCAGAGGTCAGATACTGTATGAGGAAGAGTGGTGCCCGAAGGGGGAATAACGAGGTGATCATGGACGTGCTCCCCAGTCTGGACACTAGGGAGATGACCAAATACTAGAATCACCTTGATGAATCCGTATGGTGCTGTTTGTATGGAGATGATGCTCAAGTGCTTAGCATATCTCATATCTACACATCTCAATATAGAGGCAAGAAACAATTGGATCCACAAACTTAGGACATAAGACACTACCTCCATATGGGCCAAGAACCTATATAAACTTTGTTTCCTTAATTTGTGCTATACCCGTAAACTTGTGACAAAAACATACACTTTTTTGGAACTTAATTTTCAAGCAATATTTAAGCTTGTTTTAGAAAAAGGGTTGTTTGGATTGGCGCCATTACAATTTTTTTGCAGATTTTAAAAACATTGTTACTATTCATCTATTCCGAACCGTGCCATCACATACCTGAAATCTGCCACTTTGTACGCATTGGATGCCATTGGGCCCATTATTTGCAGGGCATCGTATTAGAAACAGGGCGTACGTGTGCATTATATGTTTGTAAATTTGCTGCATGCCAGTTGCATTGGTTTCTCATTGTATTATTAGAAACAGGGCAGTACGTGTGCATTGCCACGCCCACATTGGATTTGGGCCAGTGCAGGATTTTCGCTGGTTGCCACATGCATCTAATCTAATTATAGTATATAAGGTCTCCCCTGGTGTGTGTGTATATATATAGGGAAATTATTTCCTATTCTTAGGGAGTAGCTAGTAGTAGATGTAGCTGCGCACGGAATCACTTTCCATGTGAATGACGTAGTACATGGAGCCTAATTAGTTAGCTTGTTTAATAAATGGACCAGTTAATTTAATTGACTATTAATATGCCCATGCTAATGGTACGGTAAAAGCCAAAAGACAGTACTTTTTACGCGCATAATTATTTGTATCACTAGTGCATTCACCTCATTGCACATAATTATCATCTGCATCATTATTTTTCTTGTCTCCATGCTCCATGCTTTGCAAAACTTGTGAAAACCCTCATCCAATACCCTTGTTAACGCTACGGGACATATTAAGTAACCTTTCCAGGTACACACAAATCTACACAATATTGTTAGCATCTCCTAGCCGGCTAGATTATCCAAGTGTGCGAAATAATGACACTTTGCCATACTAATGAATTAAAGAGTGGTCTTGCATAAACAAATTTTAAACAATCAAACAATGCACTCCTAAAAATGTTTTTCCTCTTGAACATTAGTTTGCTTCTGATGGTGTATTTTGTTTGTGCAACCCCAAGAAGCTTTAAGGAATGCTATCTTATTGATTGTGGAGATTTATGTAATTGTGCTAAAAAAAATCTATATTTCTATATGCAGTTGGAATGCAGCATACGAGAGTCTGCTTGGATCATCAAATAAGCCATTTCTTGCAGATTGGCCTCCGTCTCATAGCACCAGGTGGCATGCAGATACGCCAGATGCAAATATATGTGAATTAACATCTTGAGACCTGTTTGGGCACAATAGTGCTATCCAAGCCAATTTTGTGTTTTTTATTGCCTACTAGCACATGTATTTTTATGCTTCTGCTACAGGTAAGAAGACACCACTGAAACCTCCAGTGAGGAACGCACTCGCAATGTTCAGTGGGAAAAGAAATCCAAACGACCACCACTTTTCTCGCAAGAAGCACTAAGCTCTCATCTGTCCTCTTCTTTTATGCACGCCTATGGTACCGTAGTTTGTAATCGCAGCATGTAATGGTTGAAAAGCAGATCGAGTAGTTGGTAGTGTAGCAGTGTGGTAATTTCATTTGATTTCTTCACTTCAGGATTTGTGTACAATTACTATTGTTGGAGTCTTCGTCTGTTTGCTGGAACAGCTGTGGTAGTGTGATAGCACGACCATGTAACTTTTAAAGTTTTGCCGGAGCAAACTTTTTGTTCAATATTTTCTCACTTATTTATCTCTGCAATGTAATTGTTGAAAAAGGAAAAAAATGGAATGGAAAAGTTGGCTACAAAGTTCTAGAGGTTACTGAACTATTTTTAATGTAGCAAGATCGACATGGTTTTTTTTTTGTCTTTGAAGAAATAAATTTAAGTTTTGTCAGCTCATATTTTGGTTGTTTTAATATGTATGTATGTCTCGATGTTGCCGTAGCCGGCCTGGGCGCTGGGTCCGGCCCAACAGAGCATGTTGGGCTTGTTGGTTTCGTGATTCATCGGTTTTATCAGATCGGGTGGATTCACAGTAGGAACAGCGAGATACAAGTTTCCAGTAGATGTTATAAACCCTAAGACATCTCCTACTAGAGAGACAGAGAGGGAAACAGTAGAAGTCGCAAACCATCCATGGAGGCAGTGGTCGCAGCAGTCGAAGCGCTAGCCGGAGTCTCGTTCGCCGGAGGAGCCATCAGTTCGACGACGGTCGGAGGAGAAGGGAGTCGATGCAGTGAAGACGGCGGCGGCTTCCCGTCACTGGCTACGCCCCTCTCGGATAGGGATGGGGAATGTCGGTGGGAGTGGCGGCTGAGATCAACCTCGTAGTCTGAGCCGGCCGACCCCCACCTCTATATATAGCGCAGTGTGACGGGGGCCCACCAACCATATAGGGTTGGGCGTCTCCGATCAGGGCGCGAGAAACAAGGCCCAAAAGGCCGTTGGGCCTAATGGTGAGAGATCAAAACCTAACATTCTCCCCTTGATCTCTCATCATTCTCTTCGTTCTTTAATTTCATACTCAATCTTTCGATTCATATTTTTCTTGCTTCTATCCTATTCTATTGCAGATCAGTGTATTGAACGGTTTCATCGTGACAGCAATTAGTGCCGTTAGACTAACAGCCACAACACATTTCTCTGTTTTAGAATGAAGTTTCTTCTGGGCCCTTCGTATGTTCGAGAATCATAGGCTTTCCCTTAAACCCATACCGGCTACGTGTTCTCTGAACACGTTGGGTGGTAAGCCCTTAGTGAGCGGATCCGCGAGCATTTTCTCTGTACTTATATGCTCAAGATTTATAATATGATCCCGAACTTTATCTTTCACAACATAGTACTTTATGTCAATGTGTTTGGCAGCACCACTTGACCTATTGTTGTAAGTATATTGTACCGCTAGGTTGTTATCACAATACAACCTCATCGGTTCATTTATATCATCAATAACTTTCAATCCGGGTATGAATTTCTTTAGCCAGTTCACCTGCTCCGTTGCCTCATAGCATGCTACAAACTCGGCATATATTATCGAGGATGTAGTTACGGTTTGTTTGGAGCTTTTCCACGATATAGCCCCTCCTGCGAGAGTAAATATATATTCTGACGTGGATTTTCTTTCTTCTCCCGCATAATCAAAATCTGAATACCCCTCTATCTGCAGGGAATCAGATCTTTTATACGTTAGCATGAGGCCTTTCGTACCCTGCAAATAACGTAGGACTTTCTTCACCAATTTTCAATGTTCTATTCCTGAATTCTTTTGATATCTGCCAAGTAACCCGGTAACAAAAAGCCAAGTCAGGGCGTGTACACACTTGAGCATATTGTAAACTTCCAACTGCTGAAGCATACTGTACCGCTTTCATTCGATTAATCTCATATTCGTTCTTGGGACATTAATGTTCCCCAAATCTATCGCCCTTGACAATAGGAGCAGGTGAAGGACTGCACGCATGCATACAAAAATTCTTCAAAACCTTTTCTATGTTTGCCTTTTGTGATAATCCTAGTACCCCTTTCTTCTATCTCGGTGAATATCTATTCCCAAAACAAACGAGGCCTCACCGAGATCTTTCATATCGAAGTTTGAGGACAAGAATTTCTTCATTTCCATTAGTAGATTGACATCACTGCTAGCAAGTAGGATATCATCCACATACAAGATTAGGAATATATACTTTCCATTTTTGAATTTTGCGTAAACGCAATTGTCCTCAACATTTTTCTTAAACTCAAAACCTTTTATTGTTCTATCAAATTTCAAATACCACTGTCTTGAGGCTTGCTTCGATCTGTAGATTGATTTCTTTAGGCGGCATCCCATATTTTCTTTTCCTTTTACAACAAAACCTTTCGGTTGTGCCATATAAACATTTTCTTTCAAATCCCCGTTAAGGAACGCCGTTCTTACATCCATTTAATGTAACTCCAAATCATAGTGGGCTACAAGTGCCATTATAATTCTGAAGGAATCTTTACATGAGACTGGAGAAAACGTCTCATTATAATCAATCCCTTCTCTTTGCGTAAAGCTTTTCGCCACAAGTCGCGCTTTAAATCTTTCTATATTTCCTTGGGAGTCATATTTTGTTTTGTAGATTCATTTACAACCTACTGTTTTGGCTCCCTTAGGAATAATTTCCAAGTCCCAAACTTTGTTGGTACTCATTGATTTCATTTCATCTTCCATGGCCTTAAGCCACTTTGATGAGTGGTCGCTTCTCATGGCTTCTTCAAATGAGGTGAGATCATCCCCCATCTGAAATTCTTCTGTTTCATAAACTTCATAGTCATTAGAAATAGCTGACCTTCTTGTTCTTTGAGACCTTCTAGGGGCCTTTGGCACTTGTTCCACATTGGGCTGTTGTTGTTCTTCCTCATGTGCGATATTTGATTCTATAGGTTCCTCAAGGACAGCCTCCTCAAGGACAGGTTCCTCATGTTCATTTATTGTCGCCACGGGAGAACTCACAACAGGTGTTGGCACTATAGTGTCCTGCACTGTCGACTCAATAGCAACAGGTAGCGTAAAGAATGGTTCTTCAACCATCGGAGTGGGTACATGTACTCGTTTCTCCTGTAGGCTTATTTCTCGTGCTACAATGCTCCCCCTGATCATGTTATCCTCCAAGAACACAGCGTGTCTTGTTTCTACAATTTTCGTATGTCTGTCAGGACAATAAAATCGATATCCTTTTGATCTTTCTGGATAGCCAATAAAATGGCAGCTGACTGTCTTGGAGTCTAACTTTCCTATGTTTGGGTTAAACACTTTTGCCTTAGCTGGACAGCCCCACATACGCAAATGGTTAAGTGAGGGTTCCCTTCCTGTCCATAATTCATACGGTGTTTTAGGCACCGATTTGCTTGGTACTCGATTAAGTATGTGAATGGCGGTTTTCAGTGCCTCCATCCATAAACTAATCGGTAATGTGGAGTAACTTATCATGCTTCTTACCATATCCATTAGGGTACGGTTGCGTCTTTCAGCCACTCCATTCTGCTGAGGCTCCTCCGGTGTGGAGTACTGAGCGACTATGCTATTTTCCTGTAGAAACTTTGCAAACGGTCCAGGAATTTGACCATATGGGGTATGTCGCCCATGGTACTCTCCGCCTCGGTCTGATCGTACTATCTTTATTTTCTTATCGTGCTGATTTTCAACCTCAGCTTTAAATATTTTGAATTTATCCAATGCTTTCGATCTTTTTTTAATTGGATAAATATAACCATAACGAGAGTAGTCGTCTGTGAATGTTATAAACGAATCATAACCATCCACGCTTTTCATAGGAAATGAACCACATATATCAGTGTGGATTATTTCTAAAGTTCCTGTGCTTCGTTTGGCATTTTTCTTAATTTTCTTGACATACTTTCCTTTGATGCAAGCAACGTATTGTTCTAAATCTGAAAATTCTAAGTGCGGAAGAATTGATTCTTTAATCAGCCGTTTCATTCTCCCCCTCGAAATATGGCCCAAGCGACAGTGCCATAATTTCGAAGAGGCATCGTCAATTCACTTCCGCTTCTTAGTTACATTCGTAGATGGGGAAAGATTCATATTCTCATCTCTTACATTGTTCGCATTTTCATCAAGAGATAACAAATAAAGCTTGTCTTGTCGGAAGGCAAGACCAACACATTTATTGTTAATAAGTATCTTACATTTGCCATTACCAAAATGGCAATCAATTCTGTCATCATCAAGTTTTGAAACACTTATCAAATTTCTACGCAAAGAGGGAACATAAAGTACTTCTTTAAGTCTAAGTACAAAGCCATTGTTCAATTCTAAAGATAAATCTTCAATCGCTTCAACATCGGCTTGTACTCCATTTGCAACTTTAATCGTTCTTTCTCCTCTTTGCAAGGTTCTTGTCCCACTTAACCCTTATAAAGAATTTGTAACATGAGTAGTTGCTCCTGAATCAACCCACCAAGTGGATTTAGCATAACATAAATACAGGGATTCATCTACAAATGTAATAAATTCATCACCTCTCTTTAGTAAAGATTTTAGAATGTTTGGACAGTCTCTCTTGTAGTGTCCCTTCTTGAAGCAGTGCTTGCATTGATCCTTTTCAGCTCCACCATAGGAGTTGCTCTGCTGATTTTCAGATTCTTGGGGTTTCTTTCCATGTGAGTTTGAGGAAGAGGCCTTGTCCTACTTGGGTTTCCCTTGTGGTTTAAAATTCTTGCTATTAAAGTTCTTTCTTTTATTATCCTTCACAAAGTGAGCGGACTCACTCTGTGAGGACTTTATCCTTTCCTCTTCTTGAGCACACAATGAGATAAGTCTTTCTATGCCCCATCTTTCAGGCTGCATATTGTAGTTCACAATGAAAGTATCATATTCTTTTGGCAAGGAAGCAAAAATCAAATGAATCAGGAAATCATCTTCCTTCAAATTCATTTCTTTTAGCTTAGATGGCGTAGTGTTTATCTTCAAAATGTGCTCTCTAATGCTACCACCAGTATATTTCTCATTCACAAGCTTCTTTATCAGTGAACTTGCTGTGGCCTTGGTAGACCCAGTAAACTGACTCTTGATTTTATCAAGATATTCTGTGACAGTAGCACATTCAGGGATTGAGCCCCTTATCTGTTCTTCTATGGTGGCCTTAGCTACCAATAAGCACTTACGGTTGGAGAGGGTCCATTTCCTATGTTCGAGATCATATTTCATTCTTATCTCAGCATGATCACGCTTTCGAGCAGTGAAATCAGCGTCAGATTCATTTTCTTCTCTCACCGGATCCACTGGTTCAGTGGGACACAGTGAGATGATGGCAAAATCGACCACTCACAACGTAAGTTTTAGTTTATATTTCTCCTGCCACACACGGTAATTGGTCCCGTTGAGTGTCGGAATGTTCGCGATGTTCACAATGCATTTGCCTCCTGAAACCACATCAGAGCAAGTGAGAAATATTTGTACGTAAAATCCTATGCTTTAACTCAACGTTGGTCAAAATAAAACATATAATTCATCCATGCAATAATTTTACATCACCGTTGGGCAGAAATAAAATTAATGCACAATTTTTCATGGATCAAAATTATAATATTGTTATTAGCAACGCTGGTCAGAAAATAACAATACTATAATTCATCTTCAATAATTATTCATTTTTCAAAATCAAATTCTCCTGTTGGTTCGAATTTAATAATGAAAATAATAATATCAAGTACGCAGCGGAAACAATAATAAAATTCTCATATTATTATTTTCCAGAAGCACTAAATTTTTTTTTCACTATTTTCTGAGCAAAATGTCGTTGGACAAAATTGCACGAAAAAATTCCTATCAACATTTCATTCAAATTCTTTCGAATATGCTTCGAATACTTGTCAAATGATTTGCTTCTAAAAAAAATAAATAAAATGAAATCTCTTTTCTTCAGATTTTGGCCCGAAGGCCCATCTCACGCACGCGGCCCATGTTCGCAGCCGGCCAAAGCGCGCACGCGCGCTGCACTGGCGCGTTCTTCGCGTCGCGTAATTGGGCGGCCCAACAGCGGCCCACGCTCGCAGCCCGCGCGGTCGGACAGCCCAAAACGAGAAGCAGCCCATGTTCTTGAGCGCCAGGCGAACCAGGCCCTAACCTGGGCCTGGGCTGAAAATTCGCGTGCCCGCCTGGGCTCTATTCGGCCCAGTTTGCCGGCGGCGGATCTGAGCCGTTCGGTTTTCATCCAACGGCCGTGCGCAGAGATCAGATCAAATAAAAACCGGCACAACAGCTCCCCAAAACCCTAACTCCTTTCATTTCTTCCTCTCAGCCGCACAGCAGCTAAGGCCGGCGGTGAGCATGGCGGGCGGCGGTCGCCGGCTAGGGGCGGCTCGCCGGAGCATCCATCCACCCCACCTCATTTCTTACTCTCTTCCTTCCCACTTTCTTCCGCCGCTCAGTGAGGAACCAGAGAAGCTCCATCCACGGCGGGTGGCGGAGGTAACGATGGCGCCGCCGTCGGACCCCTCGCCGGCGTGCGAGCTCGCCCTAGGCTGAGCTCGCCGCCGTCGAGCGGCCTAGCGGGCGGTGCCCGAGCCAAGGCGCCATGCGTGGCGTGGCCGCGCCCCGACAGTTTCTGTTGCCGCGCGTACCGCGACCCATTTCTTGGTTTCTTCCCCGCGAGTAGCCGCACCTACAACGGGTTTCCCGATCCGCAGTGGATCCACCCCAGATCGAGCGATAGCTTCGTTTAGGGTTAGGGTTTCGTCATGGTTCGATTCGTTCATTCCCGGTTTGAAATCGGTTCTCTAGGGTTCAATTCGATTCCGATCCGAAAAACAAGTTAGTTCGTTTCTTATATCCCGATCTGTATTCTAACCGTGAGCCTGGCTCCGGTACCATTGTTGGTTTCGTGATTCATCGGTTTCATCAGATCGGGTGGATTTATAGTAGGAACAGCGAGATACAAGTTTCCAGTAGATGTTACAAACCCTAAGACATCTCCTACTAGAGAGACAGAGAGGGAAACAGTAGAAGTCGCAAACCATCCATGGAGGCAGTGGTCGCAGCAGTCGAAGCGCTAGCCGGAGTCTCGTTCGCCGGAGGAGCCATCAGTTCGACGACGGTCAGAGGAGAAGGGAGCGCAGTGTGACGGGGGTCCACCAACCATATAGGGTTGGGCGCCCCCGATCAGGGCGCGAGAAACAAGGCCCAAAGGCCGTTGGGCCTAATGGTGGGAGATCAAAACCTAACGTGGCTCTATCCCGGCGCCACCTGCAATGGCCTCAGAATTCCCGCTATCAACAGGGGAAATCTGTTGGGGTGCTCTCGGCTATCAGCTCGAGCTCAATTCATGTTAGTGTTACTGCTGGCATGGCCTCACTTTCAGCAGCGGCTCCGATCGGTGGCCCTTGCACAAGAATAGAGACTTGAGTTTGCTTGTGTCTTTCGCCGTGGAGAACGACGTGTCATCCAGCTTCCTGTTGGTCTCGAGGATGCTACTCGGATTAGCACCGTCCCCATGGTTCCCTTGTTGAGCTACAAAGTAGGGTCGTGTATCTACAGCAGGTAAGTTGAAGGTGATGGCGCCTCTGGTCCGGCCTGTAACTTTAGAGTTTTGCCGGAGCAAACTTTTTGTTTAATATTTCCTCACTTAGTTATCTCTGCAATGTAATTGTTGAGAAAGGGAAAAAATTGGAATGGAAAAGTTCGCTACAAAATTCTAAAGGTTAGTGGTTTGGGAACTATTTTTGATGTAGCAAGATCGACATGTTTTTTTTTTTGTATTTGAAGAAATAAATTTAAGTTTTCTCAGCTCATATTTTGGTTGTTTTAAGATGTACTCCCTCCCGTCCAAGAAAGAATGTAATTCCCGTTTCTCGAGAAGTGAATCAGTTTGAACTTTGACCAACATTATATAAAAAAATACTAACATTTCTGATACAAACTAGTATCATTAGATTAATCATAGAATATATTTTTATAATAAATTTATTTGGAGACATAAATATTAATATTATTTGCTATAAATTTGGTCAAACTTGAGTTACTTTGACTAGCACGGATCCCATAATTGTATTATTTTCTGGACGGGGGAGTATGTCTATGTTGCCTTGGCCGGCCTGGGCACGGTTCGGCCCAGATGAAGATGCCGGCCCAGTGCTGGGTCCGGCCCAACCAAGCATGTTGGGCTCTATCCCGGCTCCACCTGTAATGGCCTCAGAATTCCCGCCATCAACAGGGGAAATCTGTTAGGGTGCTCTCGGCTGTCAGCTCGAGCTCAATTCGTGTTACTGCTGGCATCATCCAACCTGTTCGACACTGTTTTTTTTTTCACACATTTACCATTCTGACCTGTCGAAACATATAGCAATAAACTTTTGAGCTGGTGATGGTGGCCATGCCGGGACCATGTCCTCATCAGGCAAAGTAGTGCACTGTGAACTTGGGGCTCTGCCCTTATTACTGTAACAAAAATTTAACTGCAGTATGTTATGTTTTGTCCTGTGGAAGAAAAGCTATTTTTTCTGGTGTAATACCCTGGTGAGCTGCAGGTAAAGAAACACTGAAAATAGGATTATTATCAGGCCGTGTTATTTGCCCTGGTTCAGATTATCATAATCTTAATACATTGTGAACTACGTTGTTTACAGAGTAAGTTATAAGACAATTACCACTAAATCAAACATAAATCTCAGGGCAACGGCTTCATGACGGTCCACTTTGTTATTAAAACTTTTTTATCTTTGTAAATATACCACAAATTGGTGTGAACCTTCTGTAATAGCTCATTCGGACAAGAGTCAGGATGGAGAAGGGACAACGAAAGCTGTACACTAATAAACTAAACCAGATGATTGCTCGAGCGAAGTCTGAATCAAAGAAAAGGTGCTTATCATTCTCATTCTTACCACAAAGCTTGCAGTGGTGGCCAATGTGGGAGGAGTACCTTGAAGCCCACGTGTTGCTAATGCATGTGAAAATGTGAAATGAGTCTCCATGAGAAAGGTTTTTCTTCTGGACATCCAAACTCTTTGGAGAAGCCCAATGATCTGATCGAGGGGTCAATCTTCTAGCTCCTTGAGTTGGACAGTCACCTGAATCTGTGCAGGGAGATACAAATGGGATATATAGGCTTGACACAATATTTATAAGAGTAGGTTTCCAAGAGTTAGAACCTTGAATCCAGATGTCAGATACTATGAGGAAGAGTGGTGCTTGAAGGGGGAATAATGAGGTGATCATGGATGTGCTTCCCAGTCTGGACACTAGGGAGATGACCAAATACTAGAATCACCTTAATGAATCCGAATACCGCTGTTTGCATGGAGACGATGCTTAAATTTCGTCTCATATCTACACATCTCAATAGAGGCAAGAAACAATTCTATCCACAAACATAGCGCATATAACCTCCTCATGGGTCTAGAACCTATATAAAATTTTGTTTCCTTTGTGTTACCATCTAGTTTTGCGTGCCGTGCTATACCGTAAACTGGTGACAAAAACACACACTTTTTTGGAACTTAATTTTGAAACAATATTTATGCTTGTTTTAGAAAAAGGGTTATTTGGTTTGGTGCCATTACAATTTTACAGATTAAAAAAAACATCATTACTATTCACCTATTATGAAGCGTGCCATTACACTTCTACGGATACCCTAAAATCTGCCACTTTGTACACATTGGATGCTGTTAGTCCCATTTACAGTGCATCGACCAGAATACCACTCTACCCTCCTCTTAGTTCAGTGCCCGGCCCAGGCAGCATGCATGCATGGCCTGAAATTAGCTAGGTTATATATAGCCACTAATGCCTAATATAATGACCATACGTTCGATCTATTCCGTTGGCAATGCGACACAAGTGGCGGAACACTAGCACTGTTCTTGCTCGATCGATCATCGATGTCAGCCACACACACCACTGTCGCTCCAAGTCCATTCTATCTATCTATCTATCTATCTATCTATCTATCTATATAAGGATCATATCGGAGCGCGCAAGGGACGATGGAGCTAAGGTGAGGAGTGAAGAAACCAAGCCATAGATTGTTGGAGTGGAATATAGATAGACATCATGGTGCAACTACTACTACCGTCCTTGATCCTCCTGGTGCTGCTGATGGCGCCACCATCATGCGCGCAGCAGCAGCAGCAGTAGCAGGATGCCATGTTGCGCGAGTGGGTCAAGAAGCAGGCGGCCAAAGCGGGGTGCACGCACTACTGGATCCGATTTCTTTGTCGAGAGTCGGGAGCCCTCGGCAAAGTCTTTGCGAGAGCCTGCAGAAGCACCTTCGGCAAAGCCCACGGCGCCGTCGAGGAACGTCAAAGTTGACGTCGTCTTTCCGAAGAGCCGGGCTGGCCGGCTCTCGGCAAAGACTTTTTATTTTTTTTAAAAAAAAAAATCTTTGCCGAGAGCCTACCTGGACAGCTCTCGGCAAAGCCTTCCTTTGCCGAGAGCCAGCCTGCCAGGCTCTCGGCAAAGCTGAAATTCTTGTGAGCAGCTTTCCATCTTTGCCTAGTGCCAGCCATCCTGGCTCTAGGCAAAGCTGAAATTTTTTTATTTTATTTTTTTTTCCTGTTTTTACATGCACAACCACACACACATATATATATATATAGAGGAAAATTCCTTTCTCCACGTACGTGTAACTACTCGCGTCTGGTGGTATACGTGCGCGACGTCCAGCGAGTCCCGTGCGCCGTCGTAGCTAACGGGCCGTTCCGCACGTGGCTTATCGGGTTCAGGAGCAGATCGATACCCGTTAGGGGTATACAGAGCCATTAATTCAAATTTTTATACAATCACTATCCGCGCTGCCGCCGCTGAGACTCAGATTCTGCCGCAACGCCACTCGACGAGCTGGCCGCGCCGATCCATTCCTCCACGGATTCGGCAGCGACGGCCCCTCACCTCCACCTGGCCACGTTCACGGAGTAGCTGCGGCGGCGGCACCTGCCTTCCACCTGGTGGCGGCGCGGCGCAGGGGCGGCGGCGGCGGCGGCTCCCCTCCAACCTGGCTGCTCTCCACCTCGCCGGTCGGCCTTCCCCAGCTCCCTTGTCTGCGGATCCATCGAGGAGGCTGCGGATCCCGCGGCATCTTCTTCCTCATCTCCGGGCGGTGGCCTCACCCTTCCCAGTTGCCTCCTTCCCTCCCGATGGCGGTGGCCTCGTGTGAACCCGCCTCGTGAGGATGTGGCCCGGCGGCGGTGCGGCTCTCCCGCTCGCTCGACGCTCCCCGTCGGTGACCTGGCTCAAGATCTGGCGCCGCTCGGGATCCTCTGCACGTCCACCTCCACAGATTGACAACCTCGTGCCGGCCTTCGGCGGCTCCGAGATCAGCCAAGCGGGAACTGACGGTGGAGGCACTGAACGTGTGCTTTGCACCTGGGAGATGGAGGCCGCACGCATGGATTCGGCATTCAGCATCGACGCCGTGACGACGTACGCTTCCGAGGTCCCGCATCTCTGCTGCAACCGCTGGGCTGGACACGTTGGGCTCTGCTCGTCGCCTCCTCGTCTAGGTAGCCCCTTCATCCACTTTACCATCGTCCATGCTGCTTGTGGCCCGATCTCTAACGAGGTTAAGATCGATCCGTGTCTACAACTGCAGCTTGCTTCCCATCCGACCTGGCACTGAAGGCTAGCACATCGGTGGATTCAAAGATTCTTGTATTGCCTTTTCCTTCCTCTCCCTCCAACCCAGATCTGATGCCTTGGTTTCATTTATTTTGATGATTAGTCCTGTTGTTTTTGCATCTGCAATTTTTTAGCATTTGTTGGTCCTTTTAATATGGCTGCAGATTGTGTTGATCCATGTTTCGATGTGCTCGAGCTGCCTGCAGCCACGGCGAGTTCGATGTGCCCATGGGATGTGAGATAGCACCTGCGCTTGGCCACACAAGTTGTATCGATGGTGATTTGGACAGAGGTATGGGCGTATGGCCTGTGTCATGAACACAAATAAACAAGCATGAGTGCATTCCATATAATATGATTTCCAAAACCAGCAACTCAATGTCACGTTTAGTTCCTTTAATTTCCAATCAGGTTTCCAGCCTGTTCCCTGTTCGTGCTCAGTGAACAATTCATATACATATGACTAGGAGATGGCAAGCTCCAACAGGTGTGTTGGTATTTTGAGGTTATTTTTCAGAAACTAGCTAGTATGTCGGCATACGTTTTTCAATAAGTGTATTGTTGAATACTTCTTCACTGATTAGAGTATCAGTTCATACCTGCTAGGATTAAAATAATGGTTTTCCAATATGTATATGCAGGAATGTAATCAAACTATTTTCTTGTTTTTTTAGATGATTTTTAGATGATAGTATCACTTGATACTCTTTTCAGACTAGAAGTATCACCTAATACCTACTCACGTGAAAAATGACTTTTAGATTGACAAGAGTATGCTTGGATACATTTTTTAGATCACCATAGTACCATATCATACTTTCCATATTATAGTATCACTCGATACTTTTCAGATTGTAGTATCTCCTGATACTCGTATCTATCTGTTCTTTTCAGAAAAGAGTGTGATTGCCCATCGTTGATCATCAGGCTGATGCCCTGCAGCTATTTTCTGAGTCATGTGAATAAGGCTGCATTTTAACGTATGGATGCGCATATACTTATTTTTGGTATGCATGCAGCGTGTATGCCTAGATAACGAACATGATCATGTACTCGTACTTATTTTTTTCGCAAACCATGTATGTACTCATTCTTAATTGCTATACATATAATCCCCATTTTTGTCCTTTCGAAAGTATGTGCTCATACTACACTGCTTTGTGTATGTACTCATACTTTGATCAGTATATATATTTTAATGGATGAGTTTGTACTTGTACTTTAACTATAGAAAGAAGTCCACATTACCCCCTGAACTCTTTCTATGGTCTAAATATCAACCCCCAACTACGAAACCGTGTATCTGACCCCCTCAAACTACACAAACCAGGTACGTGAACCCCCCACGCCCATTCCAGCTGGTTTTGATCCACACTAGCCTCCACGTCGCCCGGCCCGCCGTCCACGTCAACGCTCAGCACCCGTTCTTATTATCTCTCTGTCGGTGGCGTTCTTTCTCTCTCTCACACACATTTCCTCTCTCTCTTTGCATCTTGAGCCCAGTCAACAGAGAGAGATGGCGAGCACCTGGAGTGCGAGCTCATCCCGGTCAAGCACGTACACCAATGAACCAATATCATCATGCTTGTACAACAATAACATTGCATTGCACTGGCATAAGAACCATTAGTTTGGCATATTACAGGAAGTGGCAACCTACAGGTTGGCAGCAAATTACAGAAAGTAGTAGCCAATGGTTTGGCAGATTACATGACTTTAGCAGCCTATTGTCTGGCATATTACATTTCTTAATAGCTTATAATCTATCTTATTACATCCCCTGGGTAACAACAGAAGATGTGGATGCAGCCTTCTGACTGGATGGTTCCTAGGCCTTAACTCTTGCACTTGCAGTCCCTGATGTGACATTAATGGACACTTTTGCTCTAGCTTGTGATGATGGCAGATTGGCCTCTATATTCATTGAAGCTGTTCCACCAAGTATAGTTGACACCCTTCCTTGTGCAGTTGTCATAACAATTGTTTGGTTTGACATCCCAGGCTGCAATTAGTTACCAAGTGAGCAAGTAATGGTCCAATACTTATGTTTGATATTTTAGTACATTAACTTACATTTTGTATTGTGGTTCCTGTCCTCTCTGAGTGGATAATTCCTAAACCAGAGCACTTCTTTATGCTCTTTGGAGCACTGACATCACTACTTGAAGGACCCTTCCTCTTCCTGCCACTTGTGACACTCTGTTGTGAAACTGGCAAAGGTACCTGTGTACATGCATATTAAGTCACCAATAGTTATTTAAATGTACATGTCATGGAAAGGTACCTGCGAATAAATAGATGAAGTATCAGTCCATACCATTGCATTTAGTGAGTTCACATGTGCTTGAGATTGGGCTGGCTGCACAATTGATTGAGATTGAGCTGGCTGTACATTTGGTTGAGATGCTCCCATATTTGAGGTTCCACTGTTCCTCCTATCACAAGTACTCTTGTTATGCCCAGTTTGTTTGCATTTCCTGCACCTGATAACAGTTCCTCTCTTGGACAATCTTTTGCCCTTTGGCTTCTCTTGAGGTTCCCTCCTCCTCTGTTTTCTTGGTCTTCCTGGCATCTTTAATTGCTTCGGTGGCAATGGTTTTGCCATTTGAGATGTGGGCCAATTTTGCATGCCTTCCACAGGTTGCAACCAGTACTCATAAGTCTTCTTGAACATGCCCACTGTGTAACAGCTTGCAATGTAGTCATCTAACTTGTTTGTTTTGAAGTATATGCAGGAAATGGCATGACAACATGGCAGTCCAGATAATTGCCAATATCTGCAGGAGCAAGTCTTTTTTTCAAGGTCTACTGTCCACCTTTGATCATTGTGTTGCACTTCATATGACTCTCTTTCACAACAAATTGCATGACAATAAGCAGATGAGTTCACAGCTCCCTTCAGTTTCCTTAGTATGTTAGGACATATTACTTGTTGCCACCTAGCAGATTTATTGATCATACAATGGATCCTAATCATTACTTTGCACCTAATAACCTCGAGCATACTAATTATAGGAAGATACCTAGCTTCAACAATCCACTTGTTGAAGGACTCGCATATATTATTATCAACTGAGCCACAGTTTGACTCGAGTTTCATCCATGCCCTGCTCCAATGATGTGGAGCTATGTTCATTATGGCTTGTGCTCCTTGAGGAGTCTTCTCAGCTAACTCAGCCTTGGCAATGTTGAAAAGAGTTATGCATGGAGCCTTGGCACACTTCCAGAACATCTTCTGGTATTCCTTCTTCTTGAATTTCTTCCTCCAGTTGGCATAGATATGCCTAGCGCAATTTCTATGCTCTGCTTTAGGAAGCCAAGTCTGAACGGAATTAAGAATTCCCTTTTGCTGATCCGAGATAATGACCCAACCATCTCCATCTCCAATTTGCAAGTCTCTGCATAACAAGTAACAGAACCAGTCCCATGAATCATTAGTTTCCATCTCAACCACAGCCCAAGCAATTGGATAAATTTGGTTGTTTACATCCCTACCAATGGCACACAGTAGCACACCAGCAGTTGCTCCTTTTAAGAAGCAGCCATCAAGACCAATTACTTTCCTACATCCTGCCAAAAAACCCTTCTTACAAGCATCTAAGCACACATAGAACCTTTGAAACATAGGGTCTTGATAATCTTGGTCTAACTTTACAATAATTGTGCTTCCTGGATTGCTCCTCAAAAGTTCTTCCTGGTAGTCATACACTCTTCTATACTCTCCCTTTGTCCTATCCAACCATCTAGCCATTACTATTGCTTTGGCTCTCTTGCACTTACATAAACTGACATTTGCAAACATTTCTTGTTGAACAGTTGCTTGAAGGTGATGTAAGCTCCATGCTGGATTTGCTCTAATCAAACTCTCAAATCTATCTGCAATTCTTGTAGATGTCACTAGTTTATTGTCTCTCCTTTTGGGGCAGCTATGCTCATCATGCAGGCTAGTCACAAGCCAACTCTCTGCCAAAGATGTCTTCTTCAAAAGGCATACCCAAGGACAAAAAGGCCAATCACATACAGCTCTAACTCTATTTCCTTCATCCTTGACAAATTTCATAACCTTTCTTTTAGCGAGACCATACTTAATAATTGCATCCTTGAACTCTTTCTTATCACTGAACTTCATTCCTATAACAAATTTAGGAACATTAGCCTTCCTGTCAAACCTAGGAAACATATCTTGTTTTCTAATAATCTCTCCATCAGGGCCTTCTTCAAATGATTCATCTTCATCACTAGAGTTACCATATGGAGTGGAATTTCCATCTACAAGATCACAGCCTTCAAGTTCACCAATTTCATTGATAGGAGCAGATTTAGAAATAGCATCATCTAAACTATTCAATTCACCGGATTTAACTTTCTTCTTGAAATCCATGAATTTTTTGTTGATTTCTTGTGCCTCCTCGTCCTCTTCTGATGAACAAAACTCACTAGGAAGGAGGTAATCACTATCAGAGCTGTTGTCTATTTCTTGTTCCTCTCCAACCTTGTAGTTGGATAGCTGCACCTCCTGGTTTGGCTCCTCTGTTTTGATAGGAGGGGATTGGATAGTAATAACTTTCTTCTCTCTAATGAATTGTACTTCATCTGAGCTACAGTCACCACCATCAACAAATGCTCTTTCCCCCTTCTCATCTGCATTGTCATTTGCTTCACCATCACTTCTCTCATCATCTGCAAATGCTTCCAGTTGCATTGACATTGACTCAACAAACACATATGCAACTCCATTGCCTTTGACGCAATCTGACATTAATTGGCACACTTTGTCATCATGCAACACCCGAAGCCCGTTGTCTAGGTCTTTACCAGGACATAACCAATGCAACAAAATCTCATCTGAGACCACTCCATGATCCCTAAGATGACCATTAACCTCAGGCAATGAAATTAAATCCCGATCTATGTAAGACATTCCTTCAGACCAACCAATATAGTGCATCCTCTTCCCATCAAAGAAAAACTCTCCTCCAAAATGAAATCTAACAGCAAGGCTATCCATATCATCCATCTAAACCGACGAGAATCTGAGGTATACAAAACACCAGAACAAATCTTAGCCCCCAACCCTATGTTGATAAGCATATAGATCTAGAGCATACAGAGAAAGGACTCACCTAAATCGTTGAGGATCTCTTCAAGTCCTACCGCATCTCCTTTAGTTTGGTGCAGAATCACCAAATCTTCACCAACGTGAGCTCATGAACTGCTAGGTTTGGACGGGCAACTGGAAGGGGAGACTGGGAGAGTGATCTGCTCCTCCTCCTTTTATCCAGCCCAAAGCTGACGCGGATGGCGGGCCGGGCAAAAACCAGCTGGAATGGGCGTGGGGGGTAACATACCCGGTTTGTGTAGTTCGAGGGGGTCAGATACACGGTTTCGTAGTTGGGGGTTGATTTTTAGACTATAGGAAGAGTTGAGGGGGTAACGTGGACTTCTTTCTTAACTATAATATGCGTCTCATCAAACAAGTATGTACTCATACTTCTATAAACATACTTTCTGATAATGTGTATGTACTCATACTCACTTGAATCACATACGCTACAAGGGAGGATGTGTACATACCAGCTTCTGCAAAGTATATGGTCCATAATATATATACGAACGTACCATCTTATCAAAACAGCATTTATTTGTCAAAATAATAAAATAGTATGTACATATACTCCCTTGTAGCAAAAAGTATGCACATATACACTCCATTCCAAAGTATGTACAGATACTCCGATCCATTCCAAAGTATGTAGAGATACTCCACTCCAAAAAGTATATACATGTACCTCCATTCTAAAAAGTATGTGCTCATTCTACTCCGCTATGCGTATGTACTGATACTTTGATCAATATACATACTTTATCTGATGAGTATGTACTCATACTTTTTTTATTAAAATATGCGTATGATTAAACAAATATCCCTAACACATCCACATCAAATGAGTATGTACTCACATCTCTTTATTGTACTCCCTGGCTCCCTGCAAAAAACTATATACTCATACTCATAAACGTATGTACATATACTCCTTTTTAGATTTGAGACGTGTTTGTTTCATTTCATAACGTTTACACATGCGACACATTTTTCTAAAAAAAACATATACGACACATGCACATACTCTCATCCAAGCAGCAAAGCAGCTGTATATGGCTGCTTACTAGTACATACCTGAACGTCCCAAAAATCTAGGAGATGGATTCGACTGCAAACAGGGCGTCAGGTACAATTGGATTGTATCAAACCCGTTACCTCCGCTAACGGCCCGGCACCACCCTGATGTCTGCCGTAGTCCCGTTAGCTTTTTGCGGTGGTGCGAGTAACTACACGTACGTGTAGAAAAAACTCACCCTATATATATATATATATATATATATATATATATATATATATATATATATATATATATATATATATATATATCACAAATCCACATGTCTATATCACAATTCCACATATATATCACACATGAAATATATCGAAGTCCACGGATATCACAAATCCACATAGATATGACAAATCTAACATAAAGTCCAACATAAATCACAAGTTCATAACGAGTGTGATTGGTTCTCTTCCGTGGGCAGCCAGGCCAGCTTCCGAGAGCCAGGCTCTCGCGGACCAGGCTCGTTGCATGCGGAGCATTTTGTTTGGTTAGCGTTTCTACCCAGCATGTCCCAGCGCTGAAGTTGTTTGGTTGGACAAGTTTCCTATCTATCTCCTGCATGCGCTAGAGAGCACCGGGCCAGCGAGTTGCGCCGAGCCAGCCAGGCTGAGGAGGAACCGACCTCAGCTGCGTTCCTGGGGAGCCAGGCTCCGGGCGTCCTTTTGCACGAGCGCAACCAGGCCGAGCTCGAGTTCCAGGAAACCAAACACCCTGTACTCGTACGAGGGCATGCAAGGCTGGCCGCGCGCAGGATACCAATCACGCCCAACATAAACCACAAGTCCACATGGATATCACTGCTTGAAGTTGCTAGCGCCTCACCCCTGGTGCTGTGACTCCGACCCGTCATCGCCGTGGCCTCCGTCGTGTCCCGAGCCCCCATCTGGCCACGCCGACCAGGCTGAGTGCCCCCTAGGGTGTGGAGAGCTCCCACCTGCCCACGGCGCCCACATGGCCTGCCCTGGCGCCGACTGGTACGGGTACGAGTACCCGGGGCGCGGAGGAAAGCTGTCGGACAACCCAGGGTGGCCGTGCTGTGGATGGGCACCAGGTCACGTGTGCTGCGTACTCAGGTGGCCATAAGGACTAACCTGCCACCCGCTGCTTGGTGAAGGGGTTGGGTTCAAACCCCACGATTGATGCTGCACAATATATAAGCGATCTCATTAGTACCTGCAGGACGGCCGCATAAGCCAAAGTAATAGACAAACATATATATACTCACCGGACTCTCTGCAGGGGCAGGAACAGGAGGTGGAACAGGCGGTGGAGCGAAGAGCGAGGCAGGCAGTGGAGGCGCTCCAGAGCTCTGAATGGACTGGAAGTAGCTGACTAGGTCCAAGATCTAACGCTACGTGTGCTGCTGCTGTGCCTCCACGTGGCGCCGATGGGCCTCGTCTCTGGCCACCAGCTCTCGCCGATGGGCCTCCTGCAGCTCGTCCTGCCTGGCCCGCAACTCCTCTAGCTGCGACTGCAATATTACACCCGCGATGGTTAAACAATGCAAAAGGAGATGTACATATGTAAAACCAATGGACGACGGATAAAACTGTAGTTACCTGAAACGCCGTCTGCATCGCAGCCATCTGCTGCACGGAGCTCGGCTGACGAGGCCGTATGGGGACGTCGGAGGTCGTGCTGCTCCCCTGCCGAACCTCGCGGAGCGTGGGTACGGTGGCCGGGTTGATTGCGCTGTGGGCAATCATGTACCGTGTCCAGTGGCTCGGTGGTAAGGTCGAAGTCGTCCCCATGGCGTGTGCGAGCTGCAGTGGCGTACGCGGACATCTTCTCGTAGGCGGCAGTGTTGGTGTATGCGTCGGGCCCGTCCTGCGGGTTGTAGACGTTGTTCGGATCCGACGCTCGCCCCTTGTTAGCCAGGGCGTACCCAACAAACTCACTGATGGGCACGTTGTCGTGGGTCTTGCGCTACGAGGAAAACACAAGGTTGATTAAACGTAATGAGAACAAAGCGTTAGCAAAAATAAATAAACAAACAAAAAAACAAAAACGTACATATGTGTCCATGTACCCTGGGAGGGGCACGCTCCCCTGGTGGTGACGCCCCTCTCATCGCGGCCAGGCGGTTCTCCCGTCTTTTTCTACGCTCCACGTACGCCTTCGGCCTCTGCCACAAGTGCACAATCTGGGCCCAGCAGTCCATGTGCGATTTGCACCAATCAGCAGGAAACTGCATGACAACGTGCATTTGACATGTCAGAAGATGAATGAGAATTAATGTTTCATACTTATTTTTCAAGGAAGGAAACAAAATAAATGTTTCCTGCTTACCTGCATGTACTGCTCCCTGGTGATGTCAGTGTCGGGCAACAAGATCATCTCCCTGGCCTGTTTCTTTGTCACCTTCTGGCCAAGCACCTCATGGTGGTAGGAGATGACGCACTGGATGTGCGCCTCGGAGTACATGTCCTTCAGCCGCTCTCTGCAGACCTTGTCCTGGACTTTCGCTGCCTCGGCCTCTTTCCCCTCCTCGCACATGAACCACTCCTGCATACAAACATCATATATGTTTCATTTCATTATTTCAAAAACATCCAATGAATGCATAGTACTGAAGACTTACCCAGAACTCGGCCTTGATGACCTGCGCAAGAGTGGTGTCGTTTGCCTCGACGCTAGAGAAGTGTGGCCAGTAAAAGAGCGGCTCCTCTTTCCCCTTGTGCACGACCAAGCCAGGGTAGTGCTTCTTAATCAGGAGGCCCTATATGCTAGTGATATGGCGTGACTCCGTCGCGTCCACTTTGACAAAGTTCCTGCACGAGACATTACGAAAAATTGTTAGTCTGAAGCTCGATTTTCAACATGTCATATGAATTAATAATAAAAACATGAATGGTTACTTACCTATCACCGCGCGTAGAGCTTGCTCGAGCTAGACGAACTCGCCGCCTCGACAACTAGCTCCTCATCCTCGTCCCCAACGTGGTCGCCCTCGAAGTGCTCCTCCTCGGGCTAGGCCATCGGGCTAGAAGACGCCGTGACCTGGCCCCATCCACGGTCGCTGCTCGTGGACGACTCCAGCTGAGGCTGAAGGTCCGTGCCGTCGGTGTCGTCGTTCCTCATGAAGGTCGAGGCGACCCCCTTTCAGCGCGGTCGCCTTCCGCCCAGCATTTTGTCCTATGCCTGCAATGACAAAGCTTAAACCAATTTGTACAATTAAACAAGAAGTATTTGCAAAGATATGCAAAATGAACGAAACATAATTACAAAGTAATAACAATAAAAATACAGTATTACATGAATTAGAAATTATCTCCACGAACGGCAGTGGTTGGCTCATCATCACTATAGTCATCATCACTGTCAATATTGTCGAGCTCTCTAAGGTCCTCGACATATCCATTTTCAACACCAACTCCATCGTCCTCAACAACATATCTATCGCGTTGAGCCCTCCATTCCTCAAGCATTATTAAGTCCTTAGCATCTTGCACTACTTCACCCTCGTCCTCATCGACGTCGTTGTCGCCTTCCATGCCCATCAACAAAAGAATGTCTATCTCCAAACGCCCGTCGTCTAGCCCCTCAGGTTGATAGAACTCTCCGCTATTATCCTGTGGGTCATAGTTGTAGTCATCATCATTTGGGAGAGACGCTTTACCATGTGGTGATACCAAGTGCACAAGGTACCAACCCTTAAGATCCTTGTCTTTTTGGCACGCGCATGGGAGATAATAAACTTGCGTGGCCTGTTGAGCCACAATATAGACATCTTCTCCTTTATAAACGGAATTTTTTCGAATTTCGACTTGCCCAATGTCATCGGCTCTTCTGATGACCTCAGGATCGAACCAATGGCATTTGAACACCACTGGTTTAAGAGCTTGGGGGCCCTCAAAGTCGAGCTCGTATATTTCTTTGACTATGCCGTAATAGTCACGGTCATCGTTGCCGGGTGTACGAACTCCTGTGCATGTGGTCTTTAGGTTGGGCCGACTCTCCTCGTGGCTTCTCGTGCGAAAGCGATAGCCATTCACATCATAAACGGTGAATGACTTGACCCTTTAGCAAAGCCCCGTGCAACCTGTTTCAATTCACCATCCATTTCCGCATCTGTGCGGGCCTGCAAGGTGAGACCAGGTAGATCGTTACATTACTCGCTTCTAGGAGAAAAGTGGAATCTCAAAGTTGGAACGAGATAGGTTGGATGATACCTTTGTACGGAACCAAGAAATAAAATCGGGCACGACATTTTTGAGAAGATTGTCTTCTTCTTGGATGGTGGGAGCCCTTCTCCCTTTCCATTGTTCTTTCACAAACTTCCTGAAAAAACAAGAGACAAGCTCATTGTTCTTTCGATATGTAGAGGATATTGACGGCGTATGTAACAAGCTCATTGAGAACTTACATTCGATAAGGCTCCACTTCGTCAAGGTTCATCAACACGTAGAGCATGATAGTGCGCCACTCACGATCTCGCAACTGCTTGTGGGTACCTACGCTTCCTCTTCCGAGTTGCCCTTTGAATAGACTCAGGGTCGATGAACTCTCATCGGCGTTGTAACGAGGGGGTGCGCCGGTGGGAAGGTTCTCAGTATAGTACGTCGTTGTGAAGTTTGACACCTCCTCCACTATGAATGCCTCTGCCACGGAAGCCTCAATTTTGGCTTTATTTCTACACTTTTTATGAAGAATCTTTAGACACCTCTCGATTGGATAGCACCAACGGGCCTGCATGGGACCCCCAGCCGTGCCTCACGCGGTAGGTGTAAAATCAGATGCTGCATCGGCAGAAAGAAGCCAGGTGAAAAGATCATCTCCAACTTGCAGAGCAACAGAGGTGCAACACGCTCCAGGTCAAGAATCACCGCCCGAGATAACTCTCTAGCAAAAAGCTGTCTGAAGAAATAGCTCAACTATGCCAGGACACGCCACACTGGATCGGGGAGGTATCCACGGGTCATTGCAGGAAGTAGCCGCTCAATCCATATGTGGAAGTCATGACTCTTCATCCCTAGGACTTTCAAAGTCTTCAAGTTCACTCCCCTACTCAGATTCGCCGCGTACCCATCGGGGAACCTTAACCCCTTGATCCACTCCAGTACTTCCTTCCTATCGGCCCTTTTCAGGATGTAATCGGCCAGGCCTCTTCTCCAATTCTTGCCAGGAGCAGGGGTCTTCATCACTAGCTTTGGTCTATCGCACATTTGTTCCACGTCCAGTCTAGCCTTCACGTTGTCCTTTAAATTTTCCTTTATGTCCATGAGTGTTGCCCAGAGTGCCTCGACGATATTCTTTTCTGTGTGCATTACATCGATGTTGTATGGAAGAAGAAGGTCCTTGAAGTAGGGGAGCCTAGTCAAGCCCGATATATGAGTCCACATGTGCTCCACACCATACTTCTTAAAACCAACTTTGTCATCAATTTCGAGGGCCTCTAACTCGGCAAGGACCTGAGCACCGCTCATAATCTGAGGAATGGTGTCGGTGACTTCAACACCTTTCGTGAAGTGCTTGATGTCTCGTCTGAACTCATGGTCGTCATCTAGAAATTGACGATGCTTGTCGAACAAAGAATACTTGCCACCCTTGTTCAGCCAGGTAACATCACAGAGGCCTTGCATACTGGGCAAGGGAACTTCCCGTGAACACACCAACCGCTGAATATGCCATATGCCAGGAAGTCATGCATTGAATACTGGTACCACACATGCATTGTGAAGTTCTGCTTTGTAGCTCGGTCGTATGTTCGTACCCCCTTTTCCCAAGCATGTTGCAATTCATCCCACAGTGGCTGCATGAAAATACCCATATTGTTGCCCGGGTGTCCAGATATTATCAGCGACAAGAACACATTCTTGGGATCGAACATGATGCCGGGGGGGAGATTGAGGGGGATCACGAACACGGACCAACATGTGTACGGGGCCGCCATCATTCCATATGGGTTGAACCCATCTGTTGCAAAGGCTACACGTACATTCCGAGCCTCCGACGCTTTGCTAGGATGCTGCTCATCGAAGTACTTCCATGCTTCACCATCCGATGGATGTACCATCTTGTCACTGTATCTCTTGCCTTTCTTGTGCCATGTCATCTGTTTCGTGGACTCCTCTGTCATGTACATCCGTTGGAGTCTCGGTAGGACAGGAAGATACCGTAGGACCTTCTCAGGGATCTTAGACTGTTTTTTGTTGCCATCACTGCCCTCTACCTCCACATACCTAGAGGCTTTGCACTTTGGACAGTGCGTTGCTTCCTTAAGGTCGTCTCCCCTAAATAGGACGCACCCTTTAGGACAAGAATGGATCGACTCATATGGCATCTTAAGTGCACCAAGGAGTTTCTGTGACTCATAAGTGTTCTTCGGCAGCGTGTGACCCTCTGGAAGCATTGTGCCCAAAACTTTCAACACGAGATCGAAGCCATCTCGGCTCAGGCTCAACTGTGATTTCAATGCTAAAAGGCGTCCAATGCCATCGAGTTGCGACATTGTTGTATTCTCGTGAAGGGGCTTCTGTGCCGAATCTATCATCAAGTAGAACGCCTTTGCAGTTTCCTCTGGATCCTCCTCCACCGATCCTTCATTGTCACATGCCTCGTTGATGTCTACCATCATGTCGGCCACCCCTGCATCTTCATCAAAATCCTCGAGGTGTGCTCTCACATCCTCCGTTGTCATACAATCACGCTCACCATGCAAGGTCCAGCGGGTATAGTTTGGCATGAATCCATTCTTGTGAATATCTTTCCACATCTCTCTGGGTAGTTTTCTTTTTGAGTTCTTACAGTCGCTGCAGGGACACGACATCTGTTTCGACCCTTTAGCAACAGCCGGGTCAAATGCTTCATTCACGAAATGTTCCACCCCCTAATCCATTCATCACTCTTACTTGCAAAGCCCGTGTACATCCAGTCATGGTTAGCCATCCTCTGTCATATACATGTGTAAGCAAGTAATAAAACCAACAATTGCATCTACATGGCGTTCCTACCATCTAATAGGTGAAGGACAGGTCCTAATCCCACCCGTGCATTGCATCTACATGGCGTTCCTACCATCTAATAGGTGAAGGATATGTCCTAATCCCACCCATGGATGCGTAGACGGGTTAGCTTCCATGTTCTGCTCCCGTCCGAGTCAGAATTTCGGCAGCACCTCCCCGCTGTTCTCCCAATACACGTCCTGGCAAGGAGAGCGTGTATCCGGAGAACAACGGGGAGGTGCTGCCGAAACTTCGACTCGGACGGGAGCAAAACATGGAAGCTAACCATCTACGCATCCACGGGCTGTCCAAAAAACATGGACAATCCAAAACAGATACGTCCGACGAATATGCACAGACATGCATACCAACGGCCGTATCTCTTTCGGACGGGAGACATCTAACTGTGTTACACGACCTACGTATGACAACGATAAGGGATGGAGGTTAATTATACCTAAGGTGGCGGTGAAGACAGGCTACCGGCGCAGTGGCGAGGCGGCGCTGTGCCAAGGTGCTCCGAGTCCCCTCCGACAGGTCCTGATCTGCAAAACAAGAAAAACAACACTATAAGTACAAAATTTTTGCAGAACCTCCCCTGCACGGGGAGGTTTCCAAAACCTGCAAAAAAAGTCGGCTCGATGGCCGACAACACATATATGGCACGAAGGCCACACATCCAAGCAAATTTTAAATTAAAGAGGGCATAACTTCAACTCTCGTTTGTTCCAAGTAACCTAATTACTCCCAGATTACTACACTGATTACATCCAAGTCTGCAGCATATTTCTGTAGCATACTTTGATCTTCAGTTGGTCATAAAGTTGAATGGAAAGAAATTCTTGGCGCCACTATATTTCTGCAGCATATTTTGATCTGCAGCATATTTCAAGCATTTTGTACTGACTGCTATGTCTTTCGCTAGACCTCAAAAGCAGTCAAGATCAAAATAGGCATATTTCTAGGCTCCATTCATGAATCATAAATATGTTTGTGCCACACAACAAGGCTGAACTAAAAATTACATGATAGTTGATATGCAGCTAATATAGGACTAATTCAAGCTTAGCTAACCAACTAATGACTTAATGAGGCATTAAAGTAATCTAGTTATTGAAAATCTTCAACGAAATTAACCACAAATGCTGCCATTTACTCATGATGAATTAACCACAAATGCCGCCATTTACTCATGATGTGATCATATTGACGGGAGAGTGGCCAGCATCCTTGCAGTAGAATTTTCCCTCATGGGCACATAAGTGTCTCTGCTTGGAAGAACAGCCTAATTAAACTACATCATTATTTTCCTGGGCACACTCCTACTCCCTCTGTCCCGTTATTTATGTCGTTTTGGCTTCTTACCAGGTTCATTTGAATGTGTGTGAATGTGGTCACTACGTTGGTCCAGATACTTGCCAAAAGCTGCGAATGGAGACATTAAATTTCACTGCCAGAACGACAGTCAAACAGGGACGGAGGGAGTATGTTTTAAACAAGACAGTAGTGGACCACAGCATCATACTAGATTTACTTGTATCCAATGCTGCAGTGCTATATGTCATGTGTTCCACAGGTAGAGTTAAAAACAATCATTCTGTAGTAGAGCAAAAAGGCCTAGTCAATAGGCTTAATAATTTTCTAAATAATTTAGGCTGTTATAGTAGCAAAGCAATAAGAGTAAATTGCCCAAATCCTCCCAAGTGTAGACTAGTAGTAACTGAAATCGATGACCATCTAGACTGAGACACTCCATACTGAGTTCAGATACAACACCTGTATCTCAAGGTAATACCAGTGTTTGCCAACTACAATTCAGCTATCTACGGTGAAAAGAGACAAATCAAATCCATCGGGGAATAGAGATCGGATGGGGGACTGGGATTGGGATTAGTAACTAGGGCTGCCTGTACGAGGATGGCAGACGTGCTCTTCTAGTGGTGGTTCGCAGCTAACCTTCTCGGAGATGCCACCGGTGGGCTTAGTGGCGGTGGCGCCAGTGTGTGCCTTCTGCTGCCATGGAGATGAGCGCTAGGCGTGGGGGGAGGGGGGCGCAGGAGATGGTGCCATGGATCCGGCCGCCCTCGCCCGAGCTGCTATAGATCCAGCCGCCCACACCTGAGCACGAGCCGTTGGAGCACCTCGTTGTGGCAAGCATGGAGGAGCCCAACCTTGCGGCGCAACTGGAGGCGCCCGTCGGAGCGGAGAGAGAGAGGAGGCGTAGAGACAACAAAGTCTGATTCTACACTGATTACTCCTAGAAATTCTCTGAACAGAGATCTATCATGAAATTCATATGTTCAGGAATCAGAGTTGGTACCCTGGATGGAACAGCAAGCAGCAGCCGTGACCTTCCCTATCTTCCCTTCGGCTGGTCCCTTGATCAATGTGCTGTCGTCCTACCGGCAGCTGCCTACCGTTCAAGCTAGGGTACAGGGACAGCAGCAGCCTACCGGCGGCGGATTTGGTCGGCGGCGGCGGCGCGCGGGGCAGGGGAGGGGCGGGCCGGGGGCGGGGGCGGTGGCGGTGTCGGCCGGCGGCGACGGATTTGGTCGGTGGCGGCGGCGCACGGTGTCCAGCGTCGGTGGGGCACGGGCGGCGACGGGTTGGGCGCATGTGTGCGCGTGTGCGGGCAGCGTGGGGGTGGGGATAAGGTGGATTTCTTTTTTTTTTTAAGAAAATACCCTTTGCCGAGAGCACGTAGACAGGCTCTCGGCAAAGAAGTGTTGACTTTTTTATTCTTTTTATTTTACAGCTGAGTTTTTTTGTGTCCTTGTGACCCAATTTCTAAATACATTTCAAAATTTGGCATTAATTTGACTTTTTTTGCTATATTTAACTAATTAATCTTGTTTCTTTAATTTTTTCACATAATTCAAATTTTAACTGCAGGTATATGGAATATTAGAACTCAGTGATTCAAAAAATGATAGTCAAGATATTTGGTGTACGTTGAGGCCGTATCCACAACCACACATGAAATCTCAACCCTCTCGCTGACGTAACATGTCGAGGAATGTGAGGGAAAAGTGATTTTTAATTATATAAATTCCAAATGAAGTCAAAAAATCACGAAACTTGGCGACATGTCGTGTTATCGCATGTGGAGGCTGTGGTAAAAAATTCATAAGATTTCGAGCAAGTTGCGACACCGGATATCTAAAACCCAGACACCCTCCACATGCGATAACACGACACGTCGCCAAGTTTCGTGATTTTTGGACTTCATTTGGAATTTATATAATTAAAATCACTTCTACGACACATGGATGATCATATTTTGTATACAAGACATTCAAACTTTTGGGTGAGTTTATGGATATAACCTCAAAATGCACTCTCGAACATGAATATCATTTTTTGAATGACTATATTTTATTATTTCATACTCCTACGGTTCAAATTTACTTTTTCAAGAAAAATACAAAGAAAATAAATTAATTGATAAAATATAGCAAAATATTATAAAAAGCTCCCAAATTTGAACATGTGCTTGTATACAATATGCAAGGGCTACAGAAAAAGTTTGGGTCCAAAACTCAAAAAAAAAAACCTTTCCTGGCCCTCGGCAAAGGTGTTCTTTGCCAAGAGCCAGAGTGGCCAGCGCTCGGCAAGGTTGCTGCCCTGGGCCCAACTTTAGGCCACGTGACATTTGCCGAGTGTTTTCCCAGACGCTCGACAAAGGCCTCCTCTTTGTCGAGAGCCTAACGGTGCGGCTCTCGGCAAAGGTGATGACAACAGGAGTCGTTCCCGGCGCGGCCCCTTTGCCGAGAGCATGTCTTTGTCGAGAGCCAGACTCTCGGCAAAGCTGGCCTTTGCCGAAAGCCTGGCTTTGCCGAGAGTCTAGCCGTCGGCAAAGGCTATTTGCCGAGTGTCCTTGTTGGCTCTCGACAAAGGCAGTCTTTGTCGAGGGTCTGGCTTTTGGCAAAGCTAGACCCTCGGCAAAGCTCTCGTTTCCTGTAGTAACGTGCGGCAAGAAGGACGCTGCACTACCGTCCTTGATCCTCCTGGTGCTGCTGATGGCGCCACCATCATGGGTCAAGAAGCAGGCGGCCAAAGCGGGGTGCACGTGCGGCAAGAAGGACGCTGCACTCTCCGCAGCCGAGGCTAATAGGGTGGTCCTCCGCGTCGAACCCGCCGACGACACTAGCTAGTACCTCAGATCCTGCTCTCTTTGTTAGCGTAAGCATGATGTGTCCTCAGGTGTTGGACATGCTGTGGTGAGGTTGGTTTGATCTGAGCTGCAGCAGGATTTGAATTGAAGCATTGGCGGGAACGGTTGGAGCACAGGCAGGAGCGTGGTGACCGCGGACAGCGGGTCACCCTGTCAGTAGCAGTTGTTTTTAGCCAATATGTATCCGTGTTTATTTTGAATTTCCATGTTGTAAGGGTGCGTGTAAGCTGCTGGTATAAGTAGCTGGGAGTTAAAGGAGGGAGTGCGTTGCCAAGACACTCTGTAATTGTGGTTGAACTCTGTTAAATCAAAGGTGAAAAGGGGCACCGTCACCCTGGCGGTTGCCGTGTGTGTTCATCGTGTGTTCATCCGATTTGATCCCAAATCTTGCGCGATCTTGTGTGTAGGTTAGCCACCGTGTGTCCACGCTCGTGATTGTTGATCCTTTGCTGACATTTGGTATCGGAGCCACATCAATCACGTAGCTAATCCACCAAAAGATTCATCCATGTCTCTGACAGTTGGTGATGGAGGTCGGGGCGGCGGGGATGCCGGCCATCGTCAGTTGTTCCCAACTCTGACGGCGACCAACTATACCAGTTGGAGTATCCGAGTCAAGGCGATCATGGAGGAGCAGGGATGGTGGGAGATTGTGGAGCCGCCGGAGGGGAGTTCTACGGGCGCACTAACAGTGGCGGAGACGAGCAAGGACAAGAAGGTGCGGACGCACCTGTTCCAGTGCTTGTCTGATGATCTACTCATGCAAGTCGCGAAGAAGAAGACGGGAAGGGAGGTTTGGCAATCGTTGAAGGCAAGGTTTGTGGGTGCAGAACGCGTGAGAGACGCACGCCTACAAACTTTGAAGGCGGAGTTTGATGCGCTAAGGATGAAGGAGGAAGAAACTGTCGATGAGTTTTCCGGGAGACTAACGGCGATGTCGGTCAGATTTGGCAATCTTGGTGGCACACTGGAGGAATCAGTCATGGTGAAGAAGCTGCTCGACACCGTGCCTGAGCGATTCATCCAGATCGTGGCCGGGATCGAGCAGTTTTGTGATCTGAAAACCTTGGTGTTTGACGAGGCCATTGGCCGACTCAGAACATTTGAAGAGCGTACTAGGCGGGGAGCTGGTGGTGCGCGATCTGAGAATTCTCAGGCACTCCTCACTCAAGCCGAGTGGGAGGCGAGACAGAAGAAGGCGGCAGGCGAGAGCTCTAGCGATGGAAGATCGCAGAGTGGAGGCGGTCGGGGCAGAGGCCGTGGCCGTGGAGGTGGCCAGAGTGGTCGTGGTGGGCGTGGTGGTGAGGCAGGGAAGGAAGGCGCAGAGAAACGTGACAAGAGTCACATCAAGTGCTTCAAATGCCACACCTATGGGCATTATGCTAATCGGTGTCCGGGGCAGAAGAAGGAGCAAGAGGCGCATCACACAAGGGCAGAGATCGAGCCATCAGTGCTGTATGCTGAATTCGAGTTGTTGGATTCGCTACAGTGCCAATCACTGAAGATTCAGAAGAAACAGTGTCTGAATGGTGGCCCGATGCAGCCAGAGCTTCACTTCACTGGAGATGAAGAGCCCACATGAGAGATTTGGTACCTGGACAATGGTGCCAGTAACCACATGACAGGAGATAGAAGAAAATTCAAGGAGATCGACCCTTCTTTCACTGGTAAGGTGAGATTTGGTGATGGTTCTGCCATTGACATTTAGGGAATTGGATCAATTGTGTTTCAGGGGAAAACTGGGGATCAGTGGGTGCTAAGAAATGTTTATTTCATACCAAAACTTAGAGCAAATTTGATAAGTCTTGGGCAGTTAACTGAAATTGGTCATAGAGTTGTGTTGGATGAAAATGAAATTACAGTTTCAGAGAAAAATCCTCATAGATTGATCATGTGTGTTCAGAGAACTACAAATAATACAAGATTGAGCTCAATACTATTGAACCTGTTTGCATGTTGACTAGCTTGGGTGATCAGGGTTGGTTGTGGCATGGTAGACTTGGACATGTCAACTTTAAAGCTCTGAAACAGTTAGTTGATAAAGAAATGGCAAGTGGTGTACCACTGATTGAGAAACCTGATCAAGTATGTCAGTCTTGTTTAGTTGCAAAACAGACTAGGACACCTTTTCCTCACTCAACTCATTGGAGGGCAGATGAGAAATTGGGTTTGGTCCATGTGGATTTGTGTGGACCTATCACACCTTCCACAGTTAGTGGAAACAAATACTTTATGTTGCTTGTTGATGATTGCACTAGATGGTGTACTGTTTTTATGCTGAAATCTAAAGATGAGACAGTAGAGGCTTTTGTGAAGTTCAAAGCTCAAGTTGAAAATAATTGTGAGAACGAGATCAAAGTTATTAGATCTGATAGAGGTGGTGAATTTCTAAATGGTGTTTTTCAAGCTATGTGTGATGAAGCTGGCATCAGGAGGCAATTCACAGCTCCATATACACCACAGCAGAATGGTGTTGTGGGCAGACCCAGTGCCAGAGGCTCCCATACGAGTGGGGTCTGGGGAAAGGAATAACCGAAGCAAAGTCTTACCCCCACAGAAATTCTGCAGAGAGACGGCTTCGAACCCAGGACCTGGTGACTCGGCGAGCTAGCACTCACCAACTGCACCATTGTGGAGAGAAAAAATAGAACAGTTATGGAGATGACTAGAGCTTTGATGAAGAGTATGAGAATTCCTGGGAAGTTTTGGGCAGAAGCAGTCAGGCATTCTGTGTACTTGCTGAACAGGTTGCCAACTAAAGCCATGGGGTATAGGACACCATATGAAGCATGGAATGGCAAGAGACCACATCTTGGCCATTTGAGAATTTTTGGGTGCAAGGGTCATGTGAAATCAACAATGCCACATTTGAAGAAACTGGATGATAGGAGTGTGCCAATGGTATACTTTGGCATAGAGGAAGGCAGCAAGGCTCACAGGATGTTCAATCCTCAAACAAACAAAATTGTGGTCAGTAGGGATGTGGTTTTTGAGGAAACAGTGATGTGGGACTAGGATGCTGTAGAAACTGATTTTTCAGTTGAGATGGAAATGGGTCAGTGGTATTCCTAGATTAATGTGAATACTGACCATGGAGATGGTGATGAAGCTCAAGTAGATCATTAGGATGATCAGAGTGCAGCAAGCAGTGGTGGACAACATTCTGTTGCAGGGGGAGCTGTAGGTTCAGCTGATAGAGCAGTGGACAGTCTGTGTCTGCTGAAAATCCGACAACAGAAGTGCAGACAGTTTCACCACAGCATTCAGATCAGGATTCAGGCTGGGATCAGGATATGATGGATGCCATGGATAGTGATGACTATGATGAAGCACCACAAAGATTCAGAAGCTTAGATGAAGTGTATCAGCATTCTCATGAGGTAGCTCTTGAATCAGACTCGGAGGATCAGTACAATGCAGATGTAGGTGAGCAAGGAGATGCAGTGGAGACAGCTGCATTGCTCACTGTAATGGAAGAGCCATCATGTTTCAGTGAAGCAGTTGATGACCCAAATTGGGTGCAGGCCATGGATAATGAAATGCAATCAATCTGCAAGAATGGGACATGGGAACTTGCCATCTTGCCACCTGGACAGAAGCCAATTGGGCTTAAGTGGGTGTATAAGCTCAAGAAAAATGCAGATGGTGATGTTGTGAAACATAAGGCCAGGTTAGTGGCTAAAGGTTATGTGCAACAACAGGGTGTGGATTTTGATGAGGTGTTTGCCCCAGTTGCTAGACTTGACACTATCAGATTGATATTGGCATTGGCAGCAAATAGGGGATGGCAAGTTCATCATTTGGATGTGAAAACTGCTTTTCTTAATGGAGAATTAGAAGAGGAGGTATATGTTGCACAACCTGAAGGTTATGTTGAGAAGGGCAAAGAAAAAAATGGTTCTCAAGTTGAGCAAAGCATTGTATGGGCTCAGACAAGCTCCAAGAGCTTGGAACATCAAACTGGATAAGTCTTTGAGATTGCTGGGTTTCAGCAAGTGTGCTAGTGAACCTGCTGTTTATAAAAGGGGAATTGGGAAGAATGCAGTTATACTTGGAGTATATGTTGATGATCTAATTGTGACTGGTGCAGATGTGTCAGAGATAGACAGATTCAAGAAACAGATGACATCTCAATTTGAGATGAGTGATTTGGGGCTACTATCATTTTATCTTGGAATTGAGGTGGAACAATGTGCAGATTATATCACAATTAGACAGAGCAACTATGCTAAGAAGATACTGTCACAAATTGGTATGGGAGATTGCAACCCAACCAAAGTCCCAATGGATCCTGGTATGAAGCTAGATGTAGATAAAGAAGGAGAGAAAGTAGATGCTACTGAATTCAGAAGAATCATGGGTTGTCTAAGGTACTTGTTACATACAAGGCCGGATCTTTCTTTTTATGTTGGCGTTGCTAGCAGGTTCATGGAAAAGCCAACTGTTAAGCACAGAAGTGCAGTTAAGCAGATTTTGAGGTATCTCAAGGGTACCTTGGAGCTTGGGTTGGTGTATACTCAGGCTAAGTCAGAGGAAATGCTAGTGGGCTATTCTGACAGTGATGTGGGAGGTGATCTGGTAGGAAGAAGAAGCACAGGTGGAATGTCATTCTATCTAAATGAGAGTCTGATAACCTGGTGTTCCCACAAAGAAAAAACAGTGGCATTGTCATCTTGTGAGGCAGAGTTTATGGCAACAACAGAGGCAGCAAAACAAGCTCTGTGGCTTAGGACATTGCTGGGAGAGTTGACTGCAACTAAGGCAAAGAAGGTGACATTGTTTGTAGATAATAATTCTGCTATAGCCTTGATGAAAAATCTAGTTTTTCATAGCCGTAGTAAGCACATCGATATAAAATACCATTTTATAAGAGAATGTGTAGAGCGTGGTCAGATTTCAGTGAAGAGAGTCTGTACCAATGAGCAAAAAGCAGATGCCTTGACTAAGCCTTTGGCAGCAGTGAAGATGGCTATGATGAGGCATTTGTTGGGAGTTCGTGAACTGAGTCCACATCAAACTCAAGGGGGAGATTTCGTCAACAGCATCGGCGAGGCCATCGCCAAGATCCCCGACGGTACGTCATCAGTATCCAGTCCGGCACCGTGTTCCGCGAGAAGGTGTACGTTCCTGGGCAGGAACAAGCCGTTCGTCACCTTCGCCTCCAACGACCCCAAGGTGAAGGTCCCTGCCGTCATCGCCTGGAACGACACCGCTAAGCCCCTGGGAGCCGAAGGAAGCAGCAGCGTGACCATCGAGTCGGACTTCTTCATTGCCAGCGGCGTCGTGTTCAGGAACGACGCGCCGCGGCCGGAGGAGAAGCGGAATCCTCAAGGGAAGATCAGCGAGCTGAGTACCGGCAACATGCATGGCGCCAGCGCTAGGATCCAAGGCGGCCTTCTACAAATGCACCATCGATCGAGGGCGGGCAGGGCGCCCTATATGACCACAAGGGACTGACTACTTTAAGTCGTGCACAATCAACGGCACCATCGACTTCATCTTCGGTAATGCAAGGTCCTTTTACGAGGCGACTGCAACATTATTGTCTCCACGTTCGGTGGATACCTCGGGGACCTGCCGGTGGCAAAGCCGCCGTTGACGTTGCCGCCGCCGGCGGTTTCTCTTTCAAGACGTGCACCATCGCGGGGGACAGTTTTGTCTACCTGGGAAGGGCAGGCTGGCCTGTCGTCTACTCCTACACCGACATACAACGTGACCTTATTCATCTCTGGCTCTGACGATGGGCCCGCAGGGGCTAAATTTCAGATCAACAGGTACCACTACCGTACCTGCGGCTGGCCTCATATTATTATGTTCATTTATTTGTACAATATTTACGGCACATGCACTCCATTTCCACTTATAATATAATAATTACTTAATATATTGTTTGTTGCATGCATGTAGGGAGTTGACGCCGTTCTTCTATACTACATCGGTGGTGTGAGTGCGGGTGCAGTACAGCTTACGTATGCCGAGGCCGCACCCTTTCTTGTCTCTGGAGTCTGGAGACAATTGGATCCTATCCATACCACGCAGACGAGTCGTAGCAGGTGGCGGCAGCAAGCACTAAGGCCTTGTTCACTTCCCCTCCTAATCCAAAATATTTCCTCTTTCACCCATCACATCAAATCTTTCGACGCATGCATGGAGCATTAAATGTAGGTAAAAAAGATAACTAATTGCATAGTTTGTCTGTAAATGACGGGATGAATCTTTTGAGCCTAGTTAGTCCATAATTGAACAAATTTTGCCAAATAACAGCGAAAGATGCTACAGTAACTTTTCGGCTACTTTTCGCGAAGTGAACACACCCTAAGAATCATCGATGGAGCACCTATTTTTATATGATATAATGGCACCACCATCGTATCCGAAAGTGGACACAACCGCCTCTTCCAATTGTTTTACTTCTACCGAGCACCAACAAACAAAACTTTTTGCTCCGATCATCACCGATGTGATTAATTAATGACCTATGTCCTGAGATGATTATTTGATTTCTTAGAAACATTCCTTTTTTTGTATTATTTACCCAAAATAATTATATTATATTATATTTCTTAGAAACATCTCGCAGCCCATGCCTAACTTGTCGGAGCATCGTATAAAACAATACTAGGTGATTGCCCATGCGTGCCGCCACGGGAATGTAAAAGTAATTTCAATTGGTTTAGGAGGAAATAGGCTGTAGAAGTAATCAGACTTGCAAGTGTATGAACTAATATAATAATAAGAAGTATACATGCACTGTATGCGAAACATAATCCCTTTTATTTTTAATATTCTTTTTTATAATTTTTTTTACCTGAAATATGTATGCCTATTATATTATTGATAGTGTTAGCATTCTCCAGGTTTTGTGTGTGTGTGTGTATATATATATATATATATATATATATATATATATATATATATATATATATATATATATATATATATATATATATATATAACGAGGACAAACTTGCGGCGCCTTGAAAGGTCCCCGGGGCTCCGGTCAAACCAAAGGACATCACGCAGAATTCAAATTGACCGAAGTGAGTCTGGAAGGCCGTCTTAAATTCTTCCCCTTCCTTCATATGAATCTGATGAAATCCAACCTGCAAGTCAAGGGTGGAAAAATAGGCAGCACTAAATAATTCATCCAGCAGCTCTTCGATGATGGGAACTGGGTACTTGCCCTTGACCGTGATCGCGTTCAGTTGCCTATAGTCCACACAAAAATGCCAAGTATTGTCCTTTTTCACTAGCAAGACTGGCGAGGCAAAGGAACTGGAACTGTGTTGAATAATACCCTGCTGAAGCATCTCAGCAACTTGCTTTTCGATCTCTGTCTTGAGAAGAGGTGCATACCGATAAGGTCGAACAAATACTGGTTGTGCCCCCGGGATGAGTGGAATAGAATGATCGCAGGCTCTTCTAGGTGGCAAACCAGAGGCAGGCTGAAATAGCTGATCGAATTCCGACAACAGGCCTTGTATGGCAGGGCAAACAGTGCTAGAGATAGATGACTGAGCTGTATCAGAGATCAAGCTGAGCTGTATGACAGATCCCACTAGCAATTCCGGAGCATCTCCAATCAATACTGCAGTGGTTCCCTGATATGGAATTGAGATCCAACACTGAGCCCAATCAATTTGCATGGGACTGAAACTAGACAACCAATCAATGCCAAGAATCATATCATATGGCAACAGAGGCAAAAGCTTCAAATCGAAAGAGAAAGAACAACCTTGTACAGACCAAGAGGCCGCCGGGAGATGCCAATCACATTGTAAGACCGCACCATTAGCTACCTGAACTTGCACAGCTGGTTGCAGTTGCATAACTCCTTGCAAGGCCTTGCCCACAGCTGCACTCAGGAATGTATGCGAGGAGCCGGAGTCCACCAAAATCGACAGAGGATGACCCTAGATGGTTCCTCTCAGGCTGAAGGTCTTAGGGAAAGCTGTGCCCACTGCCGCTGCCATCGAGAGAAGCATCATGACTTGGGACCCCTAGGAGACGACGGATCAGAACATTCAACTTCCTCTTGCTCAGGAAACATATCCAATAACTCCTGCAACAGATTAATCTGCACTAGCTCGACACATTTGTGATTACGGCTCCACTTAGCGCCACACCGATAACACAAACCTTGGGCACGACAAGAAGCTCGCAAGGCTCTGAACTTGTCCTCAGCACTTGAGGGAGGATTGTTGTTGTAGCGTTTCATATCAGCATCAACATTCTTCGGTGGTGGTGGAGGAACAGCCAACGCGCTTGGCCATATAGGCTTAGCAGCAGGTGCATGATCATAACGCCGATACAGCCGTTTACTCGCAACCAGCGCCTCCTCTTGCAATTGAGCCAGAACACACGCAGTATCCAGTGTAGAAGGGCGATGAACAAGAAGGACAGCTTTAATTTCATCACGTAAACCATCAATAAAATGTTGTGTATAATAAAGGGGGTCAGGGTGTTTGGCATAAGCTTTGAGATCATCCACCAAGGCAACGAACTGGTCGATGTATTCATTGACAGGGCCAGTTTACCGAATTTGGAACAAGTGACGAAGCAGGAGTTCGTGCTCATCCCTGGCAAAGCGCAAAAGCAACTGGGAACAAAAATCAGACCAAGTGAGAGCCTCAAGCTGATCTTTCACCAAGGACAGCCAGCGTTTAGCAGCTCCATGAAAATGCATAGTGGCGGCCTGAACCCAAACTGGAGACTCAACGCGATACAACTCAAAGTAATGATTAGCTTGCTTAATCCAAAGCTTTGGATGATCACCCTCAAAGCGAGGAAAATCAAACTTAGGGAGCTTGCTGGCATGGCCACCCCCTAAACCCCCGTGATAACTAGACTCATAATGCCCTCCAGGATGTGGCTGTGGTTGGTGCGGTGGTGGTGGGCGTGGAGGAGGAGATGGTAATGGATGAGGAGAAGGGGGTTGGCCAGTGAACATACCCTTGCCGGGAGGTGGAATCAGAGTGGTGACCACTCCGAATTCACCGTCCCGGTTCCTGAAGTCGACGCGGTGCCCGCTGGGCTGGGTGGCTGCAGATCCCGCAGATGGGCGCGGGTGAAGGGTCGAGATGGCGAACTAGAGGGGGGGTGAATAGTCCTTTCTAAAACTTAAACGTGTTGGCTAACCAAAATAAATGCGGAATTAAACTTATCGGTCTAGCCAAGACTACACCCCTCTATCTAAGTTCTCTAGCACCTTGCAAAGATCATAATTAAGCAACTAAGGTGCTAAGCTTACCAAGAGCTCACCTACTCAATTCTAGAGCAAGGTCACACAAACCTATGCACTAGTACTTTGCCAACCGAGAGAGCTCCTACACAACTAGTGAAGCAAAAGCACAAAGCTCCTAAGCTCACTAGCAAAGCTCAATAACAAGGCAACTAATGCCAAATTAGAGAGCGCAAGTCACTTAGCTACATAAACTAAGCAATGTAACTAACAAAGTTACACAAACCAAATTAGTCACGCAAGGGGAAGCTTCTAGCTACACAAGCAAGAAGACAACTAGCAAGCTACACAAGCAAACTAGTTAAGAGAGCAACTACACAAGCACAAGTATATATGAAAGTAAATACAAGCTTGTATTGTACGAAGGCAAACCACCGAGAAGATGAAGAACAATGTTGACACGGTGATTTTTCTCCCGAGGTTCACTTGGTTGCCACCAAGCTACGTCCCCGTTGTGTCGACCAACACTTCGTGGTTCGGCGGCTAATCGGTCACACACCGAGCCTCTCAAAAGGCACCGCAAGAACCCACCATAAAGTGTGGTAGCTCAATGACACGCTCAACTAGAGTTGCTCTTCGCGATCCCCGCGGGGTGAGCATAATCCCCCTCACAAAGCTTCTCCGGAGCCTCGCACAATCTTCTTGCAAGCTTCGACGGAGCCACAAGCCACCAAGCCGTCTAGGAGGTGGCAACCTCCAAGAGTAACAAGCACCACCGGCTTGCAACATGATCACCTAGTGCCACACGATGCAATCTCTCAAAGCAACGCACTAGAATCGCTCTCTCACTCGATCCGATGAACACTATCAAGCATGAGTGAGTTAGAGGGCTCCCACGCACTACCACACAAGTCACAAAGACTATAGTGTGCTCAGCTACTAGCCATGGCCGGCCACAACGTCTATTTATAACCCCACGGTCAAATAGAGCCGTTACCCCTTCACTAGGAAAAAACTCGGGATGACCGGACGCTCCGGTTGAAACTGACCGGACGCGCTTCACCGCGTCCGGTCACCCTGCGCCGTCCACGTGTCCACGGAATTCAAACGTGACCGCCAGATCCTCCAACGGTCACTGTGTGCCAACGGTCAAACGCAACGACCGGACGCGCTGCTCAACCGACCGGACGCGCCGGTCGCACAGTACCGCGCGCCCACGAAGCAACGACCGGACGCGCTCTACGCAACGACCGAACGCGACAGTGCCAGCGTCCGGTCGGAGTCCAGTAAGCTCCCTCGATGACCGGACACGTCCGATCGCGTGTGACCGGACGCGCACCGCGTCCGATCGACCTTCGCCACGCACCGCTCCTCTAGGTGCCTGACCGGACGCGCCGGTCCCACGAGTGACCGGACGCGCTGGTTGCAAACCCTAGCTCGCGTGCCTAACTGTTGCGCTGTACTGACCGGACGTGTCCGGTGCAGCGTCCGGTCACCACTGTGACCTCCGTTCGCCTCCGTTTCTTTTCCGACTTCCGGCGTAGTGGAAAATAGGCATTTCATTTCCCCGAAATCGCCTGAATCCCGCGCTCGCACGCTCAGCGGGAGGGAGAAAGGAACCCAAAACCCTTCTCTACCGCTCAAACTCCGCTGCCTTCGCAAATGTGCCAACACCAACAAGTGATCACCACCTTGTGTACGTGTGTTAGCATTTTCACAATCATTTATCGAAGGAGTTAACCACTCAACTTGCCACGCCACTCGATCCTAGCAACGATGCATAGTTAGATCACTCGAGTGGCACTAGATGACCGATATGCAAACAAGTTTGCCCCTCTTAATAGTACGGCCATCTATCCTAAAACCCGGTCATAAACTTCTCTACACACCTATGACCGGTGAAATGGAAATGCCCTAGGTTATACCTTTGCCTTGCGCATTCCACTCCATCTCCTCTGACGTTGATGCAACATATGCACCAACCATATCACAAATGATATGAACCACTTCATATCATCACATGACCATCTCGATCCATCGACCTTGACTTCACTTGCTCTTCACCGTTGCATCGGTCCGTCGGCGCCAAGTCTTGCTCAAGCTTCACCACCGCATGGTCCTTCGCTTCGAAGCCTCGACTTGACCTTCACCTTTACAACCGGTTCATCGAGCCAAGCATCATCTTGGTCTTCATCATCTTGGTCACATGAGTCAATGTCATGTCTCATATACAATAAGCTCCTCCATGACACCATTACCTATGGACTAATCTCCTGTGTATCTCACATAACTACATATTAGTCCACCTAAGTTGTCACTCAATTACCAAAACCAAACAAGGACCTTTCAGCGGGGTAGCCTGGAAGTCGCTGAAGCCAGTCGACTGAAAGGTGGGGCAGAGGACGGGCTTCGCGTCAGTGAGCGAGGCGCTGGGCGATGCGGGAGCTGAGGTGGACTTGGGACCGAGTGCGGGCGCGAACACCCCTAGGGTCGCAGATGGGCCGTCCACCAAAGAATGCTCCATGTACTTAGAGATCTTCCCAACCTCGAGCTTCAGCGTTGAGAGCTTGTTGACCTCGATCCGGAGGTCGTCGATGACGCCGTCGATGCCAGGGCGCCATTCGTCGAACACCTTGGCTGCGGACTCCAAGGCATCCAGGCGGGAGGTAGACGATGCCGCGGTGGAATCGAGCGTGGCCGTTGTTGAATCGAGCTTGGCCGCGGTGGAATCGAGCTTCTGCTCCAGCCCGTCGAAGCGTCGCTCCTGGGCGGCGAAGCACTTGTCGAGCTCGGCCAGCAGCGCCTTCTGATCAGGGCCCATGATGCCATGGTGTAAGGTCCAAATGGCTAGAAGAGAGGGGGTGAATAGCCTATTTAAAAATCTACAAGCTTCACTAAACAACCATGTTAGTATAAAAGATGACTAAGCTAATTCTAGCACTAGCTCAACTACACTATGCAAGCCACCTATATAATTCTAGTGAAGCAAGGCTATGATCTCTAATACACACCAACAAGACTAAGTCACTAAGCTACTTACTCCTATGTGATAAAAGCTACACTAAGCAAACTACACTAGGACTGGTACAAGAAAGTAAAGAGCAAGTGACTTGATTCTTATACCAACGATGTAGAGAAGTAATGCACTCGAAGAATCAATCACAATAATCAACCACAAGAGAAATCCTCGGCAAAGGGATGACACAAGATTTTTACCGAGGTTCACTTGCTTCCCGGCAAGCTACTCCTCGTTGTGGCGATGCACCCACTTGTCGGTTCACGAGCTAATCGACTATCAAGAGTCAAGCCCTCGGCGGACGCCGCACAACCGCACACAAGATGGGGATCCTCCAAGCCACGAGCTCCACTAGAGTATCCAATTTGCGAACTCCCGCGGGGAAGGATCAAGAACCCCTTACAACACTTGGTGAGGGCTCCAACAATCTTCAATTGTGAGCTCAATCACCTCCGCTGCTCCAAGTCGTCTACCATGTCGGGAAACACGGAAGAGTAACAAGAAATCCACAGTAACTCGAAGATCAAGTGCCTCTAGAATGCAACTCTCAAGCAATGCACTTGAATCTCACTCAATCTCACTCAAGATGTGCAACTATGCAAAGAGATGAGTGGAGAGGTTATTCTCTAGCTCAAAGGATGTCTCTAGGTCTCAAAATATGCAAGAGTTCCCCTTAAACCCCGACCAACTTCTATTTATAGCGAAGGGGTACGCAACTAGTCGTTACCGGACGACGCAGTGCAAATCGTGCTGACCGGACGCTTCGGTCAGGGTGACCGGACGCGTCCGGTCACTACAAAACAAGCGTGAACAGTGCGCGTCAGAAGTTACCGTTGTCGTGACCGGACACGCTCCAGCGTTTGATCGGACGCGTCGCACCTGGCGTTCGGTCGGAGTCCAGTAAGCTCCCACCGCAACCGGACACGTCCGATCGCACGTAACCGGACGCGCCGCGCGTCCGATCGTGTCGCGTTACTAACCGGACGCTCCGGTCCCGAGGACCAACAGACGCGCCGGTCGCGCGTTCTTCGTGCACCTTTCCTTTGCGCTCAGGTGAACTGACCAGACGCGCTGGTCAGGCCAGACCAGCGTTCGGTCACAAACCCTAGGCGCGCTGCGCCTCTACCCTCGACTTGAGCTGACCGGACGTGCAGGTCCACCTTGGACCGCGTCCGGTCCAGCGTTCGGTTGATGTTTTTCAGAGATAAACACTCCGGACTTTCGCCTCCGTTTCTCCGCCTCCGGCGCAGTGGAAAATAGGTGTTTCACTTCCCCAAAAAGCATCGAATCCTGCCTCACAAGCTCGACGGGAGGGAGAGAGGAACCCAAACCCCTCTCTACCGCTTAAACTCCACCGCCTTCGCAAATGTGCTAACACCACTAAGTGTACACCACCATATGCATGTGTGTTAACATTTCACAAATATTTTTAAGGCGTTATGTTAGCTCTCTACTAGATCCTAATGCATATGCTCTAGTGGCACTTGATTCCCGAGCTAACCGTGATTGCCCCTCTTGATAGTCGGCTATGTATCCTAAATCCGGTCAATCACTTCTCTACTCATCTTAGACCAGCAAAAGGAAAACCCTATGGTTATACCTTTGCCTTGCGCTCTTAGATCCTTCGTTCTATGTCCATCTCTTCATGCTTGATCATCATGATCATCATTTCATGTTCATGCACCATTTCTTTATGATCTTGTGGCCACCACTCTTTGCCACATACACCTTCATCACATGTGTTGCTCATGCCTAACTCAAAACACTTAACACATGTCATTAACAACTTGGTGTCATTAATTACCAAAACCAAATTTGGGCTTTCACATGGTTGCGTTGAAGGCGGGTGAAGTGGTCGTGATTGGCAGGAGTGGCGTGGTCCAGATCCGCGGCGCACACCACAACTGCGACTCCGGGACAGGAATTACGGAATCCTCAAATCGATCTGCAGCTCACAGGTTCGATTCGAGATTAGACCGACCCAATCATGTGGAATCGAGCAGCCGATGGAATGAAGTGGCCGGCGAACGGAGGAGGCCGAGGAACGGTGTCTCTGATACCACTTGTGAGAGATAGCAGTAGGGAGGGAAGGATCGGAAGCAGGAGTCGGAGAAGCTTGGGAAGGAAGAGGAACGGTGAGGAACGACGGATGAGTTCTTAGATTTCTAGAAAACAGAATGTCGTTCATACAATGCGTGTCCCTCTTGCTCGGTCTCTGCTGATATCTTACAGAGGCCATGCCCCGGGCCGCGCATGCAAGCGCCTAGGCCATCCACTCACTGCCGATGTACCTGGAATTCTCCTTCTCGGGCCTTTGCGACTTGGGCCGGCTCATGCTTGCTTCCTCTTCTTCAGGAGCAGGGGCACCGTCAGGATTCAGAGGAGGATGTCTGCTAACAGTATTGCATCGACAGCTTCATCGGGGGAAAGGAGTGGATTCCCCAGCAGATCCCGTACGACCACGAGGTTCCCCGCGGGGTCGGGGTCTAGCCTGCCTGCAGCATCAGTCTCAATCGTCGTCATCGATCGTCGTCCATCTCGATCGATCCATATCCATCCCATCCATTGCCTTCACTGCCTGCGTGCTACTCCCTCCGTCCCAGAAAAAGTATCGTTTTAAGTTTTTCAGACATCGTGTTTGACCGTTCATTTTATTTAAATTTTTTTAATAAATATTATTTATTTTGTTATGACTTATTTTATCATTAGAGATACTTTAATAATGATTTATTTATTTTATAATTTGCATAAATTTTTTGAATAAGACGAACGGTCAAACACGATGTCTGAAAAACCTAAAACGACACTTTTTCTGGGACGGAGGGAGTACTATGGTAGTGTTTTGATGGTGTAAAAGTTGGTGTAAAGTTCGTGTAGCACTTTTCGTTGTTATTTGGTAAAATTTATTCAATCATGGACTAACTAGGCTCAAAAGATTCGTCTCGACATTTACAGACAAACTGTGCAATTAGTTATTTTTTTTACCTATATTTAATACCCCATGCATGCGTCCAAAGATTCGATGTGACAGAGAATCTCGTAAAATTTTTGGAATTTTAAGGCCTCGTTTGGAACACGGGAGAAACGTAGGAATTTCACAGGTAGAGGAATCGTAGGAAAGGAAAGCAGAGTTGCCGTTTGGAACGAAGGAATGAAACCTTCTGTTCTGGAGGAAAGGGCTCCATCCACGCACAAAACACGGGAATCAGAAAATCCACTCCGACCCAAGGGAACGGAGGGAACGCTCGGCGCTCGCTCTCTCGACTCTTCCGCGCCACTTCTTCTCCCTCCCGCCACCGTCTTTCACCCTCCCGCCATGGCCAAACCCTAGCCACACGGGAGCACGCCGACGCACTCGCCACCCTCCAGCTCGCATAGATGACGAACTCGCGACTTCAAAGTGCATCTGGGGGACAAAAACCAACTGCACCCCTTCCGTATGGAGCACCTGAACAAGGTCTTGGTGTTCCTCGGTCTGGAGGGGATGGCGAGATCTCACAAGGGAAAGGTAATCAATTTGATAACTGAGTAACCCTTTGCTGTAATTTGTTCTATGCTTTGTTATAATCTGGTTGGGATCTCGTTCGTTGGTGGATTCCTAGATTAGATCCGAAAATACTGATTTATTTTATTTTCCCCCATTCAAGATTGCATCTGCTAGTTTGTTAATTCGTGTCAGTGACCTATTCTGCATAAGATCCAATATTCAGTTAGTTTGTATTCAGTCAAACGCCGTGCCTTAGCTGATTTACATGGCCAGCAATGATCTTGCTCTTGTATATGTATATACGTTCCTCTCTCTTACAATTCCAATGCATGGCTAAACTCCTGGAGTTTATCATAGAAGACATTGCCTTTCCTCCTTTGCATTTCTTTAGTTCGTGGCATTCATCTTTCCAAAATATTATTTTGATACTGAAAATTTGTGTATCTTACATTATGTTAGGCACCAAAAGAGCTGTTAGTAGAGCACACTGGAACCATCAGAGGATCCTTTATCTTATTGGACTTTTAAAACAGCACGATTTACCAAGATTTCGGACAGACAATACATGGAGCAAGGATGCATGGACCAGTATGGTTGGTCAGTTCAATTCAAAGTTTTCATTAGCGTTCACCGTGGGTCAAGTAAAACAAAAGGAACAAGATTTGAAGAAGGATTTTCGAGCTGTAAAGGGTTTGCAAGAAGAAAGTGGTTTTGGTTGGGATTCTAGTAGAATGATGGTGACCGCACCAGAAAGTGTCTGGATGGGATTGGAGGAACGCTGAAACAAAGAGACTCTTCTTCGATGGCGTGATAAATCATTTCCATACTTTGATGATCTGTATGCTTTATATGATGGTGAGTTTTAGTTCATGGATCTAACTGCATATATTTTCATTAAATATTGTTGCACCTATACTTAGAAATATTATGTACATAATTTGTACAGGTCGTTATGCTGAAGGAAAGAGTTGTCATGGAATAGATCACTATGCTAATAAGAGAAAGCAATGTTTAGAAGTTCCTGCATTACATTCACCTCCACGACATGGTCCTGATACTACATCGACCTTGCATTTTGATCTCGAGGGGCCAAGAGATGATACTAATTGGTTTGGCACTGATGAATTTAGTCCTTTACCAAATCTAGTTAATGCCTCTACTTTTAATGCCTCCCCAGATGGAACCCAGCCACAAGAATCTATAAATCAAGAGACATTTGCCCCAGAACAGATTTTAGAAACTCAACGACGCACTTTTCGACCATCTAGTTCAACTCCAGAGATGGTTGATGCTAGGCGAGGGAAAAAACAGAAAACCAGTCGTGCTGCATTGACTAATGATTTCTAGGAAAGGTACTTAATGCTCAAAAAGGAAGAAATTGAGCGATTTGCAACCATGTGGAACCGCCTTTTGCACAGAGCCTCATGCCCTGTTAGAGTTTCATGAACAAAGGTGGCTCCATTTCGGATAGAATTATGTATTGGTTTCTTTTTGGATGATTGGGATGAGGTGCCTTCTTCTAGTGTTGGGTGGATGAAGAAAACGAAATCATCTTCATTTTGTGATCTTCGGCGATAATTTGGATCCATAGAAAAACACTTCCTATCACAAGGGATGAGAGATGTGCAGCTGTGCAAGTGTAAGGAATGAGAATATGTATGTGTGCTTGTGTGTACTACTTGTTTTGAATAAACACATACGTGTGCTTGTGAGTCTGGATGGGAGGTGCAACTCTCCAAGGCATGCAGCAGTTTCAGACAAGCGCAACGGCTAGAATGCACGCAGTATCAGACCAAGAAAGAAAGCAACGACTAGTGCATACCAACGGGTACTTTGGTCATTGGAAGATGTGAAGATTCAAATTTATTTCCTGCAATCCAAACGGTCTAAATTTTTCATTCCTGTGGTTTTCAATCCTGTAGTTTTCCGCTTTTCACTTTCCTCCATTCCTGCGTTTCCTATTGTTCCTCTGTTTTATGTTCCTTCGTTCCAAACAGGCCCTGAAGGAAGTAAACACCGCCTATCTTTCAGCTTGCTTGCTTCTCCAGTGTAGATCACCTGCGGAACGGCTTGTCCTACTATCTCTGCTAGCCGATCGATCCGATCCATGCTTGATTGTACCAGGAGGGCTGGCTATAAAATAACTTATTCTATAGCTACATTGAGTTACGATAATTGCTATGCTGATTTACGAGATTATAGTAACTTCTTACTATGTGATTTACTATAACATTATGATAAATATTCCCATGTGTTATAGTAATTCACCTATCGTAAATATATACTGACATTGTCGTAAATTAGTATATAAAATTATCGTAAATGGAGGTGGCTACAGAATAACTTATTCTGTATATATATATATATATATATATATATATATATATATATATATATATATATATATATATATATATATATATATATATATATGCACGATTGCATTGATTGAATCGTGGGCATTGGCATTGGCCTTGGCATGGTCGCCGCCGTCCAGGTCCAGCCATCGCTGGCCTTGGCGCCACCGCCCACCCCACCGGACAAACAAGCGCGGACTCCACCACGCTCCTCCCGCCCGCCTGCTTCTTTCTTCCTTGCTTTATATAAATTTAAATCCCCAGCCAGCTAGCGCCGATCCAACAAGCCGACGCGCGCGCGCATGGACGAGCTCCAGCTCCTCCTCCCCGTGGCCGGCGACGATGCGGCAGCCTTCGTGCTGTCCCGCCTGCCCCACCCTGGCACAGCAGCCGCCGACGCTGCCGCCTTCGTGGACACGGGCACGGGCCTCTCTTTCTCCGCCCTCCGCCGGGCCGCGCTGTCCCTCGCCTCCGCGCTCCGCCTCGGCCTCGGCCTCCGCCGCGGCGACGCCGTCCTGGTCCTCTCGCGCAACTCGCTCCTGCTCCCGCAGGTACTCCTCGGCGTCCTCGCCGCCGGCGCCGTCGTGGCGGCCGTCGACCCGGACGCCACGCCCGCCGAGGTAGCCGCCGCCGCGCGCGACTCTGGCGCGGTCATGGTCGTCGCCGCGCCCGAGGTGGCCGCGAAGCTCGCCCCCGCCGCCGTGGGCCTGCCGCCGCTGCTCCTCACGTCGCGGTCGCCTGAGAATCCCGCGGCGCTCTCGGCCGAGGAGCTCATCGACGGCAGTGACCCTGTAGACCCTGCTGCTGCCGCTGCTGCTGAGGTGGTGGCCGTGTCCGACTCCGATGTGGCGTTCCTGGCCTACCCGTCGGCGACAACGACCGCCGCCGCAGTCACGATGACGCACGCCGACCTCGTCGCTGCCATGGCCAGCGTCGCGGACGGCGGCGGCCGCCGGGTGTGCCTGGCGTCCCTTCCCATGTGCAGCGCCCACGGTCTGCCGCTGCTCGCCCTCGGACTCCCAGCTGCGGGAGCCACCACGGTGCTGCTGCCTCCGCCGTCGTCGCAGTCCGATCTGAGGGCGGCGAGAGAGGCGGTGGCCGCGCACGCCGCCACGGACTTCGTGGCGACGCCTGAGGAGGCGGCGGCAGCTCTGGCCGCTCCCGTGCCGCTAGATGGGAAGCTCTCCTCGCTGAGGCGGGTCATCGTGGCGCCCACACCGTTGACGCCAGGGGCACGGGAGGAGTTCCGCCGGAGGCTGCCGTGGGTCCAGCTGACGCAGCTGCTGTCCGGCACGCCGGAGAACCAAACGGAGCCGCTGTCACTGCCACCTGACGTGATCACGCCAGTGATACAGTAAAGGATGATTTCCTTTCTATTTTCAGTTTCTTTTTTACTATTATTGTTATTGAGGTGATCACTGCCTCCTGAGTTTTGACTTCGAATCAAATACTTAAACATATTATAGATATGTCATCAGCTCAGCTGAAGTACTAAACATTATTCCGTTTTTCCTTCAGACAGGACAGCCTGCCAGCAGATCCAATGTCCGCGACAAACGACGCTGCCTCCTTGGTAAAATAATCTATCCACTTCTTGAAAACAAGAACATATATTTTTTTTGATAAATGGAACAAACCATATATATAATCCATGAATGAACATATATAGAATAGAAATGTGTACAACACGGGCAGGGCAATCTCTCTTTTGGTGCAGACGGGCAGTGCACGGCAAAAGGACAGTGGCAACGGTCTATAGTAGCATCAGAGTACAGTATAAACAATGTATATTTCTTCAATTCCAATGAACACCTTGCATTGCTTATATAATTTATAGTATGATGAGTACTCTTGTAATAATCGCCTACCGAAAAGGGGGTATCAGACGACAAAAACATAGTGCTAGCTAGCTAATAATCCAATGTGATACAATCTCAATCTTTGGTATACTTGTATGATGCTATGCTCTTACTGTTGAATTATTGTCTAAGACTACCTATGAAAATTTTCTACCAGGTGCCACCACCTAAGAAGATAAACAAGATTATTTCAGGAGGCATCTTTTCAAGATCAACCATGAGCAAGATCTTGAGGAAGCACCCGGTAACTGGGAACAGACAAGCTACCTCAAAACTGTAGCAGATCCTCCGCTTTCATTTCCTGTTTGGAAGCTGCTTGTCAACCTTATGAAGCATGATTCAAAAGTTACAATCAGTCGAAAATTCTAGTATCAAATGTTGAGTTATACAGTAGAAGCTGATAATTTCTACTATCAAATTGTATGGAAGCAGTCCGTGAGTTTATGATGTGAATGGGGAAAAAAAAGATGCAGAGTTTACCCCCATACTTACAACGCTATAAGGTTTCTATTGTCTTCTGTTAAGTAAAAATAAATGTGAAAAATCCAAGATAAGTATGATTTAATGTCCACGTCATCATTGCATTTATTTGATATTGTAGATGTTAATTCTATAAACTTGGCCAAAGTTAGACATATTTAACTTAGGACAAAACTAAAACGACTTACAATTTGAAACAGATAGTACAACTTAACAACAGCATGATGCAGTGTGCACTAGACAATTCATGAGTCAGAACCCTATTTGAACAAGTTTCTGACCAAAAAGGTCGTGTGGAATGGAAACCATAAAGCTACAACTGTAGCTGAACCCCTGAGTACATCAAACATTGTCCAATCCAAGCATGCTGCGGATAGGACTTACTATTCGTCGTCAGAGACCTCTGCACTACCTGCCACCCACTTCCAAACACCCCCAGATTTTCGTCTCTGAGTCGTTGCAATGATTTGCTCCACCTGAGATATTTGTTGACGCAGTACGTCTAGTTCATTCTCCAAAGAACCAGCAGATTCCAGTCTCTTCCGTGCAGCAGCAATTTGTAACTAAGTTGAGAGATTCAGGAAAAAAGACAAGTGATCAGAAGCATAAGAAGAAAACCAGAAAATAAGAGGATCAGCGAATCAATTGCATGTTTAAGTTTAGCACCTCAAGCTTCTGGCACCTTGAACTTTCTGCTGCTAGTTGATCTTGAACTGATTTAAGCTCCTTTGAAAGGGGAAAAGGCAACGATTTTCAACAAAAAATCAAGAATTCCATATTGCAGAACGTAAAGAAAGCTTTACCTTTGCTAATTCACCATATGACAAGTTTGCCATGTCTAATTTATCCTTTAGTTTTGAGTTTTCATCGCGAACTTCTGCCAGTCTGGACGCTAGTTTACCATTCTCTCTATTAAGTACATCAATTTCACCAACGAACTTTTTGGAATTACTTGCAGGTTGAGCTCTCTTGATGTCAAAATCATCTGTAGCAACAATATCTCTGGTTTTCTCATCTGTAGCAGTAATTACAGCATAGGCAGCTGTCACAGAAGTTGCAGCGGTAGCGGCAGCTGGTGATTGAAGAAGACGAGGTTGAACTAAATTTCTTGCCTTGGGTTTCAAAACAAAGATCTGCAGCAAAGTGCTCATTTTTGTCAGATAGTTAAGCATGTGTTTTAACATCAGGAATAGATAACTGAAAGAAACTCAGGCACTCAAGCCGCTAACGTATACGAAGACAATCCCAGAAAATGAATCTAATATCTGACATTCAAAATATGAATCATTTCCCCAAAAAAAAGTAATATGAAGATATCATTCACTTAAACTGAGCACCTCATTGCTGTATTTCCCATTGTAACCACCAAAGGCAATTAGAACCTTTTCACAATCAACTGTGGTTGAGCAAAGGGTGAGACCCTGTATAAAGTATCAAATAAGCACAAGTCAAAAGACAGTATTAAAAGTGTGTTGGTAAGTCACAGTTTAGTCTTACATCACCACATTTTGCAAAGCTCAAGATCTAAGGAACATGAATGTGTTTCTTAATGGCATATTTGATTGTTGCCCCCAAAAATAAACAGCACACTGTCATTTATTTAGGCTAATGTTGAAACAAAAAGAATTGCAAATGAAAGTACCACAAAGATGGCATGGCATTTTGTAATGGTGTTTGCAAGAGTAAAAGTTAAACCTGATTGTAAAGAATTAAGCCATCCCTAACATCTATCCACAAAAGTATTGCAACCAACCAAATCTAGACACGTGTTGGAAAAAAATGAAAACAAGAGTTAGATGTCAATAATCATGGTAATATGATATTTAGTAAATAAGCAGTGTACATAAGGCAAAATAAAAAGTTGTCAATGTGAGTCTATTTCATTTTTACATCCATGCACTTGAGACATGAAATTGCAGATGGAATGCTGCTACAAGACTACCTTACTTTATGGTGAGTTTAGCTAATTCCAGAACTAGGAAACACAATTGCACCAAATATTTCTTACCTCACAAGCTAGAGGATCTCTAGCTGAGACGCTGGTGACCACTGACCACACAAGCTTGGAAGCATTCATTACAATTGTATCAGTGGAACCTGCAACATGTTCATTTACATAGATAGTAGATCATAAGTAATTGTACCCAAAAAAAAATATAAACACTAATTGCAGAATCCTGTGCACATTACCATTTGCATTATCTCCACCACCAACAATGTACCAGTTTTCATCAATCATAGCACCAGCATGACCACTTCTAGGAGTTATATGTGCTCCTTGGGCATCAGGTTGAGACCACTCCAGCTGTTAGCACAAGAAATTACTTAAGCGAGTATTGAAAGTATATTATTCATTCCTATGTTCATTGGAGTCTTCAAATTTAATGTTAAACTTCAGAGAGAGAGAGAGAACATAGACTTGATCCCATCTTGTAGAAGTACGGTCTAATTTGCTTAGCATGTCTGCATGTCACCTTAATACCTTATGACATACAGCAGCTTCTTTTAGACATAGTGAAATGGAGTCCTACCCTATCAATGGATTGTAATTACTATTAACTTGGTAAAGTTTTTGAATTTGGAAGTCCTACTAAAACCAAAACTACTAGTACCTGTAAAATGATTTGAAGGCACTCATAAGCAATCAAAGAACAAGATTAGAAGATGGATTACCACAGATTGTTTTTATAAAATTATTCGAAGTTCCAAAGTATATAAGAACACAAATGAACTTGTGTAACCTAACTCGTAAACAACATTCAGTACTTACAGTTTGCAAATCGAGTAGGTAAAGATCATTGAAGCATGTAGAGTGAGAAGAGCCACCAAAGATCAGAAGATACTGGTCAGCGTGAACAGCAGCTGAATGATCGTACCTAGGAGCCGGACCACCTTTCCTATTTCACAATAGGAAAGCAAAACAATAAGCTCAGCAAGAGATATTTTCAGTATAAGCTGTACATAATTCTTACTCTGATTTTATTTCTTCCCACATCATTGTCTCCAAGTCAAGTATATGAAGATCATTCAGTAGCCTTCTCTTGTTATCCTCTCCACCAAACATTAGTAATCGAGAACCAAGTAGGGATACAGATTGGCCACCTCGAGCTGTCTAAAAAAACAATAGAACTCAGCAAGGTCCCAGGTAAACATGTGCACCAGTTCACTTACAAATCAGTTTGTTTTTAAGTGCAGAAGAAAGGATTCTTACCGGAACTTTTCCATAAGTATCAACAGCAGACCAGCTATTGGCTTGCACATCAATAAGCCAAACTGCATCCAGAAATTCAGCACTATCATTTACAATCAGTTTGGTTCTTGTAGAACTGAGATCACTCCAATAAAATTAACAAGCAACAGGCAATGTTTTGGGAAAAAGGGGTACATCAACGAAGCACGGGAAACAACTGAATTACTGGTGTACTGAGAACTATATGTGCATCAAAGGAAATCCATGATCTCACATTTTTCTGCTCTACTAAGTTTAGTGTGTTACAAAAAATGTTATAGTTTCATGAAGAAATACCTGAAACCTTATTTGATGATGATGATGACCTCATGTTTCCAGCTACAACCACGAGATAGTTTTTCCACTTGACCTAAGCCAAAAAACAACGGTCAGCATAGATCATAACAGCTGTTTGGATCGAATGAGTGAATCGGGGCTACAAAACAGTAAAAAAAAATCCATTAAAAAGGAAGGATTGTATGTTTACCAAACTGTGGCCTGCTAATGCTGGGAACGATCCACCTGCGGCATCGTTTTCATGATTCAGCTGGTTTGAGTCTCTAGCAGGGTTTAACGCTGACCACGTGGATGTCCTAAAATCAAAAACTTGCCAAACATGTCCAAGTTTGTTCAAATATAGGTAACGGAAAACCGTGCGGGACAAGATTTAGTGGCGTGGCAAACCTGGACATCCGATAGAGAACGGCCGTTGCGACTCCCTCCGACCACGTACAGCTTGTCTTGGACCACTTGCGCGGCATGCTGTCACATATCAGCGCACTTGAGGGCGGTAACCGAAGCAGAGGGTTCAATCAACGCACAACACACCACGGCCAGCACATCTAATTCATTCCGCCATTCACCCCGTCGTCCTAGTGCAGTATAGACACATGGCATGGAAATCACTGCTTGATGGGCCAACGTCCCTCGACCCTCGTGAGCTAAGATAAAACTAGCCGCTAGACATAAACGGGACGGACACCAGAAGGCAGAACTACAGCGCGGCTCCTGCTGCAATCTGCGGTAGGCGGGGCATCTGTTTGCACCGATCGAATTTGCACCCAGTAATGAATATGAATTGACGATGATGATGACGGCACAGTAGGAAGGATCCTAGCACTGCTGGTCACGGAATCACAGCGAGATCGCCGCCAGCAACGGTAATGGTGACGAGGAAATCGATCGAATGGATACAGTAGTAGGTATAAACAACAGCAGCAGCAGAAAGGCAGGAACCGCTCGTGTCGTACCTTATAGCGCGCGGGCGGGCGCGGCGAGCCCCCGGCGGGGCTCAGCAGCACCCACTGGTCGTAGGGCGCCGCGGCGAGGCCGGCGTCGCCGCTGATGCCCTCCCCCATTCCCGCACCGACGCCCCCAACCCACCTGGGATGGATGAATCTGGGCGAGATTGATCCGGGTGCGGGATTCGCTGAGGACTGATTCCTTGGCTGGGCTAGGGAGGGAATGGATCTGAGTGGAAGAGGGAGACCCCCAGCCCTCCGTCCGATGACTTGGCGTGCGTGTCACGTCCGTTCCGTTGGGTTGGGGCGACGGAACGGGGAGACACTGCATTGCGCTTCGTCATGGCAGACAAGTGAATGAACACATTACTGGGCGTGTTTGCTTTGCTTAGGCTCTGGCTCTGGCGCCAAGTTCAGCATGCAGCCGGAGGAGCCGCACCAGAAGGCCACACTAGAAGAACGTGTTCGGAGGAGGAGTTGAAGTCGTTTTTCTTTAATATACGGACGTGGAGCCATGATTGATAGCTTCGACATCCGGCTTTGGCTCCAGCAAAGAAGCCCATAACTATAAAGTTGTACCAAATAGGCACTTAGATAAGATGTAGTCCAAAGATATGTGCATCTGATGGTAATTGACATATTAAGTAGTCATATACTACGTTAATCTCAAAAGAAAAAAAGAAAGTAATCATACTACATAATGTGCAGTGTCTGTACATAAGCTTGACCTGCTCCTTTGAAAAGAAAAACTTTACATGCACCTTTTTTCTTTGCCACTAGTTGAATACCCGTGCCTTGTTGTAGGATGACTAAGGCCCTGTTCATCTGGCTTATAATCCGTCTTATTCGGCTTGTTTTTTCAGCCGGAACAGTATTTTTCTCTCACAAAAAATCAGCCAACAGTGTTTTTTAGCCGGCTTATAATTCAAGCCGAACGGGGCCTAAAACAAATTGTTGGCGTTTGGTCCTGCGAGAATCCTAAGCCAACGAGTGAATCAATGTTGCGTGTTCCTAATCTGAATTGTGATGCAAGGAGAGTACGCGGAGGTTTATCCTAATTCGGGCAAAAGAAGGCCCTACGTCCAGCGGGGAGGGGGAGTATTGTATTTCCTTGCACCTAAGTGCTTGCGTAGGGGGTTACAAGCTGTGAGAGAGGGAGCTGATCCCAGGTCTCAGAGAGAAAAAGTGAGAGTACAAAGGAGATTGTTTGAGATGTTGATCTTCTACGGTGAGGTGGTGACTAGCTTTTTTCGTATGTTATTCGCCCCCTTCGTAGAGTCCCCTGCCTGCCCTTTTATAGGGTCAAGAGGAGGCAGGGACGCCGGGGGTGCCTTAGAGGTGAAGTTTTATCGAACGCTGTGGAGGCTGCTGTAGCGACGTGCCTCGAGAATGGCCGGCCATCCCCGGACACCATGGTGACATAGAGGATCAGACGGTGAAAAGACTCTGGGTCCTATGGCATGCAAGCCTTGCTTTGTTTTGACCGGCGGTTGGTCGAGGCCGGATCGAGGTGGGTCGACGCTGAACGGATAAGGCCGAGTCCCCAGAATCGCAGGGTACGGTACTCGTCGTATTCTCCCTCGATGGTGATCAGTGGCAGAATAGTGCCTGGTATGGCGCGTACAGTGACAAGTTTTCACCGTCCATCCTGGGATGGGCAGTAAAAAGTGAGATTTGACACCGGTACTGCCTCCATGCCGGTTGTTGTTGTAGCCATGAGGGTAGAAAGTGATTGGCAGTTACATTAAATGCTCTGACTTTTGTCTTAGAGTTGGTGAATGAGGTGGGTCGACCGGCCCGACCCAGGGTCATGTGAGTTAGAGATTTCTCGTCAATCGAGGCGTCCTGTCGAGCGAGCCTCGTGCGAGTCGGAACGTGGTCGAGGCGTCCTGTCTAGCGAGCCTCGTGCGAGTCAAAACGTGGTCGAGGCGTTTCGCTCGCTGTTTCGACTCGTCCCGTTAGAGCTTTTGGCATGGTTTTGTTTTTTCTTGATCGTTAATTGTGGGTACCCCTTGTTTTGGTACCCGACAGTAGCCCCTGAGCCTTTGAGTGAGTGTGGGTCACTCTTGCAGAGGCTCAGCGAGTCATGAACTGGAGTCGTAGCATCGTAGCTTTTTTCGGTGGGTGCGTGCGAGCGCACCCGCCGGGTGTAGCCCCCGAGGCCTCGGTGGAGTGGTTTGACTCCTCCAAGGTCTTTAGTATGTTATATCGAGGAATGTTCTTGTATCGTGACGTGTTTTGTCCTCTTTCATTTGAGGTTTAGCCTTCTGCGGTCGAGCCCCCGAGCCTCGTGCGCACGAGGTCGATCAGAGTCTTGGCCGTCTTTTATCGTTCGACCCTCACGCTCCTTCTTTAGAAAAAAGGAGGAGGGGTGGGGAACGTCATACTACCCTCGTCGGGCGAGTTCCGACGGTCTCTGGTGAGCTGTTAACGGGGAATTCGAGTGAGAGCCCGTGCTCCATTCGGTAGGAGTCGGCTAGCGGCCACGGAGGCGCTCTAAAAATGCCAAAGAGTAGTCGTGTGGATCTTGGTTTCTTGCGATAGGATCCGAGGGCTCGATGCCTCCCTCCGAGGGGATTCCTCCGTCGACCTCTCTTCTAGCCTCGAATACGTCTGGGGGTGCCTCGAGAGAGTGGCTCGAGCCCTGGCCTTGTATAGGTGCGTCCCTAGTTGTCACTGACTCCGTTACTCGAGGGCAACTGTCGAACCCTGGTCGAGGGCCAGCTTTCGCTCCCTCGAGGTTTATATCGGGCTCGGAGCCCGTTACCCAATCGTCTGGGAATATCCGTTCGCGGATCCTCTTCCGGCCCGTTTGGGGTGCGCCTTTTTAGGAGGGGAAGCAAGAATGGCGCGGTAGCGGGTGGCGTGGTGCGATGGTTACAGAGTGAACGGCGGACACGTGCCCTTACCTATGGGTTTTGAGGGAGCGTTTAGGTAAGGTCATTGAATGTGAAAACTGTTCCTACCTTTTCGCCCGCCCGTTGGCCTTCTATCGAGGTATAAGTGTGAGGTCCGGGGTGCCATATTCTCCCTACAGGCCATTTGTGTCTCTGCCTTCTTGCTCTTTGTGCACCCTTCAGCCGCCCTCCACCGCCGTTGTCGCTTCTTCTCCTACCGCCGCCGCACGCCGTTCCTAACGACCATGGCGGGCAAGAGCCAGATCCTTCCTACGGACGCGTGGGCTCGTTCCTCGGTGACAGAGAGGAAGCTAGAGGATTTGGTCTGTGACGATCTTCTGCGACCAAGGGCGAGTCAGACCCAGCTGGAATGGAGGGTGCTGCCGTCCGACCACCGGGAGCCGGCACCCCCGGAGGGATACGTGGTAAGCTTTGTGGATTTCCATGAGATGGGGCTCGGGATGCCACCGAGCCGCTTCATGTGGGCGCTCCTCCACTACTACAAGGTGGAGTTGCATCATCTCGCCCCCAACTCCATCTCGCAGGCTGCTATTTTTGCGGCGGCCTGCGAGGGGTACCTGGAGATTAGAGATGGCAACGGGTACCCGAAACCCGAGTACCCGACGGGTATTACCCGATAAAGAGGCGGGTATGGAATGAATTTTCTACCCGTGGGTATGTTATTGGGCAAAATCCTATACCCATCGGGTATGCGGGTACGGGTGCGGGTGTATACTACCCATACCCGCATACCCGCGGGTAAGACATACCCGCAAAATAACTAGCCAACCTCAGTTATTTTAGCGCATATAAGTCATGAATTTGGCCCATTGAGACATCCACTATATTTCTAGTAGATTGTCTTTGTTGTAATGATGCTAATAATATTTGTTAGCATGTTTGTAACTTGTTGGAAGCTTAGAATTATTTATTTTTGCATGTGACTATTTGATATTTTTAGGTAATTTTCGGGTATGTTATCGGGTACGGGTTACCCGTCGGGTGAGAATTACCCGGCGGGTACGGGTATGGAACTATTTTTTTACCCGCATGCGGGTACGGGTAACCCGACGGGTAAAATTTTGCGGGTGCGGGTACGGGTACGGGTGAGCACTACCCGTCGGGTACGTACCCGTTGCCATCTCGACTGGAGATGGAGCCACACTAGAATCTGTGGCTCCACCTCTTCAAGGCAGAGCATTTCGCCAAGAAGGCGGGTGAGCGAGGAGTGCGGCTCGCAGTGCATGCAGGGAGCTGCACTCTCTAAGTCTGGGAGGGTCGAGGTGAGTAGTACATCCCGGCGCAGCTCATCTCGTCGAACAGCGGCTGGCACGACGGGTGGTTCTACCTGCGCAACGACGACGACCGACTACCGAGGTTCTCCAGCCGGGTCCTGATGTCGTGCGAGGAGAACTGGATGTATGGCATCGTCGAGGAGGACAAGCCAAAACTGCAGTCGCTCCTCGACGCATTGAGGAGGCTTCCGCAACGCGGGTTATCGGCGGGAATGGTGGCCGCCGTGTTTCACCGCCGGAGGATGCTGCCGCTGATGCGGCGCCGGCTCCGGATCGACGAGATGATGTCGGAGGCTTCGCTGGAGGGGAGTCAGATGTCGCACGAGTCCCTCCCCCTTGATAAAGTTACCCGGCGTGCACGGTGGATGGTGGGGAGCTTCAAGTAGGAGGACATCGACAGGGTCCTGATGCGCCCCACTCAAGGCTTTGAGCCTCTGGTAAGTGTCATTTTTGATAGCCTTGGGTCCTTTTGCTTCCTAATTCCCTCGACTAAGTTGGTCGAGGCCTCCGTGCAAGATCTATCGGCGGTCAAGGAGTCGCGGCCGCTGGTTCCGGAGGATCAGGCTGCTCGAGAGGCTAGATGCCTCTTGGCGGCCCAGAAGAAGGAAGAGAAGGACGCTGCTAAGAAGCGTCAAGTCAAGAAGGCCCTCGAGCGTGAGGCGTTGAAAAAGTGTTGCCGCCAGCAGAGCCTCGAGGGTCTCTCGATCGAGGAATCTCCCTCCGAGATGGTCTCGGGGGAGGATGAAGACAACAGCGATGATGACGCCGGGTCATGGTATGATACCGTGACTTTTCTGGTGCATCTCCCCGACATGCGGCTCCTGCTGGAGCCCGTTGGGGGGTCGACCTCCCAGGCGTCGAGGGAAGTTTCGGTGCCCATCGAGGGGGAAGGAGAGACAGCAGAGGGAAGGGCCCGAGTGGGGCCTTCAGAGAGGGGATCTACCTCTCCTGGGGTCCCACAGGGGAGGTCGGTGGCGCCGCGCCCGTGAGCCCGATCGCCTCAGACTCTACCGGCGGGCGGAGCAACGACGTCGGCGTCTGAGGCCAGGGCACCATCGACGGGCATAAGGACTCGAGGCTAGATAGCCTCGTCGGCGCAAAGGTCCTCAGGCGCCCCGTCAGCCCAGGCTCCAAGGAGCACCTGGCCAACAGGAGGCTCGACGGAGGGGCCCTCGCAGGTGCCGTCGGGTGGCTCGGGAAGGCCGGAGTCTAGGCCCCTGATTCCCATATCCGGGTAAGTACCTTACCTTGTCTTTCCGTCAATGGCAATCTTGCTCTTTAGTCTGACGCGTCCGTTTGCTGCTTAGCCACAAGCGCCAGGTGGAGCTCGTGGCTCCGACTCCTGTCAAGGCCGAGGAGCCCGGGGGGGTGAAAGCTCTATGTTTGGTGTTGGTAATTAGTGACAATGCCTAAGTACTAATCCTATGCCTAAGTTGTATGTAGCATATGAGGATTAGTACATTCCAAGGTTGGTGGCAAGATGGATATGGTGATCATGATGGCCACACTTGGATTTGGACGCGACCCTACGTGATCAAGGCAAAGGTATATGCTTAAGGGTTGTGTTTTAGTAACCAAGACACCTAGTGGGTGTGGTTACATTATAGGATAGATAGCCATACTATAAAGAAGGGAATGACGCGGCTATTAAACTCCTAAGTGCCTCTAGGTGTGCATTTCATGATCATATGCATTTGGATAGAACTATTAACGCCTCGATAAATGATTGTGAAAATGCTAACACACTCGCACATGACATGATCACTTGGTGGTGTTAGCACATTTGCGATGGCGTTGGAGTTTGAGCGGTAGAGAGGGTTTGGGGTCCTCTCTCCCTCCCACCGAGCTTGCGAGGCGGGATTCAGGCGTTTTCAAGGAGTTGAAACGACTATTTTCCAGTACGCCGAAAGTCGGAAAAGGAACAGAGGTCATAGGAGCGACCGGACGCTGGACCGGCCGCGGTCACTGTTTGACCGGACGCGTCTGATCAGCGTTTAGCGTCTGCGCGAGTTTTAGTTTGTCGATCGGACGCGCAGTGCGTCCGGTCATGGTCGACTGGACGCGTCCGGTCGTCTAGGGAGCTTACTGGACTCCAACCGGACGCGAGCACTGTGGCGTCCGGTCAGTTCTCCAGCGCGTCTGGTCGCTGTTTTGTTCGAGCGCTGCTCTGGGTTGACCAGCGCGTCCAGTCAGTTATGGGACCAGCGCGTCCGGTCAAGACCAGCGTGTCCGGTCGTTGCGACCAGCGCGTCCGGTCGGTGTTTCGTGAAAGAGCCGTTGTCTGATCGGCGCGTCCGGTCAGTTGGACCAGCGCGTCCGGTCAGTGCGACTTCGGCTGTTTTAAGTTTCTAACAGCTATATTCGAAGGGGTACGTCTATAAATACTCGTTGGCCGGCTCAAGGCTCTCACTCTTGGACTTTTGATATACTTGTGAGCACTTTGAGCTAAACAACTCCCCTTCCACTCATCTCTCTTGCTTCTTTGCATATTCAAAGTGAGATTAAGTGATCCAAGTGCATTTGCATTGTGAGATAGCATCTAGTTGGCACTTGGTGGTTGATTTGCTACGGGATTCTTGTTTCTCTTGGTGGATGCCGCCACCTAGACGGCTTAGAGAAGCTTGGAGGCGTTGGCAAGAGTTGGTGATTGTTCTTGGCCACCTCCGGTGATTGTGAGGGGTTTGTGCCTACCTCGGCGAAGCGCCAAAGGCAACATTAGTGGATTGCTCGTGTCATTTGCAACCTTTTACCATTTGGTAGGTTCTCGTGGTGCCTTTTGAGAGGCTCGGTGTGAGACCGATTAGCCACTGAACCACGTGGTGAAGAGGGACACAACGGGGACTAGCGTGCCGGCAAGCACGTGAACCTCGAGATAAATCTTTGTGTCATCATTCTTATTGTGATTGATCGATCCCGGTGGTTGTGTATTATAGAATTCATCTCTTGATCATATTGTTTGGTTGGCTCAATACTCCGCCCCTCGGCGATACCCTTCTAACTCTCTCTTGTATTAATTTCTTAGTTACTTTGCTAGAGTAGCTCTTTTGTGTCTCGTTTTGACTTGTGCGGTTGAGTGCCAATATACTAGAATTGTGAATTGGATAGGTGGCTTGCAAACACCTCTTAGGCTAAGCAAAACTCGCATCACGCTATTTGTTGTATTGATAAACTTGTTTAGCTTGTCATTGTAGAAATTTTTAAAAGGCTATTCACCCCCCCTCTAGCCATCAAGACCTTTCAAGTGGTATCGGAGCTGTGGTCACCGTTTGCAAGGCTTAACAACCTCGGTACAAGATGGCTCAAGTTATATTCAATCATGTTAATGGCAAGCCTCCATTCTTTGATGGCGTCTCTTCCTTTGATCATTGGAAAAGGAAGATGAAGCAATATCTAGGCAATATACATGAGAAGGTTTGGGATGTGACTAAAGAAGGATACATCATTCTTGATGAAGAAAATCTCACTCCAAATGACCGTATCAACAAACAATGCAACACGGCGGCACTTGACATAATCTACCGTGCCATTGATGACAAAGTATTTGAGCAAATCAAAGATCTTGAAAAGGCAAATGAGCTTTGGATAAGGCTTGAAGAAACATATGAAGGCACTTCAACGGTAAAAAGTGCCAAGCTATATATGCTCAAGGACAAGTTCTCCACTTTCAAGATGAAGGATGATGAATCTATCTCGGAGATGTTCTATAGGCTCCAAGTCATTGTCAATGATCTCAAAGGGCTTGGAGAGAAGGTTGAGGACAAGGACTTCTCACACAAGTTCTTGATGTGCTTACCCAAGAAGTTTGCCACCTTGAGAAGAATGATCTTTAGAGAGGGATTGGACAAGGTCAAACCAACCAATGTGCTTGGAGATATAATGATCGATGCCCAATACAATGATGATGAAGATGAGGTAGAGGAGAAGAAGGAGACCAAGGTCAAGCAAGAGAAGCCCATTGCATTCAAGGCTTCATCTTCTAAGGGCAAGAGCAAGGTGGAGAGTGATGATGATGATCCATTCGATGATGAGACCATGGCCCTCCTAGTGCACAAGATGGGGAGATTTATGAAGAAGAAAGGATATGGTGTAAGGAAGAGAAGGGACTTCATGAAGGCAAAGGAGGTGCTTTGCTATAATTGTAATAGCCCCGATCATATAGTGGCAAAGTGACCCTATGAAGACAAAAGATATCATAATGGGGAGTTGAAGTTGAAGAAGAACAAGAAGGACAAGAAGGAAAAGAAAGAAAAGAAGAGCTTCACTATCAACAAGAAGAAGAAGGGTGGTGGTTATGTGGTCACTTGGGATAGTGACAACTCCGATAGTGATGATGATGAAAGCTCTAGTGATGATGAGAGGACCACTAGGCGAGCGATTGCAAACATCGCCCTCTCCAACAAGTCATCCATCTTCGACACTACATCGACATGTCTTATGGCCAAGCCTACCAAGGTAAAATATGATGATAGTGATGATGATTCTTGTGCTAGTGATGGTTGTAGGAGTGATGATGAGGAGGATAAGGACTACTCCAAGGATGATCTATTGGGCATAATAGATCAAATGAGCAAGGGCTATAAGAGGACAACCAAGAAGTGCAAAATCTTGGAACAAGAGCTCATTGCCAAGAGCAATGAAAATGATGCCTTGATGGAGGAGATTGTTGCTCTCAAAAAGAGTAAGGAGTGCAAAGGAATTGAACAAGAGATCAAAGCTCTTAGGAAATCCTTTGACGAGCTAGAGGCTTCTCGTGAGTGTCTAAAGGAAGACCACGAGGACCTTGAAGTTGCCCACACTAGGCTTAAGGAAGCCCACTCCACTCTACTTGAGCTCATCAAGGAAAATGACCTCAAGTTGGAGAAGTTTATGAAGGAAGCTAAGGAAGAGCAAGTGATTGTCACTTGTGATATTGGACTAACATGTGATATTATTGATGATTCTTTATTTATTGGTCCTACTAATGCTTCATGTAGCTCATCATCATCCACCACAACCAACTCTATCTCTACTACTAGTGATTCATCACTTGTGGTTGAGAATAAGACTCTCAAGAGAGAAGTGGATGATCTCACCCGCGCATTAGGCAATGCCTATGGTGGGGATGCCCGCTTGCTAAAATGCTTGGGTAGCCAAAGGTTCTCTCTTAACAAAGAGGGTTTGGGCTATACTCCCAAGAAGGGCAAGGCGGCCTTTGCTACTCTAAAGCCTCGCTTTGTGAAGAGCAATGGTCGTTATTGCAATAGATGCAAGCAAGTTGGGCATCTAGAGATTAATTGTAATAAAATGAATAAGAACAACAACAAGTTTCATGCTAAAATGGATTACATTCCTTTTGATTCTTATTATGTGCTTACCAAGGGTGAGAAAGGTGTGCATGCTAGGTTTGTTGGTACACCAATTGTGGGTCCAAAGAAGAAGGCTATTTGGGTACCAAAGAGCTTAGTTACTAACCTCCAAGGACCCAAACAAGTATGGGTACCTAAGAAACATTAATTTATTTTGTAGGTAAATTACAAGGCCAGAGGAAGACATTGGGTGCTTGATAGTGGGTGCTCTCAACATATGACCGGTGATTCAAGAATGTTCAACTCTCTCAAATCAAATAATAGTGGCATTGATAGTATCACATTTGGTGACAATAGAAAGGGTGATGTAAAGGCTCTTGGAAGGATTGCAATCTCAAATTATCATAGCATTTCCAATGTGCTACTAGTTGAAAAGTTGAACTTCAATCTTCTCTCGGTTGCTCAATTGTGTGATCTAGGTTTCAAGTGCATATTTGGTGTTGATGATGTGGAGATAGTTAGTGTTGATGGCTCAAATTTGATCTTCAAGGGCTTTAGATATGAGAATCTATACTTGGTTGATTTCAATGCTAGTGACACTCAACTTTCAACATGCTTGCTCACCAAATCAAGTATGGGTTGGTTATGGCATAGAAGACTTGGTCATGTTGACATGAAGCAATTGAACAAGATAGTGAAGCATGACTTAGCTAGAGGCTTGAAGGATGTCACATTTGAGAAAGATAAGCTATGTAGTGCATGTCAAGCCGGAAAGCAAGTGAGCAACACTCATCCATTGAAAAGCATTATGAGTACTTCCAAGGCATTTGAGTTGTTGCACATGAATCTATTTGGGTCAACTACATACATAAGCATTGGTGGCAACAAGTATGGCTTTGTGATTGTGGATGATTTCACTAGATACACATGGGTATTCTTTCTTGTGGACAAGAGTGATGTATTTGACATATTCAAGAAGTTCATCAAGAGGGTACTAAATGAGTTTGAGACCACAATCAAGAAAGTGAGAAGTGATAATGGAAGTGAGTTTAGAAACACAAGAGTTGATGAGCTATGTGATGAGCTTGGAATCAAACATCAATTCTCGGCCAAGTATACACCTCAATCAAATGGCTTAGTTAAAAGAAAGAATAGAACATTGATTGATATGGCAAGATCAATGTTGAATGGGTATAATGTGAGTCATTCTTTTTGGGCCGAAGCAATCAGCACGGCTTGCTTCTATAGCAACCGTCTCTATTGCCACAAGTTCCTAGAGAAAACACCATATGAGATCTTAAATGGAAGAAAGCCCAACATTGCATACTTTCGGGTATTTTATTGCAAATGCTACATCTTAAAGAAGGGCACTAGATTGAGCAAGTTTGAAAAGAAATGTGATGAAGGATTCTTACTTGGTTACTCCACTACTAGCAAAGCTTATAGAGTTTGGAATTTGGCTAGTGGTTTACTTGAGGAAGTTCATGATGTTGAGTTTGATGAAACAAATGGCTCTCAAGATGAGGAAAATAACTTGGATGATGTGAGAGGAACTCAATTGACCAATGCTATGAAAGAAATAGATATTGGTGATATTATACCAAAGCAAATAATTGATGTAGATGACAACAAAGATCAAGTACTCTAAAGTCCAATTATACAAGCTAGTGGGTCTCTAATGCAAAAGCAAGCTAGTACATGATCTCAAGTGCAACAAGATCAACAAGTAGCTAGTTCATCATCTCCAACTCATGATCAACATCAACATCCAAGCAATCAAGTCCAAGTGCTTCAACCAACTAACATTGCAAGAGACCATCCATTAGATTCCATCATTGGTGACATACAAAGGGGAGTTCAAACTAGATCAAGATTGGCATCATTTTGTGCTCACTCTTCCTTTGTATCAATGGAAGAACCCAAGGACATTAATAAAGCATTGAGAGATCCGGATTGGGTAAATGCAATGCATGAAGAGCTCAACAACTTCAAAAGAAATGAAGTATGGAAACTAGTTGAGAGGCCTAAGGATCATAATGTCATTGGAACAAGATGGGTCTTTCGCAACAAGCAAGATCAAGATGGGATAGTAGTAAGGAACAAAGCAAGACTAGTGGCTCAAGGTTACACACAAATAGAGGGTCTTGACTTTGGTAAAACTTATGCCCCGGTTGCAAGATTGGAAGCAATTAGGATCTTACTTGTCTATGCTTGTGCTCACAATATCAAGCTATATTAAATGGATGTGAAGAGTGCATTTCTCAATGGGTACATTCAAGAAGAGGTGTATGCGGAGCAACCTCCCGGTTTTGAAGATGACAAGAAACCCAACCATGTATACAAGTTAAGGAAAGCTTTATATGGATTGAAGCAAGCACCAAGAGCATGGTATGAAAGATTGAGGGACTTCTTGCTAACCAAAGGATTTGTCATGGGCAAAGTGGATACTACTCTTTTCACTAAGAAGATTGGGAAAGACTTGTTTATATTGCAAATATATGTTAATGATATCATCTTCGGTTCAACCAATCAAGATTATTGTGATGAGTTTGGGAAAATGATGGCAAAAGAATTTGAAATGTCAATGATTGGTGAACTTAGTTTTTTTCTTAGACTTCAAATCAAACAAATGAAGGAAAGAACATTTGTGAGCCAAACCAAGTACATCAAAGATATGCTCAAGAAGTTTGGCATGGAAGATTCAAAGGGCATTACAACTCCAATGGGCACTAGTGGAAGCTTGGATAGTGACAAGAGTGGCAACATGGTGGATCAAAAGTTTTATAGATCAATAATTGGTAGTCTACTCTATGTGACGGCATCAAGGCCCGATGTGATGTTTAGTGTATGCATGTGTGCAAGATTTCAAGCCTCACCAAGAGAAAGTCATTTAAAGGCAACAAAGAGAATATTAAGGTACTTAAAGCATACACAAGATGTTGGATTGTGGTATCCCAAGGGTGCAAGTTTTGAGCTAGTTGGATATTCGGATTCCGACTATGCCGGTGACAAAGTTGAGAGAAAGAGCACCTCCAGGACTTGTCAATTATTAGGAAGATCACTTGTCTCATGGTCATCCAAGAAGCAAAATAGTATTGCACTATCTACCGCCGAGGCCGAATACATCGCCGCGGGTAGTTGTTGTGCACAAATCTTGTGGATGAAGGCAACATTGAAGGATTTTGGAATCAATTTCAAGAATGTGCCATTGCTATGTGATAATGAAAGTGTCGTGAAGCTAACCAACAATCCGGTTCAACATCAAAGAACAAAGCATATTGATGTTCGTCATCATTTTATTAGAGATCATCAACAAAAGGGTGACATTGCTATTGAGAGTGTGGGCACCGAAGATCAATTAGCCGATCTATTCACCAAGCCACTTAATGAGAAGAGATTTCACAAGCTAAAGAATGAGTTGAACATAATTGACTTCTCCAACATGAGTTGATGCACCCCATATATGACATGCCTCTCCTTCGAGCTCCAAGGTACAATTGATTGACATGTCATACATACTATACTAAGGACATGTTTAGTGCATCTAGTCATGATTTCTTATGTTCTAGGCTCATTCATGAAAATCAAATGAATTTGAAGTTTATATGGTGCCACTATTGTTTCCATGACTTGTATGATCTAGTGGTAGCATATAACTTGTTTGAGTAGCTTGTGATCCTAAGTGTTTAATCTAGATCACTTGTCTAAATACTTGCTTCAACATGGTGCATGATAACCCTTCTAGTGAGGTGTGAAGAAGCTTGCCCTTAGATCAAACCGAAGCATTTTATTTATGCAAGCAATCTAGGTTGAATCACAAACTTGATCCTCACCCCATAATTCAACATGATATTCTATCTAAAATTGGTCCCTTATGGTCATTGGTGCCAAAGGGGGAGAAAATATTGTTCACAAAGATAGAACTCAAAGGGGGAGAAAATGTTGTTCACAAGATAGATTCTAAAAGGGGAGAAAACCTAAAGGGGAGATTTGATAAAAGAAGGGGATCAACTAAAATTTTTGAGCACACAAGTAGGGGGAGCAAGCTCTTAAACATGATTGTTGCATTTCCTGGCGCACTTCATATGTATGATGCATAGTTATGCATTTCTTTTTCTCCGATACTTTGCTTGTGTGGTGTTTTGCTAGTATACAATTGAATGGTGTATTGAAGTACTAGCATGAATAGGAAGTAGTTAGATTTCTCTTGCTTCATGTTTTTCAAAGTGGTACTAGAATCTTGCTTATAATGTTGATCTCACGAGGTTTCTAGTTTTGTTTATGCTTTTCCAAGTGGTATCTAACTACATAAGGTGCTAAGATGGTGTTTATCGCAACTCCGATGGTATCACGCTTCAAAGGTCTATAATCTAAAACACTTAGCACCTATTGGTAGTCAATGCTCCTATTTTCACCTATCTAAACATGTATGCTTCCAAAATCCAAACATATAGCATACATGTAGGGGGAGCTATTGCTATCAATTTGAATTCATGATCACATGTCCGTAATTCTTACACATGGTAATATACTTGGACAATGTGACATGGGTTCAATCAAAATTTTATCTTAATATCTTTGTGAAAGGGTTGTCACCAATTACCAACAAGGGGGAGATTGAAAGCTCTATGTTTGGTGCTGGTAATTAGTGACAATGCCTAAGTACTAATCCTATGCCTAAGTTGTATGTAGCATATGAGGATTAGTACATTCCAAGGTTGGTGGCAAGATGGATATGGTGATCATGATGGCCACACTTGGATTTGGACGTGACCCTACATGATCAAGGCAAAGGTATATGCTTAAGGGTTGTGTTTTAGTAACCAAGACACCTAGTGGGTGTGGTTATATTATAGGATAGATAGCCGTACTATAAAGAGGGGAATGACGCGGCTATTGAACTCCTAAGTGCCTCTAGGTGTGCATTTCATGATCATATGCATTTGGATAGAACTATTAACGCCTCGATAAATGATTGTGAAAATGCTAACACACTCGCACATGACATGATCACTTGGTGGTGTTAGCACATTTGCGATGGCGTTGGAGTTTGAGCGGTAGAGAGGGTTTGGGGTCCTCTCTCCCTCCCGCCGAGCTTGCGAGGTGGGATTCAGGCGTTTTTGAGGAGTTGAAACGACTATTTTCCACTACGTCGGAAGTCAGAAAAGGAACGGGACCGGACGCGGTCACTGTTTAACCGGACGCGTCTGATCAGCGTTCAACGTCTGCGCGAGTTTTAGTTTGTCGATCGGACGCGCGGCGCGTCCGGTCATGGTCGACTGGACGCGTCCGGTCGTTTAGGGAGCTTACTGGACTCCAACCGGACGCGGGCACTGTGGCGTCCGGTCAGTTCTCCAGCGCGTCCGGTCGCTGTTTCGTTCGAGCGCTGCTCTGGGTTGACCAGCGCGTCCAATCAGTTACAGGACCAGCGCGTCCAGTCGAGACCAGCGCGTCCGGTCGGTGTTTCGTGGAAATAGCCATTGTGTGATCGGCGCGTCCGGTCGGTGTTTCGCGAAAGAGCCGTTGTCTGATCGGCGCGCCCGGTCAGTGCGACTTCGACTGTTTTAAGTTTCTAACGGCTATATTCAAAGGGGTACGTCTATAAATATTCGTTGGCCGGCTCAAGGCTCTCACTCTTGGACTTTTGATATACTTGTGAGCACTTTGAGCTAAACAACTCCCCTTCCACTCATCTCTCTTGCTTCTTTGCATATTCAAAGTGAGATTGAGTGATCCAAGTGCATTTGCATTGTGAGATATCATCTAGTTGGCACTTGGTGGTTGATTTGCTGCGGGATTCTTGTTTCTCTTGGTGGTTGCCGCCACCTAGACGGCTTAGAGCAGCTTGGAGGCGTTGGCAAGAGTTGGTGATTGTTCTTGGCCACCTCTGGTGATTGTGAGGGGTTTGTGCCTACCTCGGTGAAGCGCCAAAGGCAACATTAGTGGATTGCTCGTGTCATTTGCAACCTTTTGCCATTTGGTAGGTTCTCGTGGCGCCTTTTGAGAGGCTCAGTGTGAGACCGATTAGCCACCGAACCACGTGGTGAAGAGGGACACAACGGGGACTAGCGTGCCGGTAAGCACGTGAACCTCGGGATAAATCTTTGTGTCATCATTCTTATTGTGATTGATCGATCCCGGTGGTTGTGTATTGTGGAATTCATCTCTTAATCATATTGTTTGGTTGGCTCAATACTCTGCCCCTCGGTGATACCATTCTAACTCTCTCTTGTATTAATTTCTTAGTTACTTTGCTAGAGTAGCTCTTTTGTGTAGCTTGCTAGTTGTAGTTTCCTTCTCGTTTTGACTTGTGCGGTTGAGTGCCAATATACTAGAATTGTGAATTGGATAGGTGGCTTGCAAACACCTCTTAGGCTAAGAAAAACTCGCATCACGCTATTTGTTGTATTGATAAACTTGTTTAGCTTGTCATTGTAGAAATTTTTAAAAGGCTATTCACCCCCCTCTAGCCATCAAGATCTTTCAGGGGGCAGTGGCGCCTGCATCCAACAGCGGGGCTCTCCCGCGCCGCGCCATGGCAGAAGGCAGCCACCGTTGAGGCCCGTATAGACAGCCACGCCGCACATCGGGGGCGCCGCCGGCCCGGCTGCGCGCAGGTGAAAGGTCTTGATGGCTAGAGGGGGGTGAATAGCCTTTTAAAAATTTCTACAAAAGCAAGCTAAACAAGTTTATCAATACAACAAATAGCGAGATGCGAGTTTTGCTTAGCCTACGGGGTGTTTGCAAGCCACCTATCTAATTCACAATTCTAGTATAATGACGCTCAACCGCACAAGTCAAACCGAGAAGGTAACTACAACTACAACTAGCAAGCTACACAAAAGAGTTACTCTAGCAAAGCTAACTAGCTAGCAAAGATAACTAAGAAAGTAATACAGAGTTGAGTTAGGAGAGTTTCACCAAGGGGCGAAGTATTGAGCCAACCAATATGATCGACAATGAATACCAAGACAACCGAACACCGGGATCAATCAATCACAACATGAAAGTGATGACACGAAGATTTATCCCGGGGTTCATGTGCTTGCCGGCACGCTAGTCCCCGTTGTGTCCCTCTTCACCACGTGGTTCGGTGGCTAATCGGTCTCACACCGAGCCTCTCAAAGGCGCCACAAGAACCTACCAAATGACAAAAGGTTGCCGTGACATGAGCAATTTACTAATGTTGCCTTTGGCGCTTCGTCGAGGTAAACACAAACCCCTCACAATCACCGGAGGTGGCCAAGAATAATCACCAACTCTTGCCAATGCCTCCAAGCTGCTCCAAGCCGTCTAGGTGGTAGCAACCACCAAGAGAAACAAGAATCCCGCAGGAAATTAACCACCAAGTGCCAACTAGATGCTATCTCACAATGCAAATGCACTTGGATCACTCAATCTCACTTCAAATATGCAAAGAAGCAAGAGAGATGAGTGGGAGGGGAGTTGCTTAGCTCAAAGTGCTCACAAGTATGTCAAATGTCCAAGAGAGAGAGCCTTGAGCCAGGCAACAAGTATTTATAGATGTACCCCTTTGAATATAGCCGTTACGCACTTGAAACAGCCGAAGTCGCGCTGACCGGATGCGTTGGTCAAACTGACCGGACGCGCCGATCGCACAACGGCTACTTTCACGAACCACTGACCGGACGCGCGAAGCTCGACCGGACGCGCTGATCCCGTGACGGACCGGACGCGCTGGTCAAGCTTGAGCAGCGCACAACAAAACAGCGACCGGACGTGCTGGAGAACTGACCGGACGCCACAGTGCCAGCGTCCGGTTGGAGTCCAGTAAGCTCCCTGATCGACCGGACGCGTCCGGTCGACTGTGACCGGACGCGCCACCGTGTCCGATCAACAAACCGAAACACGCGAAGACGCTGAACGCTGACCGAACACGTCTGGTCAAACAGAGACCACGTCCGGTCCAGCGTCCGGTCACCACTATGACCTCCGTTCGCTTCCGTTCGATTTCCGACTTCCGGCGTAGTGGAAAATAGTCATTTCAACTCCTCAAAAACACCTGAATCCCACCTTGCAAGCTCGGTGGGAGGGAGAGAGGACCCCAAACCCTCTCTACCGCTCAAACTCCACCGCCTTCGCAAATGTGCTAACACCACCAAGTGATCTCGTCATGTGCGAGTGTGTTAGCATTTTCACAATCATTTTTTGAGGCGTTATTAGTTCTATCCAAATGCATATGATTATGAAATGCACACCTAGAGGCACTTAGGAGTTCAATAGCTGCGTTATTCCCCTCTTTATAGTACGACTATCTATCCTATAATGTAACCACACCCACTAGGTGTCTTAGTTACTAAAACACAACTCTTAAGCATATACCTTTGCCTTGATCACATGGGGTTGCGTCCAAATCCAAGTGTGTCCATCATGATCACCATGTCTATCTTGCCACCAACCTTAGAATGTACTAATCCTCATATGCTACATACAACTTAGGCATAGGATTAGTACTTAGGTATTGTCACTAATTACCAACACCAAACATAGAGCTTTCAGCAGGGCGTGGGGCGGCCGCGTTGGGGCCCAGCCGGTGCACCGGCATGTCGGGAGAGAGGGAGAGGAAGGGAAGGCGCAGCCGGGGGTAGGGGCTCAAGCGGTAGCGGCGTGCTGTGGGAGGAGCCGTGGAGGGCAGGGAAGAGATATAGTGCAACCGTTTTTTTCTAGTCGGAAGGATCGGGAAGTAGAATTGGAAGCCGTGTATATATTTGTTGGCTCGGCTTCGGAGAAGAAGCCGCATAGCACTGATAGAAGCGGAGAGGAAGCTGGCAGAAGCTTTGGAAGGCAAGAAGGAGCAGCTGCCGGTGAAATCCGCTCCAATCGATCTAGACCACACGACTGAAGATCCAACGGTCAGGAGAATTGGAGGCGACGTGGACAGCGTTTCTCTAGAGGAGCTCTATGAGAATTCTAGGGGAGAACAAAAACATGTGATTAGCCATGTCTAGCTTCATTAGTGCATACGTCATCCAAGTATTTCACATGATCCAGAAACTAAGAAACAACAATCAATCTAGCGGTATTGCCTTGCCAACAACTAATCCTTAATTGTTTTTGCTGATGCGCCCGTGTTGAATTCACTTTAATTTGTGCTGATGCACTCGTGTTGAATTCACTCTATGGGTATGTCTTCTGTGACCTCATCATGGAGATTATGATGTGATCTTGATCCCTTGCTCACCCTTCCTTCTCCTAGCCCAGGAAGAAGTAGAACCGTGAACAATGTTTGGATCCCTTGTTGGCTGCATTATAACCCATGAAAGTAAGGATTGGCTTCGCTAGCACGGGTGAGCCAATTCAACCTATCTATCTGCATTGGCAAGGCTAGCTTTGCTCAATAAGGCGAGGCGAGCAATGGGCTAAAGAACCAAGCAAACACATGAACGTACTCATGGTTGAGAACTAGGGATTGGATTAGAGTCATCAAAGTCCCATGGGATTTAAGGGGTATAGCCACAATGATAGGTTAGCTGGCAGATAGTGGGCAAGCCAAGGAGGGCATTGCCGACAAGGGTAGTAGAGAACGTCTAGTGGGTAAGTGGGTGGAGATTATGATGATGATTGATTGATGGCAATAGAGACAGTAACAAAGGATCATAGGGTGGCTTGGGATAGGGACAACCACAATGTGAACGAGTTAAGAAAGTTATGCGGTGGTGGCTAGATAGAGGTGCATGTCGACACAGAGGAAAAGGAAGCTAGATGGAGGAAAGGACAAGAGGTAGAGGTAGAAAAGGCACCATGACCCTTTAATCTCCATCTTATAACCGTGAAAACTCTGATGGCAAGCCGATTATAAATAGGGTATTGATCTTACAGGTTAATTTTCTAGTCGGTTATCATAGATGGAGTCAGTTTCTATTCTATGTCTATATTGTATATGTCTTGTCTACCAAGTTGGTGTTGGATTCCTACGTCCTAGGGCAGTCAAGCAGGCCCACCCCCCTCTGGGAGACCGTTATAGCCTCAGTGAAGGTATTCGAGGCCATGTAGTCGACAATAGGCATAATAATGTTAGAAAATTGGGTTATAGCTAAATTATTAGGCATGTATCTATACCGATCATTGTATTGATCTATGTGGCATTACTATAGAGAAGAAGTTATTTTAGTTGTTGTGGGTTCCCTAAGAAGTCGACCTTCTGTAGGGTCGAGATGGCGGACTAGAGGGGGGTGAATAGTCTTTTTTAAAACTTAAACACGTCGGCTAACCGAAACAAGTGCGGAATTAAATCTATCGGTCTAACCAAAACTACACCCCTCTATCTATAACTCTAGCACTTTACAAAAGATCCTAAGCAAGCAAATAAGGTGCCTTCCTAGCAAGAGCCTACCTAAACAATTGTAGCTTGCAAGGTCACATAAACATATGCAACTAGTACTTCAAGCATTGGGGAGCTCCTACAAAATTCTAGTAAGCAAAAGCACAAAGCTCCTAGACTCACTAGCAATGCTTAATAACAAGGCAACCAATGCCAAATTAGATAGTGTAAATTACTTAACTACACAAACTAAGTAATGTGACTAACAAGGTTACACAAACCAAATTAGCCACGCAATAGGAGCTTACTTCTAGCTACACAAGCAAGAAGGTAACTAGCTAGCTACACAAGCAACCTAGTTACACGAGCAACTACACAAGCATTATGTATATAAAGTAAAAGTAATACAAGCTTGTGTTTCGGAGATTGCAAACCAACGGGATGAACAAGGTTGACATGATGATTTTTATCCCAAGGTTCACGTGTTTACCATCACGCTAGTTCCCATTGAGACAAGCTCTAAGATTGCCACTGGTCCTCTTGCTCTTCTCGTTGTGGCGATGCACCCACTTATTGGATTGCGAGCTAATTGACTATCAAGAGTCAAACCCTCAGCGGGTGCCACTCATCCACTCACAAGATGGGGATCCTCCAAGCCACGAGCTCTAGCACTTGACCCGACCGGACCACTTGTCGCCCTTCGCGTCTCGCTTTACTAGAGTTGCTCTTCGTGGCTCCCGCGGGGCGAGCACAATGCCCCTTACAAATCTTCTCCAGAGCCTCACACAATCTTCTTACGAGCTTCGACGGAGCCTCAGGCCATCAAGCCGTCTAGGAGGTGGCAACCTCCAAGAGTAACAAGCACCACTGGCTTGCAACTCGAACACCTAGTGCCACTCGATGCAATCCTCACGATGCAATGCACTAGAATCAGACTCACTTGCAATCAATTCATACTCTTGCAAGCACAAGTGAGTTAGAGGCTCTCCTAGCACTCCCAAAGCATGGACATTAAGTCCCAAGGGTGCCAAGTCCCTGCCAAGGCCGGCCACCACTTCTAATTATAACCCCATAAGCGAATATAGTCGTTGCTCCTTCACTGGGCGATTTTCGGGGGCACCAACAGACGCGGCTCCCCGCGTCCGATGCTCGACGTGCCGCCACGTGTCACACGCGTTCGAAACTCCAACGGTCGACTCCATTTCAACTGATGCGTCTATCACTCAGAAACCGCGCGTCTGACGCCGCACCAGACGCGGTCCAGTAAGGTCCGAAACCGCGCGGAGCCGCATCAGACGCGTCTAACGCTCCTTCACCGTACGCGCCCAGTGTCAGACGCGCACTCGATGCTATGCCGCCTCCGCACTCGGCTGACGTCAACGGCAGCAGACGCTGATGTCCCGTGTCAGTCGCCACACCACCAGCGCGTCAGACGACACACCCTCGGAGCACTGCAACGCGACGAGTTGGTCGGACGCTGATGTCAGCGTCCGACGCTGCCGTAGCCAGTGTCTGATGCCAAGCAACCCAGCGTCTGACGCTTGAAAAACAGCGACGATCACCTCCGTGACTTCGCCTTCGGTTCTATCCTTCGGCGCAATGGAAAATAAGCGTTTCATTTTCACGAAAAGCGCTGAATCCCGTTGAGAGGACCCTAAACCCCTCTCTATCGCTCAAACTCCACCGCCTTCGTAAATGTGCCAACACCAAGTGTTCACCACCTTGTGCACATGTGTTAGCATTTTCACAATCATTTTCTTAAAGGAGTTAGCCAAGGATGAGGTTAGAGCGACAAGGATGGATGGTGTGACACTATGACCAGCAATGGGAGCGTCGATGAATGGGGGCGGTGGTGCAGCAATGGAGGTAGAAGATGAGCCTTATTGTTGCTAGCAACCACACACCAGGAATGAGTGTCCCATCCTTGTATGTGGAGGATCGGATGGGAATGGGACACGCGAGTGAGTTAAATGAAGATAGACACTAGTTGCGCTCTTGTACCACCATATAGCATAACCGTCGTGCGGTCTCTCTAGTCGAACATCTTCTATGACTTTGTACTGTGACCCAACTCAGTTCACTCCACATTGGTCCTTCGGGGTCATCCTTCGGGGAATCCTTGTCCTCGTCAAGAAATACAGATAAAAAACTGAATTTAACTTAAAAGCATGTAGCTATATATTTTTAGCACAAATGCTTAATTTATGAGCCGCAATGCAGATATAAAGTAACATTACTACTCTAGCCAGAAATTATTTCCCACATGGAGAAAAGTATAGACAAAGAATTTTTCTCTTAGGGTTGATTTGATGAGTACACTCATATCCATCTCAGAACGTATGTGTTAAAGTAGATTAGAATAAAAAATAAATTAAATTTCATCATAATTTATTCTAATATACATAGATTAAAGTAGATACGATCGGAGGAGAGGAGAAAAGATGGAAGCACACGGATGAGAATGAGATGAGCCAGCGCGGCAAGCTAGCTGCGCAGTCAGCAGTTCTAGTGTACGTACTAGTAGAGGCAAAAAGGTACCAGGAATATCCGGCCCCGCGAGTCAGCGGTTCGGGTCGTGTGGGCCCCCACTCCCGGCGTCTCTCCTTCCCTTCCATCCATCCATTCGTTGGGAGCAGAGCGGAGGCGGCCGCCTCGCCGACGACAGTACGTGCACATACACCCTGCTCTGCCGAACCATCGCCACTGCCTGTGTCTATGCAGGCGGCGGCACCACTACCACTACCAGGGCAGGCCCGGGCCGCGGCTGCTGCTCCCGACGGCGACGAGCGGGGGCAGCCGCAGCCGGAAGGAGGAGGACGCCACCAGCAGACGGAGGAGGAGCACGCGCAGGCGGTGTACTGCGCCGTGGGGATTGGGACCGGCAGCCGGAACCAGGCGCAGGCGGCGGAGGAATGGAAGGCCAACCTGCGCTGGGTGCTCGCCGCCCTCGCCCCCCGCCGGAGCAGCAGGCGCCTCGTGCTCGTGCTCGTGCTCGCGCACCTGCGCCGCCCCACCTCCCGGATCAACATCAGTGCGTGCCTCCCATGCCCTTCCTCTGCTTTCTCTCTCGAAACACATGCTAGCATAATGCATTCCCTTCCCCTCCTCTGCATTTTTCTCCTGCTACCCCCTCTATGCTTCTTCTTTCTCTTGTCGTTTCCTACGTAAGGTAGCAGCTAGCTACTGTTTTTCTTCTAGTGCATCCCTTCGTTTCTTTTCCCCTCTCTCTCAGTCTCTCTCATGGTAAGCAATAGTGTCTTTGTAATTTGGCATCGCAGGGTTTTCAAGTGTGAATGTGTGATCTATCGTGTGTTGTTTAATTTCTCGATCCTCAACAATAATCCTCCATAGAAGATTGTTCTTGCAGTAATTCACAACACAGTATTGCGTTCCTAAGCTTGCAAGAATCCTCCATAAAGAGGACTGTATATATCGTAGAGAGCACATCGCTCTTATTAAGAAGAAACAATATGAGTACTCAAATTGATGTCCCCTTCCTGGAAACTGAAGACTCGTATGCTGCTGATGGCTGTTTATGATTTTTTTATGCGAAAATAGTCTAATTTATAATGATCAAATCAGGATCTCAGACACGAGACTCCTAAAAGATCTTAAACAATTGCAAGCCCCCCGCCCCCGAGCACCGTTGCCAGTTTGACTCCTCGAGTTTCAGAGGGGCATTCATCTTTATATCAGCTTCCATTTATTGGACGACATGGCCAACCAACATGTATTGCTCGTAATAAACTCATGAATTCTTTCAGCTAACCATTTGAACTCCGATCCTTCACGTTAATGCCTGTTATGCAAGATTAGTTGCCACTGTGTCTCTGCATCTACAGTCTACACTTGTTCTTGGGTTGTGTTGTGTCTTTACAAATCTTAAACAATTCTTTCCAAAAGAAAAATATATAATCATTTTGGGCCCATGGATTACTGCAGTGGGGGCGTGGGTCCCAGTGAGCAAGCTTGCAGAGGAGGAGGTGGCTGCGTACAGGCAGCTGGAGGACGAGAGGATCGCCAAAGTCCTAGACGACCTCTTGGAAATTTGCCAAAGTCAAAAGGTTGAAAACCTGCTCCCTTTCCAGATCCTTTTTTTTTTGTCATCGTCTCTGCATCGATTCCCAACCTGTCAATGTCGACATGAGCCTTTTCAGCAGTCTCTAGGTTCCACCGTGTTCAGATGATAATAGCCTTACCCACCCCGGCTTAGCTTCTTCCCTAGGTTCAGTTCAGCCTGCTACTGCTAATGACATCTGAATTTTCTGACGAGTTTCAGAAACTTCCGTAGGTGAATGCGAGCAAGATCATCATCGCGAGCGACGATATCGCCAGGGGTCTCGTGCAGTTGGTTGACCAGCATGGGGTCACCGAGCTCGTCATGGGCGCTGCTTCTGATCGGGCGTACAGCAGGTATGGTATATATGGCCATTGTTCAGACCTCAGGCACATATAGCTAGGTTTTGTATGTAGTTTCATCCTTGTCCTTGCTTGATCAATGTTGATTAATATGGTAACAAACACGTACTTCATCTATCTTGATGCGACGTGATTCCGTGATGATGCTAGGAAGATGCGGACGCCAAGGTCTAAGAAGGCGCTGACGGTGCAGCGGGAGGTGAATCCCTCCTGCAGGATCTGGTTCGTCTGCAGGGGAAATCTTATCTGCACCAGGTATGCATTCTGCATTCATCGAGAAGATGCTAGCTGCAAAAGCCTGTCATTTCCATCTTCCTGAATCCTGACTACTTCCGAATTAAATGGCGAAGACATTTTTGTATGCGTACGTTGCTTTGCCTGGAATTAGTGTAGAAGTGTTAGAACCTGTGGACCTGTGGTAGTGTGGTAGCTTTCACAATAACTGAACATGTGTTAGATTGATTGTTTGTGTCCTATCTATCTACTAGAAATTTGACGTTCTCTGGTCAATGAGCGAGCTTTCTCTGGTTCATTTCATTCACATCATGAGTAAATGAACGGGTCCAAACTCCAAACTGGTAGCAGGACTCATTTCACGACTTGTCCAAATGCAACATAGTTCCTGTAAAATTGCTTGCAAAGTATTCCATCTGTGCCTGTTAGAGTATAGGCGCCCTCTGGGCAGGCCATGAGCCAGGCGCTCAAGCCCATATGGCTGGGCTGCCAGTTGATTAGGATAGACATGATTGATTAGGCAAGGATCATCGTTGATTGGGTGTTTCTATAAACCTTATTGATCCTTGCCTATATATATGTAACCCATATATTCAATGTCTATCAATCAATAATCCCGAGACCTAATTGCTCTCATGGTATCAGCCGCCTAGTTTAGGTCTAGGTCCTTGCTTCCGCTCCTCCGCGCGCCGGCCCTCCGCCGCGCAGCGCTCCCCTCGCGCGCAGGACTCCTCCAGTGCCGCATCGATGTCTCTCACTCCCCCGACTCTCCCAGGTCCACGGGAGTTCACGACGACGAGGTTTCCGCCCGCTTCGCCAAGGAGCAGGCGAACGCCGCCGCCGCAGCTGCCCAACTCCAGGAAAAGGAGCGTCAGGCTGCCATGGCCCACGCGACTGCAGCTGAGGCGGAAGCAGCGGCCGCCGCCAAGGAACGTGACGCGGCTGCTGCCCGCGCCAGCGATGCCTTGGCCCGCGCAGCCAAGGAACGCGCCGCCGCCGCGGCCGCCGCTCCTAGAGTTGCATCTTCCAGCACGTCGTCGCCGCCGCCCAACCTCGCCTCCGCCATGCTTCTCCACGAGGGCATGGCGCTGCTGCAACTCCACGCGCAGGTCGTCGCTGTCAACAACATCCGGCACCACGTCACTATTGTCCTCGACGTCGACTCCGGTAATTTCAACCGTTGGCGCGATCAGTTCTTGCTTATCCTCGACAAGTTCTCTCTTCAGGATCATGTTCGCGAGGACCCTCCGGCCCCGATCCCTCCTGACTGGGCCCGGATGGATTGCGTCGTTAAGTCCTGGATCGTCACCACTCTCACTGACGACCTTGCGGAGATCATCTCCTCCCAGGGCTCCACCGCTCGACATGCCTGGCTCGCCATCGAGTCGTAGTTCCTCAGCAACCGGGAGGCTTGTTCCATCCACCTTGAGACGCGGTTTTGCAACTTCGTCCAGGGCGACCTCTCCGTCACCGACTACTGCCGCCGCCTGAAGAAGATGGCCGACGACCTCACGGCCCTTGGCGAGGTGATCACCGATCGCACCCTCGTCCTCAATGTCATCCGCGGCCTCAACGAGCGCTTCAGCCATGTCGGGGCTCTTCTTCGTCGCACCAGGCCCTTCCCCACCTTCCTGGAGGCCCGTGACGACCTCATCCTCGAGGAACTCACACTGGAGAACAAGAAGGACGCCCCTACCACTGCTCTTGCTGCAGCAGCCCCTCCACCGACGCCCACCTCGGGCTCCGGGGGCACCGGCGGCCCCAAGTCCTCCAACGCCAACCGCCGCAGCAAGCGTGGCGGCGGTGGCAAAGGAGGGTCCAGCAGCGGCAGCACTTCTGGAGGCCAGCGCCCACCCTCTGGTGGTGGTCCGCAGCAGCAGCAGCCACCGCCGGCTGGCGCCCAGCAGCCCGGCGCCGGAGGACGTCCCTGGCCCAGCTACTACAACCCATGGATGGGTTCGATCCAGATGTGGCCCAGGGGCCCTCGACCTCCGCCCCTGGCACTAATCCCGGTGCCTCCTCACCTCTAGGCGCAGCACCAAGCGCAACAGCAGGCACAGCAGCACGCACTGCTTGCGCAGCAACAGCAACACTACGCCCAGCAGTAGCCCGGCGCTGCTCCTGATGCTGCCAGTCAGTGGGTTGCTCCTGGGTACTACAACCCGGTGGCTGGCCTGCCCTCCTAGGACCCGACGGCACTCGCCTCCGCCTTCAGCACGACGTCGCTGACCCCCCCTTCGTCCAACGAGTGGTACTTCGACTCAGATGCTACTTCCCATATGTCATCTCAGTCCTCCTCTCTTTCACATGTTCTATTCCCACGGTACCTTACTCCTTCATCCATTATCGTCGGTAATGGCTCTCTTCTTCCTGTGACTGCCACTGGCTCCGCAGAGTTACCTCACAATTTACGTCTTAATAATGTTCTTGTGTCACCACAAATTATTAAGAACCTTATCTCTGTTCGCCAATTTACTGTCGACAATAATTGTTCTATCGAGTTTGACCCCGCTAGTTGTTCTGTGAAGGTTCTTCCATCTCGGACCGAGATCGTCAGGTGCAATAGCTCCGAGCCGCTATACCCCCTGCGCCTACCTCCAGCACACTCTCTTGTCGCCCAGGCGTCCTCCCCGTTGTGGCATCGGCGTCTTGGCCACCCTGGTCACGAGGCTTTGTCGAAGCTTGCGTCTAGTGTCTCTTGTCATATTCAGGATTGCTCAGAGTTGTGTCATGCTTGTCAGTTAGGGCGCCATGTTCGCTTGCCCTTTCATGAGTCCACCTCTCGTGCGTCTAATAAGTTTGATATTATCCATTGTGATTTATGAACCTCTCCGGTTGTCAGCATTTCTGGTTATAAAATATTATTTGGTCATTCTTGATGATTGCACTCATTATTTGTGGACTGTTCCTTTGCGCCTCAAATCTGACACATTCCACACGCTCACTAACTTTGTCGCCTACGCCTCCACCCAGTTCGGAGCACGCGTCAAGGCTGTCCAGTGCGACAACGGGCGCGAGTTTGATAACTCTAGCTCCCGGCAATTCTTCCTCGCTCAGGGCATTCATCTTCGCATGTCCTGCCCCTACACTTCGTCTCAAAATGGTAAAGTTGAACGCATTATTCGCTCCATCAATAATGTTGTTCGCTCCCTGCTTTTTTAGGCGTCCATGCCTCCGTCCTACTGGGCTGAGGCTCTCTCTACAGCCACTGTTCTACTCAACATATTGCCCACCAAGACTCTACAGTTTTCTACACCCCACCTTGCCCTGCTCGGCAAGCCACCAATATATGATCATCTTAGAGTCTTTGGTTGCAAATGTTACCCTAACATGTCGGCTACTGCACCCCACAAACTCGCCCCTACGTCTGTCCTCTGTGTCTTCCTAGGCTACTCCGCTCATCATAAAGGGTACCGCTGCCTTGACCTCTCCACCAATAGAGTCATCGTCTCCCGGCACGTCATCTTCGATGAAACGGCCTTCCCCTTTGCTGAGCGACATGGTCCTAGTGCTCCAGCAGACTTCCAGTTCCTGGATGATGATACTACTGACTCTGTACTCCCTCCTATTGGACCGATGCACAAGTTTTTGTCTGCAGGAACACCAGCCGTCACCACCAGCGCCCCTGCCGGTCCCTCCGAGACTGTGTCTGGGGCGCCCTTGCCGGCTACCACCACCAGCGCCCCTACCGGTCCCTCAGCGATTGTGCCTGGGGCGCCTCTACCGCCTACCGAAGATGCTGATGATCCACCGGCGCCCACGCTCTACATCCCGCCTGCGCGACGGGCGTCGGGGTCACCGACCGCGCCACGCGCGGCCACCAGGACTCCCTCTCCCGCGCCACGCGCAGCCACAGCGCTGCCCAGCGCGCCTAGAGAGGCCTCTCCGGTCTACATCCCGCCCGCCCTTCGTGCAGGCGCGGGACCCTCGCACGGGTTCCCACCTCTACGCTCGGATCGCTTCTTCACGCAGCACTACACGCGATGACTAGCTCCTCCCGTGGCTGCTGCTCCACCGACCGCACCTCTACCCAGGGGTGCTGTTGCTGTTCCTCCAGTTGTGAACCAGCACGCCATGAGCACTCGGTCGAAGAGCAGCTATCGGATGCCTGCTGCCTATCACGCCGCTCCTCTCTCTGCGGTGCCGAAGACCTTCCGTAGCGCCCTCGCTGACCCCAATTGACGAGCGGCTATGGAAGAACACAGTGCTCTCCTGAAGAATCACACCTGGGACCTCGTGCCTCGTCCTTCTCGAGCCAACGTCGTGACTGGGAAGTGGATCTTCAAGCACAAATTTCAGTCTGATGGCTCCCTTGAGAGGTATAAGGCACGCTGGATTCTCCGTGGCTTTACCCAACGCCCCGGTGTCGACTTCGATGAGACATTCAGTTCTGTCGTCAAGCCGGCCACAGTCCGTACGGTGCTCTCCTTGGCTCTCTCCTGCCGGTGGCCTATTCACCAGTTAGATGTGAAGAACGCCTTCCTTCATGGCAATTTATCGGAGACTGTATATTGCCAGCAACCATCTGGGTTCGAAGATCCAGCCCATCCGGACTTTGTCTGCCTCTTGAAGAATTTCCTGTATGGCCTGAAGCGGGCTCCTCATGCATGGTATAGCCGGATGACCTCTTTTCTGCTGTCCATCGGGTTTGTTGAAGCCAAGTCAGACACCTCTCTGTTCGTCTACCAGCGTGGATCAGACACAGCCTACCTGTTGCTTTATGTGGATGATATTGTCCTCACAGCGTCCTCACCTGATCTCCTTCGGCGGATTATCTCAGCCCTTCAGCGAGAGTTTGCCATGAAATATCTCGGTGAATTGCATCACTTCCTCGGCATGGAGGTTCAGCGCAGTGGTGATGGTCTCCTTCTCTCCCAGCGACAATACATGCTAGACATTCTGGATCACGCTGGAATGACAGAGTGCAAGCCGTGCTCCACACCAGTTGACACCAATCCGAAGATTGTTGCGGCTGAGGGGGCCCCAGTGTCTGATGCTACAGACTTCCGCAGCCTTGCTGGCGCCCTCCAGTACCTAATGTTCACTCGGCCAGACATTGCGTATGCAGTCCAGCAGGTCTGTTTTCACATGCATGACCGACGTGAGCCTCACCTTGCAGCCTTGAAGCGGATTCTTCGCTATGTTCGAGGCACACTCCACCTTGGTCTCTTGCTACGACCGTCTTTTTCGACTGATCTCATTGTCTACACTGATGCTGACTGGGCTGGGTGTCCAGACACTCGCAAGTCCACTTCGGGCTATGTTGTGTTCCTTGGTGACAACCTTGTCTCCTGGTCCTCCAAGCGTCAGAACACCGTGTCAAGATCAAGTGCTAAGCCGAGTATCGCGCAGTGGCCAACGGAGTTGCAGAGGCCACCTGGTTGCGTCAACTACTTCTGGAACTACACGCCTCTCTCAGGCGCGCCACACTGGTGTATTGTGACAACATCAGTGCAGTCTACATGACCTCCAATCCAGTTCAGCATCAGCGAACTAAGCACATCGAGATTGATCTTCACTTCGTCCGAGAACGAGTCGCCGTTGGTGATGTTCGAGTACTGCATGTCCCTACTTCCTCACAGTATGCGGATATCTTCACAACTGAGGGGGAGTGTTAGAGTATAGGCGCCCTCTGAGCAGGCCATGGGCCAGGCGCTCAAGCCCATATGGCTGGGCTGCCAGTTGATTAGGATAGACATGATTGATTAGGCAAGGATCATCGTTGATTGGGTGTTTCTATAAACCCTATTGATCCTTGCCTATATATATGTAACCCATGTATTCAATGTCTATCAATCAATAATCCCGAGACCTAATTGCTCTCAGTGCCAAATTGTAAATTGCTTTGGCTTTTCTTGGTATACATAAAATTTTTGCTACGCACCTAGATATGCACTATATTCAAATACATAGTAAAAATTATGTATCTAGAAAAGTCAAAATGACATAATTTTGAAATTGAGGAAGTAGCAACCAGTCATTTCCTGTTTCAATGTACCTCTATGGCAACTGGTACAGGGAGGCGAGCGAGGGACAAGCGCATAGAGCTGAATCGTCCACAGCTAGCACAAGCCCCAGGTCAAGCACTTCCGACTACACGAGATCGAAATCCTCACCACGCCTGCGCAGCAGCGAGACATTCAGCACACAAGAATCAGACGATCCATCAGCTGAACGGACTCCTGCAAGGGACCTCAACATAGAGGATTCAAATAATCAAGCAACCGCCATTGCTGGATCCTCAGCAGAGTCCATCTCTGAAATTGTGGGGGCTCAAGTGGAACCGGCAGCTGTGCATTTGCTACAAGAGATTGAAGAGGACCGGGAAACACCCGCATTGGACAGTTCGGTACGTGCCAACTTCTGTTTTTTTATTACGAAATAAGTATCGGAGTAAATTGGTGTCCTTAGGAAAAGTGAAGAAATTAAGAGCAAAATTGGAGGTTATCAGATACATTGTGGTGTTTAGAGTACCTCACATTCTTACTTGTTCAGAGTTCATACACAGGATAATCCAGACAGTAAACAGTGTGCAGTCCAAGCTGGCTTCTAACAAAGGAATCTGAAAATTGTCTAGTATATGCATTTGGTTTAAAAGCTTCCGTTTTTTTTTTAAAAAAGCATTTGGCTTCAAAAATACAGTATATATAGATTTACCATGTGCATTTAGACTGTCCTGCACTCGCGATCTATCCAGCCACTGCGTCTGTCAGGAACATGTTTTTCGGACGATGAACAGTTCATTCTGTTTTTGCCAGGATGCTAGTGAGATGGATGATGCCTTGTACGCGAAGCTGAAGCATGTGCTCATCGAAGCTGAGAACCTGAAGCACGAGGCATACGAAGAGACTCGCCGGCGTCAGATGGCTGAGCGCGAGCTCGCCGAAGCGTCCAAGATGGTCACAAAACGAAACTTCACCACTTCCTGTCAAAATTCATGCTGATGACCATATGTATGTATGTAGCTAATGACCATGTGTATGTATGTATGTGATGGATGTAGGCCGACGAAGCAGAGAGATCGTACCAGAGAGAGGCGAGGCATCGGAAGGAGGTGGAGGAGATGGTGGCGAGAGAGCGCGCGGCCATGGAGCAGGACAGGCGAGAGCTCAACGACATCTTGGAGCAGATACGGAAGGTCGACGACCGGAGCGCCGAGCTGGAGCTCCAGATCACAAGCTCGGAGCGCACGATGAACGACCTCGAGGCCAGGCTGTCGGAATCGTACAACCTCCTCGACATACTCCGGCAAGGAGATCCTTGCACTGCGACGGACTCCGCGTCCGCGTCCACGTCCACAGAGGACATCGGCGTCGAGCAGAGAGTGAGCTTCTTGCAGCTGGGTTACTCGGAGCTGGACGAGGCCACCAACCATTTCGATGAGACTGTCCGGATCGATGGCGGCGGTGGCGACGGCGGCCGGGGCAAAGTGTACAGAGGGGAGCTGCGCAACATGGCCGTCGCCGTGAAGGTGGTGAACCGCGACGTGGCCGTGGACGAGGCCCGGTTCGCCCGTGCGGTGGAAGGCATCAGCCGGACGAGACACCCGAACGTGGTGACGCTCGTGGGCGCGTGCCCGGCGGCGCGCGCCGTCGTGTACGAGCTGGTGCCGGGCGGGAGCCTGGAGGAGCGCCTGGGTCCGGGACCGGGAGGTGGGAACGGGAGCGGCTCGGCGCCGCCGCCGCTGCCGTGGCACGCGCGGTGCGGCGTCGCGTACGGGGCGTGCTCCGCGCTGGCGTTCCTGCACTCCACGCTGCCGCGGGCGACGGTCCACGGCGACGTGAGGCCGGCGAACATCCTGGTGGTGGAGGACGACGCGCGGCGCGGGTGGTCGTGCAAGCTGGCCGGCCTCGGCGTGCGCGGGCTCGTGGAGGAGCGAGAGCGCCCCGGCGCCGGCCCGGCGGCGCGGGCGTACGCGGACCCTCGGTACCTCGCTGCGACGGGGGAGCTGACCCCGCACTGCGACGTGTACGCGCTGGGCGTGGTCCTCCTCCGGCTGGTGACCGGGAGGCCGGCGTTCCTGGCGAGGAAGGCGGCGCGGGAGGCCGCGGGCGGCAGGGCGTCGTGGCAGGAGGTGACGGCGGGAGGGTGGCCGACGGAGCGCGCCAGGGAGGTGGGCCTGCTCGGGCTGAGATGCTGCGGTGTGGACGTGGACGTGGAGGCGGAGCGGAGGCCGCGGGTCCCCGCCGCCGCGCTGCTGCTGGAGGAGGCCCGCGGCGTGCTGGAGACCGCGATGAGCTCCGCGCCGAGCAGGTCGCCGTCGTCGCTGTCCGAGTCAGACGGCGCCCCGTCCTACTTCCTCTGCCCGATACTCAAGGAGGTGATGAGGGACCCGCAGATCGCCGGCGACGGGTTCACGTACGAGGCGGAGGCCATCGGGGAGTGGCTGGGCAGCGGCCACGACACGTCGCCGATGACCAACCTGAAGCTCCCGACGCGGAAGCTGGTCCCCAACCACGCGCTCCGCTCCGCCATCCACGAGTGGCGCCACCGCCAGCTTCATGCCCAGCATCGGCTGCACTGATCCGGTGCAAAGTTTTAATCCTCTTTTTTGTTTTGTTTTGATTTGTTTTTGGCAAATGCTCTCTGATTGCCTGAGTGTGTGACGTCGATCGTCTCTGCAACGTACCCTGTACAGTCGCAGAAATGTGCCAGAAACGATTTTTTTCTCCTGAATTCCATTTTACAGTTCTTTCAGCTTATACAAAAGGTAACGATTTCTCTTCATTTCTCAATTGCAAAATTTTTGGCAAAATGATATTCTTCCCCATTTTGAATTTTGGCCTCAAAAGAAAAAAAAAAGGCTAAAAAGTCAAAAAGCCCTCACCCACTCCATGAAAAATTTGGCATTTTGGATAGAATTAAACACCCATAAATATTTTGACATTTTGCATTTCATTATTCTAAAATAGTTGACATTTTGAATTCCATGGAAACTAAACAGTGCCTAACCTTGTTTGGTTGCAACGCTGGAAAAAAAAGGAGAGCAGCCGAACAGGCCCAGGCCCGGCCCTGGGGGGGGAGGGACGGGCGTCCCAGGTCCATGTCACCAATGGGCCCTCACCCATATATGTATACACTACTAGTATTACTATTACGTATATTTCCCTAAAAAAGGTAATAATACGTATATGCAGCCAGCGAGATGAGATCCCGTGATCACGGCGCCAGGAGTTACGCACTCACTGCGACCTTCCGCCTTCGGCCTTTTCCTGCGCTTGTGGCGTCGCCGCGTGGCGGGCGGGGCCTAGCAGCGTCCAGAATTCCAGTACAGCAGCGGAAAATCAGTAAATCACAGGGCCCTAATTCACCTCACCTCTCACGATCCCTCATCTCTGATTCTAGCAGAGGAGAGGATTGGAGGGCCCTAATCTCACCTCACGTCCTCACCTCTCACGTTGGCTTATCGGCAGTTCTAGCAGAGTCGGATATGAGGCAGGTGCTAGGCGGCAGCAACCAGCAAGGTAATCTGAAATTTATTTACTAATTGTTTCTCACGTGATCCCTACTTTTATAAAGTTGTAGTTACTAATTGTTTATCTTAATTTTAACAGAGCCATGTCATTATCCTAGTACTTCCATTGCTTATCGCATCTTGTTTACTATGCCAATGACAGTGGCGTCAGCTGAAAGAAGCTTTTCAAAATTAAAATTGTTAAAGAACTATTTGAGATCTACAATGTCACAACAGAGGTTGAATGGATTGGCAACATTATGCATTGAGAAACAATTGTTGGATGAGATTGATATTAAAACCATCATTGATGACTTCGCATCAAGGAATGTTAGAAGAAAATTTTGAGGTAATTTAATATGTATACAAATTATTTTATATGAATATTGCTTTTGCATTCGGTTAACTGCTTATTAGTAATATTTTATATATGTGTGTATATATACATAAATGGGTAGTATTGGTCATGTTCGTATAAAAAGGCCCAAAATTTTAGGATCCTAAAATACTCAGGACCGGCCCTGAGCAGGCCATCTTGCATGGACGCTGTTGCTTCCTGTGACTGCCTAGCCTAGTGCCGTATCGGATCGCCCTACGCAGCTGACGGTGACGGGAAGACGAAGAAGAAACGTCTGACCGGTGGGCCCTCCCGCCGGACCAACGGGCGGGCAGTAGCGCAGTTTCCGCGCCGAGAAAACCGCAGCCAACAAGGACGAAAGCGGAGGAAAAAGCGAGGGAGCCAGCAGCCTCCTCTTTCTCTCAAAACAAAGGAGATACTACTCCGCCTCCGGTCCACACGCAGCAGATCGGCGTCGAAATCCATCGCATCGTGCCGGCCTCGCCTCCTCCGCGGCGTCGGCGTGGTGGTTATGGCCCGCGGGGCGCTGGAGCCCTTGGTGGTTCTGCTCGCGCTGGCGGCCGTGGCGGCCGGAGGGGACATCAGGCTCCAGGACGACGACGCGCCCAAGATCCCCGGATGCTCCAACGACTTCGTGCTGGTAAGGGCTGCCTCCTGTCTCTCTGTCTCGCCTCGCGCGCGGCGCAGTTGATTTTAGTCCAGTCCAGCTGGTGGTCCGATGCTAGCGAGGGTTTGGGAGGGGGCCCGTGAGTCTCGGATTGGGTGTTTGGGGGCTAAACTAGGGATTGAATTCGTGGACTTGGGGAGTTTGCAATCTCGCCTCGGGTGGCTGTACCGTCGCTTGATTTTTATTTTTTTTTTGTGCGTGGATTGGGTTGGGTGTTCAGCCACACGTCATTTGCTTGGACCGGAAGAGGCGCGATTAGGTCGCCGTACGGTCTCGCGTCGGCTATGGAGCCTCTAGTGCTTCATTACATATGCTGTTAGTTATACGGAGGATTGTCCTTGCCTTTATGCACTTCATTAGACATATGATGGCATTTATTTACGACTTTCAGATTTGAGAATGCTGCCAATTGGGGATTATTGGCGGAACCCCAGTGTTGTTGGCTTATTCCTGTTCCCTATTTCAAGATAAAACCCAGATTTAGTGTAAGCTCATTCAACTCAACTAAGCTGCCGGGATTCTCTCGTTGAAGGTTATCTATATATCCTGCTTAGTGGTTATATAGTCTGTTTGCTCCCAGCGCATGTCCTAAATTTAGTGTTATGTCCAAGATATATATTACTCCCTCTGTCCAGAAATATAAGGGATCTAAGGGAGTCTTGCCACACTTTCTTACTCTGTGACATGAGGATCCTAAAAGAATCTTTCCTAGGCTTTGTTGCCAACCAAACACTTGCCAACTTGATCAAAACTTGCCTAAGGTGAAGTGTGGCTAGCAACTAAACACCCTCTTTGATCCATTGTCATTTTTGTGTGTGTTTCAGTCCCATAGCTGCTATGATTGCTTCATGTAATGCAGTATGCGGGACATCTTTTCTTGTAGCAATCTAATTTGTTTTCATGGCTAGATGTTTGTCTTAGTGCTCCATCTGGTTCAGTATTCCCACATCTGAGGGCCATTATGTCTACCTAGCTAATGTGGTTCTCAGGGCCCATTACATTTTCCCGACTTAAGGTGGTTGGTACTTCTTTGACGACTGAGTAATCAGCTAGCCACAAGTTATGCACGTTATACTTGAAGTTCACTTGGTATTGTCACTTTGAAAGTTTGAATATCTAAAAATACTGGTGAATGTTTGGATTCTTTAGCACACTTATCTTATTCTCTACAATCACATGTTGCCCCTGTTCTGTTGTCAGGTAAAAGTGCGGACCTGGATCAACAAAAAGGATGAAATTGTGTTTGTTGGTGTTGGTGCTCGATTTGGCCCCAAGATAGAGTCAAAGGAAAAGCAATCCAACTGGACAAACTTGCTGTTAGCAGACACTTCTGATTGCTGCACCCCTCCAAAAGAGAAGGTTGACTTTCTGGAAATGATAATTTAGCTTTCTGTCTTTCTTTTACTGTTCTAAGCATTGCTACCTAGTGATTTCTTATTCCTTTGTTAGGTTGCTGGAGATATTTTGTTAGTGGAGAGGGGAAACTGTACGTTCACTACAAAAGCTAGGGTTGCTGAATCTGCTGGTGCTTCTGCGATTATAATCATCAATGATAAGCAGGGTATGCATCGTATATGAAATCCGTCATGGCTTCTTCTAAAGCTACAATTATCTCCACTTATGGGTTATGGCCTGTGTTGGAGCACCATGTAAGCAGCTGCTGAGGTTAGGGATGGAATTGGGATCACCTCAGTAATTTGGTAGTGCCGAGCATATACCTTCTTTCACCACTAGAATGGTACTCTTGTAATCTTCTCAGCCCCCGGCATTCGTAAGGCGTTGAGCGCCCCCCACAACACCAACACTCCCCCCCTCCCCCTCCCTGACAACACGCAGGCGCTTGTGGGGTGAGGCGACACCATACTGTTTAGAAGAAGAAAAATGACAGCAGAGGAAGATGGAAGAAAAAAAGAAAAGGAAAAAGGCAATAAGGGGAAGGACAAAGGAGACTGGCCCAGCCCACCAAAGCAAGCCATATCCTCCCATCCCATAGCATATTAGGCAGCCAGCCCCCCAGGCCATATCCCTCCTCTCCCTTAGCAGCAGCACCACAATTCCAGCTCCCATACCAACCCAGCTGCTTGCTTCCCTGTCTTCCTCCATGTAACTTCCTTGGCCCTAAAATGTATCACTGTCACCACTCCCTTTCTTGATCAACCACCACCATAAGTGACCAGAGGAATGTTTGCTCTGGCCACCAATGCTGGAGGTGGCAGGGATGTGTTGGCTGCTGCTGCTTGGCCTCCTGTTCTTCTTCCCTTCCTCTCTCCTCCTTTTCTCACTGGTTCTGCCAAGGTGATGTGGACACCCAGGAGGCCAGGGCCCCATGAGCACTTCGTCACCTAGGCGACAACTTAAGAACACTGCTTTTTTATGTTTATCCCTTTTTCTCTGAGGTTTGCAGTTATCTTTTGTAAGATTAATCCATATTCAGATTCAAGCATCTGTATTATCATTCCCTGCTTTGAGTTATATGATACCGTCTTTACTGCAACCTCTGATTTTGATGTGGGAAGGACTCCCTTGTACTCCCTTCCAAACCGACCTACACCTATTGAATGCTTGGAATTAAAGCCTTTGGTGGCATGAAATAAATCCTTGTAAGTGAACTGGTGTAGACCTATTAAAAATTCTTTATTTTATAAGTTGTGATAACTTTTTTTTGAGATTTCTTTGGTCCTTTTACTTCTGATTGGCTCATCTCTCAGCACTAAACCTAAATCATTGGGGCCTTTGCAGACCCAACTTGTAATCTTGTTTGATTCGCTAGTTTTATCCATGTCAAGGACACTTGTTATTTATGATGTATGTAGACTCATATAGCATGTTAATGTATATAGATGAGCGCTTCTGTGGGTTTGTCTTCTGAGTTCTAACATAGGGTGTGAACACATATCGTGCATCCACTTGCAGAGTTATACAAGATGGTATGTGAGACCAATGAAACAAATTTAGATATCGGCATACCCGCTGTTCTTCTGCCAAAAGATGCGGGCTCTTCTTTAGAAAGGTCTCTCTCAAGTGGTGAAGGTAAATTGTTTGTCATCAGTTCCATGCTTTGTGTCATCCCTGTGAATATATGGGTGCCTATGATTGTTTAACTTTTCATATTTTTGGTAACTTGAGAATTGGAAGGTTATTTTAGTGTAAGATATCTAACAGGCTTACTTTTTCCTTTTTTTGTCAGTCTTAGTGGAGCTGTACTCTCCAGATCGTCCTCTGGTTGATACTGCAGAGGTGTTTCTATGGCTTATGGCAGTTGGTACCATTCTTTGTGCATCATACTGGTCAGCATGGAGCGCCCGAGAAGCAGATATTGAACAAGAGAAGCTTCTGAAGGTTCTAAACCCCAAATCTTGTTTGATTTCTTATTGCTAGTTTTGCGCACTTGAAAAGGACTGACAGGTACAATACTTGTATAGGATGGTCATGAAGTACCACCAAACTTTGAGGCTGGAGGTTCTAGTGGTATAGTAGAAATCAACATGGCATCGGCAATACTGTTTGTGGTGATTGCATCATGCTTCTTGATAACACTCTACAAGAAGATGTCTCATTGGTTTGTGGAGCTTCTGGTGGTTATCTTTTGCATAGGTGGTGTAGAGGTGTGTATCATTTCATTTTTCTTTCTGGTATTGCATCTGTCTGAACTGTGCTTTTGTGCTTCCAAAAACTAAATCACCCAAATGGCCAAATCCCGATGTGCTTTGATAATATGCTGTCAATTTTGAGAGAACACTGAGACACTTTCATCTTTATCTGTAATTCATTGTTTTTGGACATGTAAGAACTGCCACAAATTGACCAAAGAACTTTATGTTAGTTTTGGAATGACCAAGTGTGATGGTGTATGGGTGTATCAATGTCTCGATGAGATAGCAATATGAATTTGTTACTCATAATAATGTATTGCCTTCCATTTCTTGAGCTCCTGTGATGTTTTTCCTCTTCTATGAAGGGTCTGCAAACATGCTTGGTGGGCTTACTGTCGATGTCAAGGTATGCTCTGTAAATTTTGTTATTTTTTTCTGACTCAAGATGAATATTTAGACATTTCTTAGCTCCCTTTTATATCAGGTTTTACAGCTATGTGTATTTTTCTTACTGTTACTGAGTAGAAGTCATGGGATCTTTCAGGCGGTTTAAACCTGCTGCAGAATCGTTTGTGAAAGTGCCATTTTTTGGAGCTGTTTCATACCTTACATTGGCAGTTTGTCCGTTTTGCATAGTATTTGCTGTTCTGTGGGGTGTTTATCGCCGGTTGTCCTATGCTTGGATTGGGCAAGACATTCTTGTGAGTGTCGTTTTATTTTCAATGTCTTTTGTTGAGATTAATCTGTTATCACTAATATCTTGTTTGGTGGCCTTTAGGGTATTACCTTGATCGTTACAGTCATCCAAATTGTTAGAATACCTAACCTCAAGGTGATTATTCCTGTATGCTTTGCAATTTGCATTCAGTTAAGCGATTGGTACTGACACCTGTTATTGCCTGTTAACTGTCAGGTGGGTTCAGCCCTCCTGAGTTGTGCCTTCTTATATGACATCTTCTGGGTTTTTATCTCCAAGATGATATTCCATGAAAGTGTGATGATTGTGGTATGTATGATGACTATTGTGATGTTTGATATTTGCTGTCTGCTAGACATCTTGTTTCTTCTTCTATGGTTTGCTAGGTATCTAGCTATGCATGTGGTCTGCTCGCAGGTTGCACGCGGTGATAAGACTGATGAGGATGGTGTACCCATGCTGTTAAAGATTCCTCGGATGTTTGATCCATGGGGCGGATACAGCATCATAGGCTTTGGTGATATCCTTCTTCCTGGGCTGTTGGTTGCTTTTGCATTAAGGTGATGCTAATTTCAGAAGTAGAGGCTGGATAACAGTAATCAACTTTCTTCAGATTCTCTATAATAAGTACTTGTCAGTCATTAGTTATGAAATACCTTTTATCCCTCTGTCTTTAGGTATGATTGGGCTGCCAAGAAGACCTTGCAATCTGGCTACTTTTTGTGGTCAATGGTGGCATATGGTTCCGGTAATATATCAGTACTTCCATTTCAGGTTTTAAGTACTGTGTGTTAGCACATTCATCTTGAATTGAAAAGCCATGTCAGATGGATGGATGAATGCAAGCAATACTGATAGAGGCGTTTCTGAGTGATGCATTTTGTGTACAAGCACCTAACACTGCTATGCTTGATATCACATTTCTTCATTTGGCCTTTTTTGGCACATGGTTGCATCTTAACAATCTATGCCTTGCAAATAGGATCACACAATTCCCCGCTGCTCATGGTTGCTGGTTACCGCACCTTCTACTTTCTGAATTTTGTGTGTTAACATAAGTGCTATCTAACTCCAATTGCTTCCTGTGCATAAATGAACGCTGGAAGAAAGAGAGAGTTTGTCTTGCATCATTGCAATATGTTCTGTTGATGCGGCGAATACATACACCTACATCATATTAACAAGCCCACCTTGATTTGATTTAGAGTTCAGTTGTGTGAATTTGATATCATGAATCAACAGTAGTATGGAGGAAATTGTGCACATGCCTTTGGTGTAGAATGTTGGCTTGTGTTTTGCGTGGACTCATTAAAATGACTTTCCCATATGTGGTTATGAATGTTTAGCCAAAGTCTTGTGTGCATATTGTCTTGATGCCGTTTCACCACCATATCGTCCTTGACGTAACGTGCTGTTCTTGCCCTTCTTAGGTCTCCTAATTACATACGTCGCCTTGAACCTTATGGATGGCCATGCCCAGCCGGCTCTCCTTTACATTGTGCCTTTCACGATTGGTAAGTGATGCCCTGCCCCTGGCGATACTATCAATGTTTAGGCTCCTGTTTTTTTTTTTTTGTTTTAACAACTTACCAAACTTGTACAGGCACCTTCTTAGCACTCGGCATGAAGAGAGGTGAACTCAGAAACCTGTGGACGAAAGGGCAGCCCGAGAGAGTGTGCACGCACATGCACACGCACCCATCCCCGAAGGACTCGCCCGTTGCAGTCAGCTCGACGTCGTAAACCTTACGTAGGATAAGGCGACCCTTGTGTATAAGGAAGTTTCACAGTTAATGGTGCGCCCCGTACCCTACGTAGGATAAGGCGAGACCCTCGTACGTTGTACAGTAGGTAGTGTATTGTACAGTATATATATACACGAGTGATGACATGTGCTGCTATGACACTAGGTAAAAAGGTAGGAGCTTCTGTAGCTGGGTTATTTCCCAGCACTGCATCATGTGGGTGCCTTTACATGATTTCCGAGTTGTTTTTTGGTGCAGGTGAGGTGGCGCGGGTGTGCGGCCAGCGATGAAGCAGCGGCTGCCGTCCCACGCCATCGCTGTTCTTCCTCTGGTCCTTGTACCGAACAGGGCGGCGGCAGCTCCTGATTTGTAGTACGTTTGGTTCGGTCGGCTTCCTTCACTTGTTGGCTAGTGCCCCTTGATATGATTCTCCATGCCATTGCCATGATCCACCTCTTTTTTGACCGCTGTTACCCTAGTGGGTAACGTTTAATTTCACCCACTAGCTAGTCCGGTTTGCCATTATATATAATTAGCCAAATAAAGCGTGTTTTTGTTTTCAGTATAAATAATATTAAAAGACGTTATAATCTATATCAATCCATACCTGTGTCACTCTTAGGAGCCGTCCTAATTAATTTTGCTAAGAGTAGTAGTAGTAGTATCTGATGAATTAGAGTGGTCTATTGTTTCTTCCATGACTTAGAACTCAGAGCCCATGCTCGTGTGAGTTAGAATATTGCACGTCCAACCATAAGGTCTGATTCCAAAACATATTAGAACATATGACGCAAGGTACGGCTTGCCTGTTAATAATAGTAAAAAGAAAATGCTGAGAACATGTGTATGTATATATGGCTGGAATGAAACTATATATGTGTATGTGATCAGATTGTTTATTTGTTTGCGATGTTTGTTAGTCCATATACTTAGGGTGTGGTGGCTGGTTTTGTGGCTATCATTCATCAAGGGATTATTGGCATTGGCATACAAAATAGTAGAGTAGTGACACAACTAGAGACAGCTAGATGAGCTCATAAAGGATAAAGCACCCCCAACTGACCACTTATCTGTCCGTGGCTACCAACTGGAGTGAAGGCCACAACTTTCCAGAGCTAAGCTACGTAGTCACAGTCCACATGTATATATTTGTTAATTTCCTATCCTCTTATCAGCAGAGTAGTGACACAACAAGGTTGAAGCTCTGCTCTTAGCCTGGTTGTCGACCTTTTATGTAATATCGAAGCTTGAAACTGTTCGCTAAGACGATCCAACCTACGACTGTAAGACCTCCTAGGATGCTCGTCAGAAGCGTGTCGTTTGTATAGTTGAACTCTTCTTCTTAACAATGATATTTGCGTATTCGAGAAAAAAAAATATCAAAACTGCTCAATAATTTTCTCGTTCCACCATGCCACCTCCACCTCTTGCGCGCGCTGATGAGGCCACAGACCAACAGACTAAACAAATCTCATCTCAGCCATGCATATGGTCTGCACAATGAAGCCTGTCAGCCACTAATTAAGAAAACCAGCCAAAACCCTATCATCATCATCCACCAGTCGCCACTAATTGTGGCTTGGCAGCAAAAACAAACAACACTAATTATTAATTTATATGCAGCTAGCCGCGCTCAAGACAGGGCCTTCAATTTCGCTACATTAGGTTGCCGCTATAAAAAGCTCTGGAAAGCCATCCCCTCTGCCTCACACAGCATACTCACTCACCTCAGCTCAGCTTAGCTTGCTCACACACCCAATCAAATTACAAGCAAATCACCTCACAGATGGAGGGCAAGGAGGAGGATGTCCGCCTGGGCGCCAACCGCTACTCGGAGCGTCAGCCCATCGGCACAGCGGCGCAGGGCACGGAGGAGAAGGACTACAAGGAACCCCCGCCGGCGCCGCTGTTCGAGGCGGAGGAGCTGACGTCCTGGTCCTTCTACCGCGCCGGGATCGCCGAGTTCGTGGCCACCTTCCTGTTCCTCTACATCAGCATCCTGACGGTGATGGGGGTGAGCAAGTCGCCCAGCAAGTGCGCCACCGTGGGCATCCAGGGCATCGCCTGGTCCTTCGGCGGCATGATCTTCGCGCTGGTCTACTGCACGGCGGGCATCTCCGGCGGCCACATCAACCCAGCCGTCACCTTCGGCCTCTTCCTGGCGCGGAAGCTGTCGCTCACGCGCGCGCTCTTCTACATGGTCATGCAGTGCCTGGGCGCCATCTGCGGCGCCGGCGTCGTCAAGGGGTTCCAGCAGACGCTCTACATGGGCGCCGGCGGCGGCGCCAACGCCGTCAACCCCGGCTACACCAAGGGCGACGGGCTGGGCGCCGAGATCGTCGGCACGTTCGTGCTCGTCTACACCGTCTTCTCCGCTACCGACGCCAAGCGCAGCGCGCGTGACTCGCATGTGCCCATCCTCGCGCCGCTCCCCATCGGCTTCGCCGTTTTCCTCGTCCACCTGGCAACCATCCCCATCACCGGCACCGGCATCAACCCCGCACGCAGCCTCGGAGCCGCCATCGTCTACAACAGGTCCCACGCATGGAACGACCACGTGAGTTATTATATTGATTAATAACTGATCGATTCTTCTTCATGATTTCATATATTCTTCTTCGATCCATTGCATTTGCATTCCATCTCAAATTCTCCATGCAATTATTTGCAGTGGATCTTCTGGGTTGGCCCCTTCATCGGCGCTGCTCTCGCCGCCATCTACCACGTGGTCATCATCAGGGCCATCCCCTTCAAGAGCCGCGACTGATTAAGCATGTATATGCAAGAGAGGCTCGTTGTTATTGCCGACAACCCAATCAAGCAACAATCGATCATATGGATTGTTAAGCTATATATATCCATGTCTTATCATGTGCTAGTGATGCGTGCTCGCTCTTTCTTCGCTGTCTCATCTATTGTAATTATCTATCTATAATCGATCGCCGCCTTGTTCGTGTGAGCTAGCTAGTGTGTGATGCGAAGGCCGGTGTTTATTGATTGCGCCTTCAGCTAGCCATCAGTGTGCAATGCACTTGTGAGTTCTGTTTAGTTTTCTCACTTGGAGTTTGGTGAAGTAAACTAAGCATGCATATGTAAATTTATCGCCTATTCACCTTCCTTCTATATATGTATGCTTTCCAACATATATAGACACAGTCTCTTCGTCAACTCAAATTCAAGTGTATGACAATAATAAAAAGGAAGAAGAAGACTCCCTGTTTATGATGTTGTACCGATTTCACGTGTTCCAATGTTGCTATATATATATATATATATATATATATATATATATATATATATATATATATATATATATATATATATATATATATATATATATATATATATATATATATATATATATATATATAAGGGCTGTTTTGTTGGCTCCATGGATTTAGTCACCTCGCCTGGTTTAGCAAGGTTAGCCTTGCCAATGTAGATGAGCCAAATTAATTCTTCCAAGCTTGCTTGTGGCATGGAAAATGAGGCAAGCGGCCTGCCACAGTTAGCTACTCGAATATAAGGTACCCTAGGAATTCTAGGACAAATTATTGGGTAAGCCAAATGATGCATGTAGCCCTCACTTAACTATAGAGAGATCTTGTGCTTATCATATTTTAAGTTCGGTGGTCAGCACTGATAGTAGATACACATATGATTGGTGTTTGGGGAAGTTAATTCACCTAGAATTCCTTATAATTTGTGACAAATTTTGAATGCTTCAATACTTTATATTTGAGGATATATAGAGGGGAGTAGTATGTGTAGTAGTGTCACGAATGTGACTTGTCGTAACATAAAAGGTCAAGGTTAACGAATGACCTATAATGCGTGAAATTTGTCAAATGGCTCTTGCTTATCTTTTTTTTTGGTGGGGGATGATTGACTATATATCTTTTTTACTTAGCGGATAAGGTTGGATAATAAAATTTAGCCCATCGTCACCCAAATGCATGACACGATGAGTATTAGGCAGAATCACAGTATATATACTCATACATATAATACATGCGTATAACTGTATACTCATCATAACTTTATAAGTACAACCTCGCTGTTAACGGATATATGCTGCAAAGAACAATTAATGTTATTAAATCTTAGAAAAATCTAGAAAAATGCGAGCATCTGCACCAAGTAGATAACTTGAATTTAGATCGGCGGGTTCTACCACAAGCAATCCAAACAACTGAGGTACACTCAGTTCACACAGATTGTGTGCAGTATAGTTATATGATATGCCAGCCACGCAATAATACAACTTTAGGCTTAAATACATTCAGAACTTGGAACTTGTAGTATGCTTAGGCCAGTCTCAATGGGGTTTCATCAGAGTTTCATAGGCATTAATTATGCTGTGCGTATAACTGTATACTCATCATAACTTTATAAGTACGCTGTTGACACCATATTAATGAAGAGAGAGATGATAAGAGTTTTATGGGAGCAGAGAGAGTTTCGTGGAGATGAAACTCTTCTGCACAGTTTCCAAAATCTGGATGTGTCGGAAACAATGACATGAAATTGCCATTGAGATTGGCCTGCGCTCAAGATGACTGATTATATTGGTTCCTATCGGGACTAGCTCTTAAGCTAGTACCGACCATTTTCGAAATTTTGTGCACAATAAGCAGAATCGTTTTATTTGTAAATGATCACTTTATTAATATGCATGCATGGTAGGATTAGGCAGGGGCGGAGACAGGGGGGCAGGGGCCTGGCCCCCCCTAATGTTGCACACTTTTCATTAATACATCTCATTAGTTCTCACTAATCACTGGAAATTATAAGTAAACAAAGACTTCTCAGTTAATTCTAAATTGTTTTTCTCAAATAAATCAAATAGATCTGGCAAGTTAACATAAGAAATATCAACCTTAAATTTTATCCTTATCTAACAGTTTCGTACAATAGCTTACTAAACAATTTTGCCCTGAGAGACCCGAAATATTTCTAACTAACCAAACATTTTTAATATTTTATTTGTCTCTTACCGCTTTCTTATCTGAAATCCTTTATTTTCTGAATTTAAGCATCGTCCAATTTACTCTACTCTCTCGAGAAAAATACCACTCGACTGTGAAAACTTACAAGAGAGGATATTTGACAACTTTTTATTTTTTTAAGCCAACATCAAGATTTGACGGTGATACCATATATTGTTTCTGGACACTCGATGATCCGCCCCCCTATATCTAAATCCTGGCTCCGCCCTGGGATTAGGTAGTTTATAGTAGTATTATTTGAAGAAGAGAAGAGTCGGTGAGAGGTCTCTTTCGGAGTAGGGGATGGCAATGGCTCTGCTCCACTATACTGTGTTTTTGCTTTGGCGGCACTCCTCATATCCTGCAAAGTATGTAAGACGGCATGCTCTTATCAGTTAGAGGCATATTATATAATATAGTGACGTCACGTTTCTGGTCTACCGAAAAGCAAGCACCATCAAAAAGAAAACGAAAAGCGAGCACCAATGTGTTACGGTAGGCATTGCTCAATTTTCACGTTTTTTTTCAGATTCATACGAATCATAATACAGACACACAGTGACGGAGCACGGCACAAAATAAGGGGGGGCAACTTGACAAAAACACAAGTGAAATATGTTGACATCGAAATAAAACCATATATACTATGTTAAATTTAACTAGTCACATATCAAGTGACTACAGAAACTGTCAGCCTGCTCTTAACCAAGTTATGGAGTAAAACTAGCTAGTTATATATATTTATAATTGTGTCACATTTCACATAATACTTAGGAATTCTGTTTTGGAAAGGGGGGCCGGAGCCCAGTTTGGCCCCCACTGTGCTCCGTCCGTGCAGACACAGACGTTCATACATGCATGAACCCACTTCCAAAACCATCCTAATTAAATTCATATCCGTTGCTTGTCTCTGTATAGTTCAGCATAACTCAGATACTAGCTTTGGCCAAAAATGCTTTACTTATGACGTTCTATGTTTTCAAGGTCCAGCTTAATTACTTAAGTCTATGACTGAGTTATATATGTAATCACATACAAGATTACGAAAGTGATTTTTTTCAAGATAAATTCAACACATGATCTTTATGTTTCCAAACTAGACATAAAAGTTGTTTATGGTCAAAGTTTTAAAATTTGACCCGTTTTTAAATAAGTATTTATGACCACTATATTTTTTAGAAACATTTATGACCACTATATATATGTACTAGTATCTGCAGCTGCAGGCTTTCCGGCAACCAAAAGCCCAAAACTACTCCAATAATCGGGAGAAACACCACCAGATGGACAGAAAAAAATAGGCATTGAGTTGTGTCGATGGGCCTTCGTGGAAACAAGGTAGAGGCTATTTGAGCCCACCCATCTCTTGAGTCGCACCAACCAGCAAGACTTCCTAAAAAAAATAAAAAAAAACGCAAGCCCATCTTGTTAAACATTGGCAGTCTTGTACAGTAGCTTTGTTACTATATATGATGCTTGACAATTTGGAGAAGGCTAGTCGTTGTTGATGGTCTTGCCGGAGAGCTAGGGTTAGAACTGAGGTCTGCATATTTGGTTCGTATATCTAACATTGTGACTTCATGCATTAGTTATGTTACACTTATTTCTTTGGTTGTTTGGTTCACGGCCATAGATATGTCACAGCATACTGACTTAGTACCCTACCTAGACCCTTATATATATATATATATATATATATATATATATATATATATATATATATATATATATATATACACATGCTTACTCACTTTTACGAACGCATGCACGTACCTCTGGGATACTAAGCTGGACCTACAAATCTCAAGATTGATGAATCACCATAAACGTCTCATTAATGGACACATCGTCTAGCACTGAACACCGTTAAACTCTAGAAAATATGAATACCTGGGTCAAAGTCAAGACTTAACCCTAGTGGACAGATTCCACCACCCGAAAAATGTGAACACCTAGACCAAGTCAAGACAAATCCTGGTCGGCAGATTTCACCACCGAAACTTAACCAACCGAGCTGCCTAGTTTGCATGAATTTCTTTTATTTCATCGGGAAGAGAAGATGGAATTAGTAAAACCCAACAGAATGTGAATGGTACAAATTACGTACTGTATGTACTAAGATTGGAAGGGTATATATGTATCATTTTTCTTTTTTTTTTCTTTTCCTCTTTTTGATATTTTTATATTCGGAAAAAGCCCACCGCTTTATGTTCTTCTATACTATTTATTTTTTTATATATATTCCATGCCTTTCCCTTTTTGTTAGCTCTTCTGATGAATCCTCCTGACGATGTTTAGGGCAATCATTGCTGAATTGAGCCCTTATATATATATAAGACAAAATTAAATAATTTGCTCGACGTGGCAAGAAGGCAAGGCAGCATTCCTTCGATCCGGGCCCCGGCCCTTTGCAAATTAAATCTAATCTGTCGCCCAAGACATTAATCTTTTGATGGCCTGTGTTCTTGGTAATGATCACTAGGCATGGCATGCCGGCCGGCCAAGCTTTTTAGTCCCAAGCCAGGCCAGACATCATCCTCTTATGTATATATGCACCATCATGTCAGCTCAAAACTACGGTTCCTTAATTAGCATGTATATGTTACATCTCAACAAAGAGTGATGAACAAATGTACTAGAGTACCAGTTGCTGCAGCATGATGTAAGCCTGTAACTTTCTTCTGATACTATCATTATTACATGCATAAATACAGAGATTTATTTCAAACATGGATGGATCCGCTAGCTATAGATAGCCATAAGGCCCGAGGCACATGAGTATGGCTTTTGACGCTTTGACTCCATAACTGAGAGTAACTGTAGCAGCAATGTAGTGGAGCTCGGAGCCCTAAAATAGCCCCTCATATAGCTCTTTCACTTTCTCAATTGTATTTTGCTAGAGTCAAAATTGTTTTTTCTCTGCTACAGTATGCTATAGTGTCTACAAGGAGAGAGCTAGAACCTCGTAAAAGCCTCCTTTTGTCCCTAAAAGAGTGTCATTCTCGTTTTCTGAGAAGTTAAATACTTCCAACTTTAACCAAATATATGTAACAAAATACTAATATTTATGATGCATAATTAGTATCATTAAATAATCCGTTGAATATATTTTTATAATAAACTTATTTAGAGATATAAATATTATTAATATTTTTTTATAAACCTAGTTAAACTTAAGAAAGATTGATTGACACGAACCCTATACACTACAGGAAACCGGCACTTTGCCGAGTGCAGAAAACTTTGCCGAGTGTCAAATATCGGGCACTCGACAAAGACCAACTTTGCCCAGTGCGGCGCTCGGTGAAATAGTGCACTGGGCAAAGTTAGGCACTGGACAAAGTTCCAGTTTGCCTAGTGTCCGGCTCTCGGCAAAGTACGGCACTCGGCAAAAATACGCAGGGGCTAACGGTACCCAACGTCGTTTTCTTTGCTGAGTGCCGGCCGTTTGGCACTCGGTAAAATTATGACTTTGCCGAGTGCCAATCACAGGCACTCGGCAAAATCGAGCCTTTGCCGAGTACCAAGCCCAGACACTCGGCAAAAAAAAAAATTTGGCCACCAATTTTTTTAGTAGATTTATATTTGTACCATGAACAACATGTTCAAAATTGGCACAATTTCATTGCATTTTGGTATATTTCTTTAGTTTATTTCGTTTTCTTGCATTTTTCCGGAAAATATAAGTTTGAACTGCAGGTGCATCGAATAATTGATTTTATTCGTTCCAAAAATGTTATTCTTGTTTTTTGGTTTCAATTTATGCTAAATCTAGGAACTGTCTCGACATTTTGATCAACGTGCTCACGGGGCAACGCCGCCAACTTGCGTGCGAGTGGTTTTTTAATTCAATAAAATGCGAACGAACCCCAAAAATCATGAAACTTGGCGAGATATCGTGATATCACATGCGTATGCCGTGGTAAAAATTTGAAAAAGTTTCGAGCACATTGTCACGTATGGTGCTCACAAACCAGGACATCATCACTTGATCTCGCCAAGTTTCATGATTTTCGGGGTTCGTTCGCATTTTATTGAATTAAAAAACCACTCGCACATAATTTGGCGGCGTTGCCCCATGAGCATGTTGATCGAAATTTCGAGACAGTTCCGAGATTTAGCATAAATTGACACCAAAAAACAAGAATAACACTTTTGGAATGAATAAAATCTATTATTTGATGCACCAGCAGTTCAAACTTATATTTTCCGGAAAAATGCAACAAAACGAAATAAACTAAAGAAATATAGCAAAAAGCAATAAAAATGTGTCAAGTTTGAACATGTTGTGTAAGATATAGTAGTAAATCTACAAAAAAAAAATTTGGTGGCCAAAAATCCAAAAAAAATTATTTTGCTGAGCGCTGGGGTTTGGCACTCGGCAAAGTCTCTAGTTTACCGAGTGCCATGCCAGCTGGCACTCTGCAAAGAAAGAAAATCAATTTTAAATGGCCGAGTTGTTTCGCCGAGTGCCAGATCGGGCGGCACTCGGTAAACTAGAGACTTTGCCGAGTGACATGCCAGCTGGCACTCGGCAAAGAAAGAAAATAAATTTTAAACGGCCGAGTTGTTTCGTCGAGTGCCAGATCGGGCGGTGCTCGGCGAACCTCTCTCTTTGCCAAGTGCCGGCGGTCTGGCACTCGGCAAAGCCGTCCAACCTTTTAAAAAAGGAAACATTATCTTTACTTTTCATTCTCCCCAACCGCGCACGCACCCTCTCTCCTCCCTCTCTGCTCTCGCCGCCGTCGTGCCGCCTGTCGCCGCGCCACCCCAGCCCGCGTTGCCCCCGCCGCCCGGCCCACGCCAGTGCCACCCTCGGTTGCCCCGCGCCCCCTCTCTAGACGCGACGACCACCGCCGGGCCCAGCGCTCGCTGCACCGCCCCCGCCCCGCGGCCGCCCCTCGCCTCGTCCTGCCGCGGCCACCCCTCGCCGGAGGCCACCCCTCACCACGGCCGCCCCTCACCGGAGGTCGCCCCTCTATGTCGGTCGCCCTCGCCAGTGCCGCCAACGCGGTGCCCCGCGGCCAGCCAGAGGAAGAAGAAGGGAGGAAGAGGGAAGGAGGAAAAAGAAGAAGGAGAAGAGGGAAGAAGGAGGAAAGAGTAGGAGGAAGAAGAAGGAGAAGAGGGAAGGAGGAGGGGGAAGAAAGAGGAGGAAGAAGGAGGAGGTTCCTCGCTGTCGCCTCGTGTCATCCAGTATCGCTGCCGTCTTCTCCGCGGGGCCTTCCTGTCGACGTCCCTGCCGGCCCAAGGTATATCACCCCTTCTCCGCTTGTCGGCCATCGTGTCGTAGTGCTTATTGGCCTTCATGCCTTTGTGATTGTCGACCTTTGTGTCATAGTAATTGTGGCCTTCGTGTCGTTTTGAATGTCGGCCTTCGTGCCGTTGTGTTTATCGGCCATCGTGCCGTTGTTTTTTTGCAGGTTTTGGAAACCTCCCCTTACAGGGGAGGTTCTGCCGAAATTTTGAACTTATAGTTTTATGTTTCTTTTTTGCAGAGAAGAGCCCGTCAGAGGTGACCCAGAGGACCCTGATCGTCTTTGTCTGTGTCACTGGTCTGCCTGCACTGTGTCACCTCGCCACTGCCCCGCTAGCCTTACTCCACCGCCACCCTAGGTATAAATCACCTCTCTTCCCACGCGTAACTGAATTAGGCATCTCCCATCCGAAAGAGATACGGTCGGAGGTATGTAGTTCTTTGCATATCTGCGACCGTATCTGTTTCGGATTGTCCATGTTTTTTGGACAGCCCGCAGATGCATAGATGGGTTGGTTTCCATGGTTCACTCTAGTTCGAGACAGAGTTTCAGCACCACCTCCTCATTGTTCTCCGGATACATACTCTCCCTGTCAGGACGTGTATCGGGAGAACAACAGGGAGGTGCTGCCGAAATTTCGTCTTGGATAGGAGCGGAGCATGGAAGCTAACCTCATCTACGCATCCTCAGGTGGGATTAGAACCTATCCTTCACCTATTAGATAGTAGGAACGCCTTGTGGATTTACTTGCTGGTTTTATTACTCGTTTACATATCTATGTGTCAGAGGATGGATAACCGTGAGTGAGTGTACACGGGACACGCAAGTATGAGCTCAGAATGGATTACCAAGACTAATGCTTTCTTGGAGCATGCATTTGGCGAGGCTGCTAAAGGGTCGAGTCAGATGCCGTGTCCGTGCAGTAGATGTGGCAACAAGAAAAGAAAAACTAGAAAGAACGTGCGGGAAGATCTTTGCAAGTATGGATTCACGACAAACTATACCTGCTGGATCCACCATGGTGAAGCCGATCGTATTAGAGAGGAGGTGGTGAGACAACGCCTCGAGGATTATGATGGAGATGCCGGGGTAGCAGACTGGATGGATGACATTCAGCAGGCACGGTTTAGTGAAGGATTGGAGGAGGAGCCAGAGGAAAGCGCAAAGTCGTTCTACGATATGTTGTCTTCGGCACAGAAGCCCCTGCACAAAAAGACAATGGTTTTGCAACTAGATGCAATTGGACGCATCATGGGGTTGAAGTCGTAGTATAGCATGAGTCAGGACAACTTTGATGCTATGTTGGCAGTTTTTGGATCCCTGCTTCCGAAGGGTCACATCCTGCCGACGAACTTGTACGAGTCACAGAAACTTCTTTGTGCACTTAAGATGCCGTATGAGCAGATCCATGCTTGTCCGAATGGGTGCGTCCTATTTAGGAAAGATCACGAGGGAGCAACGCACTGTCCAAAGTGCAAATCCTCTAGGTACCTAGAGGTCGACACTAGTGATGGCAAGAAGGAACAACTTCGTATCCCTGCGAAGGTCCTACGGTACCTTCCTTTCATATCGAGGATCCAACGGCTGTACACGACAGAGGAGTGCGTGAAACAGATGACATGGCACAAAAATGGCAAAAGGTACAATCCTGACAAGATGGTACACCCATCGGATGGCGATGCCTAGACCCATTTTGTTGGCATGCATCGTGGTAAAGCTGAGGAGGCTCGGAATGTACGTGTAGCATTGGCAACAGATGGGTTCAACCCGTATGGATTGCTGGCGGCCCAATACACTTGTTGGCCTATGCTCGTGATACCCCTGAATCTCCCCCCGGTGTCATCTTTCAACCCAAGAACGTATTCTTGTTGCTGATAATTCCTGGACACCCAGGCAACAATATGGGTGTGTTCATGGAGCCTGTGTTTGATGAATTGATCGATGCTTGGAAAAAGGGGGTACTGACTTACGACCGAGCTATAAAGAAGAACTTCACAATGCATGTGTGGTACCACTACTCCCTGCATGACTTCCTGGTGTATGGCATATTTTTCGCGTGGTGTGTTCACGGAAAATTCACATGCCCAGTATGCAAGGCAGTTGTGAGGTTCATTTGGTTGAAGAGGGGTGGCAAGTTTTCTTTGTTTGACCAACATCGTCAATTCCTCCCTCTTGACCATCTATTCAGAAGAGATACAAGAACTTCAAGAAAGATGTTGAAGTCACCGACCCTGCACCTCAGATGATGACCGGTGCCGAGATCTGTGCTGAGATAGAGGCTCTCAAAGTTGATAAAGAGAAAGGTGGTTTTATTGGATATGGTCAGGACCACATGTGAACTCATAAATCGGGCTTGACTAGGCTTCCCTATTTCAATGACCGTCTTCTTTTACACAACATTGATGTAATGCACATAGAAAAGAATATCGCCGAGGTGCTTTGGGGAACACTCATGGACACAGAAAAGTCAAAGGACAATGTAAAGGCAAGACTGGACCTGGCAACACTGTGCGATAGACCAAAGCAAGTGATGAAGCCTCCCGCGCCTGGCAAGAAATGGAAAAGGACTCCGGTCGATTTCGTTTTGAAAAAGGACCAAAGGAGGGAAGTACTGCAGTGGATTCAGTCGTTAATGTTCCCTGATGGGTATGCGATAAATCTGAGGAGGGGAGTGAACTTGTCCACTTGCCGAGTCTTAGGGATGAAGAGTCATGACTTCCACATATGAATTGAGCGGCTCCTTCCTGCGATGACCCGGGGTTTCGTCCCCGAGCATGTGTGGCGCGTGCTAGCAGAGTTGAGCTATTTCTTTCGCCAGCTTTGTGCCAAGGAGTTATCTCGGGCCATGATTGATGACTTAGAGAAAGTGGCACCTGTGTTGCTCTGCAAGATGGAGAAGATCTTCCCACCTGGCTTCTTCCTAGCGATGCAGCATCTGATTTTGCACCTGCCACACGAAGCATAAATGGGGGGCCCGTGTAGGCCCGTTGGTGCTATCCAATCGAGAGATGTCTAAAGGTTCTTCAAAAAAAAGTGTAGAAATAAAGTCAGAATTGAGGCTTCCATGGCAGAGGCATTCATCCTAGAGGAGGTGTCAAACTTCACAATATCATACTATAAGGATAGCCTTCCCAGCGTGCACAATCCAATCCCTCGTTACAATGCCGACGAAAGCTCATCGAACCTCATCCTTTTCAAAGGTCAACTTGGCAGGGCAAGCGCTTCGAGCACCAAGACCTTGCGGCATGATGAGTGGTGCACTATCATGTTGTATGTGTTGTTGAACCTTGACGAAGTGAACCCTTATGTGCAGTAAGTTCTCAATGAGCTAGTTACATACGCCATCACTATAGTCCATCTATCCAACCCCCTTGTCTTTTGCTTTTTCAAGGAATTTCTGAATACATACTGGACAGGGAACAGGGATCCTTCCCCTCAAGAACAAGATAGTCTTCTCAAAGATGGTGTGCCCGATTTTATTTCCTGGTTCGATACAAAGGTACCGTCTAATTTACCTCGTTACATCTTTGACATCCCACTTTGCTCCTATGAGCGAGTAATGTAATGATCTATCCGCCCTCACCTTGCAGGCTCGCACGAATGCGGAAATGGATGGAGAGTTGAAACAGGTTGCCAAAGGCTTCGCCCATAAGATCAAGTCATTCACCGTGTATGATGTGAATGGCTATCGCTTCCACACAAGAAGCTACAAGCTCAGTCGACCCAATCAAAAAACCACAAATACCAGAGTTCATACGTCCGGCACCGATGACCGCGACTACTATGGCATCGTCGAAGAAATATACGAGCTCAACTTTGAGCTTCACGAAGGTCATAAGCCAGTCATATTCAAATGCCACTGGTTCGATCCTAATGTGACGAGAAGAGCCCCTGAGATTGGACAAGTCAAAATTCGATAGGATTCCCTCTATCAAGGAGACGATGTCTATATTGTGGCTCAACAGGCCACACAAGTTTATTATCTCCCATGGGCGTGCCAAAAAGACCCCAATCTTAATGGTTGGTACCTTGTGCAGCTGGTATCGCCGCATGGCAAAGTGCCTGTCCCGAACGATGAGGATTATAACTTTGACCCAAACACATATACAGGAGATTTCTATCAACCTGAGGGGCTAGAAGGCAGGTTCGACATAGACATGTTTTCATTGATGGGCATGGAATTAGACAATGACATTGATGAGGACGATGGAGATGAGGTGCAAAATGCCAAGGACTTAGCACTGCTTGAGCGATTATAGTTAGGCGATGACAATGATGACAACGATGGAGATGAAGCGGACATGTTAGACAATATTGATAGTGATGATGACACTTATGATCCGGCCACTGTCGATCATGAAGATTATTTCTAATTCATGTAATACTATGTTATTATTATTTTCCAATTATGTTTCATTCATTTTGCATCTCTATATTTGTATATATTGTGCTAATTGGTTTACTCTTTGTAATTGTAGGCACTCGACAAAATGTCGGGCGGAAGGCGGACCTGGAATGTCCACTTGGTCTACCAGAGGACGGCTCAGGACGAGGAGCCCTCGGCGGAGGCGTCGGGGGGGGCGTGTTCGGCCCGCCGCCCCCGCGGCCATCTGAGGATGAGGGTGCAGTCGCCTGCCGTCATGCCACCCGAGGACGACCAGGCAACGACCATTGGGGATGAGGATGACCAGCAGCAGCTGGCCCCCTAGACAGGAGGGGGTGACACTTCCTCTAGGGAGGCGACGACAGCGACGGGAGGGGGTTCCGACGACAGCGACGGGAGGGGGTTCCACTTCCGCTTCCTCGACGGGAGTGTACTTGCGTAGGCCCTCGCAGCTCCTGGCGCGGCCGATCCCATTTCACAGGCGCCCGGTGATTCGTCCCCAGGGCAACAGGTAAGTAACCATTGATATTTTCTCTACTTGTTCATATGATATGCTAAAAATCGAACCGGAGACTAACAATTCTTCTTAATGACTCCTGCAGCAGCTAGAAGCTTGTGTCGGGGTGATCATCGGCATATGAATGGGATCTTGGGCCTCCTGATCCAGCAGCACTTCCCTGGCCTCGTCACCCACGCCTCGGTGATTTCGCCGCCCTGGACGTGGGACCACTTCTGCTCCGTCGTGGACACCGTGTACGACAACGTTGGGGCGCGAATCAAGCATGAGTTCTAGGTGAGTCTACATCACACTACATCGCTCAATACTAGGCATTCATTGGATGTTCTTGGAATAATGAAAGGACGCACGATGTTTGTATGCAGGACTTCTTCACGTTGGAGCAGGGGCATGACGACGCCCGGGTTGCGCAGGTGCAGGACAAGGCCTGCAGGGGCCGAGTCACGGACCTGTACTACGAGGCGCGGCTCTAGTGCCACATCAACTACGAGGGCGACATCCTTGGTCGGGTGATTAGGAAGCGCGATGCTAGGGCCATGACACTCACCAAGGAGCAGTACCTCTAGGAAAGTATGAAACATTAGTACTGACTCATTCCATGAAGAATAGGTAAGCTTTATTTCATGTTCTAACATGTCTAATACTTGATGGCATGCAGATGTGTCCTGATTGGTGCGCCAGGCACCACGACTGTTGGGCGACCATCATGGACAGGTGGCTCTCGGATGAGTGGAGGGAGAGGCACGCCGCCCGTCGGGAGTGCCACCTGCAGATGGGTGGAGCGCCGCACCACCAAGGCAATCGGAGCCTCAGCTCGTACGCCCAGGCCTGGGTACACTCTATGCACTTATTTATTTATTCTAATGCTCAATTCTCATTACTTGTAATCATCTTTGTGTTTTTCTCGTAGACCCAGTCGCATGGTGGCTAGGAGTGCAACGAGTTCATGGCGTATGCCCTGGCACACAAGGGCAAGGCGATAGCCCCGGACACCACCTACAACCCGGAGGACAGGCCCGAGGCGTACACCAACGCGAGCGTCCACACAAGCTCACCGAGTATGCCTCGGTGGCCCACGCGCACCATGGGGAGGAGTTCGACCCCGCCACCCAGCCCCTTGATACGGACCTCGTGATGAGGCTCAGAGGAGGGAAGCAGCATGACCGGTACTGGATAGCGGACAACATGGTCGACTCGGCCTCTGTTCCCAACCTCGCCCAGATCCGAGCACAGAGCACGAGCTCCTCCGTCCCCATTGAAAGTCCCTAGTTTGGTTTTGGCTAATTGATGGAACCTAGGACTAACCTTTGTATCTAAGTGGATGATTTAGATAAAGGTGGTCATTGAATATGAGACATGACATTGACTCATGTGACCAAGATGGTGAAGACCAAGATGAGGCTTGGCTCGATGGATTGGTTGTAAAGGTGAAGGGCAAGTCGAGGCTTCGAAGCGAAGGACCATGCGATGGTGAAGCTTGAGCAAGACTTGGCGCCGACGGACCGATGCAACGGTGAAGAGCAAGTGAAGTCAAGGTTGATAGATCGAGACGGTCATGTGATGATATGAAGTGGATCATATCATTTGGAGAAATAAAATGGGCTCAAGGCAAAGGTATAACCATAGGGCCATTTTGTTTTACACTCAAGACACCATAGAGGGTGTGAGTGGTTTAGGATCGATAGCCGAACTATTAAGAGGGGAAGTCTTATCGGTTATTCGATGCACGGGTGCCACTAGGTGAATTCATGAAGTGCATTGCATGTAGGGCCTAGTGAGCTAACTGAAAAACCTTTGAAAATGATTGAGAAAAAGCTAACACACAAGCACATGGAGATGTACACTTGATGGTGTTGGTACATTTGCAAAGGTGGCGTTGGTCGCGCTGTGGTTTGCGGGTAGAGAGGGTTTTGGGTTCCTCTCTCCCTCCCATCGAGCGTGCTCGGCGGGATTCAGGCGATTTCGGGGAAATGAAATGCCTATTTTCCACTACGCTGGAAGTCAGAAAAGAAACGGAGAAGAACGGAGGTCATACAGGTGACCGGACGCTGCACCGGACGCGATCACGGTGTGACCGGACGCGTCCGGTCAGCACAGCGTAGCAGTCAGGCGCGCGGGCTAGGGTTTGTAACCGGCGCGTCCGGTCACTCGCGGGACCGGCGCGTCCGGTCAGGCGCCCTGAGGGAACTGCAGTTCGCAAGGTCGATCGGACGCGGTGTGTGTCCGGTCACACACGATCGGACGCATCCGGTCGTTGAGGGAGCTTACTGGACTCCAACCGGACGCTGGCATTGTCGCGTCCGGTCATTCTCTAGAGCGCGTCCGGTCGTTGCTTCGCGGGCGCGCGGTACTGTGCGACCGGCGCATCCGGTCGGTTGAGCAGCGCGTCCGGTCATTGCGTTTGACCATTGGCGCGCAGTGACCGTTGGAGGATCTGATGGACACGTGGACAATGCCGGGTGATTGGACGCGGTTGAGCGCGTCCGGTCAGTTTCGACCAGCGCGTCCGGCCGTCCCGAAAAAAACGTTCAGTGGAGTAGCAGCGGCTCTATTTGGATGGGATGCTTATAAATACTCGTTGGTCGGCCCTTGGGGAGGCCTCTTGGCATTTTCTAACACTCTTGTGCATCCTTTAAGCTAGAGCTACTCCTCCCACTCATCTCTCTTGCTTAACATCATTCGTTGTGAAAAATGGCTCAAATTGTGTTCTATCATGTTGGGGGCAAGCCACCGTTCTTTGATGGTGTTAGTTCTTTTGCTCATTGGAAGAGAAAAATGACAATGTACCTTGGTTCTATTTATGAGAGAGTATTGCAAGTCACCGAGAATGATTTTGCTATCATTGATCCCGATCATCTCACCGATGAAGATAGAGCAAATAGAACATGTAATAGAATGACTCTCAATACACTTTACAATGGTATTGACACAAAAGTATTTGAGGGCATCAAGGATTTAGATTTGGCTAGTGAAGTATGGACAAGGTTGAGTGAGACATATGAAGGCACTAAGGTTGTGAAGAGTGCCAAGCTATATGGGCTCAAGAGTGAGTTTGAGAACTTCAAGAAAAAGGATGATGAAACAATCATTGAAATGTTTCATAGATTACAAGTGATAGCCAATGATCTCAAGAGCTTAGGGCACAAGACTCAAGATCAAGATTTTTGTCACAAGTTCTTATTGAGCTTACCTAGAAGATTCAAGATATTGATCATGATGTTGCAAAGAGATGGGCTTGAAGCAATGAAGCCTAATGATTTGCTTGGTGAAGTATTGACCTATGACAAATATGATCAAGATGTTGATGACAAGGAGAAGGTGGAAGATGAGAAGAAAAAGAAGACCGTAGCATTTAATGCCACCTCCTCCAAGGGCAAAGCCATCATCATTGAAGAAGAAGACAACAATGAAGATGGGAAATTTAAAATTGATGATGAGGCACTTGCTCTTGAAGTCAAGAAGATGGGTCACATGTTCATCAAGAGAAGAGGCTTTAAGAAGAGAAATGACAACTTCAAAAGAAATGAGCAACAAAGAAAGTGCTTCAATTGTGATAGCACCGAGCACCTTCAAGCGGAATGTCCTTATGATAAGAAGAAGAACAAAAAGGACAAGTTTGAGAAGAAGAAGAAGAAGAGAGAGGCCAAGATGACATTCAAGAAAGGCAAAAATGGTGCCAATGTGATCACTTGGGAAAGTGATGATAATGAAGAAGAAGAAGAATCATCCAACAAGGCTTTTGCTTCCATTGCTATCAACAAGAAGCCATCACTATTTGATTCATCCTCTTCATGCTACATGGCTAAAGAAGCTAAGGTATTATATGATGAGAGTGATGATGAAAGTGAAATGGAATATGCTCATGATAGTGATAATGATAATGATAATGAAAATGATGATGATGAACCAACTAAAGAACAACTATATGACTTGATGCAACAAACTAGAGACATAGCTATTGCCAAGGACAAAGAGTGTAAGAAGCTTTCAATGAAAGTAGCAATACTTGAGAAAGTCCTTAGTGAGCTTAAGACCACTCATGAGAGTCTAGTGGAAGACCATGAGGATCTTGATAAGGCTCATTCCAAGCTTAAAAAAGCTCACTCATTGCTACTTGAGCAACAAGCAAAGAAGGAGGTTGTTGTATCATGTGATATAGGTGTTACATGTGATATAATTGATGAATCCTTTAATGAACCTATCATCATGTCAAATGCTAACCCTTCTTATAGCTCTTCATCCACCACCACTAACTCTACCTCCACTACTAGTGATGGTTTCACTTGTGATGCCTCACTAATGGTTGAGAATGAGACTCTCAAGAGAGAGGTGGATGAGCTCACTCACGCCCTAGGCAAGGCCTATGGTGGTGAGACCCGCTTGCTTAAGTGCTTGGGTAGCCAAAGGTTCTCTCTTAACAAAGAGGGATTGGGCTACACCCCCAAGGAAGGTAATTCGGCCTTTGCAACTCCAAAGCCTAGCTTTGTGAAGGGCAATGGTCGGTTTTGCAATAGATGCAAGCAAGTTGGGCACCTAGAGCATAATTACAATAAAAAGAACCAAAGCAAGAACCTTGTTAATGCTATACCTTTTGATTCTTGTTATGTGCTTACCAAGGGTGTGAAGGGTGTGCAAGCTAAGTTTGTTGGTACACCAATTATGGGCCCAAAGAAGAAGGCTATTTGGGTATTAAAGAACTTAGTTACTAACCTACAAGGACCCAAGCAAAAATGGGTACCTAAACTTTATTGATTTGCTTGTAGGTCAATTACAAAGCCAGAGGAAGGCATTGGATTATTGATAGTGGGTGCACTCAACACATGACCGGTACATTAAGAATGTTTGACTCAATCAATGACAATGATAGTGGTGTTGATTCTATCACATTTGGCAATAACAAGAAAGGCAAGGTTATTGGCTTGGGCAAGATTGCAATATCAAATGACATGAGTATCTCCAATGTGTTGCTAGTTGAAAGCTTGGATTTCAATCTTCTATCCGTGGCACAAATATGTGATCTAGGCTACAAATTCATCTTTGGGGTTGATGATGTGGAAGTTATTAGTGTGGATGGTTCAAATGTGGCATTCAAGGCTTTAGATATGAGAATCTCTACCTAGTTGACTTCAATGCTAGAGAAACTTCTTTGACAACTTGCTTAGTCTCCAAATCAAGCATGGGTTGGCTTTGGCATAGAAGGCTTGGTCATGTTGGCACGAAACAATTGAAGAAGCTTACAACTCACAATCTTGTCAATGGTTTGAAAGATATTGAATTTGAGAAGAATAAGCTTTGTAGTGCATGTCAAGCCGGGAAGCAAGTTGGAAGCTCACATCCAAAGAAGATTACAATAAGCACATGCAAAGCATTTGAGTTGATGCACATGGATCTATTTGGACCAACAACATATACAAGCATAGGCGGCAACAAGTATGGCTTTGTCATAGTGGATGACTTCACAAGATTCACATGGGTATTCTTTCTTAGTGATAAAAGTGAAGTGTTTGACACCTTCAAGACATTTCTCACTAGAGTTTACAATGAGTTTGAGATTAGAATCAAGAAAGTGAGAAGTGACAATGGAAGTGAGTTCAAAAATACAAGAATTAAAGAACTTTGTAATCATTATGGTATTGGACATCAATTCTCGGCCAAGTACACTCTACAATCAAATGGCCTAGTTGAGAGGAAGAATAGAACATTGCTTGATATGGCTAGATCAATGCTTCATGAGTACAATGTGAGTCAATCATTTTGGGATGAAGCAATCAATACTGCTTGCTAATACATCAATAGACTATATTGTCATACATTGCTAGAGAAGACCCCATATGAGTTACTTCATGGAAGAAAGCCCAATATTTCTTACTTTAGGGTGTTTGGTTGCAAATGCTATATCTTGAAGAAGGGCACTAGATTGGGGAAGTTTGACAAGAGATGTGATGAGGGGTTCCTACTTGGTTATTCAACTACAAGCAAAGCTTATAGAGTTTGGAACAACTCAAGTGGCATTCTAGAAGAAGTCCATGATATGCAATTTGATGAAACCAATAGGTCACAAGATCAAGAAGGGAATTTAGATGATGTTGGTGGAACTCAATTGGTGGAAGCAATGAAGAACATGGACATTGGGGACATTAGAGCAAAGCAAGTAATTGATATTCAAGATGATGATAAAGATCAAGTGCTCAATTCACCATTCAAGCTAGTTAGTGACTCTCAAGTGCAAGATCATGGTGCTAGTTCATCTCATCAAGATACATCAAGTGATCAACCAAGCTCAAGCAATCAAGTGCAAGTACTCCAACCACAACATGTTGCAAGAGATCACCCCATTGATAGTGTTATTGGTGATATTAGAAGTGGTGTGCAAACAAGATCAAGATTGGCTATGTTTTGTGAGCATGCATCATTTGTGTCAACCATAGAACCAAAGAAGATAGAAGAAGCTTTGAGGGATGCCGATTGGATCATGGCTATGCAAGAAGAGCTTAACAATTTCACAAGAAAATGATGTTTGGGAGTTGGTAGAAAGGCCAAATGACTACAATGTGATTGGAACCAAGTGAGTGTTCAAAAACAAGCAAGATCAAGATGGCATTGTAGTGAGAAATAAAGCAAGACTAGTTGCTCAAGGTTACACTCAAGTTGAAGGACTTGACTATGATGAGACATATGCTCCCGTGGCAAGATTTGAGGCAATAAGGATTCTATTGGCTTATGCTTGTGCACACAACATCAAACTATATCAAATGTATGTCAAAAGTGCATTTCTCAATGGGATCATCAATGAGTTAGTCTTCGTTGAGCAACCGCCCGGATTTGAAGATGACAAGAAACCCAACCATGTATACAAGTTAAAGAAGGCTTTATATGGCTTAAAGTAAGCACCTAGAGCATGGTATGAGAGGCTAAGGGATGTCCTTCTCTCTAAGGGATTCAAGATGGGCAAGGTTGATACAACTCTATTCACCAAGAAGATTAAAAATGATCTATTTATAGTACAAATATATGTTGATGACATCATCTTCGGATCAACCGATCAAGCTTATTGTGAAGAATTTGGTGCTATGATGGCCAAAGAGTTTGAAATGTCTATGATTGGTGAACTTAGCTACTTCCTTGGTCTCTAAGTAAAGCAATTGAAGAATGAGACATTTGTGAATCAAGAGAAATACATAAGGGACATATTGAAGAAGTTTGGAATGCAAGATGCAAAGCCAATTTCAACTCCAATGGGTATAAATGGCAATTTGGATAGTGATCTTGATGGCAAAATGGTGAATCAAAAGGAATATCGGTCTTTGATTGGAAGTCTACTCTATGTCACCGCATCAAGGCCAGATGTCATGTTTAGTGTTTGCATGTGTGCTAGATATCAAGCCTCACCTAGAGAGAGTCATCTCACGGCCGTAAAGAGAATATTGAGGTACTTGAAGCAAACAAGAGATGTTGGACTATGGTATCCTAAGGGGTCAAAGTTTGAATTGATTGGATATTCGGACTCCGACTATGGGGGTTGCAAGATCAATAGAAAGAGCACAAGTGGCACATGTCAATTACTTGGAAGATCACCTGTGTCATGGTCCTCAAAGAAACAAAATAGTGTGGCAATCTCTACCGCTGAAGCCGAATATGTGAGTGCGGGGAGTTGTTGTGCACAATTGCTATGGATGAAATCAACTTTGAAGGATTATGGCCTCAACTTCAAGAATGTGCCATTGCTATATGATAATGAGAGTGCAATCAAGATGATACAAAACCCGGTTCAACATGGAAGAACAAAACATATTGACATAAGACATCATTTCATTAGAGATCATCAACAAAAGGAAGATATTGCCGTTGAAAGTGTTGGCACCGATGATCAACTTGCCGATATTCTCACTAAGCCACTTGATGAAAAGAGGTTTTGCAAGCTAAGGAATGAATTGAACATTCTTGATTTCTCAAACATGAGTTGAATGCACCCCACCTACTTATTGACATGCCTCTCCTTCGACATTGCAAGGTAAAGTTGATTGGCATGTCATTCATCCTATGCTAAGGACTTGCTAGAGCATGTAGACATAATAAGTGGTATGCATGAGCATTCATGATAAATCAAATGAATTTAATAGATATATGTTACCACTATTGCTTCTATGTTTGTTTTGATCTAGTGGTGGCATATGACATGTTTATGAGCTTGCACACCTAGTGTTGAATCTAGAAGATTTGCTATAAGTGTTTAATTCAACATAGGCAAGATAACCCTTATTATGAGGTGTGAAGAAGCTTGTCTTTGGTTCAAATCGAATTAAATATCTTTGGCAAGTGTTCTAGGTTGAACCAAATTTGATAAATTTTAACCTACTCCATCAAAAAAATTTTCTCTCCACAATTTGATCCCATTTTTGGGTAAGTTGTTGACAAAGGGGGAGAGAAAAAGATGATTCAACATGATAAAGGGGTAAATAAAATTTTTGATGCACACAAATAGGGGGAGCAAGCTCATAAACAAAGTTGTTTCATTTGCTTGTGCATTTTCATATGACTTGCTCATTGCACATGTATTTAAATTCATTATACATGCTTGTGTGGTGCAATGCTAGTATAGATCTTGGATGATGAAATGATCTACTAGCATGCATAGGAATAGTTTACACGTGGTATCTAGACATGCCTAAAGTTTTTACAAGTGGTCTAAGAGCCTTTACATATAATGTTGATCTCACGGGGTTCTTGAGTTTTGATGGATGTCTAGTTACTTCATGATGCTAAGGATGGTGTAAAAGGCGACTTCGATTGGTATCACACTTCAAAGGTCCATTTCTTACACCTTAGCATCATTTTGGTAGAATTACTCTCCCAACACTTCTATCCATACATATGTGCAAAGCTTTCAATCCAAACTCTATGCACATGTGTAGGGGGAGCTAATACTACCAAAACCGAGCTTGTGATAATTGTCCAAACTTTACTTATGAGCAAAATGATTGGACAAGTATGACAAGTTCAAAACTTTTATTATCAAAATCATCTTTGTGAGGGTTGTCATCAATTACCAAAAAGGGGGAGATTGAAAGTCCCTAGTTTGGTTTTGGCTAATTGATGAAACCTAGGACTAACCTTTGTATCTAAGTGGATGATTTAGATAAAGGTGGTCATTGAATATGAGACATGACATTGACTCATGTGACCAAGATGGTGAAGACCAAGATGAGGCTTGGCTCGATGGATCGGTTGTAAAGGTGAAGGGCAAGTCGAGGCTTCGAAGCGAAGGACCATGCGATGGTGAAGCTTGAGCAAGACTTGGCGCCGACGGACCGATGCAACGGTGAAGAGCAAGTGAAGTCAAGGTTGATGGATCGAGACGATCATGTGATGATATGAAGTGGATCATATCATTTGGAGAAACAAAATGGGCTCAAGGCAAAGGTATAACCATAGGGCCATTTTGTTTTACACTCAAGACATCATAGAGGGTGTGAGTGGTTTATGATCGATAGCCGAACTATTAAGAGGGGAAGTCTTATCGGTTATTCGATGCACGGGTGCCACTAGGTGAATTCATGAAGTGCATTGCATGTAGGGCCTAGTGAGCTAACTGGAAAACCTTTGAAAATGATTGAGAAAAATCTAACACACAAGCACATGGAGATGTACACTTGATGGTGTTGGTACATTTGCAAAGGTGGCATTGGTCGCGCTGTGGTTTGCGGGTAGAGAGGGTTTTGGGTTCCTCTCTCCCTCCCGCCGAGCGTGCTCGGCGGGATTCAGGAGATTTCGGGGAAATGAAATGCCTATTTTCCACTACGCCTGAAGTCGGAAAAGAAACGGAGGCGAACGGAGGTCATACAGGTGACCGGACATTGTACCAGACGCGATCACGGTGTGACCGGACGCGTCCGGTCAGCACAACGCAGTAGTCAGGCGCGTGGGCTAGGGTTTGCAACCGGCGCGTCCGGTCACTCGAGGGACCGGCGCGTCCGGTCAGGCGCCCTGAGGGAACTGCAGTTCGCAAGGTCGATCGGACGCGGTGTGTGTCCGGTCACACACGATCGGACGCGTCCGGTCATCGAGGGAGATTACTGGACTCCGACCGGACGCTGGCACTGTCGCGTCCGGTCATTCTCTGGAGCGCGTCCGATCGTTGCTTCGCGGGCGCGCGGTACTATGCGACCGGCGCGTCCGATCGGTTGAGCAGCGCGTCCGGTCATTGCGTTTGACCGTTGGCGCGCAGTGACCGTTGGAGGATCTGACGGTCACGTTTGAATCTGATGGACACGTGGATAATGCCGGGTGATTGGACGCGGTTGAGCGCGTCCGGTCAGTTTCGACCGGCGCGTCCGGCTGTCCCAAAAAAAACGTTCAGTGGAGTAGCAGCGGCTCTATTTGGATGGGATGCTTATAAATACTCGTTGGTCGGCCCTTGGGGAGGCCTCTTGGCATTTTCTAACACTCTTGTGCATCCTTTAAGCTAGAGCTACTCCTCCCACTCATCTCTCTTGCTTGATTGCAAATCAAAAGTGAGATTGAGTGATCCCAAAGTGCATTGCATAGCTTGAGGGCATCTAGTGGCACTTGTGGGTGGTTTAGCCGGTGGATTTCTTGTTACTCTTGGAGAGTACCGCTCCTAGTCGGCTTGGAGATTGTTGGAGGCGTTGGTAAGAGAAGGTGATTGTTCTTGGCCACCTCCGGTTGATTGTAAGAGGTTCTTGTGCTTTTCTCGGCGGGACGCCAAAAGCAACTCTAGTGGAATCCGCGTGTCATTGAGTTACCTCACTTGAGAGTGGTGTCTTGCGGTGCCTTGCGGGGCGTGCCTTGAGGGGCAAGTGACTTGAGGGTCACACCGGGAAACCATCTAAGTGTTGGTCGACACAACCGGTGACGTAGCTTATCGGTGCACAAGTGAACACCGGGTGAACAAAAATATTGTGTCTCTTGTCTCCCGGTGATTGGTCTTCATATTATGTTGTTGTCAATATTGATTGATTATATATCATCTTGGTGATTGGCAACATCTTCACTCCACCGTCGGTATAAGAATCACAATCCTCTCTCTTGCACTTATCATTACTAGATTATCTTGTGTAGCTCTAGTAGTAGCTTTGCTAGTAGTGTTGTTAGCTTGTTGTCTAGTGTAAAATTAGTGACATAGCTCTTGTGTGAACTAGAGATCATAATCTACTAGACTTGTGGATAGGAGGCTTGTATCACAACCTTTGGCTAAGCAAAACTCGCTTTACGCCATTTGTTATTCTAACAAGTTTGCTTAGTGATATTTATAGAATTTTTATAGGCTATTCACCCCCTCTAGCCATCTAGGACCTTACACCCATTCGACCTTGGAGCTGAGTACACTACAGCAGATGATGACACTCCAGGTTAGTGTTGTTTCATTCGTCGTTCATTGTTTTAACACATGTACCTTGCCTTTGCATTGTTTAAACGTTGCGGGTTGAATATTGCAGGCCACCGTGGAGAGGTTAGAGGCCCAGCAGGTGGCCCAGTAGGAGGCACATTGGCAGGAGTTGCTGGCTTTACAGGCCGAGAGGGAGGCCGAGAGGGCCCAGAGGGTGGCCGAGGCGCAGAGGATGCAGGACATGGTCGCATTCATGGCGAGCATTCAGATCCCGGGTGTGGTGGTGCCTCAGTCGCTGCTCGCTCCACTTGTGCCTCCTACTCCTACTCTAGGCACTCCGGTGAGTATATATATATGGTTGCTGAAGTCATTTAGCTTGTGCAGCCCTCGTGCAGATACTAATGAATTTCATTCTCCTTTGTGCAGCCACAGTCGGCGGGTTCGAACCCGACTCCTCCTGGTGGCCCTTCTCCACAGGTCCGGTTGCCGGGTGACGCTACCTCACACCCCGGGTGGACAGGTCCACAGCACGGAGGTGCCCCTTCAGGCTCCCGGTGGGATCAGTGCCCCAAAAGGACTCTTTTTTTTAGAAGTCCGCAAGCCCACGAAGGGCGTGTCCGGAGCATTGGATGCCCTGAGGAGAGCATTACCGATAATAAATATATACCCCGTACTGTATTAGCAGCCATATACCATCTAATCTAGCATGAAAACTCCAGCAACCTGGAAGCTACTTCCTGTAGTGTGATAACAGTTTTTAGTTCGGTTGTGTAAAATACACACCGGCAGAAAAACAAACACTCGATAACTCGACGGATTTTACCCTAGTATTTAAGAATGCAGTCTACGATCTAAAATTATTTTTTAAATTTAATAAAATACAAATAAGAGTTAATACATATGCAATAACCACAAGTTTCATTAACTTTAAGTAGACTTGATTTTTTAACCACTTTTTGGAGTAACAAATAAATCACTTCATTGTGACATCACGCAAAGTTGGTTGCCTTCTTATTAACCACAAAAATTATGGTTATACTCCTTTTGGAATGTGGGATTTTTTTCTCTCTCTCTTTGTATCTTTTTTTTTGTTAAGAGTCCTTTTGGAACGTATGAATTTCATAGAAATTGTGTAGATTTTCACAGAAAAAAAGAAAACATAAAAAAATCATGCATACCAAAGAAGACCTAGAATGAATCGATTCCCATGAATGGCTATGTTTCAAAGGGACCCTAGAACCGCTACACATGTGGACTGGACGGACCTTTTTTGGAGCTGTATATGAAGAAATGTGGTTGCACCTGATCTGAAATGGGCACTCCAACTCCCTCCAAGGCTCCAACTCCAAAAAGGAGCATGTTTGGTTTTTGATGAGTAAGAGTAAGAGAACAGCTTTCGATCCTCTTTTTTCTGTGGCTGCTGATAAGTGGTAACCTCCCTTATTTATTAGTTGTTCCTCCTCACTTAAGAATTAGGATTAGGATTCCTATGTGTGGTTTGGTATTAAGCTAATTATTTAAAATAGTTGAGATATTTCCTTGCCTTGGTGTGTGGCTCCGGGTCATGAATGAGTTTGATAGAATGGGAGAACCGTATCCAGCCGGCCCTGTTGCACTTAACCGTACGTCTGTTGAGCTAGGTTAAGCATCTGAAGCAAGATTAGCATTAGGCAAAGCTCCATATTTTTCTTTCTTTTCCTAGAAAGAAAACTCTAGAATTTTTTTGTAGGAAGACGGAGAGAGCAACATAGTGCTACAGATGTACTCTAAGATCCCTTTTGATACACCATGTTCGCTTGTGCTAATGCTAATGCTTATGCTGATTTGTTGTGAGATAAGAACAATGTTCGTTGGCTGAAAAGTAGTTCAAGCGAATTTTGATGGCTTTAGCTTCTAGGCTCAAAACTAATTTGACTTCACTATTTTTAATTTGTTTTTTGTTTTAAAAGTCATTGGTAGAGCTTATAAGCCAACGAAGAAGCCCTCGTAAAAGTATTGCCAAAGAGAAGTTAAATCACCACTCGGATGCAGTGGATTTTAAGAATATGATAGAAAAGTCTCAGAATCTCGTAATCCAATCCAAACAAGCAAATTCTAAAGGTATTCTAACACATAAAATTTCAAAAATTATAAAATACAACAGAACATAGATAATATAGAATACTTGGATTCTAAAAATCATTATTGCACTCACAGAGGGCGAGTCGGCGAGACTCATCCGTTGCGGGCTACTACTAGTATCAGGAGATTGTCCGGAAGAAACAGACAATTCCACGTGTCAGAGTGGGCCCCTCCATGACGTGACGCCGTGACGGAAACTGCATCCACTCCCGTTGCGCTCCGTTTCTCCCCAAATCCGTTGGCTCGGCACTAGCGGCGCAGCCCCCCATTTCATACGTAAATGTCGACACGAATCTTTTGAGCCTAGTTAGTCCATGATTGGATAAATTTTACCAAATAACAACGAAAAGTGCTACCAGAATTTTACACCAACTTTTACACCATCTAAACACTACCAAAATTTCGCTATATTTTGTCCAAAATTCAAATCAAACATATTTATGCACTACTATGTATGAATAGATACCATAGTAGATATACAGGTGCAAATACGCCTCTGCTCCCGCGGCCCAAACCAATTTTGCAACAACCAAAAAAGAATTAAAATTAAATTAAAAAAACAAATCGCGGCCTTTTGTTCTTCGTCTTCCTTCCACCTTGCTCTCCTCAATCTCTCTCTCCTTTCCTCCGTGAGTTGCGTCTCCACCTCTCCTCCCCCTTCCCTTCCTTCCGCCCTCGTCTTCCCCACCCAATCCAACCGCTTCCCCCCCCCGGTCCCCGAGGCTGCCTGTGGCCGCCGCTCCGCCTCTGGCTCGCAATCCAACCTCCAATCGCTCGCGAATGCCGCCTCCTCGCCGTGGCCCCAACCCCGCCCTAATCCCCACCCCGTCGCCTCCGCATTAGCCATTTCCCCACCAATCCCTGCTCCTCGCGTTACGGTTAGGGCGCCACATCTATCTATCTATCTATCTATCTATCTATCTATCTATCTATCTATCTATCTATCTATCTATCTATCTATCTATTGCGACTGCGACACACAGGACGACATGGACGAGTACCACCACCACCACCGCAGGGGCGCCGCCGCCGACTTCCGCCGCGACCTCGAGGACCTCGTCTGCGACCACCTCGGCGGCTGCTTCTCCCCGCCCCCGTCCTCCTCCCCCTCCTGCTCCGCCGCGGCGGGGGGAGGCGCCGCGGACCATGAGCCCGACGGCGAGGCCGAGTCCTCGGCGGCGCGCAGGCGGAGGCGGGAGTCGCGCCTCCTCAGCCGCTGGGTCGCGCGCCAGGCCGAGGAGGTGCTCTCCTCCATGGAGCGCGAGGTCGAGCGCCGCAACCGCGAGGCCGAGCTCCTCGCGCTCGCGCGCCTCCACCCGGTCTCCACCCTCGACCCATCCCCCTTCCTCCTCTCCTCGCCCGCCGCGCCGCCGCCGCCGCGCCCGCAGGCGCCCTCCCCCACCGCGCCCTCCTCGCTCCTGCAGATGTGGCGCGAGCTCGAGCACCGCCGCGCCGACGCCCACCCCTTCGACCGCGAGCCCTCCCCGGACAACGCCGACCGTGACCGCGAGCGCGTGCGCCAGATCGCGCGACGCCTCACGGACACCGCCGACGGTCCAACCGCCGCCGCCGCCGCCACCGGGGAGTGGCTCGGCGAGACGGAGAGGCAGAGGGTCAGGCTCGTGAGGGAGTGGGTGCAGATGGCCAGCCAGCCGCGCGACTCCCGTGGGGGCGCGCGCAGGGACGAGCCTACCGCCGGCGCCGACAGGGACAGGCGAGGGGAGCCTCCTCGGCTACGAGGCCGGCAGGCGCGATTGGATGTCATCAGCCGGATGGCCAGGGAGCGTCAGCGCGAGCTGCAGGGAATATCAGGGTACCATGTCGTGTCGGAGTTTCCTCGCCGCAGCCGCAACCGCATCCAGGTGGGAACCTCGTGGCTTTGCATTCCACGAACCACTTACTTGTGATGCCATGCGTGCCGGTTTGTGAAATCTGTGGCTTTCATCACAGGGACTGCTTAGGGGGAGGTTCTTGAGGAATGGGGCGCTTCCGGTTGAAGAGGAGCGACCACCATCTGTGGCAGCGAGGGAGCTCGGGCAGCTGAGGCAGAGCCATCGTATGCCTGCCTTGAGGTTAGCATCCCTTTCGATTATACAATACAACTCTCTATGGTAATAGGACCTATATATTTTGATGATTCTATAAACTACTATGTCATTACAAGTATGTGCCTCCGTGCACTTTCAGTGCTAATGGAACTCTTGGCTGGATAGTTCAATCACATCATTTCCACCCCTTCTGTACCATAGAATGTTGGAGAGAAATCACTGCATTATTTATGTTACTTTGATAATTCTGATGTATGAGGTTTGGAAGTGAGAATGGTTGCTATTTCCCACTCCCTTCCATTATTATAGTATAGCCTAGGACCCAGTTGTACAGCTTCATTTGTGTTTGTGGTCCCTTGACATCCTGGGGGTGTCTCTAGACAACACATTCCTTAGTCCACTAGCACATTGCTCGTTTGCCTTGTTTTCCTTCAGCGGCAAAAGTGTTTTACCAGGGTAAAAACACAGCATCTTGTTTGATTTTCTGAGCCTCATTAACTCATGCTTTATCCCATGTCTCTCAAGGATCTTTAGTATCGTAACTGCTGTACTGTTGCTGCTCTAGAAGCAATTCTTTGATGGTAATACACCATATTTGTGCTAAAAGTCTAGAACTAAGGATCAGGAATTGTTTGTTTCATTGTTTGTTGGTAAAAAGATAAGTCTGAAATTAGGGGAATACACTTGCAAGCCAACTGAGAGTATTGTTTTACGGTAATCTGTCCGTGGCATTGCCAAATACTACAGTGTGTCCGTGGCATTGCCAAATACCACAGTGTGGGCGTGGTAAAATAGATTGGAGATGCCTTTTTTTTGTTGGACAGGCATTGCCTATACATTGAAACCATTACAAATACCTACGGTGTTTAACTGTGTCCAAGTTTATCAAGTTATTCCATCATGCAATCTGTGCATAGTTTCTTAGTGGCGCCAATGCCACTAAAATTACTTCTAAAATGAACCAGAAACCTTTTACTACGGTTGTTGTGTTATTAGTTCTCTAAAGCAAAACCGTATGCTAGGTTTCAGGTGCCACTGTTGCTAATTATACCGGTCCTTCTGATGGCAGGCCATTCTTGTTCTATACGTTATAGATTATTCACCAACCAAATAGGCTAGCATACTCCGGAACCTTTTGTCCCTGAGTCCAGCCTTCGCATGTCTTAGTTTGATGGTGATACCAACTATCTTGTACTTACTACACCCACTCGTCAAGCACTCAAATGCTGTTTTAGTTACCCTAGTTTGCTGCTGAAGAGAATCCTCTTCCTCTTATTCAGAGTACCGATAGCATTAAATGATGATATGGGTCTCTCTTTTAAAAGTGGAGCTATTGATCATTTTCATGCAATATGTTTTTGATGTATAAGTGATTGACTCACGAAAATAAGGGACAACATATCTTTTATTGCTACCAGTCCCAGTTCTGATGCATCGGTTCCATGTATTTTATTCTGTTCTTCCGGTTCCTTCATTGCCAATGTTATTCCTTATACCTTGCTGCATCTAAAGTTCTACAACAAGTGTCATTGCTTTAATTTTTATGGCATCCAAGAAATAGTATATTTATACTAGGATAGCATCTCTTCATTACTTGACATGTCCTTGTTGCTGATCCTTGATACAAAGATATATAGAATTGGTCAAAGTTAGAAATGATTGACTGCTGCACCCCACTGGTGAACTTTTTCTGTGACTGGAGGGATTTTATATAATTTTTTTTAAAAAGCAATACATAAATATTATTTGTTCCAGAGCGGTTAAAAGAAGAGAAAGGGTATCAGGGACAGAGATTACTATCGGTGTTTATGTTCTTGTGACTTCTACTATCTATTTCGCAAGACTAGAGGACTAATATAAATATATGATATGGGTCTTGTTGTACTGCTGGCAGGCTTGATAAGTGTACATGCTAGGGGAGAGATTATGGACTGACATGCAAATGCCAAACTGAGAGTTCAAAGTCTCTGTAGTATATAGTTTATTTTTAAGTTAAATATAAAAATGATTTTAGTAACTTTAAAATGTAAATGTCAAGAGGTTTTTGCTATAATTAATATTGGCCAACATGGTAGTTTCTACACAATATCGATGTGCATCTTGAGCGCTCAAAAAACTGAATCCAAATAACATGAAAGAGAGGCAGTACTTGCCCCAACTGTGTTTCAGAGTTTATTTTACGTGTGGTATCAAGGTTCACATGAGCTGATACCAAAAAAACCTCAATGGGTGTTTGCCTGTTAAGATGCTCACAACAGTGCAATTTACATCTCTCGATGCTTGTGGTCTATGCCAAGTCCTTATCAATTAGAGCTCTTGTTATGTGATACTGTATGTAAGTTTATTTCCCTGACACTGTTCCAATTAATAAAAGGTAATTTATTGTACCTTGTTCAGATCAGAGAGTGTTGCAAGTAGTCAAGATGTTAGCCATGCTTCTGTAGCTGAGAGTGTTAGATTACTAGGTAATGATGAATCTCAGCAAGGGGCTGATGTGGCTTTTACTGATAGTGAGGATACCGCCCAAACGTTGCTGGAGAATGTGGATTTACAAGAAATGGGTGCAGATCGTGCCGAGGCACACTCACCAAGTATACCTTTGGATGGCATGGCTGTGATGCAAGAGTCTCTAACTCAAGGTGATAACATGCGGCAAGATGAGACAGAAGATGACACGGGATTCTGGCAGTCATCTTTGGATGGCAGGCTTGATAGGTGGCCCAGTGAGATTGATGAAGGTGCTGACAGAACTTGGGAAGATAATGCAGAAGACTTACACAGTGAAACTGTGGAGGATGATGACAGGGAGCATGGTCATCTACAAGAAGAGCATGATGGATGGCATGATGACGAGTCTCATGGTACCATGGAGAACTGGCAAGATGATTACCAAGATTCCGCACTCGATACAGGCCCCATTCCTAGGACCGAAAATAGGTTTATCCCACCTGACAATGACAATGTGTACAGCATGGAACTTAGAGAATTACTTAGCAGGTATTTTCTACCTTCAGCGGGTATTCCTCTAAATGTCTTTATTTTCCATCTATTTTATTCTCAAGGTATTTCATGTTTTGAATTGCCAGGCGAAGTGTGTCCAATCTTCTTAGTAATGGTTTTGGTGAAAGTTTGGAGCGATTAATAAGGTCATATGTTCAACGGCGTGGTCATGGTCCCCTCAACTGGAATCTTGATGCAGCCATGCCCGCTTCAAATGCACCAAATGCAAATCAGGAACAAGAAAGGAACCCTGAAACTCGGCAATTCCAGGCTCCTGTCAATAGACCTGCCCTTGTTATCCCTCCTCCACCTTTGCCACCGCGACAACCATTATGGCACAGAGAATTGCGTCATAACAACTGGAGCAGCAGACACAGGGTACATGCAGATCCTGTGTGTTATCTTCTCATTCAATGATGGAGCTTTTGTATAGAAAGGGGAAAAAAACTTTTCTACTAGTGTGCTGAGTCAAAAAATAAAAAATGGGATCATATTTGCGGTCATGGCATGGATTTAAATTTGCTTGAATATCTTGTCTTATTTATGTTAAAAAAAATTACATCTGAGGATTCATTTGGTTTTGTATTCTTGCAGGAATGGGATGCTATTAATGATTTAAGAGCTGATATGGGTAGACTTCAGCAAGGGATGAGCAGCATGCAGAGGATGCTGGAAGCATGCATGGACATGCAGCTGGAGTTGCAGCGTTCTGTGAGACAAGAAGTGTCAGCTGCCTTGAATCGATTTGCAGGACCTGAAGGTTGGCCATTTCTTTTTCTTATAACATCATGATTGCAGTACTGTTTCTATATCTAATATGAACAATGGTTTGCACCAAACCTGAAACTTCTTTTCATTATTTGCTTAGCAAGTTTTTATTTATTTCCTAGTGACTGTTACCGTCAATTGAGGTCTGCTTGTTTTCTGTACCCCTTTTTTTTTTTCCGGGTTTCCATTCATTGTGCAAGTATGCTTGGTCTTATTGAACTGGTTGGTTGCTTGTGTTTGGCAGGATTCTCGATGGATCTGTCTGAAGATGGATCAAAATGGAATCAAGTGAGGAAAGGAACCTGTTGTGTATGCTGTGATACGCAAATCGATTCTCTACTGTACAGGTGGGTACTCCGCATTGCATTTCAGGTTCCTTGTGCACAAGATGGTGTATGTGTGATGTGTGATTTGTAATGCTTTAAACCTTTCGATTGACGATGGCAGGTGTGGGCACATGTGTACTTGCTCGAAATGTGCAAATGAGCTGGTGCGCAGCGGTGGCAAGTGCCCGCTCTGCCGGGCTCCCATCGTGGAGGTGGTCCGCGCATACTCGGTAATGTAAAGTGGTGGAAGATACAGTCAGTAGGAAAGGGAATAAGTTAACGGCAAGTGAAGAAAAGCTTGTTCAGGAAAAAGGGACCCAACCCGTTTTGCTCCTTTTGTTCTTGGTTTCTTCTTGTTTGTGTATCTATAGGGGAGGTTACTTACGTTGCCTGCATATTCGTTGCCTTGCTGCTTGCGGCGCTGAGACGCAAGCGGCAAAGGGCGTGCCATTGATTTTTGGAAGAGCTTGCGTTGGGAAGGGAAGGTGTCTCCAGTGCAAGCTGTTTCACTGTATATTTATACACTGACTGATCCTCAACCGAAGCAGACACCAGCAATGCATTGATATATACCAGGTTCCTTTGTTTTCCCGTGAGCATTGAGCTGTGATGTGGTTAGTGTATGGTGCTGGTTACATCTGCATCAGTCCAGTCCGTGGTGTGGTGGGTGTGTAGCTTTCATATCCCGTTGCCTTTGTTCTATTGTACCTGCTACGCTCTCTTTCTGATGCATGGTCCGTGCTGTTTCCAATTGCTGGTGAGAGAATGTGCATACATACATACATACATATGAAAATTGATGAAATACAGTATTATGCTGTGCTGTGCATACGTCTTTTGCACCCAGCATGGCCTGCAAGATGACTGGGCCTTCAATTGCAACGGGTTTGTTTGCTCGTAGTAGCCGTGTCGTCAGTGGAAACAAATTTCCAGTGTCTCTCACCTGTCCATTCTGCGTCCTCAAAAATCAAAACACAGGGAACTTGCAACTTGCCATCTCCGCATCCTCGGGCCCCACATAGGGGTTCATTCCGCAGTAGCAGTGTTGTGTAGCACTATGTCAGCACCGCTGCTGCGACGGCACTTACGGGAAGAAGCAAGCAGAAGACACGTGAGCGACGGCCCAGCTCGAGAGTCCAAGGCCCAACACTGCGGCTAGCCAACCAGAAGAGAGGCGTGCGCGAGAGACTACTCCCTCCGTCCAAAAATAAAACATGTAAATCTCGTTTTACGAGGAGCCAACAGAATCTTAAGTTTTACTAAGTTTCTAGAAGATATTATCTACATTTATATCTTCAATTAGGTTTATTATGAAAATATATTCTATAATTAATCTAATAATGATACTTATTACATATCATGAACATTAATACTTTGTCATATATATTCAGTCAAAATTAAGAATATTTGACTTCTCGGAAACCGAGATTTACATGTTTTTTTAGGACGGAAGGAGTAGTACAGTATATGATGAGGTCTCTAGGAGAGAGAGGGGTTATCAAATCAAAACAAGGCCTTAAACAATTTGTATCTACAGTACTATTCACGCACTCCTCTGTTTCTGTTCTTAAGAACCCATCCCAAATTCCCCAATTCCCCTTGCTTTGCTGTTCTGTTCCTTGCTCCGATTACTCTTGCTAACACCACCACACAGTCGCGTGCCGTCAATCCAAACCACCAAAACCAAAAAATGCCGCCGCCGTCCGCCGTCGACATGTCCCCTGCGGAGGCCCGGCTGGCGATGATGGAGCTGGCGAACATGGTGTCGGTCCCGATGGCGCTGACGGCCGTGATCCGCCTGGGCGTCCCCGACGCGATATGGGCGGGCGGCGCCAACGCGCCGCGGTCGGCGGCCGAGCTCCTCCCGGTGGGCCACCCGGACCCGTCGGTCCTGGAGCGTCTGCTCCGCCTGCTGGCGTCCCGCGGCGTCTTCTCCGAGTCCACGTCCACGTCGGAGGACCCGACGACGACGCGGCGGTTCGCGCTCACCGCGGTGGGCCGCACGCTGGTGCCCGAGGGCGCCTCGGGCGCGTCGTACGCCGACTACGTGCTGCAGCACCACCAGGACGCGCTGGTGGCGGCGTGGCCGCGGCTGCACGAGGCCGTGCTGGACCCGCGCGGGCCCGAGCCGTTCGCGCGCGCCAACGCCGGCGTCCCCGCCTACGCCTACTACGGCAAGGACAGGGAAGCTAACCAGGTGATGCTCCGCGCCATGACCGGGGTCTCCGAGCCCTTCATGGAAGCCCTCCTCGACGGCTACGGCGGGTTCCGCGGCGTCGCCACGCTCGTCGACGTCGGGGGAAGCTCCGGCGCCTGCCTCGAGATGATCATGCGCAGGGTCCCCACCATCAAGGAGGGGATCAACTTCGACCTGCCCGACGTCGTCGCCGACGCGCCGCCCATCGCCGGTACGTACGACGCTACAGATGCAAATGCAATGCATCATCCTTCATTCAACAATCCAAGGATTATTCGTCTGATCCCATCCGTCCGGAATTATTAGTTGCATTGCCTCGGGATTATTAGTTTACCATCAACGCACATAGCCACACGCAAATGCAAATGCAAGTGGAATGCATTATTCAACGAGTTTTATTACCATCGATCGTTCAACAGGCTAAGGCCTTGTTTAGTTCTAAATTCACCCCCAAATTCCACTATGCAAAAAGAAGATTCACCATCACATCAAAATGTCGGCATATGTATGGAGTACTAAATGTAGATAAAATCAAAAATTAATTGCACAGTTTTGTTGTACTTTGCGAGACGGAACATTTTGAGCCTAATTAATCAAAATTTGGACAATTATTACCACAAAACAACAAAAGTGCTAACGTGCTCGGAGGTAGCACTGTGCAAATTCGGCCACCCGAGTTGGGATCTAAACAAGGCCTAAGCTTAATTGGTTCAGTTCCTTGGTTGACTCTGCACGGATCTCTATGCGCCTGCAAACTAAACTGTCTAGTGTATGTACTTCCCTCAGCCAAAAAAAAGCGATCTACTCACCCCATTTTAAAATAACTAAAAATTAATCTCGCTTTATAGCATCTGTATCTACTAATATGACACATACTATGGGCGTGTTTAGTTCCCCATTTCCCCAAAAAAAAATTTAGGTTTTGGTCCACCATTTTGCAAAATGGAACTAAACACCATGCAAAATTTTTGGCAAAAATATATTCATTCTCCATTTTGAATTTTGGCCTCAAGAAACCAAAAAAAGCCAAAAAGCTAAAAAGCTCTCACTCACCCCATGAAAAATTTGGCATTTTGGATGTAACTAAACACACCCATGAAAATTTTGGCATTTTGTATTTCATCATTCCAAAGTAGTTGGTATTTTGCATTTTGCATTCCATGAGGAACTAAACACAGCCTATATCATAAATATTGCTAGTAGTACCTTTTGTATGTATAATCCATTGATTAATAAAACTAAAAAATAACTTGTTGAGAAGCAATATGGAACACGGAGGAAATAGACGTGTATGGTGGCATCTCTCTGATCTCAATTCTTCCAGCATCATATAGTCAACAGCTAGCAATAAAACGCTGCCGTATCATACGGGATATGGAGTTATGGTAGGTGTGCGAGGCTTTCAGCGAAAGCTTAGTGATCAGATCCCTCGCCGCACGTCTCGCGCCCATCACAAAGATATGATGGCTCTGCAGTAAGTACCGTGTGGCTGTCAATTGTGATCGAAACGGTCACAGCATTTTAAATTTTACGCAAACATACATACATGAGGATTTGTTTTTCACATCATTAATAAGAGAAGAAATGAGGGCAAAATTGCATGGAGCAGACACCATCGTCCATCGATCTGCGTCTGCTAAGGACGGGTGGGTTTAATTTGTGTTTATAGAACAAGTCGCCCTGTCAAAATAAGCCTTTTGCGCATCTCCAAGTGTTTGATGAAAAAAAAATTGTTACTATTTATTAAGATGCTTCCAAGACTTGTTATTGCGACCCAAGGTGGTTTCGATTTTTTAAACACGCCGCCGTAGATTTTTTTTATATATGTTGTTACAATTGCGGCGCTGATGGTGTGCCACACCACTGGCCTGTAGCAGGTCCGACAAGTGCCTAGAGAGGCCACACCATGATCCACAGACAGCAGCTCTTGCCCCGTGGAGGCAGGTGCGTGCCACACACGCACGCCTTTACTTTGAATACATATACAATACAATTCATTGTTTGGCTTGCCTATATATCATAACCATGGACCATGACCCACTCCTGTTGTTTTCAGCAATGACATGCGTGTGAATCACAGCCTATGATATGCGTGGCTAAACTAGTATGTTTTTTTTTTAAAAAAAAATAAATCTCAGACACAAGGCATCCCGAACCATCCCTATCCACTCTGCAACTGAATCAGGTCATTTGTTGGTTTTCCAATTTTATACTACGACTGGCCTGTGGTACTGCCACGCCAGGAGCCCAGGATCAACAGCACAGTTTGCTCCCATCCGTGTCTGTCTCTGATTGCATACGTTATTACGGCTGCGTTTAGTTCGCAAAATGAAAATTTTTGGGTGTGAGGATGTCGGGAGGGGTTTTTGGATACTAATAAAAAAATAAATTACAGAATCCGTCAAGAAACTGCGAGACAAATCTAATGATACTAATTAATCCGTCATTAGCACATGTTGGTACTGTAGCACTTAAGGTTTTTCATGGACAATTAGGCTTAAAAGATTTGTCTTGCGATTTCCTCGAGAACTGTGCAATTAGTTTTTTTTTCGTCTAAGTTTAGTACTCCATGCATGTGTCAAAACATTCGATGTGATGAATGGAGGCAAAAAAAATTTTGGAACTAAACAAGGCCATAGGGGAAAAAAATCTTTGGTCATTTGTTGGTTTTCCAATTTTACACTAATGTTTAACTATTTCAGTTGATCTAATTTAACTAATAACAAGATTTGTCTTTTTTTTCCTCCACATACAAGTTGAGTTTTAATTCAAAATTTGTGAGGCCACAAAGGAACTCATATTTTATGTTAAAAAGGAATACATTTTTAAAATTTTTTCATTACTATGTTTCGTGCAATTTTATATTTTAAGATGTGTTAATTTCTTTATTAAATGTCATAACCTATTGAAATGATGATGAATGTTTATGATGTGCATTTTTTTTCCAACTGAAACAGTTGAGGGGAGAAGTTGAAATTATAAACGTTAGTTTGGGGGTATTTGGATGTTGGCCAAACTTGAAGAGTAACTTTGGAGTTTTTTCCTAGTATAATGTAAATATACTCTAAGGTTTCAAATTATAAGACGTTTTAGTTTTTCTAGATATATTGATTTAACTATATATTTAGAGATAGTGTAAGTCTAATTGTATAGTAAATTTTATTGTATGTAGAAAAGTCAAAATGTTTTATAATTTGAAACCATCATAATGGATGGGAATGCTACAGTGTTTTTGTGAAACAGCATCCGCCGTAAAAACCATCGGCCGGAGAGCTCCTGTCTTTTAAGGAAAAAGGTGACATGTCTTTCGTTACAGGAGTGAGGCATGTTGGCGGAGATATGTTCAAGTCCATCCCCTCTGGTGATGCCATCTTCATGAAGGTACGGTACCCCTCGCTCGCCTCCATTGCAAACACCACTACTTCAGTTTCTTCTTCAGAGTCCAGACTGAGCATGAGGAGCTTCCTTCCCAAAACCAAAACCAAAACCAAAACCGCGGATCATGCAGTGGGTTCTGACGACATGGACCAACGACGAGTGCACGACCATCCTGAGGAACTGCCACGCCGCGCTGCCGGACGGCGGCAAGCTGGTGGCCTGCGAGCCGGTGGTGCCGGAGCAGACGGACACCAGCACCAGGACGAGGGCGCTGCTGGAGAACGACATCTTCGTCATGACCACCTACCGGACGCAGGGGAGGGAGCGCTCTGAGGAGGAGTTCCGCCACCTCGGAGTCACCGCTGGCTTCACCGCCTTCCGCGCCATCTACCTCGACCCCTTCTATGCCGTCCTCGAGTACACCAAGTGATCTCAATCAAGCCAAACATCATCCATCGTCAATCATGTTTTCTCTAGCGACATACAGTTGATGAGTTGAATAGTAGCATAATAACGAACAGATCATCAAATAATGTCAGGCAAAGTTGAGAACTTCCCACTGTACTGTACTGTGGTTAGCTTCTGAAACCAGAATCTCTCTTCCAAGCGTTCCAACAGCTTTCTGATGACAACCATAGTATCCAGCTCTTTCAAGCATTCTATATTTCTATTCTAAAAGATTTTGACAACAAAATTCAGTTCAGCGATTTGCAACTGCGAATTCTACTCCATTTCAGCACGCAACTGGTAAGGATCCGGAGCGGCATCACAAGTACATATATTCATCAACCCGTCAATCCAAATACATATTCATCAGCCACAGCAATTATTTCTTAGTTACGATATGTTCGCATATAGAGCAGTGGTCTCCATTTTAAGCGCCTGCTAACACGAGCAGGATTCAATACATGAATTATTCCTCTTTCTTATCTTCTGCCGCAGCACCATGTGGATTGACTAGGGGTTTTGATTCACTCGCACCCTGTAAAGGCGGAGTACAATAAGCAAATGGGAGATGCACTGTAGCATGAGCGTATGAGGGCACAAAAGGTAGGATGAGCATGTAGGCGTACCTCATCGTTCTTCTGAGCTGCAGGCTTGTAAGGACAAGCAGGTGGGACTCTTTCAGGTCTCCGGTACTCCCATCCAAATAGCCGATACACCTTGCTCTGGAAACCGTCCAAGATACAAATCAAATTCCATAATGTAAGCAACAGAGTTTATTAGAAACTAGAAATGAAACAGAGACCCTCTTCATTCATGTGACCAAATGCACATATAAACTACAAGGCTATGTATGGTTCGCATCACTATCATTTTTGGTTCACAGATCAGATGTATGGTTCTGACAGAATTATTCTTAAGCAACTGACCATATAATATAATCCTAGAAAACCTAACAAAATCGTCAATGAAAATAAACCAGCTTCGGCCCCTAGCTGGCTCTTCCAAATCACATACACGAATCTTTGTAATTGACAGGTAGATCTTCCCTAGAGGATCAATGATTTATTGTTCCAGCTAATCCCATAAGGCCTAGAAAAACTTAGGCATGAGTACACCAGCCGACGTCACTGAACCACTATTGTTGTAAAAGGTGCATATTACTCCCGAAAAAAAGAAAGTCAACAATCCGATATCTTCCATCATGCTGCCTGCCTAAATTGAAATTATGGTTTCCTTTATTAATTACAGTGTGAGGACTGAGGAATTGGTTTATTCTCAACTCTTACATCTGTAGTATTATCGCTAATCAAAAGGAGGTATGCTGTATAGTTATTCACCCAATGCATCTAGAAGCTGAATTTACTGCACAAGAAGCTGATATCTAGAATCAATAATCTAGGCTCAGGAAGCTGCTGGGCACAAAGAATTCATAATTCAAAATGAATATTGCTTATCAATTTAGTGCATGATGTTATTGCTATGCGAATCTGATGAGGAAGTCTGGGTGGGTATGAACTGCTGGTAAGCTCTGGTTTCTTGCTCCAACGAATCCAGGAGCCCAAGACAAAAACCACCAGGGCAGCAGACTAGACAAAAAAAGGTCGAAAATTCCCCGCCACCGCTGAATCGATAGAACCCCTAACCACCACGGGCGATGCCTGGTTGGATCTTACAGAAACCAGAGAGAGAGAGAGAGAGAGAGAGAGAGAGAGAGAAGGATCCGTACGATGATGAGGTGGATGAGGTAAGGGAGGGCGTTGACCACCGGGATCAGGAAGAGCGGCAGCAGGCACGCGACGCAGACCTGGCCAAGCACATCCACCGCGACGTTAGTATGGCTGCAGGGAGAGGAGGGGAGGGGAGAACTGAGCGCCTCACCATATCGGAAGCTGGAGGATGGATCGGCCTCCTTGTCTTTGACCCCGTTGCTTGCGCTTGCACCGATTCGTCTCCTACCTCCTCCTCCTCCTCGTCGTCGGGGCGCGGTGGTCGCCGATCCGATGAGAATGCGATTGGGGACAAAGACCGGAGCGGAGAGGAGAGGAGGGACGAAGGAGACGACCATGGATACGGGCCCCACCAAGTCGTCGTCCACACTACAGACCACGGCCCAGTTAAACTGAGGTCATTGAGGCCGGAAAAGGCCTTTTGGGCTTCTTTCTCCTCTCGTCTCTTGTTCTTGGAGAGAGCCAGTGGCTGCAGTCCCCGGGCCCTTGGTGCGAGCTAGGACAGTTGAAACCAATCAGCTTGTGCAATGTGATCTACTCACAGGATTGCATCCAAGGAGCTCGTGGCAAATAGGCTCAAGGCGTTTTGTCTGCACCGTCTATAATCTCAGTTGGCCTTCGTTCCTGGGCGGCTAATCATGGATAACGTTATTACGATGTATGAGTTGTTTTATGGAAACAGAAGAGAGGCAGGAATGCTCTCAAGTTATACACAACTGACAGGGGCGGATCCAAAGGGGGGGCTGGGTGGGCTCCAGCCCCCCTATAATCCTGATTTCTTCATTGAATATGTGTTCATTAGTCTTAAATCTCCACTAATCTCTAGCTTTAGTCCTAAATTTTCACTACTTAGCCCCTCCTTTGTATTCATCCTAGATCCGCCACTGACAACTGAGGCATTCCACCGAGTAGCATGCAACGAGCAATTACACCGGTTTCCACAGTATCCAGATTAATATGCGGCTAGTAACGTCAGCGCCATCCTTACTGCTTAGGAACATATTTGGATGAGTGAAAGGAGGAAATAATGGACGACGAAAGAGCGTAGTAGCAGTGACTAGCGTCCAGACGTTCGGATGCGACGTTAGTCCGAACGTTGTTCCCGTGCTGGCACCCAAGCATGCAACTCCCTTTGCCCCGCACCCATCGTGCTCGTGCCCGACGCATGCAACTCCCTCGCCCGCGTCCCATCCCACTCCCCACCCCGCCCGATGCGTCTCGCCTGCGCCCATCCTACTCCCCATCGTGGCCGATCCACCGCGACACATCCCGTCCCCACCGCTCCCATGTCTGCAACCTCCATCTTCGCCACATCAGGGGATCTTTTATTTCATGTACATGTACAAACGGACTGGTTTTGGTATATTAATATAATCTTTTGTTTCATGTACATATGCAGACGAAGTTGAAATTGCAAAGAAAACTTAAAAAAAAACGGCCTGAACCTTAACTCAAAGTTTATTGGATCTTCACGCTCACTGCTGAAATCCTATACATTTCTGGTGGTTTCCCTGTTTGCTGCTGCAGGCTGGACCTTAGCCACTCATTTATTCATATGATATATTCAGTACTATACTTTCTACATATAACATTTAGTGCTAATGGTCAACAGCTATTGGTTGCTTTAGCTTGTATACTCAACACAAATTAGTCATATTATTTGAGAAAAACTAGAAGATGTGTGATGACTGATTTGTAATAACATGTTGTTTGATATGTGCCGAACTGTTGGTAGCTATATTAGCTGCTAGCTGGTAATAAAATAGTATCAATATACAACAAGGCAAGGATTTTTAGTAGATTGAAAATGCTGACATATATTGTTGTCTCACTGCTGTTTTGACGTAATGAAGTATGGAAGCATAGTGTTTTTCAGCTTAGTAGACTGAACAATTTCATCCTATAGTATATCATTGTCATGTGCTAGAGTTAATTTTGATGTGTACTAGCACTATCTAGCTGCCTTGATGATGGTTTAATATAACAATTTACTTTCTCCATGAAATTAAATTGCAAGCAATATGTACCGAAATGACCAGTAAGCAAGCAGTTCTGTGCTCCTACTCTATCCTTCGTCGATCTGTATTCACTTGTGGCACTTCACTTCTGCAGTCCAAACCATGTTTAGTAGCTGTAACGGAACCGTCCAAATTATAAGAGCACAAGTACAAAAACAATCACCGAAGTGATCAAATTCTCACACTTGAGCCCATATAACTCCGGTAGTCCAATGAAATCACGGGGGATTTCAAACCAACCAACATACAAGCCAAGATCGTAGTGATTCAACATAACAAGTCACATGTTACAACCATTTCACAAGTAATTGAATATACATCGGAGTTCAACATAGTTATTACAACTTAAGTTCAAAAGTAGCGGAAGCAAAGTAATTTGAAACTAACAACACCCTTATTTCAAATACATGCCAGTACGAAGGTCGACTTCCAACAAAAGCATTAGAGAGAAGATAACTCAGAAGGATCATGCCCATGATCACACTCCGCCTCTACGGCAGGAGCCAACCAACTCTTGCAGTCGTCAAGATACAGCACAACCTACAACAAGTGGGGATAAAACCCTGAGTACGAGAAGGTACTCAGCTAGACTTACCCATCAGAAACTAGAAATAAAGTGACACCAAGGATCATGCAAGGCTGATATAAAGTGGGCTAGCTTGACAACATTTTGCATAAAAGCTTAATATGGATAAGTAGTCATTAATGCTTAAGCATCAAGTTAATTATCATTAACCTGTCCTCTATATTAGCACCTGTACTAGAGCACTCACTTTATTAGGAGCAAAGAATATTAACCATAGCAGGTATAAATTGAGGCAACCTTTCCATCGTGATCCAATTAACCATCCGTTTAACTTAATGGAATCTACGTTGCCGCTGCTCAAGTCAAGTGCTCACTAACCGGGAGCGACGGCGATTCGAATCGAATTCCTATCCAGCTGGAGGGGTATTTCTAACACTCACCGAGTCACGCCTGGCGAGGGCTGCTCAGGTCACCTTTCATACAGTTCAGGAATCACGGGTCCGAATGATGTCGCGTCCCCAAGGGCGACACTCTGCCAGGTGATAGGGACTTTAACCCCCCCTTGGTCTCACGCCAATGTCCCCAAGCACATCCTTTCTCTCCTCCAAGATGCAACCTACCATTCGATTCCCGACCTGAACCATATTACTCGACTTCGCGGTCGGAACGACTTATCCGGCCAACTAAGTGTTAGACTGCGTTCAACATGACTCAAGGACGTACAGCGAATCGGTCCTTAAACGACTCAGACGGGGATAGATCCACACCCAAGACCTCCATGCCTTGTTGCTTCACTATCGTCATCCCGCCCGGTCTCATTTTATTTTATTAACACATGGTTCCATTCCACGATAGCAATATAGCCAACCGTGTCATATATGAATATCCCTACATCTTGCAGGTGACAGGAAATCACCTGACTTCTACCGCTTAAAGCAGGGCTAAGCATCTACTCGATCCTAGTCTATGTAGGATTCAAGGATTCATATATCTGGACAAGGAATGATATAATGCAGCAAGGGTTTCCAACCAACTCCTACCACTTAATGCAACAATACTTATAACACACACACACACACATATATATATATATATATATATATATATATATATATATATATATATATATATATATATATATATATATATATATATATATATATATATATATATATATATATATATATATAATTAATTGCTTTGAAGATAGGAGGCTTATAATGCTCCGGGGCTTGCCTGGGATCCGACTCAAGTTAGAGTATGTTAGAAGAAACTCGCTTGGCGAGCATTCCCTCCGTCTAACACTTGTTCGGTCCTTCTATCTTCGGAATGGATCCACCAACTCCATCTTCGGGTTTGGCTCCACATCAGGTCCTTCGCGTATTTCAGCTAGCGTACCTAAATGAGGTGCAATAATGCATATGTATGAATGCATAGAAGTGAAATAAACAAAGCAATCAAGCAAACATACCAAAGTTCACATAAGCGCCTAGAGCTAATTAATTTAATCCTTATTAGGGCATAACATAGAAGATTGCAAGCACATCAATCAAGACACAAGTCTTATAAGATCCTAGGGTACCAACCCAAGTACTTTTAAAGGTATGAGTCACACTTCAACACACTAGCATGGCAAAGTTAATCAAAGCACTACAACTAAAATCTATCACTTTCTGGACATCCATACAGTAGCTCAGTAAATCAATCATAACTGAAGATCCCTAAATCCCAATGATTTGCAAGAAGATATTCTAGAAAGCTTATGAAATTGTCTACAATTCATTTAATATCCACTAAGCCTGATTCCCAAGTTTAATTGGTCGAAAAGATGAAACTACAGACTCCGGTCTGCTCCAAACAGAGAGCAACCAAATCTGGAACCTGACTTTAAACATCTATAACTCAAAAACTACTTGACCAAATGCCACCAAAATTTAACAGCAGCTAGATCATGAAATTCACAACAACTTTGTTATAGCACACAAGACATGAAAACCTCATTTGCATAGGGTAATTAACAATATTCTCAAATCTGTTCAGAAACCTCATTTGCAAGAAATAATTATTAACATATGTTGCAAACATATAATTGAATAAAACCAACTCTACCAACATGTCACCCATGACTAATAAACACCAGAAAACTTAGTGTCCATTTCTAAATAAATTCTTTTAATGCCTTTTCTTAATTTATTTAGATAATTAGGTGGAACTATGAACACATATCAAAAGTGCACAATAAATTCTGCCAAAATTACAGAGGCCTACACATGCTTCCAAAAGTCTACTTTCCAAATTTGAAACCCTTTGGACCTGTATAACAACCTCTATAAAAAGACAAATGGCTATAACAATAAATCATGAGAGAGCAAGTTAAACCTAAAACTCAATATTTTCTGGGAACCCAAGGCCATCTTATGAATCAATATGATAGAGAAACATCATAATAAGGTGATGGGGCAACATTTTCTATTTTATCATTTATATATTATTTATAAGCTATTTATCAAGCCATAAACAAGTTAACTCAATAACTTGAGCATACAGTAAGCAATGGCCATGAATTTTATACCATAGTACATCCATAGCATGACAAGCCTGCCCTAAAAATTTCACATCAATTGGAGCAACACAACTCAAGATATAATTTGACAAGCAATATAAATGCAGATTTCCTTATTTATCAAGGTTAAATCAAAACTTTAAGAAAACAGTGAACAAGTAGTGTGTTTAATATTTTTCCTAGCAAGTACATGTCATCACAAAATTAACAAAACAAAAATCACTATTTTTGGAGTTCTAAAACTCTAGATATGGCTCTGCTCAAGTTGATAAGTATTTTTAGAGCATTTTTAAGGCTTAAATAAAGACATCAGAAAATATCTACAACATGTAACATATTATGACTCCACTGCATAGATCTTTTCCCAAGGTTTCCAAAAAGTCCACTTTTGCTATTTTTAGAATTATCTAGCAAGAGATATAGATTTTCAAAGATTAACATGAAATTGAAAATCAAAATCGGAATTAAAACCACCCTAACATAATTCGCTAGGCACTCCCGAATACATACCCAGACAACCACTTTCTTAAACCGACAAGTGGGCCCCATGGTCCGGCCGGGCCCGCTTGTCATATGAGAGAGAGTCACGGGGGGGGGGGAGGAATCGGTCCTCTGCTTCCCACGGCAGAGCAGGGGAGTTGGGGACCGACCGGTCGCCGGCGAGGAGGGCCACCGGCGGCGGCGGCGAAGGGCGTCGCGAGCATCAGGGGATCCATGCGCACCCGGTGGTGGCCGCGGCTTGCCCGGAGGTGGTCGGAGGAGGCGGGGCCACGAGCGCCGGCGGCAATTGGCTGCGGCGCGGCCAGCCTGGGCCACGCGCGCACCCGAGCAGGGGCGCAGCTCGCCCAGGGGCGACCCACAGTGGCGTGACCACGCGCACGTGTGGCCATGGCGGCTGTTGCAGGCGGCGATGGCGCTGCCGGCGACGCTGCGAGCGGGGAAGGGGCACTGGAGGGCCCCCGGGCTCACGTGGTTCCGAGGAGGGCCCCGGCTTCGACGGAGGGCGGCCCATGGCAGAAGACACGGTGGCGTCAGAGAGCTTCGCGGCCTCACATGGCGGCTCCGCAGCAGCAGTGACGGAGGCACGGCTCCGGCGACCGAATGGCCTCGGCGTGGACAGCCCGGCCTACACGCGACCGAGAAAGACTGCTTTGAGCGAGGAGAACGCGTGAAGGAGTAGGAGCGCCCGCGGCAGCGAGCTCCGCTCGGCTGGCCATGGCGCGGCCGTGCTCTGCGCGCGCATGCCGAGAGGATGGGAGCGGGGAGGCGAGGTGAGTGAGGAGAAGGGCAGAGCGTGGGCTGGTCACTCTGATGCTCTACCACGCTGAGGAGGGGCGCGGACACATGGCAGAGAGGAGCAGCACGGTGGGGCGCGGCGTCGGGCATGGTCGCCACGTCCATGGACACCCGTCGCCCATTGAAGCCTACTACCGAACACGTGGTGGGCGTCGACGAGACCACCTTGGGTTCCATTTTTGGGCTGTCTAGGGTTCGAATTGGGCCTCAGGCCTTAAAGCAGAGTTGTTGGCCATGGGCTACTCTACAATATTGCTTAAGGGGTCATAGTCATTAGGGCTCTGTAACAGTGGTTAATTAACCTCCAAAATGACAGTGTCAGTGGCTTAACGAAGATTAAGCTTTGCTCGGTTTGGACTCCCTTGGTCCCAACGTGGTCGAATTTGGTCCAACTTCTTGTATGTCCTTCTTAAAGATGTTGGCTACAACTTTTATTTTGGGATCAAACCAAGTTACTTAACAAAATTATGAGAACACGGCACGTCAATCAAGTTGTTACTAATCTCGGCCTTAAATTATCTCCAAGTCTGAAAACAATTGTAGATTCATTCTTTGGTCCACTGTTTGACTTATTTCCAAGCTAAATCATGGTGTGCTCCAAAAACAAAGTTTGTTGCACACAACTCAAGCTACAACTTTTATTAAAGGATCATGGACTGGTTCAGCATGGTTATGGAGATAAAGATCACCAAACATGTCACTTATTACTACTAACTCAGGACTTAGAATATTTTCTAGACTTTGAAAAACAGCAGCTGATTCCACATTGAAATCTCTATTTGACTAGGTTAGAGGCCAAATTAGCTCTTGACCATTAAACAAAGTTTGTTCTACACAAGATGAACTACAACTTTTGTTTAAGGTCAAACCTCATAACTAGTACAGAAGTCCAACTTTTACTTTGATCAAAGTATCAACTCGATAAAGACGAAACTAGGGTTTTAGGCCAATCGGGGCAATTTCTTGACATTTGCTCAACATGAACCCTTCATGACTTTTGTTGTAGAGTTCATCTAAAGTCATTTGGGCATATTGGCAAGGTTTGGTTGATGGTCTATAGTTCCATTAACTTAATGGGGCAATTTCCAATAGGAGCGGAACTTATCATTTCATGTGACTTTTTGATTCCAAACTTCATGAAACTTTTCCAGGGATCAATATAGATAGTTATTGAGGTGAGACATGTGAAGATACTTTGATAGCAACACCCAAGCATATATCTTTTAATTGAGCCTATATGTAAGCAAGGGTGCAATATCCAAGTTTAGGTTAGGGCTTATCTCCAAAGGTTGACCTTGACATCGTCATCTCCATGTAATTTACCATGTTTGAGCTCAAACCCACTACTTAGTGAGTAACAAACACCTGGGGTGTTACAGTAGCTATGTTTATGTTACAGTTCAATGTATTTTTACAGTCCAAGCCTTATCTAATAATTTAACAGTGCAAGCCATGTCCAGTAGCTATTTGAACATCTTACTAGTGACTGTAATTTTAATTTTAGGCTACATCTCATATATTTGGTTTTACCTTAAAATTGTTCGACTTATCTAACAATTTTTTTTTTGAGATGATTAAAATATGTTACTGCAGATTTTCATTAGCTTTAAGAAATTGTTCCAGTGTTACATGAGTCAATGTCAGCAAGTGAAAAGTGTGATTCTTTTAGTTAGCATTTGCATTTTAAAGTTTTCCTGGATCAGTATAGTGTCTTCATTGTTTTGTTTTTTCAGATAACATTTATATAGGGTCATTGGCACTGTTTGCTGGGCTGTTGGCTGGAATTTGGCGCTGGCTGCTGGCTATAACTTGTTTGGTGCAGGAACCTGGCGCTAGCTGCTGGAACTTGTTTAGTTGGCTAAATCATTTTGTATTTATGTTTTTGTTGTACTTTTGTATGGAAACATGTATTCTAGAACATGCGTTTTGAATGGGCTGGAACATTATTATTTATATATTTTGTTGTATAGGCTCGTCATTATGATATTATGCAATTGGTTATGTGGTTTATTATTATTGTTTCAATTGGGTCGGCCCATAATATGACATTACCCTATCGTCACAATAACTTGTCTAAATCAGGGGTTCCCAGCATACAATTTGTGACGGTTGACATATTAGGTGATGATTTGACCAACTAATATGTGACAGTTACGATCGTCATTAAATGACAATAATATATGATGACACAACAAAACTATCACAAAAGGTCATCACATTTTGTGACGGTGTTTCATATTATCGTCACAAGGTACATCTAGCGACGGTCTTTTTGTGACGACCTTCCTAACGGTGGTTTTTTGTCATTCCTTTTATTTTGTGACAAATTCTGTAATTTCCATGACGCTTTTAGTTTGTCATCAAAACCCAGAATTTTTGTAGTGGGAGCCGCAGTAGCTGGACCACGAGGGCTTGGGCTTCCTCCACACCTACATCCAAATTTAATTTTGCAACACTTAGATAAAACAATTGCAACATACGTCTGAAACAGGCGAAACATTGAAAACATACATTTGCAACATTTAGATAAAACGCTTGCAACATAGTCTGAAACTGATGAAACATTTTGAACAACTTTTGAAACATACGTGCCTAGCTATTGCAATATGTGCAACATCCAGATCTACCTTTGCAACGTCCATATGAAATACTTGCAACATATCTCTAAAACATTTGAAACTCTTGACACATATGTTTGGAACCTACGCTTTCAGTGCAACATGGGCAGACTGCACGACAAACTGGCGCGGTGGAGGCGGGCCTACAAGACGGCCGTGGCAGGTGGGGCGCGCAATGGCCGGGGCGAATCTACGTGGGCGGGAGCGAGCAATGGCGCGCCTACGCGCGCGAGAGGTGAGCGAGCACGGGCGGGAGTGAGCAACGACGCGTCGACGCTGGCAAGGCATGCGGAGCAGTCTGTCCGGACGGGACGGATGCTCGTGGCTTATTATTATTATTGCAACATCTATATAAAACACTTGATACATATGTTTACAACATACGCTTTCAGTACAGGTAGTGTGCTGGCGCGATGGGGACAGCCGCAGCAGGTGGGGCACGCGCGGTCGGGGCGGATCCACGCGGGCGGGAGCGAGCAATGGCCGCCCTGTTCGTTTGGACTTATCAGCAGAATCAGCAGCCATCCAGCAGTGTTTTTGTCTCACAACAAACCAGCGAACAGTGCTTTCAGCACAATAAACCAGCGAAACGAACAGGCTGGGCGCATGGAGCAAGCGTGGGCGGGCGGTGGAAGTATATTAATTGTCTTACAAATATTAATTTTTTTCTATATTAATCATAGTTTTAAATCTCCGGCTATAACTGAAGATATAGCCGGCTATAACTGTTTGAGACTGGTCAAATTACGAGCTATAGCCCGCTATATCCCGTTATATCTCTATTTAGCCTCCGTTATTGTTGTTTTAGAGGTCATCCGCTATGTACTCGTAGCCGACGATTTAAAACCTTGATATTAATTGGATATAATATATATTTGATTAAAGTAAAAAATAGATTGACTTAGTAGAAACTAGAAATTGGTCGTGGCACCAGCAGCCGGTGGACTCCTCGTCGGTCCTCGTCGTCTCTCCGTCAAATAGTTGCACTGTTGCAGCAATCAATAAGTGCCTCCATTAAATTCACTTGTACGTGCGCAGTTCCATCATTGGCATCTTTATTCCCCATTTCCCTCCGTAGCTATAGCATTTTTTATTCTCGGTGTGAAAAAATGTAATACTCACTTCTCAGGAAGTCAAACAAATTTAAATTTGGTCAGATTTATAAATACAAGAAATTATGATATTTATAACGCCAGGTAAATATCACTAGATCGTATAAATCTATTTGAAAATATAAATATTGATATTACTCTCTATGAACTTGATCAAATTTTAAAAAGTCTTACATGCTACAATAATAATCTACGCTCAGTTACATGAAGTTGACTAGAATAAATGAGAAAGCCTGCCTGTCCGCTCACACGTGAATGAATGAGTGTCGGTGGCGGCAGCTGGCTTATTACTGCCTACAAATTAATCCATGTTTAGATATACACCGGACAGACCAGTAAATTTACCTCTTAATATTTCAGACTAATAAGCCGCGGGGCCTTCCCGGATGGCAAACCCGGCCACGTCGTCCCAAATTACCTCTACCGTCGGATCCTCCATCGGACGAACCAGATCGCTTCGAGCGGCACCGATTGATCTACTGTGCCGGCCTCTCGAGAGCCTTCTTCTTCTCCTGAACCCAGCCAAAAAAAAAAAGAGCCGTCCTCTTCCCCTCCTCTCTCCTCGTCGCTCTCTTTCCCTCTCTCCCCTGGCGCAGGCACGGCGACGGCCGCGGCCGCCCTCCTCCTCCTCCTCTCCCTCCTCGCCACCCCCCCACCCCCTCGCGTCACTTCTCCAAGCCTCTCCCCGTCCGCTCCGTCTCCTCTCCCCTTTCTCCGTCTCTCCGACTCTCCCGTGTGACGGCGCACCGGCCGGGGTGGCCGCTCTCCGCCGCGGAGGACCACCGGCGGTGGCGCTTCTCCCTCCCACTCACCCCATGTGCCCGCGCACCAGGCGGCTCCTCCGAGGCGGCGGCGCACCGGCCGCCCTCGCCGCGCCTGGGGCCAAGGCGCGCTCTCGGTGCCTGCCCCCCCTGACGCGGTGCGCCCCCGGCACGGCGGCGCAACGGCCGGCAGCGCCGGTGGCTGCGGCTGCTGGTCGTCCCCCGCTCCCCCTACGCGGCCTCCTGCACGTCGTTCGCACGCCTCCACTTTTCGTCGATCCGTCCGCTCCCTGGTCTGCTCTCTCTCTCTCTCTCTCTCTCTCTCTCTCTCTCTCTCTCCTTACTCTATGCAGTGAATCTGCCTGTGCGGTGGCATGCCATTGCGATTTGGAGGCAATTTGACCCTAGATCTATTGTTGTCACACTTTTCTCTTTTAGCTGTACACAAACCGTCTAGGTTTGGGGGCTCCTGACCGTATCCACGGTAGCAAAATTATTTCCAATCTACATGGTTACTGCCTTGCTGCACTGCTCGGTTCGACAAGATCCTGAGACTACCTTGGTGTTGTCGTATATATGCTAAGCATATGACCTTCTCTGATATTTGTTTCATAGCCGCGGGGCCTTCCCGGATGGCAAACCCGGCCACGTCGTCCCAAATTACCTCTACCGTCGGATCCTCCATCGGACGAACCAGATCGCTTCGAGCGGCACCGATTGATCTACTGTGCCGGCCTCTCGAGAGCCTTCTTCTTCTCCTGAACCCAGCCAAAAAAAAAAAGAGCCGGCCTCTTCCCCTCCTCTCTCCTCGTCGCTCTCTTTCCCTCTCTCCCCTGGCGCAGGCACGGCGACGGCCGCGGCCGCCCTCCTCCTCCTCCTCTCCCTCCTCGCCACCCCCCACCCCCTCGCGTCACTTCTCCAAGCCTCTCCCCGTCCGCTCCGTCTCCTCTCCCCTTTCTCCGTCTCTCCGACTCTCCCGTGTGACGGCGCACCGGCCGGGGTGGCCGCTCTCCGCCGCGGAGGACCACCGGCGGTGGCGCTTCTCCCTCCCACTCACCCCATGTGCCCGCGCACCAGGCGGCTCCTCCGAGGCGGCGGCGCACCGGCCGCCCTCGCCGCGCCTGGGGCCAAGGCGCGCTCTCGGTGCCTGCCCCCCCTGACGCGGTGCGCCCCCGGCACGGCGGCGCAACGGCCGGCAGCGCCGGTGGCTGCGGCTGCTGGTCGTCCCCCGCTCCCCCTACGCGGCCTCCTGCACGTCGTTCGCACGCCTCCACTTTTCGTCGATCCGTCCGCTCCCTGGTCTGCTCTCTCTCTCTCTCTCTCTCTCTCTCTCTCTCTCTCTCTCTCTCTCTCTCTCTCTCCTTACTCTATGCAGTGAATCTGCCTGTGCGGTGGCATGCCATTGCGATTTGGAGGCAATTTGACCCTAGATCTATTGTTGTCACACTTTTCTCTTTTAGCTGTACACAAACCGTCTAGGTTTGGGGGCTCCTGACCGTATCCACGGTAGCAAAATTATTTCCAATCTACATGGTTACTGCCTTGCTGCACTGCTCGGTTCGACAAGATCCTGAGACTACCTTGGTGTTGTCGTATATATGCTAAGCATATGACCTTCTCTGATATTTGTTTCATTTATTACTACACTGCAGGGCTCATGATGGAAACGGTAGTGATGAACTATGCACATTGTTACTGATGAGACCTCACCGTTTTGTGACTTTGAAATTTTTAAGCTTTTTGTGACATTTCCATATTGTTATATACTCATCTAAATGCCTTCACTCAGAGATTCCAATTTGATCTGCGCTTTGTTCCATATTTTCGTATGTTCCTCTACCATGTTTTCCTTTTGTGGATGCAAGATTTCGGAGCAGAATAAAATATTTCAGTGCTGTACATCAAGTGCAAATGACAAACTACATAGCTGAAATATTGGACCCTGGACAGTAGGGACCTTTTTCTATGGTAAGTTTTACCTTTTTCTGCCTACCGTATATTTATAGATAGATAGTTCTTTAGTGCCTGGATATTCTATTTTATTGCGTTTACAGGTGACCGTACTAAACTGGATATTTCAGTGCTTATTAACCCCTGTCTTCAGATGCAGCTGAGTTTGCTTTCTCCACTTTACCTTACAAGCCTTTTGGAGCGTTAGGCCAGGTGAAACACATTCCAGATTTGTTCTATGATTGATGATAATTTGTGACACATTAGTAGCCCATAGAAATCTTTTAATAACCAATGGGATTTAAGTTGAATTGTAGACATTTTCCCCTGTGGTAACTTTTTACTTGGAAAATGAAAGAGTCCCCTGATAGACTGTGACACATCATGATGCAGATAGGCATACTCAGGTGCTCACTATACCGCTGGTGAGTTTTAAAGGGTACCACATTTCAAACCGATAACATGTTACCTTTTCTTGGTTGTCTTTTTAGTAAGTTTCTAATTACGCGGTGGTGTAACTTTTGTGCTCCTTCTCTAAAATGATGCGCAAATTCTTGTTGTCTGGCCACTGATAATGAGCTGACTGCGGTGATGCAGTTTATAGCATCTGCACCTACTTTGTTTCCTGTGGGATATGTTAATGAGTTCCAGAACAGCTTTCACCAAGCACCAGTTGTCCCATACAACGTGAACGAATCAATAATGCGTGACAAGCTGCAGCAGCCATTGCATCATAGAGGTTGATGAATATATTGATCCAGTGCCAACAGCCTCTGCCTTCATAGCACAAGTCTCTCTTGCAACCCTTTTATTTGCGTTATGCATTATGCTGTCAGGCATTGCGATAGTTCATTGTCATCCAGCCTCATCCTGCCATTGAAGATACTTGGTTGCTGATCTTAATTTTATCTATGTTGTTGCACATGTTTTCTGAGTTCTTGAACCCTGAGCTACACAGGACAACAGTGGTGATTACATAATTTCCATCCCCCTGATCTTTTCGAAGCCTGTGAAACATGCTTCCAAACTTGATGTTGACTGCGTGCTTGTTGTCTTTAGTTCACTCCAATTTCTTAATGCGATATGTTTTGGAATGCTTCTTACCCTTCTATTTATACAGTTACCATGCCAGTGAGGTACAAAGTTTTGCCTCACATTCTGTTGCTCTAATGTAGGTTCCGATGGCCATGCTTATAAAATAATTACGGTTGTTCTGCTGTAGATGGTCGCTGTCTTTTGGAAACATAACAAAGGTACGCTCCATTTGCAGGCCACCTTTCCATAATTATGGAGCTGCAACCTGTTTTTTTAAGTGATATACTTTTACCGTTAATACTTACAGTGTAATATAGCTAAGGTCGTAAGTATACTCTGAATTATGCCACCTTTACAATTAAAACTTTTTAGTGCTATATACATTTACAATGTTATCCTCTAATTTGCATGTACCGATGCCTTCTTATATTGACATGCCTGGTTATGCAATATATTTTGATATTATAGACACATTACTACATACATAGGCGATTGGGCAGCCACATCTGACAACACCACTTTGCTAAAAAAAACTCCGAGCACCACCCCAGTCACATAAATTTTAGCTTCAGGTTTTCCAAAAGCATCTTAGGCATTCTGTGGACTGATCCCTACCAGCTACATTTAGGAATCCAAACAGGCCCTAAAAGCATCTCAATGTTTGCCCAGTTTCATGCTCCTATTTGTAGATGCAAGATTTTACACTAAAAACATATAGGCCGGATGATGCGTGTACCAAATATTTGTGTTTTTTTGCCCTGTTTGTTCTCGGTGCACTAAACAATTTGATCATGCTTTTTTATACAAAGTCGATACTCAATAAACAGAAAATTAAAAAATGCTTATTCAGTCTAACGTGCCATCCTACTACTCCAGCAAGGTGCTACTTAGATATTATTAGCATGGTGCTCAGCGTCTTACAAAAAAAATGTGTCTCCTGCTAGAGAGCTTTTGTTAGTGACATGACAGTTGGAAAAAAAAAGCGTGAATCCACAGAGTTTCAGTGTTGACTCCTAAATTCAGTTTCGCCATTTATTTTGTCAATATTCAGGTGTGCAACTCGCAAGAGCCTTCCCTCTGCTCCCTGGATCTTAAGGCTGATGAGTGATGAGAATGACCCAGGTTGGTACCTATCGCCTTCATCTATCGTTCCTTGCAAAGTTGCATCATAATGTGTTGTTATTCAAATCCGCTCTATAATCAGATTGATTGATGCATATCATGATCAACTCTTGCCATTCCTAGAGTTCTTGCTATAAAATATCTATATCTAATGTGAACTTTCGTCCCAAACTTAAATTTGTATTTCGCTGTTTCTAAACTCAGGCTACCACCTATCCAGAGGACACGTCAGTAGGCATGGCCTATTCATGGTGTCAAATTTTAGAGTCAACTTCACTCAGATGCAACTTGAATATAGGACTTCAAATACCTATATAGTTCACGCACCTTGTAAATATATATAAACCATGCTACCTTCGGTATGTAAATTACCAGTACCTGCCACATGTAAACCATACATATACCTCACCGTGCTGCTTTGCCCTCGCGCGCAAGGGCGCGCGTATTCCACTAGTAATAAAAGAGATGAATGGATCAGCTCGTCCTCCAAATTAAATCAGGTCGTATCGTCGTCGTTCGATCAGCTTACAGGTGATACCTACTGATCTCTGTTTTAAATTACAAATTATTTTAACTTTTGTAAATGCATAACTTTTGTTATATTTTTTTTTTGAGAATTACATAGTTGAGTATCTTCGAATGACTGAACCGGCAGATCTCGAGATTCATAAAGTCACCACCTGTTAAATCTTAGAATAAATTTAGGAAAATACGAGCACGTGTGTCAGGGCGACGACTTAAACCCGGGGGTGGGGGGCAAGTTCCACCACAAGTAACCCAACCAATTGATCTATGATTAGTTCGCCATAACTTTTGTTATATACACGTAAATACATAGCAAAATATATGTCATTAGAGAGACCAGATATATTTTTGCTAATTTTTATGTCACCGACGATCAAGCCTCGTAGATGCATATGTGTTTCGTGAGATGACCAAATTGACACCTGCGATAAAAGAGGTGAATCGCTGTCAGTTAAAACGAAATCACGTAAGATTATAGTGATGACTTGACCAAATTTCTGATCGTATTATTGCGCACTGAAGGTCTCATACATAAAAAAAGTCTTCATGGCGCAGCTACAACTCCGAGATATGCATGTTTACTTTGGTTCAATTGAAGTGGTTTAAATATTATGTTTTTTTTTCTAAATTACAAACGAGATGATTCACACAGGTTTCCTGGAGGTGGAGTTCTGCTGAACAAAGCTATATGTGTGCATCTATACAGGTTTCGCTTGTCATCGGCTGGTTCCTGACAGTCACGGATCCCCAATCCCAAGAGCCGGAGAGGCAATGCCCAAGAGTGGCACACGACATCAAGACAAAATCTATCTTCATCCAAACTCTCACTGTTTTCACTTGAAAGAAACGCAAACATCGCACGCATGACACACACAGATTTATGTGCAAAAAGCTATTTACAGACACGAATGACAAGCTAGCTAGCTATAGCCATGCATTACCCACGGCCCCGTCCACAAAATTTCAGTAAGAGTCCTTGTCATCCTTAGTATAGCAAGAGTAACTTTTCTTTTTCTGAAACATATATAGAACATGTAGCGACACCTTGCTTCTGTAAATCTTATGTTGAGAGAATAACAAACTAAGTGTTTGTTCGAAGAGTAAAATGTACGAGTGATCTTTAGACTTATCTCGTTATGTCATTCAAGTCGCCTAACTCCTAAAACACATTTTCATGTACCAGAACTTGTCTTGGGATGTCATTTGGTTCAAAACCTTTGAAAAGTTCATTTTATTTAGTCCTCAAACTTGTCTCATGGTATGTCATTTAGGTCCAAACAAGCTACAACCATCCCACATATGTTGGTCTCTCTCACCTTTGTCTCAATGCTCTCTCCCCTTCTTCGTGTTCCAATCTAGTATGGTATCGCATCACACAGACGCCAACACGCCATCCTCAAACTATTCCTTCATTATCATCCACATCGAAGGCCACAACATCATCAGGAGTGGTGGCGACAAGGCCAAAGCGAGTGCTCCTTAGACAGGAGAGGTAGATGAACGAGTGCTTTTTCATTAAGTTCCTAACCGGATAAAAAATGAGGTGTGGATCCAACCGTTGCGGTATGTGCCATCATGATGCCGAGTAGATTGGGTCTATTTGGACCTAATTAACATACTATAGCAAGTTTAGGGACCTAGATGATACACATCGGGGGACCTAAAAATATAATTTTAGAAGTGCGGAACCTAAATGACACACGAAGACAGGGGCGAGGGCCTAAAATGTGTTTTAGTAGCTTAGGGATCTGAATGACACTCCGAAACAAGTTTAAGGACAACTCCTGTATTTTACTCTAGTTTGAACTCACTAGGACTAAAATTTAGTTGTAGCTGAAGTTTAGATAGGTGTTTTTTTTTCTTACTCTAGCTAAACTTTATGTGAGTTATATTTTTACTACTGTATTTTTTTACTTCTTATGTCACATGTTCCACTCAAGCCTTGTTCGGTAAGCCTCTGATTTAAGAGGGCTGAAGGGGATCGAAGGGATTCTGACTTATAAGGACTAAATCCCTCTCAAGGCTTGTTTGGTTATCCTCCATTCCATGGGATTAGAGAGGATTGAGGAGGATTTTGATGTGTAGCGCACCGAATCCTCCTCAACCCTTCCAATCCTCTCGGATTGAAGACTAACCGAATAAACCCTCGATCCCCTCCAGCCCCCTTGATTAGAGACTAACCGAACCAAACTCTCAATGTTATGTTTGTCCTCCTCCCACCTATCCTCGTTCAAGACGCCTTATTAGAGGGGCTGCAACAATGTGTATAGTAGGTCGTACCAAAAAATCTGTCGAATGCACATCGGATGGTTATGAGCGACAAATAACAAATAAACTTTCTGCTCTTTAATATTAGAGACCAGATATATAGATATAATATATAATACGAGGATATAGTAGATATGATGATGATATGGTTAATACAATTATATACTATATTATTGTAACAGAACCGCCCAATTATACGAGATTAAGTAGGAAAATCATCCAACGGAAGGACAATTTAACAAACTTAAGCCCGTATAACCCGGTAGTCCGTGAAATATCGACGGATTTCAAACCATTTCACATAACAGCCAAGATCGTACTAAGTTTAGCGGTCACCATCATAAGTTACATAAAAGTTCGCGGCATAAAATACATCGGAGTTTAAACATAGTTATTACAAACCAGGTTCGAATAAAAGTAGCGGAAGCGGTAGTTCAAATCACGCACACACACAACATTTTGAAATAAAGTGCCAGCTTGTGATCATCTCCAGCAAAAGCATCAGACGAGAAGTAGCGAATGACCATTGTCCATGGCCCTAAGCTTCGCCCATCGCAGGATAGAGGCAGTTGATACAGTAGCCGTAATACATCTGCCCATCTGCAACAAGTGGGAACAAAGCCCTGAGTACGAGAAGGTACTCAGCTAGACTTACCCGTCATAAACCAAAAATAAAAGACACCAAGGAATCATGATAGGCTTTCTGGTGGGATAGCTGACTCATTTGCAAGAAAAGCGTTTTTAACTTAACAATTCCTTTCCAAAAGCATGCAGTAATTAACTCTTTATTACCCTGTCAACTATGTTTGCACTGGTGCTAGAGTAACATGTAATTAAGCAAGTAAGGATTACCATTGATCATTAACAATAGTTATCATGTCATCTTCCACATAACTATTCACGTGATTCATCAAGATTACTACGATGAAGTAGCTCAAGTCAAGTGTTCACTATCCAGTGAACGATGGCGATTCGAATCGATTATTAACCAGCTGGTAAGTTATTCCTCACACAAACCTCACTCACCCGCTAAAGTGAGGTGTTGGTCACCGAGTCAACCATTCAGGTAAAGTCGCGAGCTTGCTAGGAACCACTTGTACCCGGGGGCCGCCCGACTGCTCTTTGGCCTTATCATCGCGCCCCCGTATCCTGCCACTACTGCTCTGATACAGTGCGTTGCGGGCAATCCACTCGGCCCGAATAATCTCCCAGTTTCGCGGTCGGAAGGTACTTTATCCGGCCAGCTAAATGTGAGGCATGCGTTCAACATGACCCGAGGGACAACAACGGTCGGTCCTTAATCGACACAGACGGAAAACACTACAGTCCAAAACCCTGCAAGTTTCCGCCCGGTCTCAAATTCATTTCGACACTTAGTTATACCATGACTTCATAGTCATCCAAGCAAATCCAGGTAACCACCTAAAGCTCGCAGGTGACAGGAAATCACCTGATTTCTATCGGTCTAAGCCATCTAAGCATTGACTCGACTGTGGATACCAGGGTAACAAGGATATAGTATAACAAAGGTAAGCAAGGTATAATGCAGCAATGTTTGCAAACAACTCCTAAACGTAATGCATCAAATTAAGTAAAGTTAATAATAAATTATTTGCAAACTGGGAGAGAAATGCTCCGGGGCTTGCCTCTCTCAAAAGAGCTCGGACGGTGGTCGGGGCACTCTGGGAGCTCTTCACCGACCTCCTCTTCGGCTTCGGTCACCTCCTGCTGCTGCACCTCCAGCTGCTCCTCTGGCTCCTCGGGTAAGACGACTGGGTTCTCGGTTTGCGATCCTGTATGATGCAATGCGCGTAAGTGATTATGCAAACGTGCATCGAAGGAGATGAATGCAATGAATATGTTGAAATGCAAGGTAGTCAACATCATCCAAGAAACTATACACTACAAGCACATGTCATCTACTGCATTCTCTTCTACTACTATTATGTTAAGTTAACATATCTTATGAAATGCTTCAAAGATACACCAAAGCCTTACTAATTTCTTAATCACACTTAAAGCAACACTTAAAGCAACACTTGCTTAAACCCTAAATAATAATAGGTTTGAATAGCAACATATATTTCTGATGCTCCTAAAAATCTAAGAAAATTACAGTAGCATAATACTACCCTAAACCGACTTCCATAAAAATTTCATGGTATTTGGATAAGTAAACTATCTTGTACAAAAATGACAAGCTATAGCATAAAAATGAGCATGAAATTACTTTGTACTATGAAAAGTGTGAAACAACAAAATTAATATTTTTCCTAGGTTCTTCATAGCATATAATGACTGTACAAAAATTATCACATGCATGTTTTATACAAAGTTTACTCTCTAGCAAAAATAACAAAAATCAGTCATTAAAGGTACTTGAACTACTCCAAAGTTTTTCACAGCACATGCATGAAACATATTTTTCCTAGGAAGTACATGATATAAGAAGATTAACAAACTTGAAATCATATTTTTCTGATACATATAGGATTTACTAACCATTTTACAAGATATCAGCAATATCAAGAATTAATTAAAGCTCTACAGAAAAGTATCCCAAAAATGACATGCAATATTTTTATATTGTAGATCTGGTTCCAATGAGTCCATAGAAATTTATTTCACAATTTTTGGAGCTCAAATGGATACAAAAACATTTTCCACAATATTTTTCATCATGAATAATAAAAGAAAACAGAAAACGATTTTCATTATTGAAACTGGGCCGGCCCGTGGAAGTAAACCGGCCCGTGGCCGTTCTCGGCCTGGTTCACGCGCGCGGGGGAAAGAGCGAGCAGGCCCGCTCGGAGGCGCGGCCCACAGGGCGTGGCCCAGTGACGACCGACGGGGGGGGGAGACAGGGCGTCCTCGTCGGCGTTCAGAGCCGCGACGGCGTGGCGGTGGCCGACGGCCAACGGCCATCTCCGGCCACGACCCGTCCAGCGAGCGCGCGCACAGTGTTCGCGAGGAGGTAGCGAACTCGAGAGAGAAGCTCAGGGGGATGGAGAGGGAGCGAGGAAGACGGTTGGCAGAGCACGAGCTCGGCGGCCCCGTCGTGGTGGCATGGCGGGAAGAGCTCGATTGAGCCTTACCGAAGGCGAACAAGGCAAACGGAGGTCCGTTCGGAGGAGAGGAGAAGGTGGCGGAGCTTCGTGCACGACCAATCGAACGGTGGTGGTCCACCGGTGTCGGAACACGGCGGTGAAGGCGAGGATGGCGGTGGTGAGCGGCGCTCCCGCTCGGTTTTCTTCGGAGGAAGGGAAAGAGGGAGCGAGTGAGTGGCGAGTGGGATGGAGACCGGACGCGCGCGAAGATTTGAGGTGGAGCGCGCGCGGGGTCCACGGGCGGCCACTTGGGGGCGTCGCCGGCATGCGGCCGCCACGCGGCGGGCGCGTTCTGCTGCGGCGGACAGCGAGGCGCGGGGCGAGCGGGAAGAGGAGGAGGAGGAGGAGCGGACACGGGCCGGGCCGAGGCGACGGCTGCGGCGCGCGCGTGCGGGGGCGGAGCTGGGCCGCTTCCAGCAGCAGGCCGAAAACGAGGCGGCGGCCCGTTTAGGTTAGAAATTGAATTTCTATTTTCATATTTTTAAATAATTTCAAATAATAGTTTTCAAATCTCATTTTGAGAAAGAAAAGGACCTTTTCTGAAAATGACCCGAAAATAAAAGTTGCTTAGAATTTAATTCTCTACAACTTTGATTAAGCGGCCAACCTCAAAACTCTTATAGATTTTGATTTTTAGAATAAAAGCTAATTTAGGGAGGATTTTTGAATATTTTCAAATAACATTTTTAAAACAAATTTTTGACAAAACTTTGAGTGATTTAGTGGCTCCAAAAATTTGACATATAATTCTAAGTGATATAAAATTTTTAGTTGCACAATTTTGATGAAAGGTAATTAGCACATTATCACAACATGTTATGCAATACTAGTTTCCACACTTTTATTTTACTAAAGGTACACCCTAAGCACATATGATTATGAATGATATGAAATTTCATGCTTATGATTGCAATGCAAATGCTTGCGTAACACCGGAGTGTTATAGCCCTCCCCCTTATAAAAATCTCGTCCCAAGATTTGGGTTACGAACCATTTATTATAAAAATCTTCGTATGCTTTTTATAGGTATTCACCCGTTTCTCAAGATGCTTCTCCCTCATCATGATGACTCCATTATATCTTATATGTTTTCACCACACTGTTTCAAGTAGCTCTTTCTTTGGAATCCAAAACTTGAATTAGCTGCTCACGATACACCAGATCTGACTTAAGTTTTATGCCTCGAGGTTCAATTATTTCCTCTGGAACGCGCAAACATTTCTTGAGAGTTGATACGTGAAAAACTGGGAATATAGCACCCATTGATTCTGGTAATTCTAATTTGTAAGCCACTGGACCCTTCCTTTCCAAGATTTTGTAGGGTCCTACAAATCTGGCGGCAAGCTTTCTACGTATTCCAAACCGTTTCTCCTTCATTGGCGTGACTTTCAGATAAACATAGTCACCAACTTCGAACACAAGTGGTCTCCTTCTCTTATCCGCATAACTTTTCTGACGTGACTGAGCTGCTCTCATATTTTGCTGAATGATATGAACTTTCTTTTCGGCTTCTTCCACGAAGTTAATACCATAATACCTTCTTTCTCCTGGCTCAATCCAGTTTAAAGGTGTTCTACACTTTCGTCCATACAGAGCCTCAAAAGGTGCCATTTTGATATTTTCTTGATAGCTATTATTATACGCGAATTCTGCTAAAGGTAACCATGACTCCCATGAACCTCTGGAAGATAACACACAAGCTCTTAACATATCTTCTAAAACAACATTAACTCTTTCAGTCTGACCATCTGTTTGAGGATGATAGGCAGTGCTACGAATCAGACTAGTCCCCAAACCTTTGTGCAAATGCTCCCAAAAGTGAGCAGTGAACTGTGACCCTCTGTCAGACACGATAGTCTTCGGTATGCCATGCAATCTCAAAATCTCCGCAATATACTTCTCGGCATATTAGGTGGTCTATAAACTGTCTTGAAAGGCAAAAAGTGGGTTGTCTTGGTAAGACGATCCACGATTACCCAAATCGAATCATGGCCTTTCTGAGTAGTGGGCAAACCTGTGATGAAATCCATACTTATATCATCCCACTTCCAGCTAGGTACTGACAAAGGTTGCAACAATCCGGCAGGTCTCATGTGAATAGCTTTCACTCGACAACATGTGTCACATCTGGCTACATAAGTTGCAATTTCCTTCTTTATCTTTATCCACCAATAACGAGGTCTTAGTTCTTGATACATTTTACTACTGCCAGGATGAATGGACAACTTAGAGTGATGAGCTTCATCCATAATTTTATTCTTAAGCTCTCTATCCTTTGGAACAACAAGACGGTTGTCGAACCACAACACGTCCTGCTCGTCCACTCTGAAGTGTTTTGAAGGTTCTTCTTTAATTTTCTTTTTGATGTGGAATATCCCTTTGTCTGCTTTCTGACCTTCTATTATCTTACTCTCCAAGGTGCAACTGATCTGAATACTATGTAACACGGCAGGGTGCATTAGATTAAAACCATCTTCGAGTAAGGGTTGCATATTCAGACAATGCGACTTTCTACTCAAAGCATCGGCTACCACATTGGCTTTCCCAGGGTGATACTGTAGATTCAAGTTGTAATCTTTAATTAGTTCTGACCATCTTCGCTGTCTCATGTTCAATTCTGGTTGGGTGAAAATGTACTTGAGACTCTTGTGATCGGTGAAAATGTTGCACACATTACCAAGTAAATAGTGTCTCTAAATCTTTAAGGCATGCTCCACGGCGGCAAGCTCAAGATCATGTGTCGGATAATTGATTTCATGTTTTCTCAACTGACGGGAGGCATAAGAAATGACTCTTCCTTCTTGCATCAGAACACAGCCTAATCCTATTTTTGATGCGTCACAGAACACATCAAAAGGTTTCTCGATGTCTGGCTGTGCAAGAACTGGAGCAGTGGTCAACAGTTTCCGCAAGGTGTGGAAAGCTGTCTCACACTCCTCTGTCCACACAAACTTGTGATCTTTCTGTAACAGACTTGTCATTGGCTTGGCAATCTTCGAGAAGTCTGGGATAAAGCGGCGATAGTAACCAGCTAACCCTAGGAAACTCCTGACTTCTGGCACTGTGGTTGGAGTTTTCCAATCCATAACCTCTTGCACTTTGCTCGGATCTACCGAAACTCCATTCTCAGATAGAATATGACCAAGGAAAGGAACTTTCTTCAACCAAAATTCACATTTGCTGAACTTAGCATACAACTTATGATCTCTCAGTCTGGTCAAGACAATTCTCAGATGCTCTTCATGATCTTTCTCATTCTCAGAGTATACTAAAATGTTATCAATGAAGACAACTACAAACTTGTCCAACTCTGGCATAAAAACCGTATTCATCAGATACATAAAGTATGCAGGAGCATTTGTTAAGCCAAAAGACATAACAAGATACTCGTACAACCCGTATCTGGTAGAAAAAGCGGTTTTCGGGACATCTTGTGGCCTGATATTTATCTGATGATACCCTGATCTTAGGTCTATCTTGGAGAACACTCTAGCTTTAGCCAACTGATCAAACAAAACGTCGATATGAGGCAAAGGATATTTATTCTTGATAGTAACAGCATTAAGAGGTCGATAATCCACACACATTCTCAGAGTACCCTCTTTCTTTTTCTTCACGAACAAGGCAGGACATCCCCACTCAGACTTACTCGGTCGGATAAACCCCTTCTTTAGCAATTCTTCCAGTTGCTTCTTCAGCTCAGCTAACTCATCCGGAGGCATCCGGTAGGGTCTCCTCGAAATAGGAGCTGTTCCGGGGATCAACTCGATTCCAAACTCAACATCTCTATCTGGAGGAAGGCCAGGTAACTCGTCTGGAAACACATCCGGGAACTCACACACTACCGGGATCTGGTGGATAGGAACAACTTCCATGGCACAGGTCACACTCACAAGGTTTGTTCTTTTGGGCAATGGTACCAGGAAAGTACCCTCTGCCTGGGGATCCTTAAGGGTAAGCAACCGACTGCTTATGTCTATGACTGCCCCCCAGTTCTTCATCCAGTTCATTCCTATTATTACATCCAAAACTAGTCCAGGCATAACTATCAGGTTCACTCGAAACTTCTGACTACCTAACTCAAGGGTTGCCCCTCTAACCATCTTATTGGTTAACACATCAGCCCCGGCTGAACTTATACGATAACCATAACTCAATTCTGTGCATAGTTGTTCATGCTTCCGTGCAAATGCTTGACTCATAAAAGAATGTGAGGATCCAGAATCAAATAGAACAACTGCAGGGTGATGGTTAACAAGAAACTTACCGGCGGTTACAGGCTCTCCCTCAGGAATCTCATCAACGGTGGTATGGTGCACACGGGCAGTGTAAGTCTGTTGCTTCTTTTTAGGCGGATAAGGGCAGAACTTTGAAAAGTGGCCTGGCTGACCACAATTGTAGCAGGGCCCCTTTACTGTACCAGCAGATCCTATAGCTCCCTTGGAGTTGCTCTGTTCTGCAGCTGCGGTGATCTTTGCTGGCGGCACGGCCATCTTGTACGGCTTCTGTGGTCCCCTGTAGTTTTGGGTTTTATGCTGTGGCGGCCTAAACCTTGCACCAGGTGCGGACGGACGATAAGAAAGACAATTTGCAGTGACAACTCTGGACGGGGATGGTCCTGACTCAAACACCCTCTTACGATTCTTGGATGCAGTGTAGGCGTTGTTGTTCTTTTCTTATTTCAAACAATCACTAACAAAGTCATTGAACCTGGCGTGGGTATTGGTACCCATATGCTTCATCATCTTCAGACTTAACCCTCTCTTAAAACTAGCAATTCTCTTTGCATCCGTGCCGACCATGTCTGGAGCATAGCGGCACAAGCTATTAAAGGCATGTAGATACTGTGTTACAGTCTTGGTACCCTGATTTAAGGCCAAGAACTCTCCGAGCTTCATCTCAACCAACCCTGGGGGAATATAAACTCCCTTAAACGCTTCAGTGAACTCTCTCCAAGTAATCTAGGCATTGGGAGGAAAGGTGGTGCGGTGATGCTTCCACCACATCCCTGCCGGTCCCTGTAGCTGATGTGCAGCATATTCTGTTTTCAGAACTTCTATCAGTCTCAACACACGGAACTTATCTTCCATAGTGTTGATCCATTCTTCAGCGTCGAGTGGCTCTGCTGCTTCCTTGAAAACTGGCGGCCTGGTGTCCATTAAATCCTTGAAATTGTTGTACTGGTTCACCCCATGGCCACCACCTTGATTATTTCCTCTCTGAACATTTTCAGCGATGGTACACAGAAAATCTTCCATATTCCTTTGTGACTGCTTGGCGTTGCGCTGGCACTTCCTTGCGGCTGCACCCAAATAGCATCACGAGGATCATTTCTCGGGAAAGTACCGGCCAAAGCTGCTGCCAACTTTTTAGGAAACCTGCTCATTATGTCTCGGATGACGTGAAAGGCTGCACCCTCTGCACCCTCAACTAGAGTGCGTCCTTCAAACTCCAAATGCCAACCATCCCATTCTGGCGCATCACCAAGAGCAGGGACGGTGATTTCCACTACCACAAGTTCATCCTCAGCTAACTGGCTCTCACTCCAGGAGTACACCGGCTCTTGACCCTCTGGGTACCCCACATCATGGAGCACCCTCCAAAGCAAGGTGGGCATGCCAAACTCACTTAGAAAAGTGTCCGTGCTGCGACGCTCCCGCGGAGCCATCTGGTGACGGGGTGCTCTTCCGCCAGTGGACTTACGGGCAGTCTTCTTCGTGCGGGCCATCTGTAGCACAAGTTTTAAATTACCCGATGAGAACATATTTTAAGTTGATGTCACTTTTATCAAACTGGGATAATCCTTTTATAAGGGGAGGAATGCATGTCATGAATAAAATGCACAGGCAATATGATGCATGCGCGAGTCTTACGTTCTCACAAACTTGGAAAATAAAGACATCTAACGATGAATTCGGTGGCATACAAACGATCTCTCATATACGTAACTAATTCGATCTACACGATAAACGCTGTTACGAACCTGCAGAAAATTCATTTTAGCCCATTCCCCATGAATACATGAAAGCAGTAAATCTACCTACACGCTCTACACGAATCCCTAGATGCGTGTACAACGGTAGTAACTACCCAAACACATCGTCCTATTGACGGCATCGCCTCGACAGATGGAACACCCATACATGCGATACTTTCATAAAAACATGTGTAAAACATGTAATTATTCTAGTATCATATAAGCACTCTCCCTAGATCGGCGGTGTATCCGATCATGCTCTCACAGCTCACACTTACCAAAGCGTAGAGGTAACTGATCCATACATTACCACTCAATTAAGTAGCACTCATACAATAGCACGCCGTATGAGCAACGAAAGAGAAATATGGTGCAAGAACCCCAAATTAGTACTTAAATAGCCACCTAGAGTCCTTAACTGGGCATACAGGATATGACCACTGGCACACCTTTAGTTTTAAAATCACACTTTTTAAACAGAATTTTGTTTTAAATATACTTATGAACAGTAATCACGCTAAACCATGCTCCGATGCCAGCTGTAACAGAACCGCCCAATTATACGAGATTAAGTAGAAAAATCATCCAACGGAAGGACAATTTAACAAACTTAAGCCCGTATAACCCGGTAGTCCGTGAAATCTCGACGGATTTCAAACCATTTCACATAACAGCCAAGATCGTACTAAGTTTAGCGGTCACCATCATAAGTTACATAAAAGTCCGCGGCATAAAATACATCGGAGTTTAAACATAGTTATTACAAACCAGGTTCGAATAAAAGTAGCGGAAGCGGTAGTTCAAATCACGCACACACACAACATTTTGAAATAAAGTGCCAGCTTGTGATCATCTCCAGCAAAAGCATCAGACGAGAAGTAGCGAATGACCATTGCCCATGGTCCTAAGCTTCGCCCATCGCAGGATAGAGGCAGTTGATACAGTAGCCGTAATACATCTGCCCATCTGCAACAAGTGGGAACAAAGCCCTGAGTACGAGAAGGTACTCAACTAGACTTACCCTTTATAAACCAAAAATAAAAGACACCAAGGAATCATGATAGGCTTTCTGGTGGGATAGCTGACTCATTTGCAAGAAAAGCGTTTTTAACTTAACAATTTCTTTCCAAAAGCATGCAGTAATTAACTCTTTATTACCCTGTCAACTATGTTTGCACTGGTGCTAGAGTAACATGTAATTAAGCAAGTAAGGATTACCATTGATCATTAACAATAGTTATCATGTCATCTTCCACATAACTATCCACATGATTCATCAAGATTATTACGATGAAGTAGCTCAAGTCAAGTGTTCACTATCCAGTGAACGATGGCGATTCGAATCGATTATTAACCAGCTGGTAAGTTATTCCTCACACAAACCTCACTCACCCGCTAAAGTGAGGTGTTGGTCACCGAGTCAACCATTCAGGTAAAGTCGCGAGCTTGCAAGGAACCACTTGTACCCGGGGGCCGCCCGACTGCTCTTTGGCCTTATCATCGCGCCCCCGTATCCTGCCACTACTGCTCCGGTACAGTGCGTTGCGGGCAATCCACTCGGCCCGAATAATCTCCCAGTTTCGCGGTCAGAAGGTACTTTATCCGGCCAGCTAAATGTGAGGCATGCGTTCAACATGACCCGAGGGACAACAACGGTCGGTCCTTAATCGACACAGACGGAAAACACTACAGTCCGAAACCCTACAAGTTTCCGCCCGGTCTCAAATTCATTTCGACACTTAGTTATACCATGACTTCATAGTCATCCAAGCAAATCCAGGTAACCACCTAAAGCTCGCAGGTGACAGGAAATCACCTGACTTGTACCGGTCTAAGTCAGCTAAGCATTGACTCGACTGCGGATACCAGGGTAACAAGGATATAGTATAACAAAGGTAAGCAAGGTATAATGCAGCAACGTTTGCAAACAACTCCTAAACGTAATGCATCAAATTAAGTAAAGTTAATAATAAATTATTTGCAAACCGGGAGAGAAATGCTCCGGGGCTTGTCTCTCTCAAAAGAGCTCGGACGGTGGTCGGGGCACTCTGGGAGCTCTTCACCGACCTCCTCTTCGGCTTCGGTCACCTCCTGCTGCTGCACCTCCAGCTGCTCCTCTGGCTCCTCGGGTAAGACGACTGGGTTCTCGGTTTGCGATCCTGTATGATGCAATGCGCGTAAGTGATTATGCAAACGTGCATCGAAGGAGATGAATGCAATGAATATGTTGAAATGCAAGGTAGTCAACATCATCCAAGAAACTATACACTACAAGCACATGTCATCTACTGCATTCTCTTCTACTACTATTATGTTAAGTTAACATATCTTATGAAATGCTTCAAAGATACACCAAAGCTTTACTAATTTCTTAATCACACTTAAAGCAACACTTAAAGCAACACTTGCTTAAACCCTAAATAATAATAGGTTTGAATAGAAACATATATTTCTGATGCTCCTAAAAATCTAAGAAAATTACAGTAGCATAATACTACCCTAAACCGACTTCCATAAAAATTTCATAGTATTTGGATAAGTAAACTGTCTTGTACAAAAATAACAAGCTATAGCATAAAAATGAGCATGAAATTACTTTGTACTATGAAAAGTGTCAAACAACAGAATTAATATTTTTTCTAGGTTCTTCATAGCATATAATGACTAGAACGGTGGTGGTCCACCGGTGTCGGAACACGGCGGTGAAGGCGAGGATGGCGGTGGTGAGCGGCGCTCCCGCTCGGTTTTCTCCGGAGGAAGGGAAAGAGGGAGCGAGTGAGTGACGAGTGGGATGGAGACCGGACGCGCGTGGAGATTTGAGTCAAGATGGCAACGGGTACGTACCCGACAGGTAGTGCTCACCCGTATCCGTACCCGCACCCGCAAAATTTTACTCGTCGGGTTACCCGTACCCGCATGCGGGTAAAAAAATAGTTCCATACCCGTACCCGTCGGGTAATTCTCACCCGACGGGTAACCCGTACCCGATAACATACCCGAAAATTACCTAAAAATATCAAATAGTCACATGCAAAAATAAATAATTCTAAGCTTCCAACAAGTTACAAACATGCTAACAAATATTATTAGCATCATTACAACAAAGACAATCTACTAGAAATATAGTGGATGTCTCAATGGGCCAAATTCATGACTTATATGCGCTAAAATAACTGAGGTTGGCTAGTTATTTTTGCGGGTATGTCTTACCCGCGGGTATGCGGGTATGGGTAGTATACACCCGCACCCGTACCCGCATACCCGATGGGTATAGGATTTTGCCCAATAACATACCCACGGGTAGAAAATTCATTCCATACCCGCCTCTTTATCGGGTAATACCCGTCGGGTACTCGGGTTTCGGGTACCCGTTGCCATCTCTAGATTTGAGGCGGAGCGCGCGCGGGGTCCACGGGCGGCCACGCGGGGGCGTCGCCGGCATGCGGCCGCCACGCGGCGGGCGCGTTCTGCCGCGGCGGACAGCGAGGCGCGGGGAGAGCGGGAAGAGGAGGAGGAGGAGGAGCGGACGCGGGCCGGGCCGAGGCGACGGCTGCGGCGTGCGCGTGCGGGGGCGGAGCTGGGCCGCTTCCAGCAGCAGGCCGAAAACGAGGCGGCGGCCCGTTTAGGTTAGAAATTGAATTTCCATTTTCATATTTTCAAATAATAGTTTTCAAATCTCATTTTGAGCAAGAAAAGGACCTTTTCTGAAAATGACCCAAAAATAAAAGTTGCTTAGAATTTAATTCTCTACAACTTTGATTAAGCGGCCAACCTCAAAACTCTTATAGATTTTGATTTTTAGAATAAAAGCTAATTTAGGGAGGATTTTTGAATATTTTCAAATAACATTTTTAAAACAAATTTTTGATAAAACTTTGAGTGATTTAGTGGCTCCAAAAATTTGACCGATAATTCTAAGTGATATGAAATTTTTAGTTGCACAATTTTGATGAAAGGTAATTAGCACATTATCACAACATGTTATGCAATACTAGTTTCCACACTTTTATTTTACTAAAGGTACACCCTAAGCACATATGATTATGAATGATATGAAATGTCATGCTTATGATTGCAATGCAAATGCTTGCGTAACACCGGAGTGTTACAATTATATTAGTAAGCACACATATAGTACTGTAGCTAGCTAGGAGCTAGTCTTATTATGAGCTAGTAGGTATGTATCGCCTGCATGGTGGTGGATGCACTCGGGGGTGAGTCTGTGGTCTCGCTTGGGGTCGAGGCAGTAGTTGTACACCATGTGGTTGCGCTGCACCCACCGCATGGCCGCCTCGATCCTGCTGCGGGCGCGGCGAGCAGGCGCGGAGGAGCAGCCCCGCCCCGAGAAGCGCGCCACGAAGGGGCTGTACCGGTAGTCGGCCCTGTACCTGCCGTCGTCGGTGGCCCAGGACGAGGCGTCCCAGATGGAGCCGTACACCCACATCGGCACGTCGTCCACGTAGAAGCTGCACACGCACGCGGACATGACATGAGTGATGCATACGAGTACGACAGTGAGGAGCTAGCGCTAGCAGGCGTGCGAGCGTCAGTTAAAAGCAGCGGTTGCAGTTGCATTTGCGTTGCATTGCATTGCACACAAGTAGCAAAAATCTACTCCTATCTGTAGCAGCAGCCGGCAGCATCGCCATTGACAGACAGGAGGATGGCGTAGTGATGGAAATCGGCGGTGGGGTCGAACCAGTCGAGGTGGAACTTGACCTCCCTTCCGACGACCGTACCCTCCCAGGCCCGCCGACGAGCGTCAAAAATAGCTGAAACACTTGCAACATACATCTAAAACACTTACAAAAACATCTGAAACACACTTAAAAATCATTGTAAGCATACGCAACATCCTGATAAAACGCTTTGCAACATATGTGTGAAACATATGCAATATTCAGATAAACACACTTGCAATATACGTCTGAGAAAATAGATGAAACATTGGGAACAGACGTTTGCAACATACGTGTGCAGCCACTGCAACATCCCAATCTACTTTTAGAACATCCATATCAAACACTTGAAACATACATCTGAAATAACTAGAACACTTGAAACCTAAGCTTGCAACATGTATGAAAACGTCTAAAACACTTAAACACAGCGTCGCCGGCGACCATGGCCTACATGGTGGAGAACCACAGTAGCTAGCAAGTTCGGATCAGGAGGACATCGAGAACAACGGCCCAGCATACACCTCCGCAATCGGACCTCCCTTCCTGCCGTGGTGTCTTCGGCTAACCGCAGGAGACAATGTCCAAGCTGGCGACGACCTCCTACTGGTCGCGTCGGGTTGGTGGTGGCTCGATGACGCCACGACCGCGACCGGCGAGATGGAGAAGCACATGGCACGGCGAGAGATGGGGCGGGGTGGGGGAAGGGGCGCGACAGGATGGAGTTGGGCGAGCGGATGCGAGTCTGAAGAAGAGGTAGAGTAGGGGACGATGCCGGTGGAAGGCTGGGAAATAAGTGGATAAGAATTAATGGAGAGAACGAGTGTTTTAGATAAATCTGGAGTCCGTTTGATATTTTTATAGCCCCGGACACTCGGGTTGCAGCGTTTCTGTTTAAAGATTTGTTACTTAGGGTTGATGGACGCCAAACATGGCTAAATACATTTTAGCTACCTAGCCAAACAGGTAGTTTAGAGCATCTTCAAGAGTCTTTCTAAATCTCACTCTCATCATTTGGAGAGTCACTTGCATAAAAATCGTTTTCTATATCTTTTCACTCTCTAACCGTCTTTCTATATCTCATGCGCACTCTAGAGAGTCATTCTCATCTTCTATTTTTAGCTAGCAAGAAATCCGAAGTAGAAGATGACTATATTTGAATAACTATTTACAGAAGTTGTTGGAAGCCAATTTTTCACCGAAATCTCTAATTTTGGCATTTAGGAATGATTTAGAGAGTCACTTGGAGTTGCTCTTAGTTCAATTAATTAGGTTCTTTACAGAGTATCTATGTCTATACTATGCTTCGGAAAAAAAATATTGCCACATGCCTTCATTAAACTCTGCCTAAGAAGTGACCAACGATTTAATCGCCGTACATTAGGTATGGTTCAGCAAAGAAATACAGTACATCAAAGAATCGGCAGAACTGGGACCTTGACAAGCGAGGTGGATGGGCCAGAAATCAGTCTGGACCAAGACCAAATGTGCGATTTGTGGCCCACTACTTCACCATCCCCTCCGAATTCTGAAAGGCCCAATCTCAAACGAAACCACCCTCCGCGACAGGTCGACTAGTATAGGCTGCAGGCAAACAAGCGCGACCTCCTCCACCCGCACCTCGCCGCCGGCGATGGAGCCGCCGCCGCCCCCTGCTCCGGCGATCCACTCCGCGCCCGTCCGCGTGCTCTCCCGCACTCCGCCGCCGTCCTCCCCGCCCCCCTCCTCCGCGGACCCCGCCCCGTCACCCGCCTCCCGCGACGGGGTCGTCGCCGTCGGCTTCGTGGGCGGCGCGGGGAGCGCCCGCCTCGCGGACCGGATCCTCGACGCCCACGTCTTCTCCCCCGGTGGCTCGGCGGGGACCCTCACCGGGAGCGTCAGGTACCACCGCGACGCCGGCAGGAGGATGGTGTTCCTTCACCTCACGCCACCGCCCGCGCCGCTCGAGGCGGCGGTAGGAGGCTGCCGCGACGGAGACCTCCCGGAGATGCTCTTCATGTTCTCTGTGAGCTCGGATTCTCACTCTGCTTTTGCTCATTAGATTATATACAGTAGGTCTGCAATGTGGGAATCGAACTGCCAAGCTGAGCCCCAGAGCCTCTGCATGATTTGTCCTTTTGTATATGACCGACCTGTTCTACTGCATCATGTCAACTTGTTATTGACGATTTGACACACTTCATACACCTGCACAACTTGAGGATGCTGTTTTTCTTTTTTTTTTTTGGTTTGTTTAAAATGTCACAGGATGCTTCTGATAACTGCCCACTGACTATCTTTGTTGAATCGAAATCTTAGAGCTAAACTTGTAAAATGTTGCTTGCCTGTGTTCAAGCTTGGCTAATGTCTGGTTCTCTGATCATAGATATTTTAGACTTCATCATCATATTTACTGGACTTTTACTTCATATAGATTCACTGCTTCATAATCATATTTCTAGAATAACAGGTGCCTTTGACCACCCAAATGACTACTATGGTCTTGTTTCTTTTGTTTTCTGTGACAAAATGAGAATCACGATTGATTGATTGGTTTTTACATTACAACATTCTAGGTCTGCCACGTAATTATATTTCTGCAAGAAGGCTTCAGATTTAACACACAAACCTTAAAGAAGTTCCGACTGCTGCAATCTTCAAAGCATGCTCTCGCTCCATTCGTCAAGACATTGGTAGCAGCTGCAATGCCTGCCAAAGCTGTTGTCTCTGACACCCCAACAAGAGCAACCCACAGGGCTTCCTCCATCTCCCCTCCAGCACGCCGTGGAGGTCACGCAGGTCGTCAGTCCTCGGCCATCTCACTTATGTCCGGAACCAGTTCAAATGCTTTTGTACTGCCAGGCCAATGCATTCCTGTATTGCTCTTTGTCTTTGAGGATGATGCACTTGATGTTTCAAGTGCTGCAGCAAGTTCTGATGATATGGGTGATGCATCTTCATCAAATCAGGGTTCTACCTCTGATGGATTATCAAAACAAAGCTTAGCTTCAAAGAGTTCTGGTTCAGTGGTTATGCTTGCCCGAGCAGCAAACAAATCTGAGGGTAATTCAGGCAAAAAACTGCATTCGTCCCTGGAGGGACAGATCCGTGTCCTGCTCAAGAAGTGCAGGGTACTTGCAGGCATGGAGCCAGGGCATATTGGCCCGAGGGGTGTAAGTAACATGAGTCATCATTTACCCCTGTTCTCACTCGATACCTCAAGGGTTGTTGCACTGTTGGAACGGTACATTAATAAGAAACGGGAGCCACTGGACATCATTGCAGGACTATTTGAAGATTCTTTGTGCTCCAAATCGCCATTGGATATTCTTTCACTGGAAAACAACTACCACCCAACAAACCATGATGACTTTCAGTTGATCAAGGATTTTATATTTAGGCAGTCTGATGCACTGAGAGGGAGAGGGGGATATTCAAGCAATGCAAGTGCCGGGTCTGTTGCCGGTGTTGGCATGGTGGCGGCTGCTGCTGCTGCAGCAGCAGCATCAGCTGCAGCTGGGAAACCAGCTAATGCACCTGATCTCCCTACTTTTGATAAATGGTTGTCCATGAGTACCTCTATTCTGACTGCACTGCTGAGTGGTCAGTCTGAAAGCAAGACTAATACAAGTCCTAAGAAGAATGGCCAACTTCCTGCTGCAGGATCTAATGCCATTGAGATCGCATTATCGTGCTTGGAAAGTTATAATGGGCTGAACATGAAATTTTCTTCATCATGGTGCCAAAGGGTGCTTCCAGCTGCTAAGGAGATTTACCTGAAAGGTTTGCCTGCCTTTTACCCCACAAGCATGCATGAAGTGCAGCTACAGAAGGCATTGCAGTCCTTTGGCTCGATGGTTAAAGGACCAGCAGTCAGGGTATTCTCAAAGAAGCTAGAAGATGAGTGCCGGGCAATATGGGAATCTGGAAGGCAGCAATGTGACGCTGTTAGCCTAACTGGCAGACCATGTAAGCACCGTAGGCATGGCGATTTCTCTTCTTCAGATGCAATGAAACAACATTCTAGTGGATATGTCTTCCTCCATGCATGTGCCTGTGGCCGGTCACGTCGCCTTAGAGATGATCCTTTTGACTTTGAGACAGCCAATGTGTCTTTTAATTGTTTCCAAAATTGCGATGATCTACTACCTTCCCTTGCGCTTCCAAGAGGCAGCGATGCTTGTTCATTTTCAGCATCCTCTTGGCGCTTGGTGCGTCTCGGAGGAGCAAGATATTACAAGCCAACAAAGGGGCTCCTCCAAAGTGGATTTAGCTCCAAGGAGAGGTATCTTCTAAGGTGGATTATATCTGCTGGTAAGGGGCAAGTGAGAAATGGCATCCGTTCTAATACTGTTACCTCATCCACAAGATCTGGTATGAACCCTCAGACTCCCCCAATAGTCACTGGTGAAGTAAAATCTGCTGTAACCCAAGTCACAGCACAAATTAAATCTGCAAAGCTCGAAAGTTCTGGAAAACAACCTGAAATGGAACCAATGGGCAACTCAAGTATTAATTTTGGTAAAGGTCTGCCAAATTTTACTATGAAAAAACCCTTTGCTGAAGTTGTTGCTGGCACCACATCAAAAGATTCCGAGTTTCCTGCTCTTCAGCAGATGAGGCCACCGAAACCTGGTGGTCGAAAAGATGAGCGCCAAATGAATATAGGAGACCAGATTAGTGGTCGAGGTCATGCGGCTGTCAGCCAAGGGCCTGTAGCTGAAACTGAATCTGCGAAAGCAAGCAGAAACAAGAGTAGTGAAAATTCTGATGGGAAGCCCTTTTTACAGATAGGGAGCAATATAGTACCAGTGATTGTTGGAAATGAGACTAGAGAAACTAGTCTGCCGGTACAACAGTTTGTTGTGTATGTTGGATTTGAGCATGAGTGTCCCTATGGTCATCGCTTCTTACTGTCAGAGAAACATATGGAGGAGATTGATTCTTCCTGTTTGCAGTATCAAAGACCTCATGTAAACAAAGAAGCAGAAGGCAAGCATGCACAAAAGTTGCTCCAAAATGCATCTGGTTTAATTGCATCTGCAGTGGACATAAACAGTGCACGGAAAAACAGTAAGCCATTGCAATCATCAGGGAGAAACAGCCAGCAGCAATCACTGCAGCTGAGGGTTGATGCAGAGACTTCACAACCTTCTCCTTGGCTTTCAGATCCACAGAATGGCAAAAGGGGGGAGCATTATTTTCCAAGCATTACAATTGATGATGGCGGAGAAGCATTTTCACTGATGAACAGAAACTTGCCAATATATATGCACTGTCCACATTGCAAGATCTCAGAAAGGAAGGAACATCAAGATGTAAAGTTTGCTGGTGCCGTGTCGCAACTTCAACGAATTTTCATTGTGAGTTATAATGTTCTAACTGAAGTTTTTTTGTCATAGTTAGATATGATGAAGTATCATCATTCACAATCTTACACCAGGAAAATAGATTTTTAGTTGCTCCCTGTTTCGTATAGTACCGTTGAAGTTGAGACATGTTTCTTGTAGTATCCATAGGGACATTGTTCTGTAATCTTGTCTTCCTAGTAATGTCTAGGTTCTCTTTAATGCAGGTGACACCTGATTTCCCTGTCCTGCTGGCAAGCTGCCCACTTGTACAGTTTGAGGCAAGTACACTCATCTATATTCAGCGTGAATCATATATTTCCTTTACTCACCCCATAGAGTAGCTATGGGAAGATATAACCTAGATGTAACAGAAAAGGTCACTAAGTGGAGTTATTGCCTTTTCCCTTTCTCTTCCAATCAGGGGTCATGTTTGCCATCGAATGTCTCTGATCATGATCGAGAAGGATCATTCAGTATTGGGTGCCGAGTTATCCTGCCACCTGAGAGCTTTCTTACAATGAGGCTTCCTTTTGTCTATGGTGTTGAGACAAAAGAGGGAAGTACATTTCCCCTCAAAAACTTTGAGCAACAACCAGAACTCACAGCATGGCTTGTTGGAGGCACAGCCTTGCAAATCGTATCGGTAGGGGATGTCACTGAGAAAGAAACTATTATGAAGTGATAGACATGTCATCTAAAGCTTTACTGGTTTTAGCATGTTCTAGTCACATATCAGTGATGTGCCATTGGTGAGATGATAATAACTGTTCTTTTTTCTTTCCTGCTATCTTCCCCACACCGTTTTTCTTAGTTCCCCTTTGTTTTGAATACTCAAGGCATTGAATAGGTCTGTTGTTGGTTTAATTCATACAGGATGCAGGATGGATGATTATATTCCTGTCTGAGGTTTTACTTGTACTCCTGAACTTGTGCTGCTAAGCTGTTGATACAACTATTGCTTCCTTTCTCTGTGCTCCAAGCATTGTGAAATAGAAGTTTCGCTGATGTCTACCTGGACGGTGTATATAGATGCACGCAGAGGGGACAGGCCCACAGGTACAAGTTTGGTAGTTATGTACTTTCACCCTTTTGATACCACAGTACTTGGCAAACTCGTTCAGTGCTAAGCACAATATGTGTTACTGATGCAGGCAATCGCGCCGTTCTTGTCTTGTACACGAATAGGTGCCAGGAGGTAAAGTTTAGCTGCTTATGTAGGGTCTGTTTTTTTGAGGAACAGTGGATCAATCCGATTCCTTGACTGAGGCCTTTGGGCTGGGAGCTTTTGTAGTAAGATTATTAGTTCAGTTGAGCTGTGTAGTGTAATATTTTTTGGCCAGTTGATGTGCTGTTTTATTCCTAGGCGTGTTGAGAAATCTGGCCTTGGAATATAAACAAGAAGAAGGAATTTTCTGAATGATATTGTAGCAAACGGTTGCTTGAAATGCACGGTTTCCTCAGATAAACTTGACTGATCTGCCTGTATCCCTTATTCTTTCTTGTATGTATATGCAGTACAGGAATTTTCCGCAGCCTTGGGGAAAAAAAGAAGATGGGTTTGAGAAGTGAAGTGTTGATAACAGGAAAACACAGAGTTGTGTTGGAATATGGAGGAGGGTCCAGGTTGGCAGCAGCCGCTTCTGGTAGACTGGAGACTGGGCTGGAGAATGTTGAAGCTGGAAGGAAACGCACGAACAACTCCTGCTTGACAAGTGTAAAGGAGGCAGCAGGGTGTGCGAGAAATTAAAGGTGGACGGACTGCGGGACGGCCGCCGTGCTGATGATGCGTCGAGTCGAGGTCTGCCCTTCCTTTTTGTTCTTTTTCACCTGCAAAACAGGCGTTTCCACGTGATGTGAATCATTCCAGAATGGCTGCTGCAGCCTGGAGGCGTGGCACGTTGGTTTACTCATGCAGCCCGGCTTGGCTCCAAAAGCTTCTTTCTTGTGTGTTTCTCCAAACCAAAACCCCTGGCAATCCAGCCCTGCAGTCCATGGCGTGAGTGCATGAGTTTGAGTTGCTTGGACAAGTTGCTGTGGGTGCTACTGCTACTGCTACCTAACCTTTTGCTTGGCCGATAGATAAGAACTCTCTGCTGCTACCGGACTGATGGAAGTGGATGTAAGTGCGAACAAACATGTGGTTGGCATGCTCCACACCAACGGCCGGCCGGATGTCATGTTCGGGCGCACGTACACCAGGCGTCGCCAAGCCCGGGACGTGCGCTGTGCCCAGGAACGCGCCACACAGCAGGCACCGGTCACGCCAGGTGACGGGCCAGGCGCGGGCTCCACTAGTGGCTAGGTTTAGAAGAGATGTGTTTCTATTTTTAGTTTCCTATTTGGTGGAGATTTGTTACTTTAAGTTAGTTTCCAAGTTAGTTGGGCGATAGGCCATATATATCTGTAATCGTACTACGAAGGGAATCAAGCAATTGCAAACCAATCTTATCTCCTCTCAACTCTCCTAAGCCGGCAGCCAGGGGGTATAACCCGGTTGACGAAGATCATCGGCGTGGGGGCATAACCCTGCCGAGCTACCACGGATCGAGGTTACGAACTCCGTAGTCGAGGTCCGCCGTCCCTGGGCACGAACGCCCTTGACAACCTGGTATCTCGAGTCCGACGATCCTCTTCATCCCACCCAGGCGCTCCCTCCACAGCCGCACCCACCCACCACCACCAGCCCACCTCGTCGCCGTCCTCAGCTTCCTCGGCGACATCAGTCATGGGTGACATCACCCTCGCTGATATCATGCAGAAATTGGAGTCCCTCACCACCGAGATGTCCACCATGCAGGCCGACGTGGCCGCCCTGAAGGACAAATCATCCTCGTCGTCGAGCAGCGGCGGCGGCCGCGGCCGAACCGGGGGTCCTCGCGATCTCGATCGCCCTCCCCGATTCCAGAAACTGGAATTCCCTCGCTACGACGGCAAAACCGATCCCCTCCTCTTCACCAACAAATGTGAGGCGTACTTCCGGCAACAACGCACCATGCCCGAGGAGCGGGTGTGGATGGCCGGCTTCAACATGGATGGCGTGGCCCAGCTGTGGTACGATCAGCTCCTGGAGGACGAAGGCACGCCGTCCTGGGGCCGCTTCAAGCATCTCCATCTGCGTTTTGGGCCGCCCCTGCGTTCGGCGCCGCTCTTTGAGCTGTCCGAGTGCCGCCGCACCGGCACGGTGGAGGAGTATTCAGATCGGTTCTAGGCCCTCCTACCGCGCGCGGGGCGTCTGGATGAGGATCAACGGGTGCAGCTCTACACCGGGGGTCTCCTTCCGCCACTAAGCCACGCCGTCCGTATCCATCACCCGGAAACCCTAGCGGCGGCAATGAGTCTCGCGCGCCAGTGCGAGCTAATCGAGCTCGACCGGCTGCCACCACCGGCGAGCCGCTCCGCGCCACGCGCACAGTTACCAGCTCCAGCGGCCCGGCCGGCTACATCAGCGCCGTCGCTCCTGCCCACCCCGGCCGCACCTACGCCAACGGCAGCCGCGCTGCCCGTGCCCGCGCCGGCTGCTCTGCCGGTGCCGCGCGCCCCTGGGGTGCCCAGCCAGGCACGCCGCCTCTCCCTAGAGGAACAGGCGGAACGTCGACGCCTCGGCTTGTGCTACAATTGCAATGAGCCCTACTCCAGGGGCCATAACTGGACCTGTCGCCGTCTCTTTCACATTGACGGCGTGGTGCTTGATAGCGAGGACGGGGCAGACGAGGAGGCCCCGGTGTTCTCGCTACATGCGGTTGCCGGCGTGGCCGTCAGCAGCACCATCCAGCTTCGGGTGCATGTGGGCTCGGAGGTCTTCATCGCCCTCATCGACACCGGCTCTACGCATAGCTTCATCGGGGAGGCCGCGGCCCAGCGCGCGGGGCTGCCCATTGAGCCGCGTCCTCGTCTGACGGCTACCGTGGCAAACGGTGAGCGCGTTTCTTGTCCGGGCGTCCTTCGTCAGGCTCCGGTCGTCATCGACGGGCTGCAGTTCGGCGTCGACCTCTACATCATGCCCTTGGCGGGCTACGACGTCGTCCTCGGCACTAACTGGATGGCACCCTTGGGCGACATCGTCTGGAACATGGCGGCTGGCACCATGGCCTTCACGCACGCGGGCCGGGAGGTATGTTGGCGTGGCATTGCTCCTTCATCGACGCCCCATCTTCATGCAGCCAACCCCGTCACCGAGCCCCTCCTCGACGAGCTGCTGGACTCCTTCGGGGACGTCTTCGCGGCGCCCACCGGTCTGCCGCCGGCCCGGGGGTGGGCACACCGCATCACCCTCAAGCCCGGCTCGGGCCCGGTGGCAGTCCGGCCGTACCGCTACCCCGCCGCACATAAGGATGAGCTGGAGCGGCAGTGCGCGTCCATGATGGCGCAGGGCATCGTCCGGCGCAGTGACTCCGCGTTTTCCTCCCCGGTGCTCCTTGTCAAGAAGCCGGATGGATCGTGGCGCTTCTGCATTGACTACCACGAGCTGAACGCCATCACGGTGAAGGATGCGTACCCCATCCCAGTCGTCGATGAGTTGTTGGACGAGCTTCATGGTGCCCGTTTTTTCACCAAGCTCGACTTGCGCTCGGGGTACCACCAGGTGCAGATGTGGGCCGATGATGTCCACAAGACGGCATTCCGCACCCACGACGGCTTATATGAGTTCCTCGTGATGCCGTTCGGGCTGTGCAACGCCCCGGCCACGTTTTAGGCCCTCATGAACGACGTGCTCCGCCCGTTTCTTCGTCGCTTCGTGCTCGTGTTTTTTGACGATATTTTGATCTACAGCAGGTCTTGGGCGGACCACCTTCGCCACCTTCGCGCCGTCCTCAGTGAACTCCGGCGACACACCCTCTTCGTCAAGCGCTCCAAGTGTGCGTTCAGGGTCTCCTCAGTCACCTATCTCGGCCATACGATCTCGGCGGAGGGCGTTGCCATGGACTCGACAAAAGTCCTGGCCATTGTCGACTGGCCGGTGCCACGTTCGCCGCGGGCTGTACGCGGCTTCCTCGGCTTAGCGGGCTACTACCGCAAGTTCATCCACAACTACGGCTCCATCGCGGCGCCGCTCACCGCCCTCCTCAAGCGGGACGGTTTCGTGTGGTCCGACGAGGCAGCGGCGGCCTCGCAGCACTCAAAACCGCTGTGACCACGACGCCAGTGCTGGGCATGACGGACTTCTCCAAGCCGTTCATCGTCGAGTGCGACGCGTCGTCGCATGGGTTCGGGGCTGTTCTCATTCAAGACAGCCACCCAATCGCCTTCTACAGCCGGCCGGTGGCACCACAGCACAGGGCGCTCGCCGCCTACGAGCGTGAGCTCATCGGGCTGGTTCAGGCGGTGCGCCATTGGCGGCCATATTTATGGAGGCGCCGCTTCGTCGTCCGGACCGACCACTACAGCTTAAAGTACTTGCTGGACCAGCGCTTGGCCACCATCCCTCAACATCATTGGGTGGGCAAGCTGTTGGGCTTCGACTTCACCGTGGAATACAAGCCCGGGGCGGCGAACTCCGTCGCGGACGCGCACTCCAGGCGGGACACCGAGGATGGGGAACTGCTGGCCTTGTCCGGACCACGTTTCGACTTCATTGATCGCCTCCGACAGGCCCAGCTGGACGACCTAGCCCTGGTCACGCTGCACGCCGAGATCGCCGCAGGAACCCGCCCGGTACCCTGGACGGTCGTCGACGGGATGGTGCTGTTCGGGGGTCGCCTGTACATCCCGCCCACCTCTCCGCTGCTTCCGGAGATCCTGCAGGCTGTCCATGCGGACGGTCACGAGGGCGTACAGCGCACCCTCCACCGCCTTCGGCGCGATTTTCATTTCCCTAACATGAAACAGCTTGTGCAGGAACTGGTGCGCTCCTGTGGCGTCTGCCAGCGTTATAAGTCCGAACACCTCCACCCGGCAGGCCTCTTGCTGCCGCTTCCTGTGCCACAGGGTGTATGGACGGACATTGCGCTGGATTTTGTGGAGGCCCTGCCGCGCGTCCGCGGGAAGTCAGTGATCCTCACGGTGGTGGATCGGCTGAGCAAGTATTGCCACTTCATCCCCTTGGCGCATCCGTACTCCGCCGAGTCTGTCGCCCAAGCCTTCTTCTCCGAAGTCGTCCGCCTCCACGGGGTGCCCCAGTCCATGGTCTCCGACCGGGATACTGTCTTCACATCTCTGTTTTGGCAGGAGCTCATGCGGTTGATGGGTACCAAGCTTCACATGACGACTGCCTTCCACCCCCAGTCGGACGGCCAGTCCGAGTCGGCCAACTGCATCATCATCATGTACTTGCGGTGCCTGACTGGAGACCGTCCGCGTCAGTGGCTTCGGTGGCTTCCTTGGGCGGAGTACTTGTTCAACACCGCCTTCCAGTCGTCGCTACGGGACACACCGTTCCGTGTCGTCTACGGACGTGACCCGCCGTCGATCCGTTCCTATGAGCCGGGCGACACTAGGGTGCCAGCCGTCGCCAAGACCATGGAGGAGCGCGCGGAGTTCTTGGCCGACATCCGCTGTCGCTTGGAACAGGCTCAAGCCATCCAGAAGAAGTACTATGACCGCAATCACCGTCCGGTCACATACCAGGTCGGCGACTGGGCTCTTCTTCGCCTTCGACAGCGTACGGCTTCCTCGCTGCCCCAGGCCGCCGGTGGCAAGCTGAAACCCCGTTACTGCGGGCCGTACAGGGTGACCGAGCTCATCAACGACGTCGCCGTTCGGCTCGCCCTGCCAGCCGGCGCCCGCATCCACGACGTGTTCCACGTGGGGCTGTTGAAGAAGTTCCAGGGTGAACCGCCGGCCGAGACGCCCCCGCTGCCACCTCTTCGTCATGGTGCCATCGACCCCGAGCCGGAGCGCGCCGTTCGTTACCGTGTCATGGCGGGTGTGCCACAGGCCCTCATCCAGTGGAAGGGTGCCTCCGCTGCGTCTGCCACATGGGAGGACACAACGACGTTCTGCGCCAAGTACCCCGCGTTCCAGCTCGAGGACGAGCTGATTCTCGGCGGGGAGGGAGATGTCATGTTCGGGCGCACGTACACCAGGCGTCGCCGAGCTCGGGACGTGCGCCGTGCCCAGGAACGCGCCACACAGCAGGCACCGGTCACGCCAGGTGACGGGCCAGGCGCGGGCTCCACTAGTGGCTAGGTTTAGAAGAGATGTGTTTCTATTTTTAGTTTCCTATTTGGTGGAGATTTGTTACTTTAAGTTAGTTTTCAAGTTAGTTGGGCCATAGGCCATATATATATCTGTAATCGTACTATGAAGGGAATCAAGCAATTGCAAACCAATCTTATCTCCTCTCAACTCTCCTAAGCCGGCAGCCAGGGGTATAACCCGGTTGACGAAGATCATCGGCGTGGGGGCATAACCCTGCCGAGCTACCACGGATCGAGGCTACGAACTCCGTAGTCGAGGTCCGCCGTCCCTGGGCACGAACGAACGCCCTTGACACCGAAGCAGATGGAGATGGAGATGGAGATGGAGATGGAGATCCCTTTAGCTAGCTTCCTTTCCTTTGTGATTGTGATCTGCTACTGCAGGAAACCATGCATGAGCATGATTCACAAGAACTGCCTTTTCTCCATTTATTTATCCATCATCACTCATCAGGTCTCGTTTCATGTGCACTTTCGAATGTGTAAGTTTAAGAACCATATATTCCTTGTTTTTTTTTATAAAAAAAACAAGGGAGAGAAGGAATCATGCATGTTCAGGGCCTCGTGTTTGCAAATTAAATCAAGAAAAGAAAAATCGTCACATGATCTGACTGAGTATTGATCTGTGATGTTCCGTGCTTGCACAAGCAGGAGCACGTGACGATGGTGGAGCATGGGACGTGGAGGCTGGAGCTTCAGAGCTTGGCTTGGCTTGGCTTTAGAGGTTAGCTATACAGGAGCAAAGTCTCGCGTTGTACCTGACTGCTGAATGTGATGGTGACTGAATCTTTACGCCTGTAGTAGGCTTGTACTCTGTTGTGTGCGTGTCGACGTGTAGAGACACAGCGATGCACCAATGGTGATTGCAAGTCTACTGCTGCCACAGCTGCAGGAGTTTTTTTTTTTTTTTTGATTAAAGCTGCAGGAGTTGTGTTGGGGGCCGTACATTAGGTGCTAGCATTGACGCCGTCCGCCTCTGCCTGTCTGCCAGTGCACTGTGCACATGCCGCGTTCCACGCGCTGGGAATGAGGAGGTGACGCTGGCGGTGGCCTTGGCTTTGCTCGCTACCTGGCGTCAGTTCGTTCCTGCCATTAAACTAAACTGAACCTATGGAATATTGGTGGTGGGGGTCCACCGCCAGCTCCTTTTTTTTTTTTACAACAACCGCCAGCTCCTTTTAATTTAATTAAGAAACTTGCGAAAAGGCGATCGATCAGAACTGTTGATGTTAATGATGAAGTAGTTAGCAGTACAGGTGGTGGTACTGCTACTGCTAGCTCCCTGCAGTCTGCACTCGGCAGCTAATCCTACTTACGACTAGCTCTACAAGTAACGCCCGTGATTAATTAAGCTCAACAGCAAACTCTTCAACAAACACAAGGTACTCTCCATTATTAATACTCCCCTCTGCCTAAAAAGATGTAATTCTTATCTTTTAAGGACTCAAGCCATCTTAAATTTGATTATATTCTATAGAACACACTACCATTCATGGTATCAAATAAGTATTATTATTAAACTAGTTATAAAATATATTGTAGACGTCGATACCATTTTCTATAATCGTAGTCAAACTTAAAAAAAAAGACTGGCTTGGTTTAATCCTAGAATTGTTTTTTTAATGGAGGAGTGTATAATCCACCTTAACTATCTCTCCTCTCCACTGCAGTAAGCCTGTAACCTCAATGCAATCATTCACTACTAATCTACAGCCATGTAGTCTTGTACTATAGACTAAGCTAAGCATCGTGTCCTCCCTGTGTTAAGCCATGATGTCAGCTGCATGCGCTGTGAGAAGAGATCAAGCTAGAATTAAGAGCCACCCATGTGACAGTGTCAACCTCCCACGTTTCCGCCCATATCTTCTATCTTCTTTTATTTCCCCCCTTTATTTCCTCTTATTTGTAACACTTGCTTTTGCGAGGTCTCTTTCCCTTATTTGCGGCATTATCCGTTCCTTTGGTCACATCAATATAGTGTTGTGCTTTAATTAGTTAGGTTAGTTTCTTTCCCTAAAGTTTAGTTCCTATCATATCGGATGTTTAGACATATGCATGAAATATTAAATATAGACTAAAATAATAACTAATTGCACAGATTGCGACTACTTTACGAGACAAATTTTTAAAGCCTAATTAGTCCATAATTTGACAATGTGGTGCTACAGTAAACATGTGCTACGGATTAATTAGGTTTAATAAATTCGTCTCACGGATTTCTGAGGACTTCTATAATTTATTTTATTATTACTATCAAACACTCCTACCACAATATCCGTTTGGACATGGCACCACCATATCCATTTCGACATGGTGTACCTCCACTTTTATTAATTAGTGCTAGTTTTCTCTCGTGCTTGTAGGATATGGGGTGTATATGTTTATAGGGGCGATTACAATGGGCTGGTTCGGCTGGTGGAAAAGACGGCCGGTTTCGACTGATTCAATAGTATTCTGTGAGAGAGAATAAGCTGAAACAAGCTGAAACATGACCAGCAGAACAGGGCCAATCACATAAATGTGTATGCATGTCTAAAAAAAATATAATGCACATTAATTTGTACAGCTAATATAATAATGGTACCATTGCTTCCCTTGATAAACAAAATATATTTGCCTAGCTTATTGATGTTCCCAATGGAGATTATTATATTAATCAACAGAGTAATACTTTGTTTGACATAACATACTCTCGCCATCCCTAGATAAATTAACTTCTAGAATTGCCCTAAGTCAAACTTTTTTTGACCAAATTTTATATAAAAGGGTATTAACATCAATGACACCAAAAAAATGTGGTGTGAAAACTTATTCCATGTTGTATATACTTGTATTTAATCATACTAATTTTATGTCATAAATATTGGTCATTTTCCCTTATAAAGTTCAGCCAAACTTTAAAAAGCTTAGCTTAGCACAACTTCATAAGATGATTTATTCAGATAAAGACAGTATGCAAGAAAATTAGATGATTCAACGAGAGATGGCAACAAGTAAAGCTTTTTTGGACGCAAGAAATTGATCGAATTGCATCACGAGCGTGCATATATATTAGTATCTGTATATCTCTACTCCGATTCTCTGGGTCTACTACCCACGCAAATTAGCTAGCTAGTAGGATGTACCAAGCTACTCCATCTAGAAGGTAAGCCACTTGAATGAACAAAATAATAATATTATTAGTACTCTTCACATAAAAAAAAGAAATGATGTTAATCCTGCTGCCCATGTCACCAAGTGTCTTAATAATTAATATATAATTCTAGAATATATATACGTGCACTGCACTGGCACCTCATCAAGAAAAAAAAGTCGTTGGGCGGTCGATGGAGTCATGCACAACAAGACGTACAGCTTGGTACAAAACGATCGCATGCAAATTCACAAGGCAAAGCGTCGTACCGTACCTTGTGCACAAGTCCATCTATCTCATATACTTTGACTCGATCTGGCACGCATATGCAATTTTTTTAAAATAAAAAAAACACGTACGTGTCAGTTACCTAGCTAAGTGGCAACACGTACACAAGGTGTTGTAGCTAACTTGGACCGGCGGGTTATTAGTTAGGTTCATTAGGCGTGTTTCTACACTGTTAGTATGGCCAGTACGTACGTCCCATATGCATCAGGGACGGGACAAAAAAAAACATTGATCTAGCTCGGTGACTCATTTCAAAATTGCACTGACTGAATTCTTTTTCTTTCAAAATAAAATGACATGATGCTTTTGAATGACTTTTGCCTCCAATGACTTAGCTCGTTAGGCTCCGTTCAAAAAACTTGATTTAAAGTCAGGTCTGAAAAATAATTCAGAAGATTATGATAAATAAGATGATACCAATTTTGAAGAAAGCTCGAAAAAAACAATGTTAACTTGTTGTCCACCCAGTTTTTTTATTTTTAGCCCAAATTCGAAAAAAACAATGTTAACTAGTCCGTTTGGCCCCGCCACCATGCATGACGGGACAATTGAACTGAACCCCGCCATGCATGGTGGCGGGGTCCAGGTGCCATGTGGCATGCAGCAGGGAGTGAATGCTGATATGGCTGGAAAACGTGGAAAGGCGTACCCCGCCACGCATCATGGCAGGGTACGCCTAACCCGCCACCGATCATGGCGGGGTACAACCCCGCCCATTTAAACAGTCGGGCCCTTCTTGTTTTTGGCTTTCCTTCCATTTCATACCCCGCAGCGCCCCTCTCCGCCCCAGCACCCGAGCTCCCCTCCCCCCAGCACCCTTCTCCGGCGCCCCTCCCCCTAGTGCCCCTCCCCGGCGGCTACCGCCCCATCATCGGTCCTTGTCCCGGCCACCCTTCGTATAAGGAAGGTAAAAATTTTATTTACTTTCCGTTTCTATAGAATGTTGGGGGTATGCTGGAGTCATGTGAAAGGTAAAATGTCCCGACCAACTCTTGAGTCTGCTAGAGTAATGTTAGTTTGCTTAGTTGTAGTATGTTTAGTTAATGTAGTTAGTAAAGTTATATTAGTTTTAATCGTATTGATATTGTGGATTATTTTTTAATTGTAAGAATTATAAGTGATATGTGTTTTGTGTTAAAATAATTTCATGTTTTTAGATGGAGGACTCATATCGTGAGTCAATTTGGAGGAAAAAGGGTCGTCCTAGAGAGATGTACCCCGACGTGTCTTGTAAGGATGCGCCCGTGCCTCCCGAGGAAGGCTGAAGAGGATGCAAGGAAGGCTGCAGAGGAGGCTGAGAGAGCAGAGATGCAAGGCTTGAACGATACTATTGCCTCATTATGTGCGAGTGAGTCATTGCGTTTTTAAAAGTCAAACTTCTTTGTTTCACTAGCAATAAAGTCCTTGCAAACATCGTGCTAATTGTTTGCATTTTGTACTTGTAGAGATTGGATGCACCGGCAACTGGCAAGCAGATGTGGCTCGTGCTACGTACACGGAGAAGAGGACACTAAAGCGGGACGCTGGAGTTGGTGGCACCGCAAGCCGTCCGATTGTGGTTGAAGAGGAGGCCGAGCCAGAGGAAGACGACGACACCGGGAGGATAGGCGAGCTACTTCGTCTTGCAGAGGAGTTAGGACCGATGCCCGAGGAGGATGGTGATGCGTTTGTCACTTTGTACCTTTAACTTCAGCATCCGATGGCCTCCTACCATAGAACTGCTCCACCAAGTCTACCCAAGTAGACTCATCGACAACCCCAGTCACCGGATGACCAGACAAACTCAGACACAATATCATCTTCACATCCTGCATTGTGATAGTCAATCCCCCATAAGGTGTGTAGAAGGTATGCGTCTCCGGTCTCCACCTGCATCATTACAAGGTTCTGGTTATAGCCAAGTTGACGGCCCAATTTAACGAAAGAAAGTCAATTAACGCAAAATGCAATGTTGCCTATCAACAAACACAGTAAGAAGTGCAGGGTCTAGAGTGGGGAGTGTACTGTTGTAGACCCAAACGATCTCAAGGAAGCCTGCACGACGTATGTACGTCGCGTATCGCTCGTCCCAACTGTGTGGGTGGTGCGTGCGAACACGAAGCGCATGCAACGGCCTCTGCTGCTCCGACAAGGCCTTGGCCCGGTGGTCCTTGTCGTAGTCCGCCTCAATGAGGCTAAAGCACGGATGAGGTGCCCACGCCTCCATCTTGCAACCCTGAACCTGTCTGTTTGAAAATGGAAGTAACAACATTAATACAATTAATAACATTATAAAAAACAAAGCCAAGTAAATTTGAAGATGAATATCATAAATGTTTGGTGTTGGTAATTAGTGACAATGCCTAAGTACTAATCCTATGCCTAAGTTGTATGTAGCATATGAGGATTAGTACATTCCAAGGTTGGTGGCAAGATGGATATGGTGATCATGATGGCCACACTTGGATTTGGACGCAACCCTACGTGATCAAAGCAAAGGTATATGCTTAAGGGTTGTGTTTTAGTAACCAAGACACCTAGTGGGTGTGGTTACATTATAGGATAGATAGCCGTACTATAAAGAGGGGAATGACGCGGCTATTAAACTCCTAAGTGCCTCTAGGTGTGCATTTCATAATCATATGCATTTGGATAGAACTAATAACGCCTCAAAAATGATTGTGAAAATTGCTAACACACTTGCACATGACGAGATCACTTGGTGGTGTTAGCACATTTGCAAAGGCGGTGGAGTTTGAGCGGTAGAGAGGGTTTGGGGTCCTCTCTCCTTCCCGCCGAGCTTGCGAGGCGGGATTCAGGCGTTTTCGAGAAATTGAAACGCCTATTTTCCACTACGCCGGAAGTCAGAGAAGAAACGGAGGCGAACGGAGGTCACAGAGGTGCCCGGACGCTTGACCGGACGCGTCCGATCAGTGTTCAGCGTCTGCGCGTGTTTCAGCTTTTTGATCGGACGCGCAGCGCGTCCGGTCACAGTCGACCGGACGCGTCCGATCGTTGACGGAGCTTACTAGACTCCAACCGGACGCTGGCACTGTGGCGTCCAGTCAGTTCTACAGCGCGTTCGGTCGCTGTTTCATTGGAGCGCGACTCAGGCTTGATCGGCGCGTCCGGTCCATTACGGGACCAGCGCGTCCGGTCGGTGCTTCGTGAAAGTAGCTGTTGTGTGATCGACGTGTCCGGTCCGCGCGACCAGCACGTCAGGTCAGCGCGACTTCTACTGAATCTCGTGTCTAACGACTATATTCGAAGGGGTACGTCTATAAATACTCGTTGGCCGGCTCAAAGCTCCCTCTCTTGGATATTTGATATACTTGTGAGCACTTTGAGCTAAGCAACTCCCCTCCCACTCACCTCTCTTGCTTCTTTGCATATTCGAAGTGAGATTGAGTGATCCAAGTGCATTTGTATTGTGAGATTGCATCTAGTTGGCACTTGGTGGTTGATTTGCTGCGGGATTCTTATTTCTCTTGGTGGTTGCCGCCACCTAGACGGCTTGGAGCAGCTTGGAGGCGTTGGCAAGAGTTGGTGATTATTCTTGGCCACCTCCGGTGATTGTGAGGGGTTTGTGCCTACCTCGGTAAAGCACCAAAGGCAACGTTAGTGGATTGCTCGTGTCATTTGTAACCTTTTGTCATTTGGTAGGTTCTTGTGGCGCCTTTTGAGAGGCTCGGTGTGTGACCGATTAGCCACCGAACCACGTGGTGAAGAGGGACACAACGGGGACTAGCGTGCCGGCAAGCACGTGAACCTCGGGATAAATCTTGTGTCATCAGTTTCATATTGTGATTGATTGATCCCGGTGTTTGGTTATCTTGGTATTCATTGTTGATCATATTGGTTGGCTCAATACTTCGTCCCTCGGTGAAACTCTCCTAACTCAACTCCGCATTACCTTTTTAGTTACATTTGCTAGCTAGTTAGCTTTGCTAGAGTAGCTCTTTTGTGTAGCTTGCTAGTTGTAGTTTCCTTCTCGGTTTGACTTGTCCGGTTGAGTGCGAATATACTAGAATTGTGAATTGGATAGGTGGCTTGCAAACACCCCGTAGGCTAAGCAAAACTCGCATCTCGCTACTTGTTATATTGATAAACTTGTTTAGCTTGTCTTTGTAGAAATTTTTAAAAGGCTATTCACCCCCCTCTAGCCATCAAGACCTTTCAACTAATCGAAATACCAGATCACACGGTACAGAATATGCCTCAACGGGTTCTGAAGATACAACCCTCCTATGTATATGAACGATCTCATACCAAGGTTGAAGTGTTCCATTGCACACAAAATGCGTGGAACCCTGTTATAGGCTTCCTCCCAGTTACCCCAGCGAATTGCCAGGGCAATTTGCTTTGACCGCCAAGCCTTTCCATACGTGACCTCATACCCAACAAAAGTGACTATGGTCTCCTGCAAGAAAGACACCGATACGTCGTTGTCCTTATCTACAAGACCCAATATACAATGGGCAAGGTACCGAGCCGTCAACTGGGGATGGTACTGTTTCCCCTCATTAGTCTGGCATCTGTGCGGCTATTCCACTAAGGTTACCTTTCACTTACCATCACTCCACCTCTTTTGTGCATTCAACTTCCACGAGCATGGGAATCCAGCCTTACATACTATGTGGAATTTTACCTCCTTGTCGGAATGTCGAACCATATAAGGCCTATGATGATACACAGCATAGTCCTGAAGGAACAACTTCATCTCAGACATCGTATTGAAAAGCATTCCCTTCATGAGTATTACATTTTTATGGTTGTACAATGATTTCTTACACATCTGCAAACCCGTGTCACAAACTGCCATATGCGACATGCTGACATCCTTATAATTTAGCACACCGGTAAAGGGCAAGCCAGCCTCCCTCAGTTGTGTAAGCTCTGCTGATGTATAAGAGGGTGGTGCAACATAATGTTGTGCCTCCCTAACCCTGCCCCATCCTTCATATTCCACTCCATCATCTGGATAACCGGTGGCTAATGTGCCCTGAGTCTGCATGGCATGAAGTACCTCAAGTGGTACTCCTGAGGGTCTGCCACAAACTGGTGTACACATGGCATGTGCACCTCCAGAGGGCATGGCACGAACCAGTGCTCGCATGGTATGTGGACCTCCTTCCTCATTTCCTGAATCGTCAGAATCAGTGCTAACATCATCACCAATCATTTCCTCCTCTGTCGCCGCCTCCTCCTCCTGTTCAAACTCATCTACATCAAAATCATTGCTTATATGACCAACTAGAGGAGAATGAACCCGCTCCTGCGTCCAATTACCATCCAAGTCCATACTCTCCATAGTTTATTGTACTTGCACACCATAATCTCCTTGAGTACCACTGTCGAAGGATGGCTTCTCATTCTCAACATTCTCCAGCACCAACTCAACCATGCCGACATTCGAACATTGGATGACCCTATTGTAACGGGACCACTCTGCTTGGTTGCACAAGTCCATCATCACATAGTGTGCCCTATTCTTTCCAACATCAAACCTACCCTTTAGTGTGAAAGCCTCGCCAAACTTCAAACTCAAACGGTCACATAGATCGCTGAAACTAGGGGTGCTATCAAACCATTCCAATTCTTCATACATATCCTCAAACTGGCAATCCTCTCTCCTAACACTTCCTCCGTAAAAAACTCTTACACCGTAATCCATCTACAAAACGATTTGACATCCGATTATCAACTAACCAATATGGTAGTACTAATTACTACATAACTAACTAACTAACCTTACTTAACTAACTAACTAACCTTACTTAACTACCACCTAACTAACTAACTTACTAACTAAATTATTAACTAATAACTAATATTAACTAACTAACTACAAATAACTAATATTAACTAACTAACTAATAACAAACTAATAACTAATAACTAATATTAAAAAACTAATATAAAAAAACTAAAAACTAATAACTAATATTAAAAAACTAATAACAAACTAATATTAAAAAAATATCATGAACCGGGGACAGGCGGCGGCGCGGCGAGGTCGGCCGGACGGCGGCACGCCGGGGCTGGGGCGGGGTGCGGCGGGCGGCGGCGCGGCAGGGACCGGGGCCGGGTGCGGCAGGCGGCGCCGCGGCGGGGGCGAGGTCGGCGGGCTGCGGGGGCGCGGCGGCCGGCGGCGCGCGGTGGGGCCGGCGGCGCTGCGGGCACGGCGGGCTGCGGGGGCGCGGCGGGCATAGCGCGGCGCTGCGGGCACGGCGGCGCGCGGCGGGGGCGCGGACGCGGACGCGGGCGCAGACGCGCCGGGGGCGGTGCGGCGCGGCAGGGGTGCGGGTGAGGGGCTGCGGGTGAGAATGGCGCGGATGGCGGGGTGCGGCCGTTTATGTGGGGCCGTACCCCGCCATGATGGGGGGCGGGGTTGTACCCCGCCATGATCGGTGGCGGGTTAGACGTACCCCGCCACACATCATGGCGGGGTACGCCTTTCCACGTAGCACTGGTGCATGCCAGGTGGCACCTGAACCCCGCCACCATGCATGGCGGGGTTCAGTTCAATTGCCCCGCCATGCATGTTGGCGGGGTCAAACAGATTAGTTTTAAAAAAAATTTAAATACGGGTCAAATCCAAAATATGTTTCAAATTTGGGCTAAAAATAAAAAATACTCCACCCATCAGCCATCGATCATTCTCCGACCCGTCAGAATTATTCACTGAAAATAAGTATGTATAGATATTTTTTTTGTTTTATTAAGGCTATGTGTTTTTTCTGTTAGATTCACAGCTACTTTATCAACTTGGCGAAATAAATCATCTCTTTATATATTATATATAAAAAGGCAATGCTCAGAAGCGGGCGTCAGACGCCTCGTCCCGAGATGCGTGCGCTCTACTCCTTTGCGTGCTGCCGCCGCTACCTCCACCCACGTTTTGCATAGTCATCGCCACCCCGCCCTGCCCCACCATTGCGCCACTGTTGTCGTCCTGACCCGCCCTGTCAAGCTCCACACATGTGCCACCGAGCCGACGAGCCTCTACAACGGATGCTCCAGCAAGCAGGATTGGGGAGGAGCTTCGTGTGACGTCGCCCTGCCGACGAGTTGCTCGTGCGGTTGCCGCACTAGGGAGCTCCACACGCCGCCGCCGAGCTCTGTAACAACGAGCCTTCATTCGTCTAAGTAACAATGTGACATTGCGCTGAAAGCGCATATTCTAAGCGCATGTTTCAAGTGTTTCCAGATGTTTCAAAAGTATGTTGTTTTATATCGATGTTGCAAAAGTAGATCGGGATGTTACACATGTTGCAATGGCTATACATGTATGTTTCGAGTGTATGTTCTAAATGTTTTATCTGTTTCAGACATATGTTGCAAATTTTTCATCTGGATGTTGCATATACATGAATGTTACAAGTGTATGTTTCAAGTGTTTTAGATGTTTCATACGTATGTTGCAATTATTTTATTTGGATGTTGCATATTTGTAATGGCTACACACATGTTTTCAAGTTGTTTTTTGGTGTTTGCAAGTGTTTCAGACGTACGTTGCAAGTATTTCGGCTGTTTCGGATGTATGTTGCAAGTATTTTTATTTAGATGTTGCAAAAGTAGATGTTGCAATTGGACCCACATGTCATAGTCGTCTGCTCCAGCTACTGGGGCGCTGCCGAGCGGATGCAGACGGTCCCACGTGCATGCGCGTGAGAAGCTGAGGGGCGAGTGGTCCCCGCGTGCGGTTAGGCGCCACGGGTGATATCCGGGTGGCGCAGCCCCCGGCATGGACACTGCCACTGTACCATCTGACGGATCGATATTCGTCGGACGTCCGGGCACTAACAGTTGTCGTAGAAAATATCAGGAGGAGGCGAGGAGCAGCCTGTCCAGGGCGACACGTGAATTGGAATTGGATGCTGTCAAAGCTCAGTACATGTCACGGAAAGTATTGCCTGTTTTTTCTTCCCTGCTTCTGCAGCTACCGACCTGCTAGCTAGCAGCTGCTGATCTACGTACCTTCAATTCACGCCGCCAGGAACAGAGAAAAAGAACAAAACACGCACATGGATATGCACTTACACTCATCGTCCGGTAAATCGATGTTTTCATATCTAAAAAATATATATACTTGGAAGCCGAAGCTTAATTATATACTTGGACACCAAATCTATTGTTTCATGCCATGCACACCCTGCGGAAGATACCGTGTCATATGAAGAGAGGATGTCATAATAAGCCTCAAAATATGTTGTAGGTTAATAGTACGTATAGCATGGTGCTATTTTTCCGAATTACATTATAGTGGTACGTGTGGCGGGTTTTCACCTGGAGCGATCTTCTATTGGGCTGGCGACCATTAGATTGGCTACGGTCATCCATTGACCATTGTGACAATCAGTAGAAGGCGGTTCATCGTGGAAGATACTTGTGGATTTTATTAGAAGCTTGAGGGATGGCAATGTGCGACGGCATTAGCGACGACACTCCTTGCATGGTGCAAAGAACGAACGAACGAAGATGTGGATTTGCGTGGTGGATGCATGGTTCCATGAGGATGGAGGAGGTGGACATTGCAAACTGGTGGGGTGGTGATACACATATACCCGTGACCTCGTCGATTCCACAACGAGCTCCTACCAACAGTGGCTTTATATGCCGTTGTTGTCTTAGCGGCTTGTCTCGCGTGGTAATGGCAAGTTTAGTGTGGGAGGATTCACAGTGGAAAACATCCTCCACTTTTCCTAGTTTACAAACGTGTTTCCTGAGCGTGCAAGGCGGTGTTTGGAGGGTATTACTTTGGTGGTTTCATCAGTAGTGTTGTGTGTGTTTCTTTGTAGTTTTTCTATTAATATATGCTCAGAATGTTCTTGTGTTGGTGGATTTTGGAGAAACAAATAAACAACAACTAATTCACTGGACGTATACCAGCAACACACGTGAGGGGGATCGGATTAGATGCCATCATTCGTCATCTTGGATTGAGTTTTCAGTATTCCCCGGCCAGTCTGTTGGAGCCTGCTGCCAAAGCTAAGTGCATGTCACGGAAAGTATTGCCTGCCGCCGCTGCCGGCCGGCCTCCCTTCTTAATGCAACGATACGCAACGCTCTTGCGTATTCGAAAAAAAAAAAAGTATTGCCTGCCGCCGCTGCCGGCCGGCCTGCCTTTTTCGATATGATCTTCCCTGTTGCCGCAGCTATCTAGGAAGTACTACATAGCTAGCTAGTACGCACACGCCTTCAATCCACACCGCCGTTGCGAGCTCCGGGACCGAATAAAGGTAACAAAACATGCACGCACACGAAAATGTACATAATAACCAGCAACGAGATGCCACATGCATGTGGAAAAGAAATTAAACAAAAGCTGGTGCTACAATACTCCAACAACCTAAAAAGAGAGTTAACTTCAATTGATAGATTTAGTTCAAAATACTCTCTAGCTATGAATCTAGACAATAGCTAAGTGTCAGCTATTTTTAGCCCTTGTTTTGTTTGCAAAAAGTTTTCCAAAAAGTGCTACAGTAACCATCACATCGAATCTTTGGCCGTATACATGAAGCATTAAATGTAAGTAAAAAAAATAACTAATTGTATAGTTTGTCTGTAAATGTCGAGACGAATCTTTTAAGCCTAGTTAGTTTATGATTGGACAAATTTTACCAAATAACAATGAAAGTGCTACAAGATTTTTCCAAAAAGTTTTTGCAATCTAAACACGCGCTTAGGATAGAGGGAATAATGGTAGTTCTCACCAATTATATACTAGTCTTTTTTTGGTTGAGTCAGGTCTAAGGCTTGGTTTGATGTGGGCTCCAGTGGACTTAGGTATGAGGGGACACAGATTTATGAGTGTAGCGAGACGGGTCGGATTTGTTACGTATTCTAACATCAATCTATCAACAATCTCCACCATCTAATCTTCATCCAGCGGTCCATGGATCTCACTGTTCCTCCTATTTCAACTGATGCCTTTTTTTGTTATTTCTTACTACACCACTTCTCTTTGCCCTCCTATTTTCAGCCACCCTAATCATCTTGTTTTGATGTCCTCTCACACTTGACATGATCGACACAACCACCTGTCTCCTCCACCATTCGTGGCACCCTACCTTCTTCATCTAGCCACTCGCTTGTCTCCATGGAGATCTTTGAAGCCAGGGAGCAGAATATAGCTCTGAGAAGCCCTTCCAAATGACCCATAGAGATCTCATTAGCGGCACTCAAAGCTCGTCCACTGAAAATGTCTTTGTTTTAAGTCAATTGAACAATAGGACATGTGGAAAAAACCACAAGGGGTTGATTTATGCATAGGATGGGATAGGGTGATTGTTGACCAATGTAAGATCCCATTTAATGCATAATCAAGATTATATTGCTAGTACTCCTCTTATCTCAGGGTGTCATCTGGTTCTCAAACGAATTAAGGGCTTGGTACACAACAAGGCAGAAGCTAATAATTTTGCTTGCACACGGTGAGATCCAGACACTTCTTTGAGAGTAACCTAGGGACTCCCTCATCTAATTTGTTACCTCTATCTCTCATAGATTCATAGATATATGCTGGTTGTTGTTGCCTTGTATTAGGATTTTAAAAAGTCTTTTGAACTTTTTTGACCACCACAAAATATGTCATCATCAGTTGATACAAATTGATTGCCCTTGTATTGGATAGCAATGTGAAATTTGAATATTTTGATACAACTTTTTTCATATTGACACGATCTGTATAATTTATTTTGACTAATTGTTTATAAAAATCAATTACTCCTATGAAGTCTTGCTTTTCGGAATCCCAATACACACCTTATATTTTGAGAGGGGGCAGTGCTTAATTAATTAATCTAGTAGAAGTTCAACCGTGGCTCTTTAATTATTAGAATTAATAATATACTTTTTTGCAGATTAACATTAATGATTTACTTGGTTTTGAAGGAACCAAGAACCAAACCAAGAAATGTATGCATGCATCACTAGGCTACACTACACATATGTAATACCAGGGGCCGGTATACGTAGCATGCAGCTATAGCTTCCAATTGTCTTTCTTGGTTGCAATTGCAGCCCTAGCTGTGTTGTGCGTGATGTGAATATAATTCTCGTGCTCTGGATGGGTGTGGCTGGAATTGGAATTGGAATGGCTGGCAACTTTGCCCACTTCACCATCCACTGCCACCGTACTACCTTTATTAATGCCGCAAGCTAAGCGAGCTCAAAAGGAAACGTACACCACTTGAAACAACAAAGCTCTTCATAAAAGCTACTCGCTATTTTGGCACCCCAAACGGCAGCTGCTGATTCACTCGCACCAATCAAACTGCAAACACCCCCAAAATAAACCCTTTTTTTCTTTGAAAAAAACGCATGCATGTTGTATTTATCGCCTATCTTCACCAACAATGGATCATCTAATTAATCCAAGGGTAATATATAACCGTTTTCTTTCTTTCTAAAATGCTACTGATTATATATATAACCCCTAGTCTGGTAGTGTATTATTGTTCACCTAAAGTAACTTCGACCGATGACATATATACTTTTTATACCAATTATTCTATATTTTGTTGTTGTTCAAACAACATGTAATATTGTCATTGTTTGACTATAGAAAAAAAAACTATAGCTTACTTTTGAGCCGTTCTTTTAATTATACGAGTTGGTTGTCTAAAATTGTTGTCTGAAAATTCAGGCACCTGAAATATAGCAACTATCTTTTTTATACATAGGCATATATACAAAGGCCACGTACATATGTATGCGTATTATGAATTATATTATATATTTTGGCACCCAAAAGTACAGAACTATGACATGCGAAAAAGGTGGATATGATAGTAGCAGGCCACAACATTACACCCACTCCTGCCCCTCCTCCCCTCAATTTCAAGTTGGGAGAACAGTGGTGGCATGGCATTGTCACCACCCTTTGCTTTCATCACATTTCAGGCAACACCCACCACTCACTGCTCACTACTCTCTACTCTACTCACTCCCACACGCACACTCACTACTACTCCAACCAAGTGGCTGCCAAACTTTTTTCTTTCAAAGCAAATGGAACAATAATCTCAACATATATGTATATACATTTGACAATTAATCTCTTCCATCTCCAGTAGTACAGTATATATGTAAATGTTAATTGCTACATACATACATAAAGTATATATGTGGCGCTTTTTGTTACACCAAGGAATTGAAAGAATCAATTTGTATATATGTTACAGCTTCATTGATATACATATTTATATATATCCCAATATATAAGAATATATAAATTGTAAGTATAATTGAGGATGCATGGTAGACTTATGATCACCAAGGAGAAGAAGAAATTAAAGAGAAAGAAAAAGAAAGAGATCAATCAGTGTTTGTTAATAAGAAAAAGAATTCATGAGGCTGGCTCTGGCTGGCTGCTAGCTAGGCCAGGCATGCAGATGCAGGGCCAGCGGCGGCGGCGCTCATGTCGTCAATAATGGCAATCCACCAGTGCTGAGGCTGTCAGCATGAGCCCAGCCTTCTTGCCGTCGTTGAACTGGCCGAGACCGAGCATGACGGCCGCCGGCGGTGGCGGCGGAAGAATCGACACGACGGCGGCTTCCTCGTCGGACGGCGCCGGCAGGTTGAGGTCCAGCTCCAGGTTGATTCCCGCGCTGCTTTCCTTCTTGCTGTTGCTGTTACCGGTGGTGTCCGCGGCGACGATCGCCGTGGTGACCGCGCGGTCCGGGGCGTTGAGCGGGCGGTGGCGCCGCATGTGGCCGCCCAGCGCCTGCCCCGACGCGAACTCGGCGCCACATATGGAGCACTCGTGCACCCTCAGCTTGCCGCTCGCGGCAGCAGCGGCGACGCTGCTGAGGCTGAGCGCGGTGGTGACGGTGACGTCCGGGAAGGCGGCGGACGTGGCGGAGGCGATGTCGATCGCCGCCGTCTGGAGAGGACGCGGCTGAGGCTGACGCTGAACAGCTAGTGGAGGTGCGGACGGCGACGCGGCCGTCGTCGTCGCCTTCGTTGCTGTGGTGGTGGTGGTGCCGTCGACGTTGACCGCGGCGGCGATGTCGCCATCGGCGGTGGCGGCGAGGCGCGGCTTCTTGTGGCTGGCGCGGTGGCCGCCGAGCGCCTGGAAGGTGGGGAAGCACTTGTTGCAGGTCTTGCACTCGTAGACGTAGAAGCCGGCCCTGACGCCGTCCGGCGTGGCGGCCGCCTCCGTGTACTTGCGGCTGGTGTACCTCTCGGTCCTCGGCGGCGCCTGGTTCTGGTGTGGCGCCGTGGGCAGCGTGGACAACGGCAGCACAGCCGGCGATGGCTTGGAGTCGACGACGGAGGCGCCCGCGGCGCCCTGGGCGAGGAGGATGAGGCAGTGCGCCATGTCCTCCTCCTCGGTGGTGGTGCTCTCGGACGATGACACGGACGCGGACGCGGAGGAGGAGGCCGCGGCGGGCGGGTGGTGGCGCCGCCTCTTGGTGCGCTGCTTGCGCTTGACGGCGGCGGCGAGGGGCTGGTGGTGGCCGTGGCTGTCGTCCACCTGCACCAGGTCGGCGGTGGAGTGATCGTCCGTGGACAAGGAGGTGGGCGTCGTCGTCGTCATGAGAAGGGTGAGCGCCGCCGTCTTGGTGTTGGTGGTCTTCTTCGTTTGGGCCACCAGCTCCGATGATGTTTGCATGCCGGGGAAGCAAGAAAGGTAGAGAGAGGTGGGGTGGGGTGGGGTGGGGTGGGGAAGCAAGAAAGGCTCCTGCCTCTAGGAGTAGGAGAGTAGGACACTGAGGAGGAGGAGGAGGAGGAGGAGGAGAGGCTGCCGTTTTATTGGAAGGGAAGAGGAGAAGAAGGGAGGGCGTTTTGCTTTTGCATGGGATTGGAAATGGAGAATGGGAATGAGATCCGCTATGTGCATGCCACTAGTTCAACACAACACTGGATGCTAGCTGCAGATGCAATCAATGGAAAGGATGGAAGTTTCCTTTGGTTTATTAATTAAGAGAAACAAGCATGGCCTGCTCCTCCGGTAGAAGCGACGGCCACGTCCTCCAGAAAAATCACAGCCGTCTGAATTCGCATCGTCTGGTGGAGATTCGGTGCCTTCGCTCCCGGTACGCTCAGATTTAGCTTCCTGCCAGCTTTTAGAGCTTCTTCTCGTCGGTGTTTCGCTGAACCAGCTTCCACTGGACCCACTGTCCTCGGCTTCTTCCCAATCGGGACAAAAAAAACGACCTTTCACCTCGTTCGTTCCGCCTAGATCTATTTCCTCCCGCATTTCATCGTCGCGTCTTCTCTGCCGTCCCCGTTGCAGCCGTCCGTCTCTGCGCGTTCGCCGGTGGGTTACGCGGCGTTCTTGTCCTCGCCGTCTCCTCTTCGGTCTGCCCTGCCCCTTCTTCGTCCCCGCGCGCTGCACACAGCCGCTCCGGCCTTCCTCGCCGCTGTGTTTGGCTCGTCCCCTTCGTGGTGAGCCGTTGCTGGCCGCCGCGGAGGGGGGGGGGGGGGCACGAGAGGGTGCGCAAGAGATCCGGAGGAGCAGGAGGGTCAGGAGAAAGGGGGTCAGAGTCCGCTGTCCGTCGGGGACGGTACCCGGTGGCGGGCTGCTCATCGGAGGAGGCGGGCTTCGTCGGATTGGAGGCGGAGGGAGAGGCGCCGTTGCCGCTGTTGGAGAGGGGAGGCGGAGGGGGTCTTCATCTCCAAGCCGCCCTTGTCAGAGACAAGGGGTGCCGTTCGCTCGCTTCACCGGGGTGCTGTAGCTGTCTCACAGCTTCCGTTCGCTCGCCGCACGCTTAGATCTGCAGGTATCGTCATCTTGTTCACTTCATCCTTTTTTCCTCTTGTCTGTTCTCCGTGTTGCCCGTGGGTCTATGCTCAGCTATGTTGTCATACGCTTGTGTTCATTGTGTTCTGGATAACCTTCTTTACCGATTCCTGCTCCCTTCGTGCTTGGCGTCTTAGGATTCTCTTGGAAGCTTCCCGGCCTGCCGAGGGCTACTGTCGCTGTGCTCGACCTGTTCGGGACCTGCTCTTCGAGAATCCGGTTCCGTTGGCAGCCACAGGATCTGTGTTGCTCCCGTTACCGCGTCCTTGCTATTCCCGAAAGACGCCGGTGTTTGGGTTCCCTTTTCAGGTGCGACTGCCGCCTCCTTCTAGATATACCTACTCATGACGCATGTACTTCGTGGGGCTCTATAGACTGATGTGCCTTTGGTGTTTTTTGCTTCATGGAAGTACCTTGAGAGGGCCAGCACACTCCTGACAGCTGCTCCAAGATTGGCCGCCGTGTTTTTGAGGGGGAGGGCAGGGGGTCACGGCGGTCACAGAGACGGGGAAGGACCGGGCAGGGAAGGGAGAGAGGGCAGGGTACTATGATTTACTAAAATTGGATTTGGGATTATAGGCACAGGGTGTTGGGAGAGTGGGTGGGTAGATACAGCTAATTATTTTTTTACACTAATGGCTATTTTTCCTATCAATTTAACATACCTTGCTATCTTGAAAGATGTTGCGCTGCGCTATTGCTTGCCTTATGTAGGTTGCGTACACGAAATTACTGGAGATGGGATTCATGTGTATGGTGTAGAGATACAGCTACCAGCCCAACTGGTTGGTGCGCCGCCGCGTACGTTGTTTTTTTGGGCTGATGCTGTTGTAGATGACTTTATAGCTTACGAGGGAGCAGCGTTACAGGGTCTTCTAACTTTGCAGAGAATGTACGGGTTTAGAATTGTAGACTATAGTGCGCAGGCAATAAGGCTAAGGTCTTTAGCCGAGCGTCTTTTGCCGCTTGCAAACAGAGGCGCCCATCTTGCTAGATTAGTTCTTGCAGCCTCACGTCATCAGAATATTCCTTTGTCTACCTTAGTACTATGCGCTGAAGATCTGTTATATGAGGTCAACCTTATGTCACAAGAATCCACCATGTCTTCTTTCTAGAATGAGCCTGTTCCCTTAGGTGGTACATGTTCCGTATTTGTTTTCATGTAACTGCAACTGTGCAATGAAATACAAAGTGTTCCTGTTCCTCATATGTTGGCCACCTCTGTTATGCTGTGTTGCCTACAGATTCCTGCTTTCCACTTGCTTATTTTTTTTCTACATGTCCTATGCTGCATAAGATTTAGTACACTGAAAGATTGAGCAGTTTCAGAGATCGTATCATACTTATATTATCATCGGCAATATTCAGCATCCAAAAGTAGATTGCTTCACCTCAGTAAAAAAAGGAAGGGTTCTATGTTCATCTCTTGTAGTAATTATTCCGCTGTTGTATGCACAAAGGATTTTACAGACTACTCTATCTCTATGTTACACTGTCAATGATTGTTGTTATGCTTTGCCCATGCAACTGCTTTCATTGTTGCGTGCACGTGTTAAGATACACAGCTTGTTGGCCTCATGGATTACTCAGCTACCACGACCGACCCATGTCCATGTACGTAAACAAAAAGATAGCTAAGGTCTCATTACATCTGTGCCCATCCAAATTTTGCATATTTTGCCATTTGGTTTCATGTTTATGAATATGATAATGTTTAATGTTATATATCTATATCTGCCAGCGGATGCTTCGGTGCGTATAGACACCTTTGCTCCAGGCACTTCGTCAGGCCGGCGCACCAGAGGACGTATGTATCGTCCAGTGCATGAGCCGCTTTACTTATGTAAGATATTCGATAGTCTTTCTTAGGTAATCTTTACAAATCTGTGAGCAGGGACGCCGGCAAATGCTTCATTGCGTATAGCCGCCTCTGCTCCAAGCGCTTCGTCAGCCCCTCGCACCAGAGGACGTACGCATCCTTCCATGCATAAACCGCTCTGGTTATGTAAAATGTTCAATAGTCCTTCTTAGCCAAACCTTGCAAATCTCTTCACAGGATCCAGCACATCCTATGCTATACAGCATTCTGATCCATCTACTTCTAGACAAAAAAGGAGAAAGCTCTTGCAGCAGCACCGTCTTGTGTGGGGAGGTATTTATAATTGCCACACACTATTCATTGCTTACATTCTTCTGGCCCACAAAAGGGACCTCACACATATGCTCTCCTAACAGGTGCAGCCTCTAGATATTGTGCTAACCTTCAGTGTGGCCAATTTGATGACCAGTTTGTCGATGCACTCAAAGGTAGCCTGTAAAAAAAAATGTTTCCTGTTCCTTTCTCTGCTGCCATCCAATTTCACCTGCTCACACATATGGTTCATCCGTGTTCCTTTATCTATTGTCTATTCTTCAAGCAGTCTCCTATCCTGGAAGATCATACTATGGAGGTCCCGATCAGCGGTGCTCACATTGCCGTGCTATTTTTTGGCGTGCTGAGAAAGTAGGCAAAGAATCACGGAGTTCTTCTGATTCTGTCATCTATAATAGATGCTGTAAAGGAGGCAAGGTGGTCGTTGCACCTTTTCTACCTAGACCAGAACCGTTGGCCTCTTTAGCGAAATTTGGGGGGGGAGCCATCTCAAATAAGTTCATGAAGAACATAAGACAGTATAATTGTTTGTTTGCATTCACTTCTATGGGAGCAAACATCGATCGATCTATGAATGATGGTAGAGGACCCCCCGTTTTTAAGATCTGTGGGCAGATACATCACCGTATTGGTTCCTTGCTACCTCCAGAAGGTCAGAATCCGCAGTTTATTCAGCTTTATGTATATGATACATCAAACGAGATACAGAATAGACTTGCTGCACTCCATCGTGATGAAAGGAGAGAGGCTGATCTAGATCCAGCTATTATTCAGTCCCTAACCGATATGCTTGATGGTCACAACTCATTGGCACAACAGTTCAGAATGGCTAGAGATAGACTCGCACAAAATGATGCCGAAGAATTTGTGATTCATATTGTTGGTCCCAGGGACGGAGACCCCCCTCAGTACAGTTTACCAGCTACAAATCAATTGGCAATGCTTGTGGTTGGAGATTTCACCCCAGAAGCCTATGAGAGGGATATCATCATCCAGCGTGAAGCAGGTGGTTTAGAACAGATATCTGCCCTCCATCCAGCATTTATGGCTTTACAGTATCCTCTCTTGTTTCCGTATGCTGAGGCAGGCTGGCAACCAGGTGTTCTTTACACTGGTGCAGCGCCAGCTACAGAAAATGCTCATGTCAGAGTCACAATGCAGGACTATTACTGCTACATGTTTCATTACAGAAAGAACGAACCTAATCCGTATTTATGCTATGGAGCATTATCAAGTCAGGCCAAAGTTGATGCTCGAGCTTGTGTGGATGAAAACAGGCTAAGATACATAGTACAGAAACAGGCTGATATCAGGATGGAGAGTATCCAAGGGATCTGTGATGCTATTAGCAGGGGATCAACAGAAGGAAGTGAAATGGGAAAGATGACCATTCTACCAGCGTCGCACACTGGTGGAAGACGCTACATGATACAGAACTACCATGATGGTATAGCTATCTGTCGAGAATATGGTCCTCCAGATTTTTTCATCACTTTCACATGTAATCCTAAGTGGTTAGAGATTGCTGAGGCCATCTTTGAGGTTGGACAAAAGCCCACTGACAGAAATGATTTGATAGTCAGAGTGTTTAACATGAAGTTGGAGGAACTTCTCCATGATATTAAGGCTGGTACACCTTTCGGTCCCTGTGCTGCAGGTATATCAAGCACTGCATACTATTTGTCTATATGCCTTCTCCTATCTACCTGTTTCTGCCTTAGTGAATACACATTGCTTCCTAACCATTTCAACCTACCTTCGTTTAAATGCAGTCCTTCACACAGTTGAATTCCAGAAACGCGGCCTTCCACATGCACATATTATTCTGTGGACCTCAAGTGACACAGCCAATCCAACTCCAGTAATGATTGATAGATATATATCTGCAGAGATACCTGATCCTAGGTTGGATCCACTTGGCTATGCTCTTGTTGCAGAGCACATGATACATGGGCCTTGTGGCACCAGCAACCCTAGGTGTCCGTGTATGAAGAATAACAGATGTTCCAAACATTTCCCAAAACCATATCAGGAGCAGACCACGGTTGACAGTAAGGGTTTCGCTGTGTATAAAAGGAGGCAAGACGCAATGTTTATTCTCAAAGGTGGTTGCAGCATGGATAATAGATGGGTAGTCCCATATAATATGTTGCTCCTAAAAAAGTATCAAGCTCACATAAATGTCGAATGGTGCAATAAGACTACTTTCATCAAATATCTCTTCAAATATGTAACTAAAGGAGCAGATTGCAGCAAGGCGTATCTACAAAGAGTGAAAAAGGGTCAGGAAACACCTTATGATCAGCAGACAGCCACTGTGAATGAGGTCAAAGAATACCTTGATTGTAGATATATTTGCGAACAGGATGCATGTTGGAGAATTTTTGGATATGATATTCACAGGCATTATCCACCAGTAGAAAGAATGCCTGTACATCTTCCCAATGAAAACTTCATCACTTATAGTGCCAGAGCCAAGATGGATAGATTAGTGAGCTCAGAGTTCTTGAGGAGGACGATGCTAACTCAGTGGTTTATCTGCAATCAAAATTTCCCAGAAGCTAGGACCCTCGCTTATCCACAGTTCCCTTCAAAATGGTTATGGGATGCAAAGGATAGAAAGTGGAATAGGCGCAGGCAACAGCATGGTAAAATAGGTCGCCTTCATTATGTTCACCCATCTGCTGGTGAACGATACTATCTTAGAATGTTGCTGCTAACAGTTAAAGGTGCCACAAGCTATGAGCATCTTAGATTCCACAATCGGAGATATCATCCAACCTTTAAAGAAGCATGTAAATCACGGGGTCTCCTTGGTGATGACCAGGAGTGGTACAATGCCTTTGATGAGGCCGCTGCCTGGGCCACCTCAGCTCAGTTACGCAGCTTATTTGTCACAATGGTGTTGTTTTGTGAAGTAGGTGATGAGAACAGCTTATTTGAGAAAGTGTGGCGGCATCTATCAGATGATATCATCTACCAGTATAGAGATATGATTGGGGATCCCAATTATTCATTACCTGATTCTAGGACCAGAGACTACCTCTTAGATGAGTTGTCCACACTTTTCTCGCAGAGTGGTAGAGACATAGCTGATTTTAATTTACCTCCAAAGACACATGCTGACTATCCTGCTTTGTACAATCGCCTTGTCGAAGAAGAGTTATCATACCCACCTGATCCATCTATTGATATGAACAGCCCAACTCTGTCCCTTAATGAAGACCAGACACAAGCTTTCAACGCTATAGTGCACAGAGTTCGGCAAAATCAACCAGGATTCTTCTTCGTGTCAGGTTATGGTGGAACTGGGAAAACATATTTGTGGAATCGAATTGTTGCCTATCTCAGACTACAGGGCAAGATTGTCCTCACTGTTGCGTCCTCCGGAGTAGCAGCGCTGCTATTACCAGGAGGCCGTACGGCTCACTCGAGGTTCAAGATACCTTGTGAGATTGAGGATGACATGATCTGTGATGTCAGTAGGGGCACGATGCTTTCAGACCTTATTCAGCTTACAAGTCTGGTCATCTGGGATGAAGCCCTCATGGCTAACCGCAAATGCTTTGAGGCGTTAGATCGCACGTTTCGTGATATTGGAAAAGTCAAGAATCCTGAGGCTGCTCATATTCCATTTGGTGGCAAAGTCGTTGTCTTAGGAGGTGATCTTAGACAGATCCTACCCGTGATTGAAGGAGGTGGAAAACAGGAGGTTATTTCTGCAACTATAATTAGATCGCGCCTCTGGTCTCATGTAGAGATACTGAGCCTCACACAGAATATGCGATTGCTGTGCTCGATAGATAACCCTAATGAACAAAAAGAAGTGGCTGAATTCAGTAAATGGATATTGGATGTAGGAGAAGGGAAAATTCCCTGTACTAAAAAGGATGGAGAGGATGAAGCGAGCTGGATCACTGTCCCACATGATTTGCTTCTATTTCCTGCTGAAGATAGACTTGCCGCTCTTATACACTCAGTCTATCCTAACTTTCAGACAAGCTATAGAGACCCTGTGTACCTTGCACAGAGAGCCATATTAACTCCAACAAATGAGCTAACAGATACAGTGAATCAGTACATGGTGCCTTTAGTGCATGGTCAACAGAAAGAGTACCTTAGTTCTGATACGATTGATAAGTCCACAGCTCAGCATGAAGCCTATGATCTCTTATACCCAATTGAATTCTTAAACTTAATCACTGCAAATAATTTCCCCCATCATAGGATTGTGCTCAAGCAAGGAGTTCCTATTATGCTGCTACGCAATCTAAATCAAAGAGCTGGACTTTGCAATGGTACAAGACTGATAGTTACCTCTGTAGGAGATTGGACGATTGAGGCAACAATTATGACTGGGAGACATGCAAACCAAACCTGTGCGATACCGCGTATAGCGCTATCTCTCAAGAGTAATAAATGGCCATTTGTTCTCCAGCGACGCCAATACCCAATAAGAGTTTGCTATGCCATGACAATTAATAAGAGTCAGGGGCAGACACTATCAGCAGTTGGTGTCTATCTTAAGAGGCCAGTTTTCTCACATGGCCAACTCTACGTCGCAGTTTCGCGTGTAACCACGAAGCAAGGTTTGAAAATATATATTGAAGATGAAGAAGGCAATCCTACGAATCAGACCAGGAATGTTGTTTATAAAGAAGTTATGCAGTACCTATCCTAGGCATAGACTATAGCATATTATTAATAGCATCCTCATGCTAATATAGTGTACTGTCACCTAACCTTCTGTTATCGGTATTCTGCTTCATGGGTCCATGCACCAACTACATCATGCCATACTACGCCATCTTTGCGACAGTTTCCTATTCTTAGCTACCGCGAACTGGAAGCAGCTTTACATCTGCGCTTCCTCAACCATAGGACACTTACTTTTGTATATGTTTTGCTTAGTGGCTGGAGTTCTGCAGTACACTACGATATAGAATTGTATACCTACAAATATGCGGTTCGTAGAAACAGGCCTGCGTGCCTGTCTTACTCAGCCTATGCCATGCATAGAAGCTTTTGGATATGTATACACACTGTGTAATGAAATGGCTTGGTTCCATTCAGCAATAAAACAAGAAAAAAAAATGTCGCCTCTCTGGTTTGTCTCAAGCTTAGTAATTCTATATTCAATTCGGCTTCATAAAAAGTCTGAAACCTCTGTGATTTCTATTTAGTGCCTACTAATTCTATATTTAGTTTTGTTTATACAAATACATGACTCACAGCTTCTTGTACTGCTACAGATACACCATGCAAGGTCCCAAGTACCTCAGCGAGCTACCAAAAGGTAGGTGCTTCAGTCCCATCACTGTCCGGGTTATCAGAAAATGGACTCATCATGACAGCAGTGGTCAAGGCGTCCCTCTATATGTGGGCATGGTTCTAGCAGATGCACAGGTATTGATTATATGCACTTAGAACCAAAAAGAACTCATTTTCCGTCACACATTAGACTAATCTATGCATTATGCTTACCTATTACATTTGCTGCTCACTCCAATACTAGGTTAATAATTAAATACATGTTTGCAATTGTAGGGACATGCTATGTATGCTGAAATTGCAGATGATCTCATTGGAGAAAAGGCATGCCTGTTCGACGTTGGAAAAGTTTACGTGCTGAAGAAATTTGTTGTCAACAATGCAAAAAAAAGTTATAGAGCCGTAGACAGGAACCTACTGATAAACATCTCGCAGCACACAACAGTCCAGGTGGTGCCAAATCCTCCAAGTTCCATTCCTGAATATATTTACAGGATTACTCCGCTACCAGCCATAAAACCAGTACGGTTTGTTTACAACTACACAGGTAGACTATATCTCTCAATACCTCCTTTACATAGTTACAAACATTTGTTCCATCCTGGACCTTATATCTGATGCAGTCTCATCATTGCCTTTCAAGATACCATTGGATACCTCATCAAATATAAAGCAGCTCACACCTTTGTACCCAAGAATAAAGAGAAGGCCAAAACACTTAGGGAAATCTACATCAAGGATCTAAGGTATGTCCATGTTTTAGTTATTAGCAGTTATAGATTACAAGCTCTTCTGTTTTGAAGACTTAATTCGTATGCAGTGACAATGTGATGCAAGTTACTCTGTGGGGCGACCAAGCTACAGGCTTCAACATTAGCGATATCTACGATAGAGAAGCTGGAAACCTCATTGTGTGCCTTATCGTTGGCTGCTATCCACGAGAGGATTTGATGAACAACAGTAAGTTCGTGTACCTATGCTTGCCTCGCATTGACAAACATACACACAGTCAAATCTGCACACTAAAAGGCTTGTGAAGTCACTCATGATAAAGCTATGCCATGTTACAGATAAACCATGCCTAAGTGGAAGTCCTGCCTGCTCCTGCTACCTGAACCCCAATATCCCAGAGGCACAGCCTTTTCACCACAGGTAGCAACCATTTCTTATGTAGACCACATGTTGTTGATCCTAAAACAGATATAATAATAGATCTCTCATTAACAGGTTCAAGAATACACCAGTCTACATCGAAGAACCAGAACCGACAGAAGAGCAAATTACAGCTCCAGTTGAGGACATTCAGCTTCCACAGAAGACGATAGCTGATCTTGCTCGTGTTGATCCCTTTGATGAAAAGGTGCATAGTCCGCATACTATTTCTTTCACCTCTTCGTATATGATTGCTTACATCTTTTATAAATACAGTCTCTGGATCTTCAAACATTAACATAACCTAGCCCCTGAACCATTAGACAGTGAAACTAACATACGATCCCTGCACAGGAACCAGGACCGTTCAAGTGTGCTGTAACCGTTGTTTGTATTACAAACACCAGCAGCTGGTGGTACATGGCCTGCAGGCCATGCAAGAAGAAGGCCGACCAACAGATAGATGGGAGCTACAGCTGCCCAAAATGTGGGGGCTACAACACCGCTCCTAGGTATTAATTACCCAAAAAAATCACAACCTCACTTCATACGTGGATTGCTTAGTTAACCTATAACAAAAAAAAATACAGGTACTTACTGCATTTCATAGGAAAGGACGATACTAGCGAGGCATCATTTCTAGCCTATGATGATGAAGCTTACCAGATGATTCAAAAAGAGTGTGAAGCAGTCGTTAACCCACTCCACAAAAGAGAGGGCTTGCCACAGCAGTTACAAAGCATCATGAACAAGACATATATTCTATCTGTTGATCTCACTGATGAATCGTGCCAGACTACTAAGATACGAGAGTATCAGGTCAAAGCTGTTCTAGAAAGGCCCTCAAAGCGTCCTTCCACACACAGGACCACTGCAGCTTACCATGATCCGCAGGGGCCAGGAAGTTCGACTGCTCTCATCGCTACCCCACCGTCTCACAGTGAGGTCCTGCAGATTGAATATCCAGCACAGTCTGTAAGTAACATTAAGATTCATCCACTCATTTATGCTTGGATCAATATACAGCATATAACATTGTGTCAGTCATCTGTTCTACAGACTCCAGTTCCTGCCTCACAAACAGATCATGATGCTCCCAAGGACGACAGAAGCAGGTACACAGTTCTCTGTATGCATCCGCTATCAGTACGTGCCAAGTATGATTAAGCCACTTACTAAACATAGCCACACACCCTTGACCAATACTGTGTTATTCTTAGGTCTACAACAAAACACAGTGTCGCTCGCAGAAGGTTGTTACGTGAGGGCAGTTCACCAATCAAGGTCAGTTATCATCGCTACAACGGTTTAGAATTCTAGACACATTAACACATCATCCTGCCTCCATATACTAACCCTACAGTTCTTAGCAGCACACTGCAGGAGGCGATGATGAACCAGAAAATACTCAGCCTAGCGACACAGATACTGAAGACACCACTCCTTTGGAGCCCTGCCCAAAAAAGTTAGCTTGCTTTCTCGCAGACCCAAGACATACAAATATCCGTTACTAAATACCGAAAATATTGCAGGGCAAAATCTGACACCCAGACTGATGATGCAACTGCGTCGCAGGAGTAGGGCAGTGCACCTTATATGAAAAAGGTAAACAATTACGACCCCACAAATACATATACACACTGGCAAATAAATTGATCTCCTCTGCTTTACAAATTCAGTTAGCCTCACAGTCAACGGTTCACGCTAACTATAAGTTTCTGTTAACTTTGTAGTAACAGTGTGCCAGACCAATGCAGAAACCTTTTGCAATAGATATGAGACTATATCTCTCCCTGCCGCTCCACCACGTGCTTTTGCGCTTTGTTCATGTATATAGAAGCAAACTGCAATCTGGTGCTTCTAGCATCTGTAAACTGGCAATGGATGTCTGTTGTCTGTATAATTTGTAGACGTCCTGCCTCTTATGAAATGCTGAACATAGATATGTCAGCAGCGTATCCAGGAGCCTAGGTCATGATGGCCACTTACACCTGAGACTACTGACTAATGTGCTTGCTGCTGTATGAAAGCCTCCCATCTGGAGCAAACACTGCACATGTAGGCATCTTACATGAGCCACACAGCAGTTGTCATCTTAATAGTCATTGTAGTAGTGTAACCACATCTGTGCTCAACAACATCTTTGTGCTGCTAATATAATCGTCATATAATCATATGCTAATTATCTATCCTTATCTGTTTTCGATCCCACTTTTTCATGATCACGGTTCGCCATGCACACATGGGAACTAGGAAAAGTAGATGGCCATGCCATAGCCCACAAAAAAAAGGAGAAAGCTCACTCCTAGGACTCTCTACTGTTCATTCTGCGCTGTGCCGCCACCATTCTCCCTCAGAATTCTTCCTACCGTTTAAGTATCATAACAGCATGCTGGCCAACGATACGGGCGCGCGAAGGCGCGCGCCCCGTTACTAGTAGTACTACAATACACCACCATCAAGCAAGCTGCTATGCTGCTAGGCTGCTAGAGAGAGAAAACTAGAGAGAGAGAGGAGTACTCTGGCCGGCTTTCAATTCTATCTCTCTCTGCCTGTCTCTCCTGGATGCCTTGCCTTGCCAACTCTCTTTCTCTTATAGCCGGCTGGAATTATAAGCCGGCTGAAAAACACTGTTGGCTGATTTTTTGTGAGAGAAAAATATTGTTCCAGCTGAAAAACACAAGCTGAATAAGACGGATTATAATCCAGATGAACAGGGCCAGTCTGTCACTTATAGCCTCTTCCTTGTTGTGTAGAGAAAGAGAGAGACACTAAGCAAGGTTTATTTGGTGGTTAATTACTACCAGCACTATTGTTAGAGAGAGAGAGGGGGGGCATTCAGCAATAGTAATAGTGAATTGGTGGCCAAGGAAGACGCACGTACGCGTACGCTACCAATTAAGTGTGATTGAGAAAACAAGAGGTGTGTTAAACCTGGCTGCCTAGTATAACTTGTGGACAGTTTAATGGCCATGTGTCTCCTAATTCCTCCCCTGCCTCCTGCCTAAATGTGTAAAACATGCATGCATGTGTGTGCGCTACTTAGATGGATATATAGCTTGTTGTATCGGTTCAATAGCTACTAGCAGGTAACCTCAATTAAGCCACCAGCAGGACATGCATCTCTCCCCAATTTCTAGCTACTAATTAGTACTAGTGGTATATATTTAGCCTTAATTTCATATTTTTAGTGCGTGGGCTAGGATTAATGCTGTGACAGTGAGCACTCCATTAATTAGTTAACCTGAAGGGGCATCTATATATCACCACTAGTGCTAAATAATGAATGGAGAAATAAATTGAAGAAGAGTTACTATTTTGGATTGCTTGTTACTCTACTCCAATTTGCATTGGTACATATGCCGGTGTGGGTGTGAGAAGAGAAAGGGATCTAAGCAGGAGTGGGGAGTGAGTAATAGTATAGAATTCAGCATTTCAGCTGCTAGCCAGGAAAGAAAGCAAGGTGTCCAACTCCATGTCCATGCAAATATTTTCTTTTGTGATGATGAATGATTCCTTTCCTAGTGTGATAGTGTCACCGTGCAAGGCTGGAACCACAGGAAAAATGCTCTCTCATCTCATCTCATCTCATCTCCCTGCTATTTTGTCACATATATGCTCCTTTATTGGCGGTTCAGTTACTTCCAGAAATAACTAAATAACACCACCTGGTAATAATATGTATATACTACTAGCTAGGAACATCTTAACCAATACAGTTGTCTTTTTTGTAATTAGCATGCAATTCCCCATTATTAATAATTAACAGCCTTTTCTTCTTCCTTTTGTGAGCTCATTATTATTGATGCTGATGAACAGCTAGCTTGCTTGGCAGTTGGCAACTAATACTAGTAGCTAACTAAAGAGGTAGTGAGGCAGTGGTGGTGCAGGTGTCCCTGCCTAGTGCTAGTGGTGGCTGCTGGCCCCTGGCAGTACTAGCAGGCCAGCCACACAAAAATAATATGCCTGCACTGCAATTTGCTTTGCTTGTTATCTCATCAGCAGCAACGCAACTCCAACTCATCTGAACCTGCAACCAATGCAAACGTTTTGTTCAGTTCAGATCGTCTGTCCTTTGCACTGCAACTTGCATTGCATCGCCTAATCCTAGCTAATAACAGTCACTTGCTTTCTAAGCTAAGCCAACCAAAATCCAGCCCTACCATGCATTTCATTCAGTTCGTGCAGCAGTGCCACTTCCATCTTTTTCTCTCTCCAAACGTTCGTTACTGATCGATGCTAATTAATAATTGTTAGTTAGTGGTTGCATTTTTATTTTTATTTTAAATTCGGTCTTTATATTTCACAAAAATCAGGCGGACTTTCTTGTGTTTGGTGAGCTTTATATATATGCAGTAGATAGATAGCTGCTGTGGCTACACTGTCTCAATCAAATGAGCTAGTGTCATCGATCATCTTCAGATTAAGAGCGAGATATATTGGGTCACACTCACAACTATCAACCGCTGCTCTCATAACTGAGTCAAAATGTCCAACTAGTAAAATTTTTGTATCTGTTAGTAAATTTTTTTGAGGAATTAATGGACTTAGTGTTCATTATTTATCGTCCAATCTCAATGGTAGTAGTTGATGCGATCTTTGCATGAAGAAATTAATCATTTTTTTTGAAGAAAATGAATAAAAAATGGCATATATGTAAGAATAAGCATTCTCTGCAAAGAGGAAATTATGAAGTCCTTGCATGGTATGTATGTGTGGTGATTTGTGGGTTGTGACTAGCTTAACTGTGTGAGGGAGAAGTCAACGGTTACATGAATATGAAGAGAAATGGGAAGGTAGGAGGACGCATGATTCTTGACGTGAGGATCAATGGGAATTGTTATATATTTGCATTGCTGTGTGGGGGCAAGGGCAATACATCCTAATTAAGCTAGCTAGTTTATTTAGAATAGAAAAATAAAATCCAACAAAGAACTGTAGTGATTGGATGGCATACATGGCCGGCGAGGTGGGGGCAAGCAAGTAAGGCATCCATCCAACCATCCATCACATGGAAAGGAAAGCTATAGTTGCCCTTGCTAAGTTGCATGCCACTTAATCATCTCTGCTACACCCTACTAGTATAACCTTAGCTAGATCTTCTCTCACTCAAATGGCCAAACACACACACACACACATGACACATCACACATGTACACTCACTTGCACTGCAATAATAATCCAAAGCTATTATCTAGCTAGTGTGTACATGCCTTTCCTTGCCAAAACTAAATAAAAGAAAAGGGTGAGTGTCCTTGCATTGAGCTATCTAGCTTGCCATGATCCTGCCTATGATTGGCAATCAGCCGAGTTGTCCCTCATGTGGAGAACCCTAGCTTGGATCCTATTATTATAAATATATAATTATCTGCTAGCTAGCTAGCTAGTGCATCCGATCCATCTCTCCTAGCAGCCAGAACATGCATATGCTGATAATGCAATGCACTCTTGCTTTGTATGAGTGTGATCAATGTATGCTAGATTCATTATGAACCCAAAAAGTAAACTAATAAAATAGATACGAGTTTAAGAATAAGAATTTTTTTATTTGGGCTACAATCAACCCGATCCTCCCTCCAGTAGGCCACCAGTACTAGACCAAGTACATGCATGCCACGGCACCATCTCTCAGCTCCACATTATTTTTTTTAAAAAAAAAACTGTATGATGTCATTGCCTTATCAGTCGAGTTATCTTTCTTACCCATGGCATCAGGCCATGGATATAGATGGAGTTGAAAGTGTGTACAGTGTGCTACTCCACTCAACAAGATAGCTTTAATAGCAGCCAACATCTGGCCAACCACCCCTCGGTTTGCAAACTTTCCTCAGTAGCTTATTAAGTTAATTAGATGCAAAAACCTTATGTGCATGCTAGCACATAGCTAGCCAGCTACATACACATCTTACTCTTAGAAATTCTCACGAGATGTGCTAGGAAAAAAAGATAAGTTCTAGAAATTCTTATAATAATTAGAAACATATTGCATTTAATTTGGTAGACTCTCACTATCATAACCAACAATAGCCATTGGGCCCCTTTTGTTTCTAAAAAAATTACCCACCATTGTCATTGTGAAAAAAATATTTAGTTAAAAACCCTTTTTGACTAAATTCAGACAGATGGAACGAATTTAACGTATCGCAGTCTGTTCTGATCTCTTTACTGGAGAAAAGAAAAGGAGAACAAATTTAGGAAGCAATTGGCAGATGAATTAAGCTAGCACCAACTTTGTAATATATGCAACAGGATTTACATGAGTTGGCAGATTGGATTATTGATTGGTGTTGGGAGAGAACATGTGGCGCAGTTGAAGGACACCAACCGTACCCCAGCCCACCTGCATCTGACTATTTTTCTGCATACAAGTGGATCGAAGTGGTGGCCTGCATTAGATTTTCTACATATCATTATCTAACTCTAACTGAATTAGTGGGACACTCGATCACTGCTAGCTCTCATATATAGTTTGCTGGGAGATCAGCACTCATAGTCTAGTGAGTGAGTGGGCCACCACTCCTCAACTCAAATCATACTCATACCAAATTAATTATATTTTCTCTTTATTACAAAATAGAAATCCAACCAACCAGAATTGTTGTTTGCCTGGCGCTTTTAACTTTCACCATCATCGTCATCTAGACATTCAAGATTGGTATTACTACTAGATTATTCATGATGAAAACAGAAGTGTCAGAAATAGAGAACTATTTTATTTTAGATAAATATCTTATATGTCCATGGATTTTTTTCTAGTAGTTGAAATATCTTTTTTTTGCGTTCGTCTAGGTATGTATTTCATTAAGAGGAAATAGAACAGTATACAAATTAACCCCTCAGGCTCAGCTGTAAATATCATATATGTCATATTGAAAGTCATGTTCATATATAATGTTCTAATAGACTTGAAGAAGATTAGGTAGCTAGGAGAGACCAGGACGAGGGAAAGAGAGCCGGGAGAGGAGATTGACTTGGCATGCATGATCACATCATTCAGAGTACAGCAACTGAACAGCAAGTGTGCATGTTGTGCTTGCTCCAATGCAAGGTTAAGGAATAAGATTTGGAGCTAGCCCGGTAGCCAGCAATGCAAGCTGCATGGATGCATCTCGCTGTCATGCTTAGAGATGAGCGTTAATCACGATGCCCCAACTAACTGACAGACAGACAGACATGTCCTCCAAACGAAGCATCGGCAAGCCGAGTAGTACTCAGTATGCAAGCGACACTTGTGCACAGCATATATGCAGCTAAGAATATTAAAACCTTGTTGTGAGAGGTTATGCCTGCCTTGTTGCTGATGAATGGACTTCAGCGTAGCTAGCTCTTGTTGATATTAAATATATATTAGTAGCAATATATATTTAGTGGCGTGGAGTGGAGGGAGAGTCTGGATGCTGCTATGCTACCTTCATCTCTGTGTGTGTGTGTGTGGTTGATGCCTGCCACCTTGAGAGAAGGAGGAGGAAGAGTGGCAGGCAAGTGCTTGTTTCATGGTCATGGGCAACCTACCACTACCACCCTCCCAGGCTCAGATTTCATTCACACAAGACACTATACTCTGATTGGTGGTGGACAGGGGAGGGCAACCTGCAGATTTATTCCTCCCCCTGCAACCATGCATGCATGTGCTAGAATCATCTTTTGTTCCTTGTCACAAGTCATGCATCTATCCTATCCCTCTTTGCATTGCTACACGGAAGGCAGAGTGAGTCCATGCATGTTCTGCTGCTGATGATGATTAGTTAGTTAGTTCATCAACAACATGGTGGCATGGACTGATGATAACCACATACACACAAATAATATTATATAAAAATGCTCTAATGCTACCTAGATGCATCTTCAGAGTTGAAACATTAATGGATCTTGCTTCACGAAAGTAGATTAGGTAGTGTCCGGATGACACCAAAACCAAACTTGTGAATCCTTGTTTATTTCCCCAATCATATACAGTACTTAGTTCCCTATGGTCAATTTAATAGCTCCCTGATGAGGTAGCTCCATGAATTAACCTCTGTGTCTTCACTCTTAAAAAAATGGATATGACCATTTACCCAACAATAACTTAACTGGTAGATAAATGTTATGTTAAGCAGAAGCCAACATTATTCTCCTGCTGTATATATGAGATGAGAGAGAGAGAGAGAGAGAGAAAGTGAGAGAACTAGACAGAGATAGAGAATCGGCAAAGAGAATAAAAAGGACAGAGCAGGATCCATGCATTATTATTCCCCAACAAGACAAGAGGTACAGAGAGAACTTTACAACTCCAACAAAAAAAAACTTAACCAACCAATATCATTCAAGGTCTTTTTTTTAATATAAAATACTACAAGCTTGCTATCTATAGCAGCCAGTAGGAACTCTCTGCTCTCACTGCTCACTACTACTAGTCAGTAGCATAAGTGCAGAACAGAGCTGCCTCTCTTATCCAAGAACTATACTACACTCAGAAACAGAATCCACAAAAAGGAAACTAACTAACTAGTGACAAGATCTCTCTCCCTCAACAGTGGGCCCCTGATCACGACCTGAAATGAATGCCGGGGCTACATATATATACAAATAATAGTAACAAGCAATTTCAATCTGGTAGGAGATGAAAATTTGTGGCCTTTCTTTTTCTCGCTTTGTTCTTTCTGGAAAGGTCGTTAAACAAACGACCACTCGTATGAATACCCTTTTGAGCATGCAAGTTGCCAGGCTACAGCAGTTTGTTTGTTCCCACCCCATGCCCAGAACCAGAACCACACTGACGAGTGATGACTGATCCATGCATATAGCACAGCACAGCTGCAGTTAGTAGTATGTATTAATTCTTCAGAAGTTCAGACACTGAATTCCATATGTTATATAATCTATAATAATCCATTGACGATGGGTCAGAGATTATTACATATTAATTGAGTCCAGAAGGTCTGTATATTTTCACCAAGATGTAGGCATGCCTAACTACTGGAGTATGGTTAGTTGGGCAACCGGCCAAAATGTTGCAGTGCGGTGCAGTGGTAGGCAAGTACTTCACTGAAAACTGGTGGCGAGTGATGAATGAACCAGCTGACGCATGGTCTACTTTCAGCTCCAGCCTAAACTCTGCTTCCAAAGCTAGCAACTTGAAGTACCAGCAGTAGTACTGTATTCATATCGTGGCATGGAAAAGAGAAAATTGGGCATGCATGTATGCCGGCCTTTTTATTTGCAGATTATATATATATATTATTGGATGGAGCTGTATTCACCAAGATGTAGGCATGCCTAACTACTGGAGCAGTAGTACTGCCTTTTGTTGAGCTGACACTGAGAGTAGTAATATACTGTAATTGGGACTTGGGAGTGATATATAACTCGATCCAGAGAAACTACATATATCCATATCTTTATCTTTGCGCTTCTTATCCACTCATATATAGCTATCGGCAACGTACTAGGACACAAGTATATAAAATTTTGCTGGCCACAGGAAAAGAAAAGAAAGAAGCATATGTAGGCAGGTGGCAATCGTATGCCCAGAGCCCACACACACCACACATGCATAGGCAGGGCAGCAGAGCCACTAGATGGAGTGCCACTCGCTGCAGGTAGGCAGCAGCACACGTAGTACATGCTTCATGCCTGCAGTGATCTATCTAGTAGGAACACTGAAGTGGCTCTTGTGTGCCACTAGACAAGTGATAAGTGGCAGCAGCAGGGTTTCTCTTCCTCAGCGGTACCAGTGGGCAGTAGCAGATAGATGGATGGATAATAGATGTTCTGTTAGCAGCAGGCAGGATCAGCAAATAAAGCAGGCAACGGAACGAGGGACAGCAACAGATAGCGAGACGTACAGTACAGGTAGCGGCGCTCACAGCCAAGCACACAAGGTAGCATGCAGTAGCACTAGTGGATGATGGATGGATCGGCTCGGCTCAGCTGGTGGAGTGGGGAGTGAGGAGAGAGGACAGGACATGGACAGGGACACACACACACACACACACACAGCTAGCTTTGTGGCATCGGCGGCGGCCGAGCATGCAGCCTGTGGAAGGCAAGGAAAGCTAGAGCCTCCTCGCCTGTGAACGGGAGGCGCCGGCACCGCGCGCACCATATTCTTCCGTGACTGACGGCGACGCTGCAACTGATCCTCTACACTCACTGAATGAATCGAACACTCAGTCATTTAGCTTGTTTAAACACCGCCCGTGTAGTGGATAATCCTAGCTAGCTCGATTTTTGTTGAGTTGCTGGGGTATGGCACGCGGGTACGTAGCACCATACCATATCCTAGCTTGTGGTGTTCGCGGCCACAATATGTGTCAATATAGAAACCTGTGTTCGTGTGCGGCACCCAATGCAAATTCCAGCTAGTGTACGTTCGATCGCGTGGTGTTCTTTCGTTCATCAGGGTGATCGATCTTCATCGTCTATCGTCGTCTTCGGACATGTCGTTTTCGTTTAATCCCCAGTCGTTCGTCCCATTTAATCTAGCGTTTAGCCCGTCTAAAACGTCCATTCAGCCCGAGTAATTAATTAGTGGCTACTAAACGATAGATGCCTCGCTTCGAAAGCAAATGAGGCTCACTAGCTCAGTTATGGCCTAGGCCAGCCATCTCCGTCGTCCTTAATCCTGGTAGCTGATCATGTCACTACGATCCCGTGATCTGAGCACCACCACTCATCCCTCCTGCTGCTCCCGTTGTTCGACACACGTAGTATCTACAATCATATTGCACGCATGATACGATTCCTTTTTCCTTTTCTTTTTTCCCAGCCCTTTTTGTGATACTCATGCATCATACTTGCCCACACCAGGCCACCGCTACACTACGACGTCGTCTGCCATTGCTTAATTCTCCAAATTAAAGAAGAAGAAACTGAAAAATTATGGTCTCCTCTAGACTGATGTCGTATTAACGGTAGCTTGGTAGAGATCTAGGCTCTCATACTCTTTCCAAAAAATGTTTCAGATGATGATAAGTCAGAGTCACTTTCTGAAATCGTTTAGTTGGTTAGAGTGGATTCTAACTTCCAAAAAAAAGTCTACTTAAAAATCATATAGATTAAAATATTCTTAAAAAATAAAATCTTTGTGCGAACAACTTATTTAAACTCGTTGCACCTTAAACTTTTTTTGTCTGGCTTCGAATCCCTCGGTGAACATTCCATTTTGGCGTTGATTCTTGCGATTCTCTCGAGAAACCAGCCATCCAAGCGAACCCTAAATCTGGTTGGTTTCCTCTCACTTGTCTTTATTGCTATTGCTGGCTGATGCTGCGCCACCAAACCAAATTCAGATATACTCCACACATGGAGTATGTTGCATGCATGCCTTTTAACCTATTGCCTTTTAGGATCGGATGCCATATGCTAGAGGTTGAAGAGCGGTGTTCTGCAGCTATCTCCTCTCTCGCCAACCACTGGCCTATGGTTGCCAATTAGCTTGGTCATCGCACGCTTTTTCAGACTTTGCTTTTAGGTTCCTCTTGTACTCTATTTTGTTTTTTATTTAAGCTTATGAGAAGATAGACAATTCACTTCGAGCCTCAAATTATTATTTTTTATTTAATTGCACTTGCTAGGATTTAAACTCTGGTAGGGCTAGATACCGTATTGAATTGCATGCTCCGATGGATTCAACCTAAAAGCTTCGGTTAATGTTGAATGTAGGAAATTTACTTTATATTTCAATATTTAGAATATTAAAAAGGTTGATTTGGAGCATGACAACTTATAATGGTATCAGTGTTATATCTCAATTTCCGGCAAGATGCAGGGCAAAATAAATAAAACTAAAGTACATGAAACTTTTGTGATAGTAAAAGTAAAGTAGTACAAAGTTGATAACATGGACATTCGTCAATAACATATAGACCACATGGACTATGGTGCAAGACCACTGCAAGCAATTGCGCGAAAAAGAAAATCTTTAACCTTTAGATAATACACATATTACATCCTTTGAGCTAGAGAACAACCCCTCCACTCATCTCTTTGCATAATTGCACATCTTGAGTGAGATTGAGTGAGATTCAAGTGCATTGCTTGAGAGTTGCATTCTAGAGGCACTTGATCTTTGAGTTGCTGCGGATTTCTTGTTACTCTTCCGTGTTTCCCGACACGGTAGACGGCTTGGAGCAGCGGACGTGATTGAGCTCACAATTGGAGATTGTTGGAGCCTTCACCAAGTGTTGTAAGGGGTTCTTGATCCTTCCCCGCGGGAGTTCGCGAATTGGATACTCTAGTGGAGCTCGTGGCTTGGAGGATCCCCATCTTGTGTGCGGTTGTGCGGCGCCCGCCGAGGGCTCGACTCTTGATAGTCGATTAGCTCGCGAACCGACAAGTGGGTGCATCGCCACAACGAGGAGTAGCTTGCCAGGAAGCAAGTGAACCTCGGTAAAATTCTTGTGTCATCTCTTTACCGAGGATTTCTCTTGTGGTTGATCATTGTGACTGTTTCTTCGAATGCTTTACTTCTCTACATCGTTGGTATAAGAATCAAGTTACTTTCTCGTACTACTTCTAGTGTAGCTTGTTTAGAGTAGCTTTTATCACATAGGAGTAAGTAGCTTAGTGACTTAGCTTTGTTGGTGTGTATTAGAGATCATAGCCTTGCTTCACTAGAATTGTATAGGTGGCTTGTATAGTGTAGTTGAGCTAGTGCTAGAATTATCTTAGCCATCTTTTATACTAACGTGGTTGTTTAGTGAAGCTTGTAGATTTTTAAATAGGCTATTCACCCTCTCTAGCCATTTGGGCCTTACAAGTGGTATCGGAGCCGAGGCACCATTTATTTGAGGCTTAACAACCTACGGTGAAAAGGAATGGCTCAATTAAGCTTGCACATCAACAACACCAAGAAGGCACCTCACTTTGATGGTATAAATTATGCATATTGGAAGGTTAAGATGACCGCACACCTCAAGTCAATCAATAGAGAAGTGTGGAAGGTCACCGAAACAAAATTTGAGGTTGCTAATCTGGAAGCACCTACATCGGTGAAAGAGAAGAAACTCCAATGCAATGACATTGCCATTAGTGCTCTTCATGAGGCACTAGATAACAAGACCTTTGAGCAAGTGAAGATGCTATCAAGAAGGAGAGGAAGAAGCAAAAGAAGAAGCAAGAAAAGGAGAGCTCTCATAAAAAGAAGAATAATTCTCATGTTGCTACATGGGATAGTGATGATTCCTCAAGTGATGATGAGGATGACTACAAGAGCAAGAAGAAGGGACATGCTAGCATTGCTATCCAAGAGAAGGTCTCCCTCTTCGACACTCCATCATGCTTCATGGCTAAGGCCGCTAAGGTATCATCCGATGATGAGAGTGATCATGATAATGCTAGTAATAGTGATAGTGATGAAGAAGAATTCACTAAAGATGAACTAATTACTATGCTAGAAGATTGCACTCAACATTTTAAAGAATCTAGAAAGGAGTGCAAGGGCTTGCTTAAGAAAAAGAAAAACCTTATGCAAGAACTTGATGAGCTTAGGGCATCTTATGAGAGTCTAAAGGAAGACCATAAGAAGCTTCAAAGTCTCACACTAAGCTTAAAGAAGCTCATTCCTCTCTAGTTGAAAAATGTGAAAACATGCCAACTAATGTTGAGAAATCTAAAACTTGCAACATAGGCATATCTTGTGATATAATTGATGAATCTTGTCATAAGCCTATTGTTGTTGCTCCCACTAACCCTTTATGTAGCGCATCTACATCATCCTCATCTAGTAGTGATGGTTTCACTTGTGACTCCACACTTATAGTTGAGAATAAAAATCTCAAGAAGGAGGTAAAAGAGCTCAATCACACCTTAGCTAAGGCTTATGGTGGTGAGGACCGCTTGCTTATATGCTTGGGTAGCCAAAGGACTTCTCTCTATAAAGAGGGATTGGGCTATAACCCTAAGAAAGGCAAGGCCGCTTTTGCTCCTCACAAGACTCGTTTTGTGAAGAACAATGGTAGCTATTGCAAAAGTTACAAGCAAGTTGGTCACATAGAGCAATATTGCATGAACAAGAAATCCAATGCTAATGTATCCTCAATTAAGTTTGATTCTTTCTATATACTTACCAAGGGTACAAATGGTGTTCATGCTAAGTCCATTGGTACACCATGGATGGGCTCAAAGAAGAAAGCCATTTGGGTACCAAAGAGCTTGGTCACTAACCTTGGAGAACTCAAACAAGTTTGTGTACCTAAAAAGAATTGATCTTGTCTTGTAGGTCAATTACAAAGCCGGAGAAAGACATTGGGTGCTTGATAGTGGGTGCACTCAACATATGACCGGGGATTCTTGTATGTTCAAATCAATTGATACTAGTCAAAATGGTGGTTTTGATGCTATCACTTTCGGCAACAACAAGAAAGGCAAAGTCAAGGGGCTTGGTAAAATTGCTATTTCAAATGACATGAGCATATCTAATGTGTTGCTAGTTGAGAGCTTGGATTTCAATCTTTTGTCGGTAGCACAACTTTTTGATCTTGGCTTCAAGTGCATATTTGGTAGTGATGATGTTAAAGTCATAAGTGTTGATGGATCAAATTTGATATTCAAAGGATTTAAACATGGTAGCTTATACTTGGTTGACTTCAATGATAGTGAGACCCAATTGACATCATGCTTGCTTAGCAAATCTAGTATGGGATGGTTGTGGCATAGAAGGCTTGGTCATGTTGGAATGAAACAATTGAACAAACTTTTGAGGCATGACTTAGTTAGAGGCTTGAAGGATGTCACTTTTGAGAAGGATAAACCTTGTAGTGCTTGTCAAGCCGGCAAACAAGTTGGAAATACACATCCTAGTAAGAGTGAAATGAGCACATCAAAGGCATTTGAGCTATTGCACATGGACTTGTTTGGGCCAATAACATACACTAGCATTGGTGACAACAAGTATGGTTTTGTGATGGTTGATGACTACACTAGATACACTTGGGTGTTCTTTCTCTTTGACAAGAGTGATGTTTATGATCTATTCAAGTCTTTTGTCAAGAGAGTGCAAAATGAGTTTGAGACTACCATGAAGAAGATTAGAAGTGACAATGGTAGTGAGTTCAAGAACACAAGAATTGAAGCTTTATGTGATGATCTTGGTATTGGACATCAATTCTCTCCAACATACACTCCTCAATCCAATGGTGTAGTTGAAAGGAAGAATAGAACTTTGATTGACATGGCTAGATCAATGCTTAGTGAATACAATGTGGGTCATTCATTTTAGAGTGAAGCTATCAACACGGCATGCTATTGTAGCAACCGTCTCTATTGCCATGGAAAGCTTGGGAAGACACCATATGAGCTATTGAATGGAAGAAAGCCCAACATTGCATACTTTAGAGTGTTTGGTTGCAAATGCTATATTCTCAAGAAAGGCACTAGATTGAGCAAGTTTGAAAAGAAATGTGATGAAGGGTTCTTACTTGGTTATTCTACCACAAGTAAAGCATATAGAGTTTGGAATCTCACAAATGGCACATTGAAAGAAGTTCATGATGTTGAGTTTGATGAAACCCAAGGGTCTCAAAATGAAGCTCAAAACCTTGATGATGTGAGAGGAGATCAATTGTCAAATGCAATGAAGAACATGGACATTGGTGATGTTAGGCCAAGGCAAGTTGTTGATGATGATATTCATGTGATCAACCAAAGTGTGCAAATTGATACAAATCAAGCAAGCTCTAGTGGCTCTCATGATGAAGTGCAAGATCAAGGTCAAGCTAGTGGAAGCAATCAACTCCCAATACTCCAACCTACTAGCATTGCAAGAGATCATCCATTAGACCAAATCATTGGTGGAATTCAAAGTGGTGTTCAAACAAGATCAAGATTAGCATCTTTTTGTGAGCACTACTCATTTGTATCACTTGAAGAACCTAAGAAAATATAAGATGCATTGAAAGACTCCGATTGGGTAAACGCCATGCATGAAGAGCTAAACAATTTCACTAGAAATCAAGTTTGGGAACTTGTTGAAAGGCCAAAGAACTACAATGTGATTGGTACTAAGTGGGTCTTTAGAAACAAGCAAGATCAAGATGGCATGGTTGTGAGGAACAAAGCAAGATTAGTAGCACAAGGATACACTCAAGTTGAGGGTCTTGACTTTGGAGAGACATATGCACCCGTTGCAAGATTGGAAGCTATTAGAATCTTATTAGCATATGCTTATGCACACAACATCAAGCTCTATCAAATGGATGTCAAGAGTGCATTTCTCAATGGCTACATCAATGAAGAAGTTTATGTTGAGCAACCTCCCGGCTTTGAAGATGACAAGAAGCCCGAACATGTATACAAGCTAAAGAAGGCATTGTATGGTTTGAAGCAAGCACCTAGAGCATGGTATGAGAGATTGAGGGACTTTCTTCTCTCTAAAGGGTTCAAGATGGGAAAGGTTGACACCACTCTCTTCACCAAGAAGTTTGGAAATAACTTATTTGTGTTGCAAATCTATGTGGATGACATTATCTTTGGATCAACCAATCAAGACTTTTGTGAAGAATTTGGAAATATGATGGCTAATGAGTTTGAGATGTCTACGATCGGAGAGCTTAGTTACTTCCTTGGACTTCAAATCAAGCAAATGAAGAATGACACTTTTGTAAGTCAATGCAAGTACATCAAGAACATGATCAAGAAGTTTGGATTGCAAGATGCTAAGCCAATGAGTACACCAATGGGCACAAATGATCAATTGGGTGTTGATGCTAGTGGCAACATGGTAGATCAAAAGCAATACCGGTCTATGATTAGAAGTTTGCTCTATGTCACCGCTTCTAGGCCAGATGTGATGTTTAGTGTGTGCAAATGTGCAAGATATCAAGCTTCACCTAGAGAAAGTCACTTGAAAGCAACCAAGAGGATATTGAGATATCTTAAGGGCACTCATGATGTTGGATTATGGTTTCCAAAGGGGTCTAACTTTGAGTTGATTGGATATTCAGACCTTACAAGTGACTATGGTGGATGCAAGATTGATAGAATGAGCACAAGTGGCACTTGTCAATTGCTTAGAAGGTCTCTTGTTTCATGGTCATCAAAGAAACAAAATAGTGTTGCACTATCTATCGCCGAGGCCGAATATATTAGTGCCGGTAGTTGTTGTGCACAATTGCTTTGGATGAAGGCCACTTTGAATGACTTTGGAATTAAATTCAAGAATGTGCCATTGTTTTGTGACAATGAAAGTGCAATCAAGATGACACAAAATCCGGTTCAACATTCAAGAACCAAACACATTGATATTAGGCATCACTTCATAAGGGACCATCAACAAAAGTGTGATATTAGCATTGAAAGCATTGACACCGAAGATCAACTAGCCGATATCTTTACAAAGCCACTTGATGAGAAGAGATTTTACAAGTTGAAGAATGAATTGAACATACTTGACTTCTCCAACTTGAAATGAGTGCACCCCCACATTCTTATATGACATGCCTCTCCTCCGACATAGCAAGGTAAAGTTGTTTGGCATATCATCCATACTTTGCTAAGGACATGTTTAGAACATATAGACATATTTGCATAACAAATAGGCTCATTCATGAAAATCAAATGAGTTTATTGTATATATGGTACCACTATTGCTTCTATGTTTGATTGATCTAGTGGTAGCATATGACATGTTTGTGGGCTTGCAAACCTAGTATTGAATCTAGAAAATGAGCTCATGATGTGTAATTCAACATGGTCAAGATAACCCTTATACTTTATGAGGTGTGAAGAAGCTTGTCCTTGGATCAAACCGAATTACATATTCTAGGCAAGTGATCTAGATTGAACCATAATTTGGACTCCCTCATATTGATTGACTTAATTCTCACTAAAATTGGCACCTTTTTGGTGATTGTTGACAAAGGGGGAGAGAAAAATCACAAAGATAGAAAAGTCACAAAGATAAAAAGTTAAGTTACAAAGGAGGAGAAAGATATACTAAGGGGGAGAGAAAGCAAAAGTTATGAGGGAACAATTAAAATTGAGCACAAAAGTAGGGGGAGCAAGCTCATGAATTATTTGTTGCATTTGTTTGTGCATTAACATGATGAATTATTGCATTGCGAAGCTTAAATTCATATTCATGTTTGTTTGGTGATTGCTAGAAATATAACTTGAATGATGTTTTGTTAAGAGTAGCTTTACAAGTGGTATTTAGACACCTTTGCTTATAATGTTGATCTCACGGGGTACGTTAGTGTTTGTGATCTTTACAAGTGATGAATTACAAGTGGTGTCTAGCTACATCGATGCTAAGAATGGTATATAAAGGCAACTCCGATTGGTATCACGCTTCAAAGGTCCATTCTATATACCTTAGCATCAATTTGATAGTAGTAACTCTCCTAAAATTCTAATCCATACATATGTGCACAATTGAACCAAACTCATGAAAGCACATATGTAGGGGGAGCTAATACTATCGAAATTGAAAATTAATTTTATTTCATATCTTTGTGATGGTTGTCATCAATTACCAAAATGGGGAAGATTGAAAGCCCAAGTTTGGTTTTGGTAATTAATGACACCAAGTTGCTAATGCCATGTGTTAAGTATTTTGAGTTAGGCATAAGCAACACATGTGATGAAGGTGTACGTGGCAAGGAGTGATGGCCACAAGATCACAAAGAAATGGTGCATGAACATGAAATGACGATCATGGTGGAGATGCACATAATATGATGGACATGATGATCACGTGGAGGAGAAGGATCTAAGAGCGCAAGGCAAAGGTATAACCATAGGGTTTTCCTTTTGCCGGTCTAAGATGAGTAGAGAAGTGATTGACCGGGTTTAGGATACATAGCCGACTATCAAGAGGGGCAATCACGGTTAGCTCGGGAATCAAGTGCCACTAGATCAATGTCTTGAGCATATGCATTAGGATCTAGTTGAGAGCTAACATAACGCCTTAGAAAATGTTTGTGAAATGCTAACACACATGCACATGGTGGTGTACACTTGGTGGTGTTGGCACATTTGCGAAGGCGGTGGAGTTTAAGCGGTAGAGAGGGGTTTGGGTTCCTCTCTCCCTCCCGCCGAGCTTGCGAGACGGGATTCGGCGCTTTTTGGAGAAGTGAAACGCCTATTTTCTACTGTGCCAAAAGTTGGAAAAGAAACGGAGGCGAACGGCGGTCACTGTGGTGACCGGACGCTGCACCGGACGCGGTCTCGGTTTGACCGGACGCGTCCGATCAGTTCAACTCGGCGCAGCGCATCTAGGGTTTGTGATCGGACGCTGGTCTGGCCTGACCAGCGCGTCCGGTCAGTTCTCCTGAGCGCAGAAGTAGAGCGCGCGACTAGCGCGTCCGGTCCCTCAGGGAACCAGAGCGTCCGGTCAGGCGTCCAGAGAGGCAGAGCGAAACGAAGTGACGATCGGACACGCGGCGCGTCCGATCACGTGCGATCGGACGCGTCCGGTCTCAACGGGAGCGTACTAGAACGTGACCGGACGCGGGCACTGTCGCGTCCGGTCAAATGGTTGAGCGCGTCCGGTCACGGCAACGGCTAGTTCTGACGCGCACTATTTCTTGCTGTCGTGTAGTGACTGGACGCGTCCGGTCACCCTGACCGGAGCATCCGGTCAGCGCATTTTTTGCTGCGTCGTTCGTAACGGCTAGCTGCGTACCCCTTTGTTATAAATAGAGGGTGTTTGGGGTTTGAGGGTAACTCTTGCATATTTTGAGACCTAGAGACATCCTTTGAGCTAGAGAACAACCCCTCCACTCATCTCTTTGCATAATTGCACATCTTGAGTGAGATTGAGTGAGATTCAAGTGTATTGCTTGAGAGTTGCATTCTAGAGGCACTTGATCTTTGAGTTGCTACGGATTTCTTGTTACTCTTCCATGTTTCTCGACACGGTAGATGGCTTGGAGCGGCGGAGGTGATTGAGCTCGCAATTGGAGATTGTTGGAGCCTTCACCAAGTGTTGTAAGGGGTTCTTGATCCTTCCCCGCGGGAGTTCACGAATTGGATACTCTAGTGGAGCTCATGGCTTGAAGGATCCCCATCTTGTGTGCGGTTGTGCGGCGCCCGCCGAGGGCTCGACTCTTGATAGTCGATTAGCTCGCGAACCGACAAGTGGGTGCATCGCCACAACGAGGAGTAGCTTGCCGGGAAGCAAGTGAACCTCGGTAAAATTCTTGTGTCATCTCTTTACCGAGGATTTCTCTTGTGGTTGATCATTGTGATTGTTTCTTCGAATGCTTTACTTCTCTACATCGTTGGTATAAGAATCAAGTCACTTGCTCTTTACTTTCTCGTACTACTTCTAGTGTAGCTTGTTTAGAGTAGCTTTTATCACATAGGAGTAAGTAGCTTAGTGACTTAGCTTTATTGGTGTGTATTAGAGATCATAGCCTTGCTTCACTAGAATTGTATAGGTGGCTTGCATAGTGTAGTTGAGCTAGTGCTAGAATTATCTTAGCCATCTTTTATACTAACATGGTTGTTTAGGCTTGTAGATTTTTAAATAGGCTATTCACCCCCCTTCTAGCCATTTGGACCTTACACCTGGGCATGACGGTCTTGATCCACCTGGACGACTTCTGCCATGGCCGCCTCTCGACTTTCTGCGGCTGCTAGATTGGCATGGGCTTCAGCAAGCTGCACTTCGAGCATCCTGGAGAAAGATCTCAGCTTCCTCAGCACGGCAGAGACACTCCCTCAGCTCCGAGGCCTGCTGGTCATACTGCTCATCTAGGGCCAGCAAGTACGAGGTCAGGTGCACCAAGGTCGGGTTGTCCTCTTGCACGTCTGCTTTTTCTCCCTTCTTCTTCTTGTGGAATTCTTTCTTCTTGCCATCCTTCTTCTTGTATGGCTTGTTTTTCTTCCTCTCTTCTTTTTCATCACTTGAATCATTCTTCTTGCCCTTGTTCTTGTTCTTGTACTTATCTTTTGGAGGTCTAGGGCATTGATGAGCTAAGTGGCCAAGTTCACCACAATTGTAGCAATCCATCTCCAAGATTGGCTTCCTTTTGCTACTTGTGAAGAATTTCTTTTTCTTGCCATCAAACTTGATGCCACTCTTGTTGAGCTTCTTTAGCATCTTGGTGGTCTTTCTCACCATGAGTGCAAGTGATGCATCATCAATATCACTTTCACTTGAGCTCTCTTGCACCATCATGGCTTGGCTCTTCTTCTTCTTCTTGTCATGGCTAGTTTTGAAGACCAAGTCTTTCTTCTTGAAAGATGATGAGCCCTCTTTCGAAGTAATATGCATGTACATCTCATGTGCATTGATCTTCCCCAATACTTGTGTCGGTGTTGCGGTGGAGAGATCACTTTGGTGAAGCACGGTGACAATGTGACCATACTTCTCAACGGGAAGAACACTCAAGATCTTCCTTGCAACATCCGATTAGCTCATTTGGGTGAGCCCAAGAGCATTGAGGTCCTCTATAAGAACATTCAATCGAGTGTACATATCATTAGCACTTTCTTTAGGAAGCATCTCAAAGGAATTGATTTTCTTTAAAGCAATATGATAGTGTTCCTCATGCTCACTCTTAGTTCCCTCATGGAGAGCACAAAGGTTTTTCCACAATTCATGAGCGTTCTTTGTATTACGCACACGATTGAAGATATCCTTGCCTAAGCTCCGGTAGAGTGTATTTTTGGCCTTTGCATTCCACCGGTCGTACTTCTCCTCGTCACCACTTGGGTTGGCGAGATCCTTGATAGCGGGAAGCCCTTGGGTTGCAGCTCTAAGACACCCAACATCTATGGCTTCGAGGTACGCCTCCATACGGATTTTCCAATATGGAAAATCATCCCCCTCAAAGGTGGGAGGTGGTCCTTCCCCGTTAGACATCTTGCTCTAGGCGGTAAAGCCTAAATAAGGAGCAAATCGGCTCCGATACTAATTGAAAGGATCAAGATGCCCAAGAGGGGGGGTGAATTAGGCTTTTCTAAAAATTAATTGCAAGAATTAAATCCTACAAGCCGGAATTCACCCCTAGTGTCTACTTGTGTTCCTAGTGATTCTACCGGTAAATGTTTTGCACCCTAATTTCTAATCCTAGTCTAGCATGGCAATTCTAGGAAAGTAAATCAAGCAATGAAAGTAAATACGCGAAAGTAAATGCTTGAATGTAAGGGCAAGGAACACGGCGATGTTTTCCCCGAGGTATCGGAGAGTCACCACTCCCCACTAGTCCTCGTTGGAGCATCCGCGCAAGGGTGTAGCTCCCCCTTGATCCGCGCAAGGATCAAGTGCTCTCTACGGGCTGATTCTTCGACACTCCGTCGCGGTGAATCGCCCAAAACCGCTCATAAGATGAGTTGGGTCATCTACAAGCTCCGCCGGATGATCACCAAACTCCCAATCACCACCAAGCCGTCTAGGTGATGGCGATCACGAAGAGTAACAAGCTAGAACTCTCACTTGACCTCAACGAGCCTAATGAGAAGATGGATGCACACTTGCTACTCTCTATTCACTAGTGAGGGACTCTCAAGCTTTGATTCTCAAATCACAATCCTCACTAGAGCTCTTGCACTCCCTTGCACTCCAAAGGTGTTTCTCAGCTGAACAAATGAGCAAGAGACCTCTAAAAGATGTGGTGGGGATGTATTTATACACCCCACAGACAAATCCAACCGTTACCTGCCAACTCAGCAAAATACGAGGTGACCAGACGCGCCGGTCGAAGTGACCGGACGCGCCGGTCGCTCGTAACGGTCGAAAACCTAAAATAACGGCTGAGTGACCGGACGCGCCGATCAGGGGTGACCGGACGCGTCCGATCGTGCAGGAAGCTTACTGTACTCTGACCTGACGCGCGACCACGTCCGATCAGTAATGACCGGACGCGTCCGGTTGTCAGAGTACCTTACTGGAACGTGACCGGACGCGCCGATCACACCTCAGTCGCGTCCGATTAGGTGATTTCCCTTAAGTGACATGTGTTAGCCTGAACACCGCGTCCGGTCCTCACAAGGACTGCGTCCGGTCAACAGCGCTGAAACACAGTCACGGTTTAGAACTGACCGGGCGCGTCCGGTCATACCAGATACCGCATCCGGTCAAGGGAAAACGTCTCTAAACACTCCGAAACGCGACGCAACTTGAACCAAGTTGCTTCCAACTGAACTTTGAGCTATTCTAGAGCTTCCTAGTGCTAAGTTTGACAAGTGTGCACCACACCTAAACATAAGACTTACCTAGGTCAAGCTACTCGCTCATGCCCCCTTTATAGTACGACCAAAGGAAAAAGCGAAGATCCTAACGACTATTCCGAATGTAACTCAACACCTTGACATTCGGAACTAATCGTCCTTAATCTTGACGCCAATCATTTGAAAACCGAAACGATTTCCATCAAGGGGCATGAATACCATAGTGCCCAAAGCAGCTAACAACTCCATGATCTAACTTACCAAAGTTTCTGCAAAACACACGTTAGTCATGGTAATAAAACGTCATCAATTGCCGAAACCAACTCTCGGGGCCTCATATGGTTTCAAATATGATTTGTTTACCATTAAAACCTAAGTTTTGTGACAAGTACCGTAATAAATACATCAAATCACATCTTTACGTTTCAGTTGGAGAGTTTTTTTTTTTGTTGCCTCACCTATTTCAATATAGAATAAAATCTACCTTCCAAAAATAAGAATATAATACGTGTTTAACCCATGTTTCTGGGACGTCCACCCATCCAAATAAACCACCATCTGGCTAAAGAAAACCGACCACGAGATGAAAAAAGGGGAAAAAATCGGCCAAAGAAAAAAAGGAGAAAAAATCGGTCAAAGAAAAAAGAAAAAAATGGCCCCCAAGAGCAGACCATGTGAATGTAGGCTGGGTTTAGTTGGGAAAGTTTGGGTGAAAAGTTACTGTAGCACTTTTTGTTGTTATTTGGTAAAATTTGTCCAACTATGGATTAATTAGACTCAAAAGATTCGTCTCGAACTTTACAGACAAACTATGCAATTAGTTATTTTTTTTACCTACATTTAATGCTCCGTGCATGCGTTTAAAGATTCGATGTAATGGGTGGAAGAGAAAATATTTTGGGTTTAACAGGGCCGTAGTGAAAGAAAAACGGGTCCCACCCGCACGAAACCAGTGGATACAACTGGCGTCTCCTAGGCTCCGCTGCCTGCAGGGCTGAGCTTTTGGCTCGGCTCAAGCCATCGGCGTCTCCTCACGCTCTCTCCTCGATCACATTGATTGCTCCCGTCATCACCGAGGCTGGCATCCCCCGCGAACAAGGCGAACTCATCCATTCGCCAATTCCGCCGCCCGCGCCCCACGGCCGAGTAGGCCATGGCCGCCGGCGGGCGCGACCTCCCACCATATCACCAGCATCATCATGAGCGTGACGTTGGGGATCGGGGTAGAGACAGCGCGCTGCTAGGGGTGGTGGATCGAGAGCAGCGGGAGCGCCTCACCTTGATCCGGCTCGCCTTCTCCCGGTGGCCAGCCCCATGGCGGCGTGGCGTCTGTCCGTGACGACCACGGACCCTTCCCCACACATAGCGTGCATCTTGGTTGAAGATCTACGGACGGGTATGACAGATTTTCTTACGGTTTATTGATTCTGGATCTAAAGTTTTCAGTCACCTTTCTACGCAGATCGAAGAGTATGGTTTACTGCCGAGCTAGATTGATGGATTATGGGTTTCCGTCAACCACCATCCGCACAGAAGGGACAGGATCTTCACATGAGCATCCACATCAGTCCATCAACCCACAGGTTCGTGACTCCCGTAGGTTCTTTTCTTGATTAATTGTTCATCAGCCATTTAGTTAATTCCATTTGTCTAATTAGCCATATGGGTTTTGGTAGCTGTTCGTGACTCCCGTAGGTTGAAATATTGTTTATTGTCGCAGATCTATTGACCACATTAAACAGAGTGCGTAGGTTTGTAGATCCTATATCGATTTTAGGTTGTGGTAGCTGTGCTGCTTTCAGTAGTAGGCCAAAGGATTAGAGGCTGTAACCTTATTTTTTTATTGTTCACAAGATGATTTGCGTATAGTATTTTTTTCTCTATTAGTGTTAAACTGTTAATGTCAGCTCTGAATTAGTGTATTCAGTTGACAAACAAAGCCTGTGGATCTCTGGTTATTATGTAAGCAAGCTTGAACTTTCTTTCTTGGAGATTCTATGTTAGAACTACCACAAGGGCCACATTTGCAGAGCCATTTGGAGAAGTCCCTGTATCAACAGCGCTGATTCGACGCTAATTTGATCAGTGGATGGAGACAGTCCATGCAGCAAAATGTAGTTTAGGTTGCTTGAGCTGCTCTTCTATATGCTAGCTGCACCACACGCTATACGTGTATTATCAAACCTGTCATAAAATTCTTGTTCTTTACTGAAGGTGCTATCGAATTTATACTATATTGGATTTTAAGTATAGTATGATCACACCATTGTGGTAAACATCTTGCGTGTTGAACACTGGCTTTCAATTCTCGTAACTGTTTCAAGATAGCTGCCTTTGAATTCTCGTAACTGTTTCAAGGTACAACAACAACATAGCCTTTTGTCCCAAGCAAGTTGGGGTATGCTAGAGATGAAACCCAAAAGAGACGAGAAACAGAGAGACACATAAAGGGTAACTGTTTCAAGGTAATTACTATAAAATTAATTACTGTAATTCCCAGTCGGATTCTTATACTTATTTCAAGGCAAATTTGACTCTGGTTCCTTAGAACAGCTTGATGCCAAATTATAGTAATTCTCGATCTTAATTACTCCTAACTTCTGAGCCATTTCAAATTCTTTTAACAATTTTATTGTAAGTTTTACTGTATGGTTAACCAATTCATGTTATACAATTCTAGTATGAAAAGAAACATAGTAATTTACACTTATAGCTTAGCTATCATTGAATTCTCGTAAATTTTCTTTCTAGTAAGTCTTATATATAAATCTTCCAGTAAATCTTGGTCGACCTATGGTAATATATGGTTGACTGAATTTTTGAATGGTGCCTCCCTGTTCTAGTAAATCATATGTTCCTGTACACATCTAGTACAAAAATAAATGTTGAATTATATCATAACCTACACCTCTGTAATTTATTAGTAAGTTTACTCTTTGTACCAATTTTGGATTCTTGTAATTGTTCCTATGTCTGAAACTTTTATAAGTAAATAGTAACTGTGTCTCTACAACTACAGTGGTTTTACTTTTATTGCTACCATTGAATTCTCGTCATTTTTCATTCTGGTAAGTCATATATATAAATCTTACAGGAATCTTTGTTGGATTAGCATAACTGTGTAGAGTTAACCAAATTTATTGAAACTGTGTACTTGTAGCATGTACTCCGTATGTCTTCTCCTGATCAAGCATCGCCATCCGCGCAGCCAGAGATGATCTGCTCCAGCCTCCAAGCGACATCATCAGCGCAGCCGGAAATGATCCCGTCTCAGCTGGAACTTGTGCATTTGTTCAGCTCACAATAATTCCTCTTCCATGTTTACCATCCAATCATCACTATCAAGAGGCTCCGTGCTGGTCTTGAAGCTCACATCATGTCTCGCTAATGTCATTCATGGCTACTCCTGATTATCAGAATAAACATGTAAACAACATTCTCGGTATGGTAATCAATATATTATTAAGTTATAGTAGCATTATTTTAGTGTTCCCCATAATAGATTATTGCCAAATTGTGGTAACTCTCCACCCGAATTACTGTATTGAGCCTCAACTTCTCGTCATAATTTGTGTACTTGTCTAGTCATTATAGTAATCGCTTACTTGAAACAAATCTAATTATAGCAACTTGAATTCTCGTATTATTTTATTGTAAATCTATGTCATCACTATAGTATCTGGTTTACCAGAATAGCTTGACGTCTAATCATGGTAACTCTCCATCCTAATTACCATCTCGAGCGTAACTATAGTAGTATTCTCGTAACTAGAGACGAATTCTCGTAACTACCATAGTGGACTAGTCGAGTTCTCGTAACTATACCATCGTGGACGGCCAGCCATATATTTCAGGTAGCATTCTCGTAACCCCGTAGTCACGTAGATAGGAAATGCGTATGCATGTACTATTTTAGTAGTAAATAAATGAAGCAGTAATCAAGGATTATCGTAACTATTTTATAGCACTTTATTCTTGTACCTAACATGCAGCCTTTTTGGGAAAGGAAGTAATAGCAACTCCAACAGTTTTGCATTTCTGTTTTTGCAAAAAAATCTACAAAACTCATATCCAATGGTTTGGCAAATGGGCTTTGTATTTTTGTTAACTTGGCAAAATCCTGAGATGGATTGGCATATATGCAAGCTCGCGATCGGCTTGGCATTCCGTCTCACGCACTACTCCCGCGTGCGCTCTTCCCTCCCGCGCCGCCGGGTTTCCTTTTTTGGATTTTGGCAAGTCAATTTTGCTAAACCGTTAGAGATAACTTTTTTTTTTCTCCTCTCCATATTGATCTGAGAGTTGATCAACTCCATCTTTTATCAAAAAAAAAATATAAAACCGTTGGAGTTGGTCTAACTGCGACCAGCATGGCTGCATGTGCGTTGATTACGCATCAGCCTAATAACAGCTGCATATTTTGGCTCTAGCGGCTTGGCCGCTCGGCTTGCTCATTTACGACCCTATCAGCTGCGGGGACTAATCTGTGCCGGGTTTTGGTTCGGCCAGGTGCGCCAGTTGGTAAATGCTGGTGCGCCTGATGGCCCGGCTATAGAACAAGGTTTTTTTTTTAGCTGACTGGAAATTATTTTCTACTCCCTAAGAGTACTACTTCTATGTTTATATCTCTAGATTTAGAGTATATATGACCTAACGAAGTATATGTAGACGAAGTATATGATCATACTAGACCATCTATGATAATATGTATGTCAAGTATGTAAATATACGTAGAGTATATGGTTATACTTATTTTATATACTACAGTAGTGACATTTTAGTAATATATTAAAAAGCATGGGCTCTGCTAAATTTTTTTTACATAGTAAGATTTAGAGTATCTTAAAATAAGTATGTAAACATACTCAAGGTGATAAATGAGTATGCATCTATACACAATGTAATTTTTTGAAGATGAGAGTAACTATTTCCGGGAGTATAGAAAACTCATATATATCTATATCTATACCTAATAATAAAAAGGCAAAATTTCAGGCTCTTTTTTTTCGTCCATCCATTTGTTTCGTCCGTCTTCCCCTAACTAACTTCGTGAAATATGGTTATTGTTTATATCTCTGCAACTCCCATGTTTATATGACACATATTGAACAGAGTTCCTAAAGTAATATAGATAGTTATAGGAATCCTAATCAAAATAGATATATCTGATTCTAAGTATGTTGTATACAAATTTATACCTATATATATCTATACCTAATAATAATAATAAAGAGGCAAAATTTCGTACCCCTTGATTTTGGTTTCTCTCCTCCTGATTTTGGTCCGGCCCTTTCTTTTTGTCTAAACGTCTGATAAAATAAAAGTCTTCCTGAGTCCGACACCAATACAAACGTATGCATACATATACAAGTCTTGCCGAGACCGCCAATTGTGTTCCCCTCTGGTTGTTGGTTAGGACTCCTGCTCGGTTGCCTATTGTGTTCCGGTCGAAGTTTGGCGGTTGGCAGCGGCAACGGAGCAAACGAGCAAGCCCACCCATGGAAATATACTTGGCATGTACTCTCCGGGTTCTTCTGTTCCCCTCGCGTCTGGTGCTGACGACTAGAAAGCCGCCGCCACTCAACGCTATGCTCTTATATCTGATGATGGAGACGCCAGAGTGGAAACTCGACCAGTGCTTCAACTTCGTCGCAGTCGGCAATGTATGGACGTAGCCGGCTGCGCTGCAGCTAAACGGATGGACACAAGCAGTCCGATCAGATCCATGATGATAGTGTATATTCAAATCTTACCATGCCTACAGAATTTCAAATTCTTAGATCTATCTGTATTTATCGTGGGGCCCAATGTTAAATAAATGAAGCTGGCCAAGATTAGAAGGCATAGCCACACTGATATCTCCCCCATCTTAAAATAACTACACAGTTAAAAGTTTTCTAAATTTAACTATATATATAGAAAATATTATTATTATTCTACAGTCAACCTAATAAAAATTATTAATTATTATGCAATATAAATATACAAGATTTTCACGTGGTCAGACCAACTTAAGAAGGATTAACTTCTCGAGAAGTGGGTGCAGTTATTTTGTGATGGGCAAGTAAGTAATATGTACAAGAGAAAACATTAGTATTTTACCTTAACAACTCATGAGCACTAAAAAATTAAAACAAGCCAGGTTATTTTCTTATAAGAGTGACTGTAGAAAATAATACAGTACGTCTACATATTGGCTAAGTGTGCAATTATATTTTTTTTCACCCGTTGCAACGCACAGGCATATTTACTAGTAGTATATATAAAGAGACAAAATTTTAGGCTTTTTTCGTCTATCCATTTGTTTGATCCGTTTTCCTTTAACTACCGGACGATAGAGAGTTCCTTCCGTCCGGATTTATATATATAACTCATGCTCTCATACGAGTTAGAATAGCTCTTGTCTAGCGCGATACGGAGTCTGATTCTAAAACGTGGTCGAGTATGTGGAGCTTCTTAAGACAACCTAGATAGACAAATAGATCTCCTCGATCAGAGTAACCTCTGAATAACAACTCTAATTCAAACCCTTTTTGTGTTTTTCTTTTATTTTTCCATTGAACGTCCTGGCGAGAACCCTTCTAATTTTTCATATCAAACTCTCCGTCCACATTACCACGGTAGCAGCGGTATCCAGTAGCCCAGGTGCTATGCGCAATTTGATTCTGTAACTTTTGTGTTGCTATACATACAAGCCAAATAAAAAAAGAGAAGGCCATATACCTGTGGTTAGGTGTAGTAACGTGAGCAACAATAAAACATAGTCCAGCCTTTGCACGCCACCACCACCAGGAGGCCAGGGCAGTCCATATACGAATATGATTCTCCTTCTCCGTTTGAGATTCAATAAGGTGGACAGGGTGCGAACGGAGACGGAACAAAACAAAAAAAAACAACAAACTGCACCCTACTCACCGTCGACGACGACATGGGCTGTTCCTTCATGCTGATGGCCTCGGACATGGGCAGGAACCTAGACTGCACGTCGACGCACATTAGGGTGTCGTCGTCGGACTCCGGCGGTGGCGCCCAATGGAACCCCGTCAAGATCATCAACGACCACCCATGCCGTTGGCGGTGCAGGAGCTAGGACAGAGACAACGATGCCACGGTCGTCGTCAGCGTCATCGTTAACTGGCTCATGCATGTGTGTGGCGCCTGCTTGTTGAGCAAGGATGACATCGGCGAGTACATCCTGGCCTACGACATGAATGCGGCCACCGTGGGCTTAGTACACATCCCCAAGGACTGCCAGCGCGCTAGCACAACAAGAGGGTCTAGATCGCCGCCGTCCCGGCTAGCGTCATCGCCAGATGGGAAACTGAGCTTCGTCGCATGCATGGAGGCTCCTGGCCGGGTAAGGGACATATGAATGATGGTGCAGTGAGGGCCGCTGTTGGGGCTGAAGCCAGGGATGGATCATTGGCTCGAGCTTGGACCTTGGAGAGCTTCGCCGATCAGAGGAGCGGCGTGGTGTTCTTGTTGTTTCATGGTAACTTTGTTTTGCTCGACATGAAGACGGCGGCAACGTCTATGACGTGTGTTTGGGAGGAGAGACGGGCATCCGGTACAAAGTGGGACGCGTCTTGGCTACATTCGAAATTCCGTTTAATTTTTGGATTTATTTGTCTTTTGGCTGCGTCCATTCATTCGTCCGTGTCCTCTTCGGTTCAATCTGCTTTTTTTTTTTTGCAAATCCTATTTATTTTCCTTTTTTGCTTTGGTTTTTTTTTCCGGTACGTCCGTTCATCCGGTACGGTGATTTTTTTTCACAAAGTAATAAATAAATATAATATATTATAGGTTTGTGAACGATGGATCCTTTCCTATCCCTAAGTAAATAAAGATTTCATTTGTGTTGATGTAATTTTAATTAGAATAAAACTTCTTTTATTAAAAACTAGATTAGTTGATATAGTTCAAGTAATTAAAATGTGAGTTAAGATCTTAGGCAATTTGTTATCAAAACTAGACTAATTAATGTATCTCCATAATCCTTGATGAGGGCTAACTGTTGTTGACTTTAATCAGAGATTAAAATTACAGATTTTTGTAGGTCCACAAAAATGATGGAACTCGATATTTAACTATAGCAACATATGGATAGTAAAAATTAAAGTTATGATATATTTATGTTCTAAATATTTGTGTGCTTTATGATAGTAGAAAAAAAAATCAAGTTTGTATTTTCATTTGATATGGGATCAATAATACATTAGCATATTATTATCAACATTAAATTTTTTAATTTATATAATAAAAATGGTTGAACGTAAACAATATGCATCAATTTTATTGTCAAAACGTCTGATATTTTTTCCTGTTACAACACACGGACATATTTACTAGTAAAAATAAGAAAAGAGAGCCCTCGAATTGAAACAATTTGCATGACGAGAGTTATATTTTAGAAGGCTTATAAGGCCTTGTTTAGATGCTGAAAAAATTTTAACACGATGAATAGTACCACTTTCGTCTTATTTGACAAATATTGTCCAATCGTGGACCAACTAGGCTCAAAAGATTCATCTCGTGATTTCCAACTAAACTGTGTAATTAGTTATTTTTTTACCTACATTTACTACTTCATGCATGGGCTAAAGATTGATGTGATGGAGAGAGAGTGAAAAAATTTTGAGTGCATCTAAACTAGGCCTAAATTAAGTGTCAAATCTCGAGAAACGTACGAAATCCGGGTTAAATATTGAAATTTCTCTCCGCCCTCGCCCTCGCCCCCGCCCCCGCCCCCGCCACCGCCTCCACTCCCCTAGGGCTCCACAATAGGCGGCTCCCCGCACGGCGCTGGCGCCCTAATGCTCTCGCCGTCCTCCTCCCGCTAGTCCGCGCCGCGGACGAGCGTCCCCTCCACCTGCTCGCTCTCCCGCCGCGAGAAGACGGCGCCCCGCTGCGGCCTCGGTTTCTGCTTGGCCGGCGGCGGCCTTGCGGGGTCCAACACGAAGCGGTCCGTGGCGTCGATGGTGGTGGCGCAGGTGGCGCCGGGGCCCCTGCTGCGGCGCCACGGCTCGGCGGCGCCCCCATGGCTGTCGTCGTCGTCGTCGTCCTTCGCCTCGCCGCCGCCGGCGAGTTCCGGATGCAGGAGGTAGTTGCCGTGGCACCGAATCGCTCTTATTGTTCGTTGTGGCCTTCGGAGGTCGTTAAAATGCCCCCTTGGGTCTTCGGACTATGTGTCTACGCGGTGCTTAGCTGTGTGCCTGTGTCGGGTCGGGAATGATGCTTGTGCTGTTCTAGGTGGATTTGCGTCTACCGCTGTGGTTTAGACTGTCTCGGGAGCTCTCTTCTTTCATTTGCAGCTAATTAACCCCATGTCCTGGCCACTGTAAATACAGTCTCTGCCAACTAATCACAGGATGTGCCGGTTTCTGTGTTAGGCAAGGGAACACGGTTTCACATCCTAGTGTCCCATGATATTGCTCTGTTCTGACCTGTCTGTACGCTGCCAGCTAATAGTGGTACACTTAAGCTTGTCATTGCACCTTGCAATCTATTCACACTCTGAAATGTTCCCCTTTAGGCATTTTTCAGGGACTTAGGAATTTCATGTTACTTGGTGATTTCTAACTCTGGCAATCGTTTTGACTGACAGGCAGGAGCAGGACTATTCTCATAGCTCAGATGTGGCAGTTCGAGGAAGCAGTGGTTTCAAGCTTCAATTCTATCCCAAATTAAACGTGAGGAATATTGCACAAGAATGGGTTCAAGAGACCTCTAGGCTGTTCTATCTCAAAACTGCCAACAATGTCACAAATAACATCTATATGGGAAGCACTCTATTGGCTGGAAATGTACAAGATGGTCTCTCTGAAGATCACAGGGGTTTGAACTACCCTTACTTGCAGAACCTGAGAGAGCGTGTATCATCCAAATCAATGAATAGACATGGTGATGATCGAGAACTGGTCAGGCATAGGATGGTAAATCAGCCTGTGCAATCAGTGCCAGCTCCAATTAGTGTTGTTAATGATAGTCCCAAGTGTTTGAGCATGCCTAGAGCCTCTAAGGTGGAGATTCCTTGGCGTGACTATGCACCAGCAGAGGATCCTTTGCTTGATAAACCTAATACAGAGGTAATTTTGGAGCTTGATGATGAAGTTCATGATGGTGATGACAACAAGGAGAAGAAACTTGTGGTAAAAAAGGTGGTTTCACCTTTGCCAACTAAAGCAGCCTTCTCTGAGGAATCTTTGAAAGCACGGAAGGCACTTGCTAGCATCTACGACAAAGTTTTGGTAGTTGACAATATCGAGTCAGCTAGGAGCATTGTTAAACTGCTCACTACAAAGTACAAGAGCTTTATTCATGCATGTCACACAGAGGTAAAAAGGAACCCTGCTTGGCTGCTTGATTTATTTGCTCCTATGGAGTGGTCAGGTTGTCCATCCTTATTCATCTAGGCAAAACCATTTGTTTCACAAAGACACAAACTGTTCCATTTTTTGTAAGTATTAGGTTTAGCTGAGTGATATCTTTTTACTTTGAGTTGTCATCTGTCATGAATTACTTTAGTGTTTGTTCCAATTCCATAGTTGTTACAAGAAACTTCTGATGGTGATAGATTTTAAATCCTGGGGCTCTGTATGCTGAACCATGTGTTTGGTATATGTTCCTCATTAATGTATCAAAACCTGCCAAAGGCAATGCATGAGTTGAAGTCAGATATCATATGTAATGCTGAAGGTTGTAGTCTAACTCCAGTGTAGTTATTTGAGTATAATGTTTCTGCAGGTAGCAGATATTGATGCCAAAGAAAAGACACCAGTTGGTCATGGAGAAGTAATATGCTTTAGCATCTATTCAGCAAATTCTGATGTACAGGCAGCTGATTTTGGACATGGCAAAACTTGCATTTGGGTTGATGTTCTAGATGGTGGAAGGGGTGTCCTGATGGAGTTTGCTCCTTTTTTTGAAGATCCATCCATCAAGAAGGTGCAATAATTTTTTTTCTCTGTGTATCATTATATTAAGAAGAATAAAGGAGTGGGTTTAGAAACCCATAGATCCACACACACCCTTTTACATCTAATGGTGTCTCTCACTTTTCACACTTGACCTGAGACCACCAGAGAGGAACTCACACATTGGCTGGCTCTAGAGCAAGGAGATTGGATATTCCCCAACCTCTGGCCAAACTCCACAGGAGAAACTCATCTTTTACTGAAACCAGAACACTATTTAGGCTCAATTGAATCCCATCAAACACACAGCGATTGCAGTAATTCCAAATGGCCAAGCTCCCAGAATGATGATGGAATTGAGGCCTTTTTTTAGTCTGGTCATCAACACCAGAATTTGTGCTTGCCCACCATCCATCAAAGGAGTTGTTATCAGGCTGGAGGGAGAGGTCCTGCAGGCCGACCTTATGTAGAATGTTGTACCATACTTGCCGGTAGAAGACACATGAGATCAGTAGATGTTCAATCGTTTCCTCAGCTTGATCACAAAGCGCAGCGTTCAGGATGGGGCAGACCTCCTTTAGCAAGACGGTCTGCAGTCCAACACCTATTGTGTGCCACTAACAACATGAAGAACTTGCATTTGCCTTGTGCCCAGCTCCTCCAGATTCTCTCCCAAGGCCCAAACTGTACAGCCCCAATAAAAAATCCCTCATATGCAGATTTAGTAGAGTACACTCCTGAACTAGAGAATTATCATATATGAGCATGATCTGCTTCAGGTTGCAAAGTCAAATCCAAGAGAAGGTCCCAAAACTTCATATTCTGTCAACACGGGTACTGTAATGGCACCCCGTGTGCCCTGCACCCATTTCATCTCGGTAATGGCTTCATACACTGTCTTTTTCCTTGTTTTGTTGTTGACTGATCCAAAAAGAGTAGGCACTAATTGATCCAGGCTCTGGCCATGCAGCCACCTGTCGGTCCAGAAAATTGTGTTCTTGCCATTGCCGACCTCTGAGACAATGGCCACTCTAAAGAAAGCTTTGACCGCAAGGTGCACTTGGATTTGGAAAGCCGCCCAGGGCCTTATCAGGTTCAGTTTTCTGCAGCCACAACCAACGCATCCGGAGAGCCCATCCCAGCTCCTGCAGATGGGAAAGCCCAAGGTCTCCGAGTTCTGGTAACCAAGTAACCTTAGGCCAGGCCAACAGGCAGTGTCCCCCCTTTGCGTCCCTTCTGCCTCTCCAAAGAAAACCTCTTCTAATTTTTATTGATAGCTTTAAGAGCCCAGGGAGGAAGATCCATTGCCATAGCCAAGTATACCAACATGGAAGTGAGCACAAACTGAACCAAAATCTTTCTCCCAGCCTTTGTGAGCAAATCCGCTTTCCAGCCCGGAAGTCGATCAAAACGATCCAATCAATGATTGGCTGAACTTGCTGCTTTGTCAGTTTCCGCAAGGAAAGCGGGAGCTCCAAGATATTTGCAAGGGAAATCTGATAGTTGACAGAGGAGATGTTCTTGTATGGTGATTGTATCCTCCGAACACTGGATGGGCAAGCCATTGCTTTTTTGCACATTTGTTCTCAACCCCGAGGCATCTCCAAAAAGTTGAAGAATATCCAGCACAATAATTTTCCTTTGTGGATCAGTTTCATGGCTATTTTTCTCCTTTGTTAGTTGAAGTTGTACTCTACACTTCTTTTCTTACTGCTCTATTTACTCTTACAAACATGAAACAAATTGGATGTACTTCACCATTTTATCCTTGTCAGTTTCATGAGATCATCAACATGACAAAATTCCAAGCTTTGTATTGGTAAAATCATACCTGGTTAATACCAAATTAATCGCATCTGAACTACTTTTAGCTTTGTTTTTCTTGAATTTTCTGAAGTCAACATTCATGTTCTCTTCATAATGTAGGTTTGGCATAACTATAGTTCTGGTAGCCATGTCATTGAGAATTATGGAATCAAAGTTGCTGGGTTTCATGCTGATACAATGCATCTTGCACGCCTTTGGGATTCATCAAGAAAAAAAGATGGTGGATATTCACTTGAAGGACTTACAAATGACCGTAGAGTCATGGATACTGTTCCAGAGGATTTACCTAAACTTGGAAAGATATCAATGAAAACCATCTTTGGCAGGAAAAAAGTTAGAAAAGATGGATCTGAAGGGAAAGTTGTATCTATTGAACCAGCCAAAGAGTTACAAAGGGAAGACAGAGAGTTATGGATTTGTTATTCTTCTCTAGATTCAATGAGCAGCTTGAGACTTTATGAGAGCTTAAAAAGCAAGCTTGAAACAAGGAGATGGGTCTTGGATGGTTATCCTAGGGGCACCATGTACGATTTCTATGAACAGTATTGGCGACCCTTCGGTGCCCTACTTGTGAAGATGGAAACAGAGGGCATGCTTGTTGACCGTGGTTATCTTTCAGAGATAGAAAATGCTGCTATTGCTGAATTGCAAGTAGCTACAGATAAGTTTCGGAAATGGGCATCTAAATATTGTCCTGTTGCCAAGTACATGAATGTGAAAAGCGATATTCAAATTCGCCAACTTCTCTTTGGTGGCATTGAAAATAGGTATTGCCTTTCACTGATTTCTTTATTTAAGGTTTGAAAGCCTTCTCTGTTTCCATATACCTTTTCTCTGTGGTATCTTCCTCAGTGCACTTCATGTATCTTTAGGAAAGGGCGCCAGAAATTATGGTAGTGGTTTGGTGTAGAAGACATTAGTTTGACCGCAAGTCATGGCGTCATGCACAATAGGACACATGGCCCAAAGCCCGAAACTTGATAAGAATTTACTTTTATCTATTATATAAGCAAGAGCTAAAATGGGAAATGGAAAATGAATTTTCCTTTGCCTTTTGTGCATGCTTACCATTTTGAGTATGTAATATCATAGGCAGAAGTGAATTGAATGTTCTTGGTTTTCTTTTGTATCTTCTAGTAATTTGATTGCGTATATGTCCAAGGAAACTGGAAACTCAAGCTTTCTTTCAAATCGTTTCCGTACAATTCCTAAAAGAGTTAAACTTTGTTACCTTTGTAACAGACACAGACCTGGTGAAACTTGGCCACAGAGTAAAACTTTTAAAGTGCTAAATGAAGAAAATGTTGCTATAGAGGGTAAGAAGACGTCAAAGTATCGTACTATTGAACTTTGCAGTATTGTTGAAGATCTGAAAACTGATAAGTTCACCCGTGGCTGGCCAAAAACCAGTGAGGATGTATTGAGAAGTTTGGCTGGTAAAATACCTACAAAATATATTTACACAATGGATGATATCCAAGAGGATGATGAAGATACAAGTGGTTCAGAAAACCCAGATGAAGATTCCTCTTGTGGAACGGTATATGAAGCGTTCGGTGTTCGGTGGAGGAAAGAATGGAAAAGAAGCATGCCATGCAATTGCGGCTTTATGTCAAATACGTTTTATTAATTCATTGCTATCCAAATTCATTCTTCCGTTGCAGGTTAGCTAGCCAATCTTGTTAGTTATCGTTCCTACCTTGAGACAGCATGCCTGGCATTTGCTGCAATGCAAATAGGATTTTGCTGATGTTATATATGCTGACAGCACAAAATTCTTCTGTTGTGTGCTGTGGATGCATCACAAAACTTGCTGATTTGTTAGGGCTTTTTTTTTTCTCTTTTTCTTCTTTTGTTGAGAGGAAGCATGGGGTTTGCTAAATTTAGTGTCTATCTGCACCATCAAGTTTTAGTTTTTGTTGATTTGGATCATGTAGTTTTAAAATTTTGCTCTTAGCAAAATAACTGTTAAATTCAGTTCTTGTGATTGAGTGCTTTTCCCCTCCACCATGATCATTCATTTATGGTGTGCCCCTTGAGATATCTTTGAGGTCTTTAAAGGTGCTTAGATACTTCATGCTCACATTCAAGCATGCAACATGACTGTGGACATTGCTACTAGGTGTTTCTGCTGGCTTTTGTCAGCATACTGATTATGCTTAGCTAACTGCATTTGTCTACAAAGTGTTTCCATGTGTCGTGTATCTGATAAATCCCTTACTCCATGGTAGGGAGATCATATATCATGTGCAGAGGGGCGCATTCACTGTTCATTAAATATCAATACTAAGACGGGGCGCTTGTCAGCGAGAACACCAAATCTACAGGTATGCGCATTCTTTTGTTTATGTGAGATTTATATGGAGATTCTTAAATCGCCTTCTCTGGCTTGTTATTAAGTGCATGATATATCACTAATTCACTATGCAAGAAGAGGGAAAGACAAACATGTGTAGTTACATTTGTTTTTCAATAAAATAATTGATGACATCACATCTTTTGTTCACTAGTATGTAAATGTTGCTGCTTCACAAAGTCATCGTACAAGATGGATGTGGTTATGATTAATGTCTGCTGATTATAGCCTGAGGCTTCAGCATTAACCAGTGGCACTGGATAAATATATTTAGCTCCAAAAGTGGCAAATGGTTTAACTCTAGTTGCAATACAGTTTAGATCTGGTAAATAGTGCCTGCAGCTAAAGTACCACCCTATTCTTTTGGTCAATACCATGTATTCAAACTCAATATGTGTCCCTTGCAGAACCAACCTACCCTTGAGAAGGATAGGTATAACATCCGCCAAGCTTTTGTTGCAGCTCCAGGGAATTCTCTTATTGTTGCATAGAATTTCAGCCGGCTGGTTGAAATGGCGTCAAGCTTCTGGCGTCCTCTGTGACAAAAGGGTGCCTCAGAAGCTGAAAGGTAAGTTCTATAGGACGGCGATTCGTCCGGCGATGTTATACGGTGCTGAGTGTTGGCCTACAAAAAGGCGACATGTCCAGCAATTGAGTGTAGCAGAGATGCGTATGTTGCGTTGGTGTTGTGGGCACACAAGGAGGGATAGAGTCCGGAACGACGATATTCGGGATAGGGTTGGGGTGGCTCCAATTGAGGAGAAATTGATTCAACATCGGTTGAGATGGTTTGGACATGTCCAACGGAGGCCTCCTGAGGCGCCGGTGCGTAGTGGAGTTCTAAAGCGGGCCGATAATGTAAAGAGCGGTAGAGGTCGACCTAAACTAACTTGGGACGAGTCCGTTAAGAGAGATCTTAAGGAGTGGAATATCCCCAAGGATTTAGCTATGGATAGGAGCGCTTGGAGATTGGCAATCAACGTGCCTGAACCGTGACCTCTTTTTGTCTTGTGCTCTTTTTGTCCCTTTATGTGTCTCCCTGTTTTCTCGTCTCTTTTGGGTTTCATCTCTAGCCTACCCCAACTTGCTTGGGACAAAAGGCTATGTTGTTGTTGTTGTTGTTGTTATGGTCAGGTGTGTGAAATAGTGCTCAATAGTCAACATTTTTGTCCTTGAATGGCCTTTCATCTTAATTTCTTATTAAAGGCATGTTTTAATGTAGCTGGAGCTTAGGGTCTTAGCCCACCTTACTAATTGTAAAAGCATGTTGGATGCTTTCAAGGCCGGTGGTGATTTCCATTCTAGGACAGCCATGAATATGTAACAACATATCCGTGATGCTGTCCATGAGAAGAAAGTTCTTCTTGAGTGGCACCCTCAACCTGGCCAAGAGAAACCTCCAGTGCCGCTATTGAAGGTACTGCAAGTGCTACTAGTTTTATTTATAGCTTTGGCGTTTCTTAGTTATTTTTATTTGTTTTAACTGTTCATATACATATATTAGCCTACCCCAACTTGCTTGGGACTGAGAGGCTATGTTGTTGTTGTTGTTATTGTTCATATACATATATAAGATATATTGTACCTACATTGGAATTATAATCCCTTAGTGCTAGTAGTTTGTAGTTCATTCAATCAAATTCCTACTAAATTTTTTAGAATGATACATATATACATTTATATCATTCTTGTGATTTTGGGATTTGTGAACTTTTGAATGCTATTTCATTTGTCGAGTGTTGTTGTTCCAGATTATTTATTGGATAGACCATTCCATTGCACTTTTTTTTATGAATTTGAGTCTGCCATTATGGATCCACAGTCCACACACCCTAACACTAGGCATTCCTCGAAGGCTTGAGCTAAGAATGCCATGATTGTATTGCATGCATGTGTTGTTGAACAACATTTGTATCACCAAATAGTTTGAACTCTCACATCTTCATTATCGAACCTTAAATAACAGTATTAAATTGCTGCAATGGCTGGTACCCTTGTACTGATGTACATTCCATACACAAGGGCATAGTTTGTATTTTAAATAAGATGCACCCATCTTTTTCATCAATTGCTATTGAGCAGGAATTTTCCTGCGTGTACTTTTAGTTCTCTAAATGCTTCATGCCCTGATGTTCATATTGTATTCCCTTCTTCCTAAAATAACTGCACATCTCGCTTTTCAAGGAGTTAAACTTTTAAAGATTTGATAAAATCTATACAAAAATATACTAATATTTATGATGTGTAATAAGTACCAGCAGATTAGTAGTGAAATATGCTTTCAGAATAAATGTATTAGAAAAACCAAATGTTGATAATGTTTCTATAAATGCAGTCGTTTTTTTAAAGATGATTCTTCAAAAAGAGAGAAGTGCAGTTATTTTGGGACGGAGGGAGTACTATATTATGTGATTAAGGAAATATATGTGTATTGTTTTTTACAGAATCACATAAACATATAATTAGAAATACCAATGGTAATTATGGAGTTCAATTAAGTCCAGTGTTTCCATTTTAGGATGTTTTTGGCGCAGAGAGGAGGAAAGCTAAAACACTTAATTTTTCCATTGCTTATGGAAAGACAGCTGTTGGGCTATCCAAGGATTGGAAGGTATGAAGCTTATTGCTACCAAAGTACCAACCTAGATCTGCATTTCAAACTAGGATTTTTGGGTCAGCAATCTAATCAAAGTATGCAGGAATTGATCATTTCTTTTTAGAGTTGACTTTAGTGATTCTTTTATCACCACTGTCCGAGCAAGACAACAGTAGTTGCGTGCTATGGCAATTTTCATAACTTGATCTGAGTCCTGCTGCTGCTAAGGAACGAGGATGCTTTGCTCCTTAATTTCTTTCCTTTTTTTTGCCAATTTGTGAGATACATGGCATATTATCTCTATTTAAATTTCTAGCATGTTAGGTACTGGTAATTGCCAATTCAATTCTTATGCAGTGTATCCTAGATATCTTTCCCTTCATGTTTGTGCTCTGTATGGTACAAAAGATCTTTCTGAAAAGGTGTCATAACAAGCTCCAGAGTTGTGGCCCAGGTTTCTGTTAAGGAGGCAAGGGATACAGTGAAGCTATGGTATAGAGATAGAAAAGAAGTGTTAGCTTGGCAAAAAATTCAGAAGAAGCTTGTACACGAGAAATGCGAAGTCTACACTTTGCTTGGGCGGTCCGCCATTTTCCTAACTCTGGTGAACGAGGTCATATTGAGCGTGCTGCTATAAATGCACCAGTGCAGGTACTGATTACTAATTGTGGTTCGATGCTTCATAGCTTCTAAAACTTGACCTTCAGTGTGGTATCTCTGATCGTCAGGGAAGCGCAGCAGATATTGTTATGTGTGCCATGCTTGAGATCGAAAGGAATGCCCGCCTTAAGGAGCTTGGTTGGAGGCTCTTGTTGCAGGTTCGTCTTCTCTTCTTTTTTATAATACAATGCATTCTGGCTGACAACTTTATTACGTCTTAAAAGATGGGCAAGCCAGTATTTGTGTTTCCTTCGATGTAAACAGAAGTGAAGCTGACAGATAACTATTCGATAACATCATTTGGATAACATTGGTTGCAATGTTTGCATGTCAGGTGCATGATGAATTGATACTGGAAGAGCCTTCAGAATCTGCTGAGGTGGCCAAGGCTATAGTGGTGGAGTGTATGTCCAAACCTTTCTACGGAACCAACATTTTGAAAGTCGACCTGGCTGTTGATGCCAAGTGTGCAAAGAGCTGGTGTGCTGCCAAATAGTCTGAGCAGATGCTGTCATCCTAGGAATATCTATTTATATATTTATATATATGCACATGTATCATGTTGTCATGTGGGGCCGCTCCTACACAAGGAAACGTCGCGCCCGCGACGTGCGCCGGGCCGCAGAACGCGCAGCCGCGCAGTCGCCCACGGGTCAGGTGGAACTGACTAGTGGCTAGATGGAAATAATAGGTCGGTTCCTTAGATTGAGGAGCAATTAGCTCTGAGTTTGTTAGCCTCAAGGCTTATATATTCTTGTACGCAGACTAGGAAGGAATTAAGCAATATATTATCATCTAATCTCTCTTTCTCTCTTCTCCAAACAAGCTAGGCGAAGAGGGGCAAAACCTCACCCTTAGTCATGGATCGCGGCTACGATCTACGTAGTCAAGGTCCTCCTACCCTAGGGCTTGAGGCCCTTGACAACCTGGTATCACGATCCCGGTGTTCCTGGCCTGTTCGTTCCACTTCTCCGCTGCCGCCGCACTCTGCCTCCACGTCGTCCCCCATGCCCCGCTCGGCCACCATGGATGACAATGCCGACCTCAAGGCCACCTTGGATACCCTGGCCGCTGCCGTCAAGACGCTGTAGGCCTCGGTCGAGGCCAACTCCCAGGCGATCCAGCGCTTGGCCGCCGACCCCAAGCCACCGCAGTCCTCCGCCAGCGGATCGGGCACCGGCGAGCATCATCAGGACTAGCCCCCGCGATTCCAAAAGATGGACTTTTCGTGGTATGACGGCAAGACCGATCCCCTGATCTTCATTAACAGATGCGAGTCGTATTTCCATCGACATCGCATCATGGAGGAGGAGAAGGTGTGGATGGCCTCCTACAACCTCAAGGACAGCGCACAGATGTGGTACATCCAAGTTCAACAAGACGAGGGGATCCCGTCCTGGTGCCGCTTCAAGGATCTGCTTCACCTCTGCTACGGGCCGCCGCTGCGCTTCAACCCTCTACGAGCTGGCCGAATGCAAGCGCACTAGCACCGTGGCGGAATACCAGGATCTTTCAAGCGCTCCTCCCCCTAGTGGGACCGCTCGAAGAAGCTCAATGCGTGCAGCTCTTCATCGGAGGACTTCAGCCGTCGCTCAGCCTCGACGTCGAGGTTCACAATCCACAAACCCTCACCGGGGCCATGAGCCTGGCGTGCAAGCTTGAACTCCAGGAGCAGTATGTGGTGGCTCCCCCGCGAGCGGCGCTCCGAGGTCTTCTTCCTCCGCTAGCGCCTCGCCTCGCGCTGCCAGCGCCCAAAGAGGCCGCCCAGCCCACGGTCAAGGTGGAGGGCCGGACGATCAAGCGTCTCACTTAGGCAGAGCAGGAGGAGCGGCGCTGCCTCGGCTCTGCTACAACTGCGACGAGAAATTCACCCGGGGCCACAACCGCGTCTGCAAGCACCTCTTTCTCCTTGATGGCGTGGTGGAAGATGACAACGCGGAGGCCTCCGAGACCGTCGGGGACGACACCACCGAGGAGACGCCCACTACTCCCTGCATGCCATCGCCGGCGTGGCGTTCAGCGACACGATGCAGGTCCCAGTCGCTCTGGGTGACACGACCCTCACCGCCCTCCTCGACTCGAGATCCAACCACAACTTCATCTCCGAGGCCGCCGCACACCGCTCCGAGCTGCCCCTCCAACGCCGGCCCCGACTCACGGCTACGGTGGCCAACAGCGAACAAGTCGTGTGCCTTGGCATCATCCGCGAGGCCACGCTCTCTATCGGCAGCGACATGTTCTTCGCCGACCTCTTCGTCATGCCGCTCGCGGGCTACGACGTGGTCCTTGGCACCCAATGGCTCGCCACATTGGGCCCGATCGTGTGGGATTTCAGCATGCGCACGCTGACCTTCAGGCGCCACACACGCGAGGTGTGCTGGCACGGCCTAGCAGGCCGGCAGCCCCCGACATCAGCGCGACCACAGTGGGCTCTTTCACCGACGTCTTCGTTGAGCCCCCCGGGCTGCCCCCACCTCGAGGTCGTGACCACAGCATCACCCTAGTGGCGGGGGCACAACCCGTGGCCGTCCGACCCTATCGCTATCTGGCGCCACACAAGGATGAATTGGAGCGCCAATGTGCGGCCATGCTGGACCAAGGGCTCATTCGCCGGAGCTCTTCAGCATTCTCCTCCCCGGTCCTCCTCGTCAAGAAGGCCGACAGGTCATGGCGCTTTTGCGTCGACTACCGCGCCCTGAACGCCATCACCGTTAAGGACGCCTTCCCCATCCCAGTCGTCGACGAGCTGCTCGATGAGCTCCACGGCGCCAAATTGTTCACCAAGCTCGACCTGCATTTGGGCTACCACTAGGTCCGCATGAGTCCGGACGACATCGCCAAGACGGTGTTCCGCACCCACGATGGCCTCTACGAGTTCGTGGTGATGTTGTTCGGGCTATGCAACGCCCTAGCCACGTTCTAGGCGCTCATGCACGACGTTCTGTGACCCTTCCTCCGACGGTTTGTACTCGTATTTTTTGATGACATTCTCATCTACCGCACTTCCTGGGCGGATCACCTCCGGCACCTCCGCGCGGTCCTCACCATGCTGCGCCAACACCGCCTCTTCGTCAAGCGCTTGAAGTGCGCTTTCGGCGTCGACTCCGTCTTCTACCTCGGCCATGTCAATTCCGAGGCAGGCGTCGCCATGGATCCTGCCAAGGTGCAGGCGGTCCTCGACTGGCCCCAACCCCGCTCGGCGTGCGCGGTGCGGGGGTTCTTGGGCCTCGCAGGTACTACCGCAAATTCGTCCATGACTACGGCGCCATTGCGGCTCCCCTCATGGCGCTTCTGAAGAAGGAGGGGTTCATGTGGACCGACGAGGCCACCGCGGCGTTCACGGCCCTCAAAGCTGCGGTCACCTCGGCACCGGTGTTGGCTCTCCCGGACTTCGGCCGACCGTTCGTCGTCGAGTGCGACGCGTCGACACATGGCTTTGGGGCGGTCCTCCTCCAAGACAAGCACCCCATCCCCTACTTCAGCCGCTCGGTCACGCTGCGCCACCACTCGCTCGCCGCCACCGGCGCCCGTACCTATGGGGTCGTCGATTCACGATGTGGACGGACCACTACAGCTTGAAGTTTCTCCTCGACCAGTGCCTCCCACGATCCCCCAGCATCACTGTGTGGGCAAGCTTCTGGGCTTCGACTTCGTCGTCGAGTACAAACCGAGCATCCTAAACACGGTGGCCGACGCTCTCTCTCGCCATGACACCGAGGACTGGGCCATCCTTGCCATCTCCAGCCCGCACTTTGACTTCATCGACCGCCTACTCAAAGGTTGGCAGTAGAGAGGTGAAACCACGTAGACGAGGAGGCTAAACCTCGGTGGCAAAGCATCCGCCAAGGGAACCGCGAAGACGACAAGGTTGAACCTTGGCGGCAAGCATCCGCCAAGGGTGCCACTACGAGCACAGTGGCAAAGCAGAAGTTGAAGCCTTTGGATGATCTATCTATTCCTTGATGTCATATGCAATTAGCATCATTACATGGTCTTTCTTAGCAGCATGGTTGAATGTGTTCTATTTTTAATAACTATATGTGTCGGTGTTACGAAACCACCAACGAGTAAATTTCTAATTATGCGTGTCGGGATCAGATGGTGAGACAAAAAGACACAAGGATTTATATTGGTTCGGGCCGAACAATCCCTACGTCCAGTGTAAGGTGGTACTCGTGTTTCTCATCTCTTGCTTGCCAGGGGGTCAACAAGCTTGGGCGATAGAGGGAGACGGGCTCCCAAGTCCCTGTGGATGTGAATGTGTGAGTGCTCGAATGCTGTGTTGTTCGGTGTCCTGTGAAGGAACTGGGCCTGAGGCCCGTGTACATGATGAGTAGTGTTACACAAGAAGTGGTGCCTTCCGGGGGTGAGAATTCACCCATACTGTCCATCCTTTTCCCTGCTCACATTTGCCCCGTACCAGACTCCGCCCTGTGTCGTACCTCATTTTACGTATTTCGTACACACCAGGGATGGATGGTAGCTGTTGTGATTGGCATGGTCACGCTGGTTACGCCTTGTCATCATGGCGTAGTAGGGTACCGTTTAGATGCCAAAAATTTTACCAAATTTTTCAGATTCTTCGTCACATCGAATCTTTGGACGCATGCATGAAGCATTAAATATAGATAAAAAAATAAAACTAATTATACAGTTTAGACGAAATAGACAAGACAAATCTTTTAAGCCTAATTAGACCATGATTGGACACTAATTGCCAAATAATAACGAAACTGTTACGGTGTCATTTCGCCAAAAAAAATTTGTCAACTAAACCAGGCCTAGGTGTTAACATTCGGCGTTACGCATGTTGAGCCCTGGTTACCCCAACTGCTTCCTACTAGAGGTCTGGTCTTATCCGCCTCCTATGCTGCCTAAGGGGTGGTCGACATGATTTCCCCTGTGGGCAGGTTCGGCTGGTCCAGACTTGGCCGGTTACGGCTGATTTGAGCAGGTCTGCCTAGCTAGAACCAGTCTGGAACCTGCCGATTTCAGTTCTGCCTAGACCTGCCGATTTCCGGTCGCTGCGGCGATCTCTACTGTCCCGTTTACTGGAGCCACTCCCGTGTACGTATAGGCATGCCTGTGACTGGTACTATCCCTGTCTCGACGGGACACGTATTGCCAAGGCACCGTTTAGATGTCAAAAATTTTGCTAAAATTTTCAGATTTCCCGTCACATCGAATCTTTAAACGCATGCATGAAACATTAAATATAGATAAAAAATAAAACTAATTACACAGTTTAGACGAAATGGACGAGACAAATCTTTTAAGCCTAATTAGACTATAATTAGACAATATTTGCCAAATAACAACGAAACTGCTACAGTAACATTTCACCAAAATTTTTACCAACTAAACAGCCTCCAAGGGTACACCGGCGTGGCGTGCTCTCCATCCTGACGGGGTGGCGGCTACAGCGGCGTGCGTCCGCATTTAATGAGCCGTACGGCGCGGAGGACCCTTACTTGAGAAATAGCGGTGCGGTCCCCTACCTTCACCTCGGGCGAGTCGGAGCCACGCCGGCCACTCTCACCACCACGTCGGGCGAGGCGGGTTGACCTCGGCTATCGTGTTTGTTCCAAGTTTAACAGTAATCCACTTGCAAGCTGAAGGCTACTTTACTACCACAAATTTCCGTTACAATTTTTTCCTTTGCAATTTAGCAAATATTAAATGCATTTTAATGGCTGAAGATAAGAAAAACTGTTGTAAGCTGTACAAAAAGTATGTAACCATAAAGATATAATAGCTCTGTACCTGTCAGGCCTGTAGGTTATACTGGAAGGTGTTTGGTATGACCGGTGCCCCATGACCAAACTTGAGTAGTCTGGCCAACCACTCCCGTCATTGTGAAACCCGGGGAAGAAGGCATCAGCTTCAACAGAAACAAAATAATCAAGTGCATCCCAGAGCAACCGGTGTGCTTGCCTCCTGAACTCAATCAGTGAAGCATCCGGTTCTGTGTCATTCTCACCAATCCAACCATACCAGCCTTCCTTCTCATGCACATAGAATGGCCTTGCAGGAGGTGGAAGCAGCGGTCTTGGACGAGGCCCTGCTCTCTTCCATTCTTCAATGAGTTGTTTTTCACTTTTGGGAGGTGGAGGCTGTGGCAAATCTGGGGTTAGAGGATCTTCTGGCCCAACAAAATCAAACAGCTCCCTCTGACTACATAATGAAGTGTGATCAACTAGGTTAGCAAACATAGCTCGTAGAGGAATAAGCATTCTTTGTCCACCAAAAGTCTCGGAACCAGCCAAGAATATTATTGTAGTTGGTGGGTAACCTAATGCTTGAAGTAGAAGTCCAACCTGGAAACACAGGATTGTTTACATCACAGCATTAGCAATCAAAATGAATCAGTAAGCTGGTATGGTAAATCAGGCATAGTATTAAATTATATCATGCAGCTCAATGTGTGCCATGGGACCAAGGAATAGAAAGAAGAGACGAAGTCTTTCTAGTTAACTTTTCTTTCTTTAAACTTCTTTTCCTTGAGCTTGATTTTCATAATGATTGGATTAGCAAAGAATGATGCTTAAAAGCAAAACAACAACAACAACAACAACAACCAAGCCTGTCAGTCCCAAGCAAGTTGGGGTAGGCTAGAGTTGAGACCCAACAAACACCGTCAGTTACGGTTCAGGAACGTCAATAGCCGTTTTCCAAGCACTCCTATTCAGACATAGGTCTCTAGGTATATCCCATTCTTTCAAATCTCTTTTTATTATCTCTTCCCAAGTCAACTTTGGCCTTCCTCTGCCTCTCCTCACCTTATTATCTTGACTTAGAACTCCATAATGCACTGGTGTCTCTGGAGGTCTCCTTTGTAAATGGCCAAACCACCTCAACCGATGTTGGACAAGCTTCTCTTCGATAGGTGCTACCCCTAGACGATCACGAATATCATCATTTCGCACTCGGTCCATCCTTGTGTGACCACAAATCCAACGCAACATACGCATTTCTGCAACACTCAGTTGTTGGACATGTCTTCTCTTTGTGGGCCAGCATTCTGCTCCGTACAACATAGCGGGTCTAATCGCTGTTCTATAAAACTTGCCTTTTAGCTTTTGTGGTATCCTCTTGTCACAGAGAATGCCAGAAGCTTGGCGCCACTTCATCCACCCTGCTTGGATTCTATGGCTAACGTCCGCATCAATATCTCCATCCCTTTGTAGCATCGATCCCAGATACCGAAAGGTATCTTTCCTAGGCACTACTTGACCTTCCAGACTCACGTCTCCCTCCTCCTGTGCAGCAGTGCCAAAGTCGCATCTCATGTATTCGGTTTTAGTTCTGCTTACTCTAAAACCTTTAGACTCAAGGGTCTGCCGCCACAATTCTAGTTTCCTATTTACCCCCGCTCGGCTTTCATCAACTAACACTACATCATCGGCGAACAGCATACACCAAGGGATATCTCCTTGGATGTCCCTTGTAACCACATCCATTACTAAGACAAAGAGATATGGGCTCAAGGCTGACCCTTGATGAAGCCCAGTCTTAATCGGGAAGTAGTTTGTGTTACCACCATTTGTTCGAACACTAGTCACAGCATCGTTATACATGTCCTTAATGAGGGTAACATACTTTGCTGGGACTTTATGCTTGTCCAAAGCCCACCACATAACATTCCTTGGTATCTTGTCATAAGCCTTCTCCAAATCAATAAAAATCATGTGTAGGTCCTTCTTCTGTTCTCTAAACCGCTCCATAACTTGTCTAATTAAGAAGATTGCTTCTATAGTTGACCTTCCGGGCATGAAACCAAATTGGTTCATGGATACCCGCGTTGTTCCTCGCAAGCGATGCTCTATGACTCTCTCCCACAGCTTCATGGTGTGGCTCATCAACTTGATTCCCCGATAATTAGTACAACTTTGGATGTCTCCCTTGTTCTTGTAGATTGGTACCAATATGCTTCTTCTCCACTCCTCAGGCATCTTGTTCGATCGATAGATATATTCCGAAGGTAAAGATCCACATGGTAAACGAAAATTGTCATCTAGTTTTCTTTTGTTTGGTTACTTATATTTTGTCAGCCTCAGATTTCTTCTATGTGAATTCTCTTGGTGCAGAGCGTAACATAACACCAGCTTACCTGTTATTAATAAACATGAAAAAGTTGCATCCAGATTTAGTGAGCAAACATACAAGACTGTTATAATCAAGCTTACCTCTTCTGGCATGAGTGGACACAAACCTGACCAGCCATCTTCCTGGACACCGAATCAACTGTTAGCTGCTCCTTTACTGTTCCTTGTTTAATCATCTAATTCCTTCTATACTGAATAAGCTCTGTATGAATATCCTAGAGATGATAGAATTAACCAATCAAACGAAAGTCAGTAGATCGTATTGGAACACAATAATTGTAAGCATACAAACCTGGAACAGTTCAGCGCAACCATGAAAAGCTAGAGTATCTCTAAGCTGTCCTGGGTGATAGGCCACATAGGACGGCCAGATGCTCGCAACCTATACAAATCATTCTGGAGTTATGACTTATGAGAACAGAAAGCCACACTATAGGAAAAAATAATTAATAATGAGTAAAGAAACCCTTCAGCTCCTATAATTAGCATACCCTGAAAGGGTAAGATTTCAACTTTACATAGTTTAAAACAACATCCTCAATCCAGAAAAAGCAACCCAAAACTTTCCAGTACATACAAGGAAACAGTACAAATGATTAAAGTGCTATCTTTCTTCTTAGTGTGTACAAGGGAAGTCAACTTGAATTATGGATCAAGGCTTTGTTCTGGCTTTTCTAGATACATAGCTTTCACGCTATGAATCTAGACATAATAGATATTTAGGTGCGTAACAGAAACCATGTATCTAGAAAAGCTAGAATGACTTAAAATTTGAAACGGAGGGAGTGCTAGTTTCTTTGCATAAATTGATGATGCATACGGCATGGAGCATAATTGATAAATCTACAATTGATTAATGAACAAAAAAGAAAGGGTAAGTGGATCAATGGCAAAGGTGGGAAGCCTCACCTTCCTACTATTTGGCTCCCAAGAGCCTGAATTTGAGGGCGCAACCTTAGAGCATCAGGGGTCAGCTTTGAGCCCTTATTTATTTGCTTTGGTGATGGAGGAGGTCACAAGGGACATACAAGGTGATATCCCTTGGTGTATGCTCTTTGCTGATGATGTGGTGCTAGTTGACGACAGTAGGGCGGGAGTTAATAGGAAGTTAGAACTATGGAGGCACACGTTAGAGTCGAAAGGGTTCAGACTTAGTAGGACTAAGACCGAGTATATGAGGTGCGATTTCAGCGCGACTAGGCACGAGGAGGGAGACGTTAGCCTCGATGGGCAAGTGGTGGCCAAGAAGGATACTTTTCGGTATTTAGGGTCGATGCTACAAAAGGATGGAGACATTGATGAAGATGTTAGGCATAGAATTTCAGCCGGCTGGTTGAAATGGCGTCAAGCTTCTGGCATTCTCTGTGACAAAAGGGTGCCTCAGAAGCTGAAAGGTAAGTTCTATAGGACGGCGATTCGTCCGGCGATGTTATATGGTGCTGAGTGTTGGCCTACAAAAAGGCGACATGTCCAGCAATTGAGTGTAGCGGAGATGCGTATGTTGCGTTGGTGTTGTGGGCACACAAGGAGGGATAGAGTACGGAACGACGATATTCGGGATAGGGTTGGGGTGGCACCAATTGAGGAGAAATTGATTCAACATCGGTTGAGATGGTTTGGACATGTCCAACGGAGGCCTCCTGAGGCGCCGGTGCGTAGTGGAGTTCTAAAGCGGGCCGATAATGTAAAGAGCGGTAGAGGTCGACCTAAATTAACTTGGGACGAGTCCGTTAAGAGAGATCTTAAGGAGTGGAATATCCCCAAGGATTTAGCTATGGACAGGAGCGCTTGGAGATTAGCAATCAACGTGCCTGAACCGTGACATCTTTTGTCTTGTGCCCTTTATGTCCCTTTATGTGTCTCCCTGTTTCTCGTCTCTTTTGGGTTTCATCTCTAGCCTACCACAACTTGCTTGGGACAAAAGGCTATGTTGTTGTTGTTGTTGTTGTAACCTTAGAGCATAGAAGGCTACTCTGCATCTAAGCTTCTGAAATTCCTCCAAGCTTGCAGGGAGCATTGACTGCAGAAAACCGTATGGAAAGGCTCTAACTTCACACTGACCAAAGAATGAAAAAACAAAGCAGAGTAAGCATGGGCATGGAGGATACCTGAAGACAATTACCTCCATTAACAATTATCCCATGAACTTTTGATTTTATAAGTCTGGGTAATACTTCTTTGATGTAGTATTCTGGAGTAGCAGAATTCCTAGGAGATACTGTGGGAAATTTTATCTTTTTCCTAGCCTCTCTGAGATCTTTCGGCAAGCCATGCACAATAACCACATCACTGGAAAGTGCATGTATGAAATGATCTTCATCGTATATATAGATAAGAAAAGCTTTTGAACTTCGGACTGCAAAGTTGGAACAGAGGAAAGGCTATATTTTAGAGGTCGAGCAGAAAAAAAAGGATAAGGAATAGACAACCACCATAATGAATTTCAGAATGAGGAAGGGCACAGCAACCTGATGCCTTTTGCACGAGTTGTTGCTTGTATCTCAGGAATAACCAGAGTGGCATTTAATAGCCTGGCAACGGCAACAAGATCACAGATCTAATAAAGGAAACAATGTCATGATCCTATTACAATGATATAACAAGTACAAGGATACTTTACACATTACACAAGAAAACTTACTGAAGACTGTATCTTCTCAAAGCCACCATATATCTTTGCATAAATAAAACATTATGCTTACTGGGAGCTGCAATAAGGTAACCAGACAGATTTATCAAGGTTTAGTTATATTATTATCGTAAAATGGTTTGATGCTGAGTATACAAATCATAGCATTTCAGGTAATCTAAAAATCACATCAAGAAACATTATAAGGTCAACAACCTAAAACTAATGGTTCCAATGTTGGGAAAATATAGAATATTTAATTATCATTCTGAATGAATCTCAACATATGACAAAATGTGGAAACTAATGAAGAATGCTAGCATATTCAGTGCCTGGAAAATATAAGTTATACAATGCCAAGTAAGAGAACTAATGAAGAATGCTAGCATATTCAGTGTCTGGAAAATATAAGTTATACAATGCCAAGAGTGCACCTGGGTGCGTTTGTGCCCATTTTAGTCTGAGCACTGATATTTATACATGTCAAAAACATGTCGGAAAAAAAATCAAAGACCGATAGCATCATAGAATATGCAAACTTGAAGAAAAATGATCGCCGTGCATACCAAAACAATGCATATCACTACTATATGCATGTATCTTTTGAGACATTTCTTATACACAAATGGTTTGTGCTAAAGTTAGGGTTTCATTAACTTGGGCTAACCCTAGAAGGGTAGCTATATAGTAGCCATACATGGGCCACATGGGCCTTAGCCTCATGGGCTGAATATACTCCAACACCCCCCCGCAGTCTGAACTACCGGCGCAGCGGAGTTCCAGGCTGGAGAACAAGAAAGAACACACACGACCCCCCCCCCCCCCCCACAGACGCAACTAGCCACCGGTGATGTTGAGGCTGGAGCGAAACTCGACGAAGGTCGAGGACGGGAGGCCCTTGGTGAAGATGTCCGCGAACTGGGAGGTAGTCGGAACATGAAGGACCCGCACCTCGCCCATGGCCACCCGATCACGGACAAAGTGGAGGTCGATCTCCACATGCTTCGTCCGCTGGTGCTGGATGGGGTTGGTGGAGAGGTAGACCGCACTGACATTGTCGCAGTAGATCAGTGTGCTCCGGGAGGGCGGCGTGTGCAGCTCAGCAAGCAGCTGCCTGAGCCAGGCGGCCTCCGCCACGCCGTTAGCAACAGCGCGGTACTCCGCCTCGGCACTGGACCGGGAGACCACCGGCTGGCGCTTGGACGACCATGACACCAGGTTGCCGCCCAGGAAGACGGCGTAGCCGGAGGTGGAGCGGCGGGTGTCCGGGCACCCCGCCCAGTCGGCGTCGGTGTAGACGACGAGGTCGGTGGAGGAGGCCCGGTGGAGGAGAAGGCCGTAGTCGAGCGTGCCCCGGAGGTAGCGAAGGAGGCGCTTGAGAGCCGTGAGGTGAGGCTCCCGAGGATCATGCATATGAAGACAGACCTGCTGAACTGCATAGGTGATGTCCGGCCGGGTGAAGGTGAGGTACTGAAGGGCCCCGGCGAGACTCCGGTACGCAGTGGGGTCAGCCACCGAGGGTCCATCAACCTCGGACAGCTTGCCCTGAGTATCGACCGGAGTGGAGCAGGGGTTGCAGTCAGTCATCCCAGCCCGCTCCAGGATATCCCGAGTGTACTGCCTCTGGTGAAGAAGTAACCCAGCAGGACGGTGCTCAACAGTGACACCGAGGAAATGGTGGAGCTCACCCAGATCCTTCATAGCAAACTCCTGCTGGAGAGCGGCAATGATCCGGTGGAGAAGTGGCTCGCTGGAGGCAGTGAGGACAATGTCATCAACATAGAGCAGCAAGTATGCAGTGTCAGCCCCATGGTGGTAGACGAACAGTGACGTATCAGACTTGACCTCCACGAACCCCATGGTCAGCAAGAAAGCAGCAAAGCGGTGGTTCCACGCCCGAGGTGCCTGCTTGAGACCGTAAAGAGACTGGTTGAGCCGGCAGACCATGTCAGGACGGGTGGAATCGACGAACCCCGCCGGCTGACTGCAGTATACTGTCTCGGTAAGAAGGCCGTGGAGGAAGGCATTCTTGACGTCCAGCTGATGGACCGGCCATGACCGAGCAAGCGCCAACGAGAGCACGGTACGGACGGTGGCCGGCTTGACCACCGGGCTGAAGGTCTCATCGTAGTCGACTCCCGGGCGCTGAGTGAAACCACGGAGGACCCATCGAGCCTTGTAGCGCTCGAGAGAGCCATCGGCCCGGCGCTTGTGGGTCCAGATCCACTTGCCGGTGACGACGTTGGAGCCTGACGGCCGGGGCACCAACTCCCACGTCTGGTTGGCGAAATGGCGAGTAGCGCGGCGTACTCCTCTTCCATCGCACGGCGCCAGTGAGGGTCCAATAGGGCGTCGCGGACGGAAGAGGGTACCGGGGAGACCACCACGTCGCCGGTCGAAGCCGCGAGGGCACGAGGCGGCAGTGTGCCAGCCGCGTGCCGTGTCACCATCGGGTGAACATGCCGCGGGTGTCGGTGAAGAAGCGGCGGGTGGTAGACCGGCGGGGCACCACGAGTCAGCAGGGACTGCGGCGGTGGTGTCGGTGTCCCCGGCGGAGAAGGGACCGCGAGCGGCGGCGGCCGCGGCCTGCGCTGGTACACCTGTACCGGCGCGGCGAACCTCGACGGAGGTGCCGGGGCAGGATCCGGCGTCGGCGACCGGCACGGCCCCCCCGGGGCAGAAGCGGGGGACGAAGGCCCCGGGTCTGCACCAATCGGAGAGGACGGGGCCGCGTCAGAGGACGACGGGCCCGGACCCGCTGGGGATCCGGGACAGGCGGCCGGCACGGAGCGCGGCGAAGCGGTACCTACAGGAGACCACGGAAGAGGTGGCTGGACCACCGTGTCAGCGGAAAAAAGAGAGGGAGGGTCAGTGACCGGAGGGGTAGCGGTGCGGGAGAAGGGAAAGACGGACTCATCGAACACCACATGGCGAGAGATGAGGACCCATCGGGAGGTAAGGTCAAAGCACCGGTACCCCTTGTGATCCGGGGAGTACCCGAGGAAGACACAAAGCGTGGAACGAGGGTCCAGCTTGTGGGAAGAAGTGGCAGTGGTGTTGGGGTAACACGCACACCCAAACACGCGGAGGTGATCGTACTGAGGAGGGGTACCGAAGAGGGCGTGGTGTGGCGTGGGAGCGGGACAGGCAGCGGAAGGAAGACGGTTAAGGAGGTAGGTGGAGGTGTGCAAGCCCTCAGCCCAGAAGCGAGCAGGAAGAGAGGCCTGAAACAGAAGGATGCGTACGGTGTCGTTGGTGGTGCGAATCATCCGCTCGGCCTTGCCATTCTGGGAAGAGGTATAAGGGCAAGACATGCGCAACTGAACACCGTGAGAGAGAAAGAAGGCTCGGGAGGTGGAGTTATCAAACTCGCGACCATTGTCACACTGAACGGCCTTGATGGTGAGACCGAACTGTGTAGACACCCAAGTGGAGGAGCGTGGTAAACGTATCAGACTTCGCACGGAGCGGAAAAGTCCACGAATAATGCGAAAAATCATCAACCACCATAAGATAGTACTTATAACCGGAAATACTCATAACAGGAGATGTCTATAGGTCGCAATGTACAAGATCAAAAATGCGGGCCGCATGAGAAGAACTAGGAAAAGGAAGACGAACATGTCGGCCCAATTGGCACGCATGACACAGTTGCTCATCATGAGCTCGAGTACATGAAAGACCAGAGCTACGACTGAGCTGTATCAGGGCATCACGTCCAGGATGGCCGAGGCGCCGGTGCCAAGTAGTAGAGGAAGCAGAAGCGACGAAGGCAGCTGACAAAACGAACGGCGATGGAGACGAAGGAGCCGCCGGGAAGCGAAGGGTGTAAAGGGGCCCGGTGCTGTCACATCGGAGCAGAGGACGCTGGGAAGCCAAATCCTTTACAGTAAGACCAGAGGAGTCAAATTCCACAGAATAAGAATTATCAGCTGTAAAACGACGAATAGAAAGAAGATTGTGAACCATAGAAGGAGCAACAAGGACATCAGGAAGACGGAAGGAGCCATGAGCACCGGCGGTACCCACAGACGTGACTGGAAGACAAGAACCATTTACGACCATAATGGACGAAGGAAGAGAGGAAGAGGGAGAGTGCAGCGACGAAAGTATACCGGGGTCAGGAGTGGTGTGGTAGGTGGCTCCCGAATCAACGATCCATTCAGGTCCGACCGGAGGTGTCAGGCCCATGGTGCTGAACGAGCGAGCCAGGGCCACCTGGTCCTAGCCGGCGAACCCTGGTGGAGTCCACAGCGTAGCAGGTGGTGGTGTCCACGGCGTAGCAGGGAGGGCGCCGGGTGGAGTACCAGCTGGAGGAGCTCCGGTGAGCATGGCCACCGGTGGGCGAGAGTTGACCCCGGGGGCGTGGTAGGGCCACATGGAGATGCGCCCAGACCACGGGTTCTGGAAAGAAGGCCATGGTGCCCCCCCCTGTGGCCCACCCGGTAGCCCATGAGGCTAAGGCCCATGTGGCCCATGTATAGCTACTATATAGCTACCCTTCTAGGGTTAGCCCAAGTTAATGAAACCCTAACTTTAGCATGGTATCAGCAGCCTAGGTTGCCTCTTCCCTCTCCAGCCGCCACAGGGTGCGCCGCCCCTGCTGGCCGCCGCCGGCCATGGTTGGCGCTCCTCCCCCTCACCCCTCCCTCTACAGCCACTTCCCCCTCCTCTCCTCTTCCTCTACCTGGGCCCAAGTCCTGGCCGCACCTGCTCCCGCCCTGGACGCCTCTGCTTCCCACCCTGCTGTCCGGCCGCCGGTGGCGCAGGCGCTGGCCGCCGGCCATGAAGCCCCGCCGGGCGGTTCCCTGCACCCGGCTGGGACCGGCCCTGGGGTGGGCGGCTCCCTCCCCCATCCCGCCACCCTGGATCCCCGCCCGGTCCAGCCGCTCCAACAGTTTGTTCAAAAAGAAATACAAATGCACCTACATTTTTTTAACTCAGTGTCTAAAGTAACCAAACGACTAGTTGAACAAAAGATGTCGCAATGAAAATACTAATAAAGTAGGTGCAAGTTTAAGATCAATTTACCAGCATATGATTTGCTAGGTTTCATAAAAGGATGCAAATGATCAAGTGGGACCAATGGACCCCACAGTCTCCGTGGTCGAGGCCTCTGCCAAAAAACCAAGAAGCATAGAAAAAGATGTTAGACATAATCAATGATAACCACTACAAATTAGCAGCAAAGGGCTAACCAGAAAGAAAAAGAAAAAAAATTGCAGCAAGACGTACCTCAACCAACCCAATGAGGCAAGCATGGATAAAAATTAGGTGCAGGATGTTTCTAAGTTTTGACCATCCATTCAAAAGGATATCATAAGTTGAGGAAGTATGTAAAACTCCTCTCCTTTCATCTCACTGAACAACTCTTTATGCATGATGGCATATCTGGCCTAGCTGGAAGACACTCCAACGGTTAGAACCCCTTCTTGCAACTATAAAGTTTCTGGAAGAATCATCTCATTCGACCATCCTATAGGCAGATAATATATTGACACTTCATTTTTTTTCCCTAAACCTTGAAAAGGGTCTTAAGTAAACGTCGAGCTTCCCCAGTCATGCCTGGCCTTGAAAATGCTCTGGACATAGAACCGATAGTGCCTTTAGATGGTTTAAATCCTAGCTCTTTCATATCTTTGAGAAGTATTCTTACCTCAGTTCCATTTCTAAGCTTTGACCATCCATTCAAAAGGATATCATAAGTTGATGACGTATGTAAAACTCCTCTCCTTTTCATCTCACTGAACAACTCTTTAGCTTGATTCATCATTCCAGCTTTAGCAAAGTCACTCATGAGTGAATTATACGTGCTTGCTTTGGGAATAAAGCCTTTACTCACCATCTCACAATACAGCCTCAGTGCTTCAACTTTGTTGCTTTTCTTTGCATACCCTGTCACCAGTATATCATAGGTGAGATTATTGGGCTCAAAGCCCATCTTCTTCATCTCACTGAGAACAGTATCCGCTTCTCCAATTCTTCCAGCGGACTCAAGGCCACCCAGAAGTGTGTTGAATGTAGCTATATTAGGAGAGAGGCTTTGATGAAGCATCTGAGCATACATTGCAAATGCATTATCTAGATGGCTGCTCTTACAATGGCCAAGAATGAGAGCATTGAATGTGATAGTGTCTGGTGCAATTCCTCTCCCCAACATTTCATCCAAAACAACTGTAGCTTTCATTGTCATTCCGTGGCAACACAAAACATGCACGAGTGTATTGTAGACAGTGATGTCAGCATGAAGACCAGCACTCATCATCAATTCATGAATTTCCAAAATCACATCCGGCTTCCTGCCTCCAGAACATGCTTGCAGCACCCTTTGATGAGTCAGAGAGGTTGGAGTGAATCCAGCAGAAGCCATCTCATTTAGCAATTTTTTTGCCTTGGCCACAACCCCGGCCTCAAGAAGGCCCACAACAAGTGTAGTATATGTGATGAGATTAGGCTTTATTGAATTCCACTTCATTTCCTTCAGTAGCTTTAGAGCTTTGGAGGTCTTCCCTTCCCTGCACCGTGCAGCAATCATAGTGTTATATGTTGCTTGATCAGGTTCTAAGCCTGTATTTCTCATCTCTTTCAAAAAGGATTTTGCTTCACTGAACTTGCCAAGCGTGCAAAGGCAATTGATAAACACATTATAGACAACAGCATCAGGTGACAGGTTTTTCTCCATCAACTCCTGACCAACCTTAAAAGCAGCTGGCATGTTTCCTGTTTTAAAAAGCCCATCCATTAAGGTGGTATAGTTGACATGGTCTAGCAACAGACCACGTTCACCCATATCTTTAAATAATGCTTCAGCTCCCTTTATATTCCCATTCTTTCTCAAACCATTCACCAGTGAGTCAATGACAAAGTTGTTTGCCTCAACACCCTCATGCAACATATCACGGTACACATCAAGAGCTGCTTCTTGCCCCTGGAACTTGAAGAAGCCATCGATAAGTGTTCCATACGTCACAACATTAGGAGCAATGCCACTGTCCTTCATCTTCCTCATATAATCAGCTACTTTGCCGAGACATCCCCTTTTAACAAGACCATTGATGATCGATGAGAATGTGACAACATTCGGGCGAAGAGATTTCTCCTCCATTTGCAACAACACCTGCTCTGCGCCATCGATATTGCCAGCTCTGCAGTGTGCATCGACCAGTACAGTGTAAGTTACACAGTTGGGAGTAATATTATCCGACTGAGCATGCCAAAGCACATCCTTAGCTTCCTCAATCTTCCCTTCCTTACCTAAACGGTCCATCAGAGCTGTATACATGACCAGATCCATGACCACGCCCCTTGAAACCATCTCTCCCAATAGACCAAGTGAATCATTGCCCCTCAGCGCTTTCGCCAGTGCATCAATAAGCGTACAATAGGTCACATGGTTCGGCGCAACTCCAATCTTGTCCATCTCCCTGAAAAGCACATATGCCTCTGAGAACCGGCCATCCCTGCAGAGGCCATCGACAAGAGCACTGAGCGTGACCACATCAGGCAGCACACCCGACCTGACCATCCCCTCGTACAAACTGAACGCCTCCTCAATCCCCTTCCTCTTACAATACTCCCCAATGAGCGTCGTGTACGTCACCACATTCGGTTCCACCCCATCAGCCTTCATCCTCTCCACTACCTCCAGTGCAGCATCAGCATCGCCGGAGTGGCAGAACCCATTAACCAGGGTATTATACCCCACCACGTCAAGCGCCACACCTTGTGTTCTCATCCTCTCCACCACCACCAATGCTGCGGCCATGTCCTGTACTTTACGGTGCCCGTCAATGAGAGCATTCCATCCCACCACATCCAAGCCATCAATTCCTCGGCCTCGGAGCAGCATCTCCGCCAATGCCTCGGCCTCGCTGACCAGGCCAGTCCTGCAGAGCCCCACGAGCGCCGTGCTCACGGTGACCCCGTCCCAGGGCACGCCGCGCTTGCACATCTCGGCGAGCACGGGCGGCGCGAGCCTCCCGTGGCCCTGCTCGGAGAGGCCAGCGAGGAAGATGTTGTAGCTGACGGTGTCAGACGCGACCTGCGCCTGGGCCCCCGAGGAGGAACGGAGCAGGCTCAGCGCGGGGCGGAGCGAGCGGAGGCTGCAGTAGGAGAGGATGATGGAGTTGAGGGTGAGGGTGTCACCTGGGACGGGGCGGAAGCGGACGGCGGCGGCGGCGAGGCCCGAGGAGGCGAGGGCGGGGATGAGGCGGCGGAGGAGGCGTGCTGGAGGCGAGGCGGGGAGTGAGGAGACGACGTGGGAGGCGGCGGAGAGGCGGCCGGCACGGAGGAAGGCGAGCGCGAGGGAGCAGAGGAAGGAGGCCTGGAGGGCCGGGGTTAAGCCCTGAGGCGGAGATGCCGCCATGGTGGTGGTGGTCGGCGACGAGGGGAATGGAGTGGAGGCCGGCGAGGTGCGGAGGAAGACGAGGACAAAGCCCGTTGGGCCTAACTGAGGTGGGAGAAGCTGGTGGGCTCTGTGGATGATGTGGGCAAGACTTTTAGCCCACAGAGTTGTGATTGTGCCAGAATCACTGGCTGCAAAGGGTTTTTTTTTCTCTTTTCTTGCGATCAACTGGCTGCAAAGGTTTACTCCCGTTTTTGACTTTAGACTTCTTATTTAACTGTTTAACTTATTTAAAAAAATTTATAAATATTATTTATTTTGTTATGACTTATTTTACCATTAGAGATACTTTAATAATGATGTATTTATTTTATTATTTACTTAAAATTTTGAATAAGACGAACACGAAGTCTAAAAGTCAAAAATGACGTTTTCAATGGAACGGATGGAGTATTCTAGATCTCTTGTCAAATGATGTAACAATCCTGATGGAATAAAGTTTGCCAGTTTGATTAAAAAAAAGGTAGGGTACTTGATGGGGTAAAAGTTGAGCTTTCCAGCTTGTGATTCCTTCAAATTCTTGGTGCACACCACAGCAGAGAAAGCTAGGTAGCCTAGGTGCAACTTCCGACACTATCGATCATGTTGTTGATTTCAGTCTCTTTTCATCCCAGGAGTTGCTTAGCCGGACAAATCCGGATAGCACTCTTTTGAAGTATATGATAAATAAATGGAAATTTAAAGCCCCTCCAGTTTTACCCAAGGCAGTGGGGGTACTTTAACATAGCCTGAATTTGAATTGCCCAACAATTTTGCGAGATGTTTGGATGAGCAAAACTCATTTACACTCGCCCAAGTTTTATAATTTCCTAGTTCTGACTGATTTCCTCAGTGATTAACCGTCGGTGTTCTTCTCAACGTCCTTGCCACTGCTCAGATCCTCAAAGATTTTACGCCCTACTGTATACAGAGCTGCTTCCGACTTATGTGAAAAAAAAGTCTGGATTTTCCGTCTGCTTCATGCGCTGCTCAATAGTGAATACCTTGCAACTGTACAAGGAAACGCAAAACGATATGTTTCATTCTGCAAACAACAAATAGCTGGAACAATTTAATTTACGACCAACCGCAGTGTGGGCACGCACATCACTGGACAAGAGGTTAGGTCACAAAAATAACGTCAGCTGTTGTTGGAGCTGGAGCTTCATCAAACAGCCCCTGTGGATTCTGTTGCGGTGGTCATTTAAACTTAATCATTTTTTCACTTTCCCCCATCCCAATTGCTTCCATGCCCAGATACCTTTTTTTCAAAGAGACGGCAAAAGCTTTGCCACTATTTTTATTAGACGATGAAAAGAAAAATAAAGTGACAGCCTAATTTTTTGAGTGGAAACCGGACCCAAAAACTACCCACTGAGAAGAGTGTACCACTCATCCTATACAACTTTGGTGCTCCAACTACTCTACTCACAAGCAACTTGGTCGAATAGACCTAATTAACAACTATCCAACTAACAGCAACCGTGTCAAGGTACGCCTCTACTTGATGCTCCAACTTGGTCGAATCGACCCAACTAAATAACTCAACTAACTACTAAACAAGGACATGAGGAACATGGAGATCCGCTGAGGCACCACCAAGACCAGATGGCAAGAAGCAAAACCACAGAACTAGAAAGCCTAGCCAGCCCCCAAGGAGAAAACGACGCAAAAGCGTCGACAAGATAGCCAGTCAACGGAAGGTTTTCACATGCAACATCCAGCACGGTAGGAGGAGATGTAGGAAAGGATGCCTCCAAGAAGGGAACGACGTCCGCAGATGCCGTCGTCCAAGCTCCCACCCTGTCACGGAACCGCCCAAATTATAAGAACAAAAGTACAAAAACAATCGCTGGAGCAATTAAATTCCCGTACTTAAGCTCCTATAACCCCGGTAGTCCAATAAAATCCCGAGGGATTTCAAACCAACCAACATACAAGCCAAGAATGTAACTCTAGCGACATATATGGCTATTTCATATATGAAGGTTACCACTACCATTCGACCACAGGGTAACGGTGCGGTCAAGTTATCACTCATACATACCTTGGCATGGGCGTAGATGCAAAAATTTTAAACCCCCCAAGTTAGTACTTAATTAAGTCACCTAAGGGTCCTTAATTAGGCATAAAGGAAATGACCACTGTCATACTTAGATTTAAAATTCAGATTTGAACAAACATATATATGTAGTAGCTATAAGTTGTCAAAAACTGAGTTTTGCAAACAAAAACCTTTGTTTTCAATACACATATGACATGTTTAGTGTTGAACCTTGCTCTGATACCAGCTGTCACGGAACCGCCCAAATTATAAGAACAAAAGTACAAAAACAATCGCCGGAGCAATTAAATTCCCGTACTTAAGCTCCTATAACCCCGGTAGTCCAATAAAATCCCGAGGGATTTCAAACCAACCAACATACAAGCCAAGATCGTAGTGGCCCAACATAACAGGTCATATGTTACATCCATTTCATAAGTAATTCAACATATATCGGAGTTCAGTAGAGTTATTACAACTTAAGTTCAAAAGTAGCGGAAGCAAAGTAGTTTGAAAACTAATATCGCCTTAATTCAAATACATGCCAGTACCAAGGTCAATTTCCTATAAAAGCATGAGAGACAAGATAGCTCAGACGGATCATGCCCATGATCACACTCCGCCACTACAGCAGGAGTCTTCTAATTCTTGCAGTAGCTATGATACATCACAACCTCCAACAAGTGGAAATAAACCCTGACTACGAGAAGGTACTCAGCTAGACTTACCCATCATAAACCAGAAATAATGACACCAAGGAGTATGCAAGGCTTTCTTTCAGTGGGCTAGCTTGACTCATTTGCGAAAAGCATAAGTTATCATGAATAAACTAATTTAAGTCCTTTTTGCATCATATTTATTATAACCTATTCAATCTAGGTAAGCACCTATGCTAAAGCAATCACTTGATTAACCATTAACATCAAAGGTTACCATCTCAGGTTTAGTATTTTCAACATTATCCACATAACCATCCGTGTTCCATCATCATTACTACGATGCCGTAACTCGAGTCAAGTGTTCACTATCCAGTGAACGATGGCAATTCGAATCGATTACTAACCAACTGGTAGTTTATTCCTCACACAAACCTCACTCACCCGCTAAAGTGAGGTATTGGTCACCGAGTCAACTATTCAGGTAAAGTCGCGAGTTTGCCAGGAACCACATGTACCTGGGGGCCGCCCGACTGCTCTTTGGCCTTATCATCGCGCCCCCGTATCCTGCCACTACTGCTCCGGTACAGTGCGTTGCGGGCAATCCACTCGGTCCGAATAATCTTCCAGCTTCGCGGTCGAAAGGTACCTTATTCGGCCAGCTAAATGTGAGGCATGCGTTCAACATGACTCGAGGCCCAACAACGGTCAGTCCTTAATCGACACAGGCGGAAACTACAAGCACCCCAGAACCCTGTCTGGTTGCCCAATACTTATTCCGCCCGGTCTCCAATTATCCATCAACACTTGGCTATTTCCAGGATATCATCCATTCCATAGCTAAAGTATTCCAGTAACCACCTATAGTTGCCGGTGACAGGAAATCACCGATCGCTACCGGTCTAAGCAGGGCTAAGCAATATTTTTGATCCTGAACTAAAATAGGATTCCAGGCATATTTACAGGACAAGGAAAGGATATATATGCAGCAAGTGTTTTCAATCAACTCCTATAACTTAATGCAACAATACATATATAACATATATATACTCAATTGCTTTTGTAAAGTAGGAGGCTTAGAATGCTCCGGGGCTTGCCTGAGATCGAACACTGGGTTAGTGATTGACAGATGACACTCGCTTGGCGAGCATCTCCCATCCCGATACTTATTTAGTCCTTCCATCTTCGGGATAGGTCCACCAAACACCGTCTTCAGGTTTGGCTTCAATATTTCATCCTTCACGTGATGCATCTAGCGTACCTAGATGAGATGTAAGATGCATGTGTATGAATATGATGAATGGTAACACAAGATGCATCATATAATCATTCATGTAAACACACGATTAAGACATAGACACCAAAAGCTAATTAACTAACATCACACAATCAATTAAAGAGGGCAAGCACATTAAGCATAACACAAGTTTAACAAGATCACAAGTATCTTAACTTGACCATCATCAAGGGTATAAGCCACACTTAGCAACACATGGAGTAAACAACCATAACTCGCATCTGACAATTTCTAGACTGCAACAACAGCTACATGTTTGGATCATAACTGGAGTTATATAAATCCAATAGCCATGCAACAAGACATTCTGGAAAGCTTATGAAATTGTCTATAATTCATCTTTAATCATCTTAGCATGATTCTTAAGTTAACCAAGCCAAACATACATAATTACAGAATCTGGTTCAGAGATTCCAGAGAACAACTATTTCTGGAATCTAACTTGAAACAATCATTACTCACAAACTATAAGGCCAAATGCCACCAAAATTTAACACAAGCTAGATTAATGAGTTATCTACAACTTTGTTATAAGCATGTTTCTCAGAAAACATCATTTTCATGGTGCAATTACCAAAGTCCCAGAAACTGTCCAGGAAAGCATCAATTGCAAGAATAAATATTAACTTACATTCCAAACATACATTTGGCCACAACCAATGTAACCATCATAAAGTGCATGTTAAATGATCACCAAAAAGCATAGTGCTCATCATTAAATAATTTCTTTTAATACATTTCTTAATTTATTTAAATAGCAAGGTGAAATAATAAACATATACCAAAAGTCCATAATAAAATCTATAAAAATTACAGTAGCTCTTACATACACCCAATAGTCTACTGTACAAATTTTAAGTCATTTGAACATGTATATCAACCTCTATGAAAAAGACAAATTGTTATTGCAAGAATTCATGTGAGAGAAAGATACACTAATAACTCACTCAAATGGCAACCAAAATTCATGAAATTTTTACCACACATCAATCATCACATGTGTAGCATGCCAAAAAAATTTCACTTCATTTGGAGCCCTAGATCTGTAGTTATGAAAATGACAAATACAACTAGCATTAAAAACCTAGCTGCACAAATCCATTTTTACAGAGAAAACTTTAAACTAAAACATGCCATATTATAGATCTACTGCATAGAGGATTTCACAAGAATTCCAAAAAGTACTCATTTACTATTTTATGAATTTTCTACGATTTACTATGAATTTCCAAAGTTCCTGCAAAATAATTACGAATCAGTCCCGAGAGCACTATTCATTTAAGTCACTGACTGTGCAGTTAGGCCCCTGGAGTTAGTCGAATTCTCCCACGAGGTCCCTGGTCGCGATTTGAAAACAGAGGACGCCGAGAAAACGATCGATGGCGGCCGGAGGAGGCACGACGGCGAAGGGGGAATGGCGGGGGAGCATCAGGGGGCGCCCGCGCACCTGCTGGTGGCCTCGGTTGGCCCCATGGTGGCCCGTGGCTAGCTGGCCACGAGAGCTCGCGGCTGCCATGGCGGCTGCCCGATGCTGGGCAGCACTGGCGACGCGTAGGGCACGACGACGGCACTGAGGGTCACGGGTGGCTGTGCCACAGCGGTGCGCACACGCGAGGAGGAGGAGGGATGGAGTGGTAGGCAACAGCGACTCTGCTCGGCGGAGCTCGTCACGACGACAATGGCGACGGTGTCCGCGCACTGCAGAGGCAAGGAGAGGCAAGGAGGAGTGAGTGAGCACGGAGACGAGTGAGGAGTGGAGGGCTCAGGCATCCACACAACATGGGGAAAAGGCGCAACCACAGCAGGGCGCCCACGGCGCGTGGAGCATGGGCGAGGGGCATGGCAGCCACGTGGGCGAATCGTCGAGCACGTGGCGAGCGACGAACGGGGCATGGTGGGCGGCGCTTTTGGGCTGGATCTGGGCCGAATCAGGACATGGGCCAAAAACGAAGTTTGCTCACCTCGACCTGCTCTACTTCTATTAAGGCACTCAGGTCATTAGAGCAACCAATTAGCGGTAAAATGGTTGCCAAGACAGCAGTGTCAACACAACAATGGTGACCACGGAAACTCACTTTCGGAGGTCAAAACTAAGTCAAACTGGTGTCATCCTTTTGCATACTCTCCTCCACATTATCTACTCCAACTTTTGTATTTGGCTCAACTGGAGTTGCTTAGCAAAAACACGAGAACACAACGTGCCAACCGTCTTGTCGTTGTCGGTCCAACTTCATGAACATGATGAAACTAGCAGTTTTGTGAATTGATTTTGAAGGTCCAACCAAGCTCCAAATCTGGTGAGACTTGATCTATTCTTTCCTTCACAAGGCGTACTCCAACTCGTATTAAGGACTCCAATTGAGCTTCCATATGAATTTGGAAGATAAAAGGTCACAAACATATCAACTCACTGCTGTCAATCCAGGACTTTTCTAGGGCTGAAAAACAGCAGCTGATCCAAACTTCAAGCTTCTGTTTAACAAGCTTACAAGCTGATATAGCCCTTGGTCCAAAAACAAAGTTTCTTCTACACAACATGAACTACAACTTTCATTTAATGTCCAACATCAAAATTGGTATAGAAGCTATATTTCTACTTTGACCAAAGTGGCATCGCAAAAAAGCTTGAATTTTCCGTTTTGATCCATTGGAGCATTTTCTGGGCATTTGCTCAACACGAACCTTTCACGACTTTTGTTGTAGAGTCCATCTAGAGTCATTTGGGCAAGGTTGCAAGGTTTTGTTGATGACCTATATTTCCATCCACTTAATAATGCAATTCCAACACTTAGTAAAGTCATTCCAACAAGGATATAACTTATCATTTCATGTGACTTTTTGATTCCAAACGTCATGAAACTTTTTCAGTGACCAATATAGATAGGTACTAAGGTGAGACACATGAAGATATTGCAATAACACAAGGGTTGACGCCGCTGGAGCACACCCAGTGAAAGCTCTATGTTTGGTGTTGGTAATTAGTGACAATGCCTAAGTACTAATCCTATGCCTAAGTTGTATGTAGCATATGAGGATTAGTACATTCCAAGGTTGGTGGCAAGATGGACATGGTGATCATGATGGCCACACTTGGATTTGGACGCAACCCTACGTGATCAAGGCAAAGGTATATGCTTAAGGGTTGTGTTTTAGTAACCAAGACACCTAGTGGGTGTGGTTACATTATAGGATAGATAGCTGTACTATAAAGAGGGGAATGACGCGGCTATTGAACTCCTAAGTGCCTCTAGGTGTGCATTTCATAATCATATGCATTTGGATAGAACTAATAACGCCTCAATAAATGATTGTAAAAATGCTAACACACTCGCACATGACATGATCACTTGGTGGTGTTAGCATATTTGCGAAGGCGGTGGAGTTTGAGCGGTAGAGAGGGTTTGGGTTCCTTTCTCCCTCCCGCCGAGCGTGCGAGCGCGGGATTCAGGCGTTTTTGAGGAAATGAAATGCCTATTTTCCACTACGCTGGAAGTCGGAAATCGAACAGAAGCGAACGGAGGTCACAGGAGTGACTGGACGCTAGACCGGACGCGGTCACTGTTTGACCGGACGCGTTCGGTCAGCGTTCAGCGTCTGTGCGAGTTTCAGTTTGTCGATCGGACGCGCGGTGCGTCCGGTCATGGTCGACCGGACGCGTCCGGTCGTCCAGGGAGCTTACTGGACTCCAACCGGACACGGGCACTGTGGCGTCCGGTCAGTTCTCCAGCGCGTCCGGTCGCTGTTTCGTTCGAGCGCTGCTCTGGGTTGACCAGCGCGTCTGGTCAGTTACGGGACCAGCGCGTCCGGTCGTTGCGACCAGCGCGTCCGGTCGGTGTTTCACGAAAGAGCCGTTGCATGATCGGTGCGTCCGTTCAGTTGGACCAGCGCGTCCGATCAGCGCGACTGCGGTTGTTTCAAGTTCCTAACGGCTATATTCGAAGGGGTACGTCTATAAATACTCGTTGGCCGGCTCAAGGCTCCATCTCTTGCACATTTGACATACTTGTGAGCACTTTGAGCTAAGCAACACCCCTCCCACTCATCTCTCTTGCTTCTTTACATATTCGAAGTGAGATTGAGTGATCCAAGTGCATTTGCATTGTGAGATAGCATCTAGTTGGCACTTGGTGGTTGATTTGCTGCGGGATTCTTGTTTCTCTTGGTGGTTGTTGCCACCTAGACGGCTTGGAGCAGCTTGGAGGCGTTGTCAAGAGTTGGTGATTGTTCTTAGCCACCTTCGGTGATTGTGAGGGTTTTGTGCCTACCTCGACAAAGCGCCAAAGGCAACATTAGTGGATTGCTCGTGTTATTTGCAACCTTTTGCCATTTGGTAGGTTCTTGTGGTGCCTTTTGAGAGGCTCGGTGTGAGACCGATTAGCCACCGAACCACGTGGTGAAGAGGGACACAACGGGGACTAGCGTGCCGGCAAGCACGTGAACCTCGGGATAAATCTTTGTGTCATCATTCTTATTGTGATTGATCGATCCCGGTGGTTGTGTATTGCGGAATTCATCTCTTGATCATATTGTTTGGTTGGCTCAATACTTCGCCCCTCGGTGATACCCTTCTAACTCTCTCTTGTATTAATTTCTTAGTTACTTTGCTAGAGTAGCTCTTTTGTATAGCTTGCTAGTTGTAGTTTCCTTCTTGGTTTGACTTATGCGGTTGAGTGCCAATATACTAGAATTGTGAATTGGATAGGTGGCTTGCAAACACCCCATAGGCTAAGCAAAACTCGCATCACGCTATTTGTTGTATTGATAAACTTGTTTAGCTTGTCATTGTAGAAAATTTTAAAAGGCTATTCACCCCCCTCTGGCCATCAAGACCTTTCACCCAGCCAAGCCAGGCCGGCCACACCACCACGGCGTCACCGACGAGCTGCCGCACCACCACCTCCTCCGCTCACACACGTCCTGCCTCTGCGCACCCATCTCGCGGCCGCTACGCCAATGCACGTCCGCGCCCCCGCCTGCAGCGCCACTCGCGCGCCCCCGAAGATGCGCCGGCGCAGCCCCGGCCTGCAGCGCCGCCCGTCGCGCAGCCCTCACGCTGCCTCCCGTGGCACTCGCGCCGCAGCCTCGTCCCGAAGCACCCGGCCGCACACCACGTTGCTGATCCGGGTGGGAGAGCACCGAATCCGCGCAGATCGGGTGGGAGAGCGCCCGATCCGCCCACATCGGAGCCGGATTCGCGCCGCTGCTCACTGGGCGTCACCCCTCTGTAGGTCGCACTATGAGCTCGGGAGCCACCACTGCGAAATAGGGATGGAGGGAAGATCCCTGCCGCCACCATCCTTGTCCTCAACCGGAACATTGGCGTTGAACTTCGGCAGCAGCAGAGCTAAGAACGGCCGAGGAGGTCCTGGCGGTAGGGGAGTCGGGACGCCGCCCGAGCCGCTCCAAAGGAGAGCGACGCGGGGGCCTTAGTATGTCTTGATGTTACGCCCAGATACCTATCAAAACATAAACCGCTCTTTACACATTCAAGGCTGTTCTCACAAATATAGGTTGGAGCCATGGACGGAGCTAATGGGTTGTCCGGGTATGGCATGGCATACCCTAAGCATAGCCCAACAATGGGATACCCCTCTGTAAAAAGAAAAACGAAACGAGGCTCTGCTCTTCTTCCGCGTCGCCCGTAGCCCTGACAACGGCTCCGCGCGAGTTCGCTCGTTGCGTCGTCACGACCGGGAGAGGGGCAACCGAGCGCAGACCGCGCACGTGTAGCCCCTGCCACCGTCGGCCAACCTCCCCGGTCGCCAGCTGCCAACGCCCGCCGCTGCCGGCTACCGTAGCAACGCCCGCGCTTGGTCGGAGCCCGGAGGCGCCTGGCGCGGTGGTTCCCTGTCCGAGCTGTCCCCTCCCTCTTGCATTCTCGCTACGTCGCATCTCTCAGTGTCCGGCGACCAGCTTCCTCTCCCTGGCTCCCTCTCCCTGCTGAAGCAAAGATATTGCTGTCTACTAAACGCTGAAGCATTTCCCCCCAAATCTCTAACCCTAACTATTGGTTGTTGTTCAATTTCTCCTTAAATTAGTTCAATTCTTCAATTGATGTAGCTGTAGCTGTGTAATTGTACTGTTGTAGGCAATGAGAACTGGAATTAGGGAATAGGGACGAATTAATTGATTACTACTTATACATAACTGGAATTAGGCAGTGAGAACTGGAATTATGCTATTTAGTAATTGTGTACCGAATTGTGAAGCAATTTTTATGATACTGTACGAAATTGCTAAATGGATTTTACCGGTTTGCATATATAAATTTTCGTTCGGCATACCCTTCACAAACATCCTAGCTCCGTCACTGGTTGGAGCGCAAAATATAAATGGCTCCAGCTATTAACATCCGATCATAGGTTAGCAATAATATTGACCAGGTCCTAATTAAAACAGAACACATCCAACCATGCTCTCCCAAGCCGGTAAGAAAGACCATGTAATGACGCTACTGCACATGACATAAGGAAGCGATAGATCATCCAAAGCTTCAACTTCACATGATTCTGTTGCGGAGGTCATTCAAACTTCATCCTTTTTGCACTTGCCCCCATCCCAATTGCTTCCACCGCACCCTAGCAGAAACAGATATTTGGTGTCAAAATATAAACAGCACTTTACCTACTTCAAGGGTGTTCTCACAAATATAGGTTGCAGCACAAAATATAAACGGGTCTTTCATTCAAGAATAAAAGTTGGAACAACTTTGGAAGAAACAGGGCGTCGATGACAATTATGGATATCGAAGTTTATCACTAGCATTTCAACAGTGCAGTACTTTCTAAAGATTAATTAGGAATACTGACATAACGACATCATGCCATGGTCATCTCCAAGGCAAAGCCTATTCTACCGAAACAGGAGCATATCCTAACACTTGTACTTCTCACAGCTTCGAATTCAGTGTTAAATTTTACTTGGGAAGTCATGCTCCCACACGTGGTACACGAGATAGGTTCCTAACAATCCAAATTCAGAATCTATTTACTGGAGACACTTGTTTGTATTCATGTAAGGAACAGCCATCTAATCTTTAATGACAAGTAAAAAGTAACTGCTGACACCAAATTCTCCACCAAGCATAAAAACGAAGCATGCAATTGGAATTGATAAAACTAAATGTGTTGTATATGGCGGTAGTGTAGTATGTAATGTACGTACCTGGTGATACATTGAGCCCCGCTGGGAGTGGGAAACACTGAAGGCACGGAGGTAGCGCCACCTCAACACTAGTCTTGGGTGTTTTTGCTGGGTGGCAGAGATGACCCTAGTCCCCTAAACCGGTAGCCTTCTACGCGTTCCACATCACCCGGAATGACAAGGTAGACGACATCATGTTGTAGCGTGCTTAGGATAGGGAACACTGGCGTGATCCGTGGCACGTCATTGGCGAGGAAGATGAAGATGCGTCGGCGTCAAGGTCCAACAGCAAGTAGCATCGGTAGTACGAGTAGGCTGGGAGGCCGTAGGAGCCGGCGGAGAGGACGACCAAGTTCTTGTCGGCGGCGGCGGCGACAGCGCCGTCGCGCAGGTACCATCCGTGATTTGGGATCGGATCGGATGAGAGTGGCCGCAGCATGGTGAGGCGGCTTACCTCCGGGGGTTCGACGATCTCCAGATCTGGCGTCATGGCCAGCAGGTACCTGGCAATTGATGCTTCGGTGGTTTCACGGCTTGGAAGCTTTGGTAATTCTGCGGGGGTGGCGCCGACCACGCCCTTCGCTATTTTTTCTCCTAAATCGAAGGGTTCTGTCTCTTGGGGATGGCTGCGGATCGAGTTAAGCTAAGCGATGATCGTGGTATGTTTGATTGACGGTGGATATTATCCGGCCTCCCTCCATGCTTCTATATCCGCGAGAAAGGATTCCCCATCCCACCACATTCAATTCAAACCATCAAGTCCTCGGCATGGGACCAACATCTCGATCCGCCACCGCCGCAGCGTCGGCGTCGCTGACCAGGCCGGTCCTGCACAGCCCGTAGGGGCGGCGCGAGCGGAGGCCCGAGGGGAGGGCGGGGAGCCGGGGATGAGGCGGCGGAACGGGCGGGAGGCGCGGAGGAAGACGAAGACAAAGCCCGTTGGGCCTTGGTTGGAGAAGCTGTTGGGCTTTAGTTTGCTCCTAGATGAGCCCAGTGTTAGGAAATGCCAGCCCAGCCCAACATACGTTTGGTGTTTATCGCCGACGAACGCGCCGCAAAGTACAAGTCGACAAAAGCAGCTGCATGCGTTCAACTTCTCTTATCTTTACTTAAAAAAAGGAAAAAAAATCAACTTCTCTTATCTGCGAATGGAAAAAGGAAAGAAGAAAGAAAGCGTCCAACTATGGACTCATATGTGCCACGTGCCGAGCCATCAACTATGACTGACATTTGAGAAAACTTTCAAAAAGGTGCACTAGCATTTGGATGAATCATCACCGTGTACAAGTTGCTTTTTTCTGTACTTGCCATGTGCTTTAAACCTGTGTTGATACAATGGTACATATAAAAGTACTACGCGTCTAATTGATTGTTTCCATTAATTTTAATAGATATTAGACCTTATACAGTATAATAACCTAAGCTAGCATAAAGGTGGCCATAGTCTTGATGTTCAATTGTTCTTCACATGAAAGCAGTATTTGATAACGTTATGTTTGCTTATTTATCCTTTGTTGCATGTAGTTACTTCTGTGTTTAAGGTCTCATGTTTCTTGTATAGACATGTGATGAGAATATTTCATTTTATGTAACATATATATTGGCCTGTATAAATTTTTATTGTCTAATACGATCAAATCTGATGTAGCATTGGATCTCACTTATTTGAGCACCGTACAAGTCTGCGTAAGAGCCTATGAAGACAACCAATCATGAATAAACTATATGGCACAAAACTAAATATAGGCTAATGCATATGGAACCAATCTATATATGTCGTCACATTAAAGGGCATATATGTCAGGAGGTGCCTCAAGAATCATCATTGATTTTTTTTGATTTTTGATGAGATGTGCACTAACATATATAGACTTTTAAGGCGTGTATTTAGCACTACGTGTGCAACTCGTGCTTTGGCACCCGATCCGACTCATGCATGCATCGCGTGTATCCGCCGTCGGTGGATGGCCGAATAATAATCCCACCACGACCACCAGTGAATAGCAGCAGATTGATGGACACAACACGGCAAACTAACATTTACTTCATCCGTTCCAAACAACAATATAAGTCATTTCAAAGTTTCTAGGCATATATTTTTTATCATTGCTATTGCTAAATAAATCTATTTACTTAGAAAATATATATAATAATTTATAATTTGAAACAGAGGAAGTACGTTTATCCACGCGTAATTTGATAAGCTTAGTGAAAACTTGTGAAATTAATGCATGCAAGAAGAAAACGGTAGGTACTAGTAGCGAGCTGCCGATTAAACATAGTAGATGATATTCATTTCCTGTTGGTTTCTCTTCTTTTTTTTTTTGCAAAAGAATAGTTCAAGCCCATAGATACTCGCATGCATCTCTGTCTTTCATTCGTTCCGTATACATTTTTGTTAGAATTTTAACGTGAGTAATCTTGGGGTAGTACGAATACGACAGCACGTACCTGAGTCCTGACTCCTGTGGGCTAGCTGTGGGGTGGTATAGAAGTGCAACTTTGTCATGTCTTGTTCAGGCCCGGCTCTAGGGGTGGGCAGGCAGTGCGGCCGACGGGGCCCATGGAGCTAGGGGCCCAAGACCATATAGATCATTAGTGTATATAATTTTCTTTTTGGCATAACTAATGCATATAAGCCTTTAAAGGTCCATCAGCCCATGCCGTAGGTCTCTTCCAGTCTTGCTATTGTACGTAACCTGGAAGCATTCGAGCACAGGCCGCGGAGCGCGGAGTCAAGAGACTAGAGGACGATTTGTTTTCTGCCGGCGCCGAGCCACCGACGCTTCCTAGTTCCTAATGTAACACCTCGGATGTTACGAGCTGCTTAGTACCTCGCATAAAACCTAAGAGAAATTAAGTAAACAAGTTCTCGGGTTTTAAGAGAATCTTTTGCCTCACGTAAATGAGAATTGGATAGTGTCGGTTAATTGATTTATGGAAAAACAAGCTAATGAGACCCTAATAAGAAAATAGAATAATAGGATGTTTTAACTGTTGGCATGAAAAACTATTTTGTTATAACAAAAATAAAATGAAACTTGAGCATTGCACTTAAGTAAAAATCTATGAGCAAGTTACGAAGGTGGCGGTGCAACTTTCATGTTGGGAAATAATTATTTGTTAGCTAGTATTTTGCAAGCTCGAAAAATCGAATTCGAAATTCAATTCTACCTACTCTAGATCGCGTCTAGGACAGAAAGAAGTATTGGCAATGCCATTTTGACATTTGACTTCCAACAAAAATGCTTAAGCACTAACGTTAAGTTTTTCCTTAGTTGGTTGCTTCTAAGTATATACTTGGTCACGGTATGGGTTGCAGTTAAGCTGGACATCGCGTTGATCTCTTAAGAAATTCCCAAGATCGCTAGGACGCGTTGTGACCCCCTAAGCTGACGTGTTGTTCACAATACAGCGATGTCGATGACGAGCATATGTTGGCATCGTGATATCTCCCCTTTTAGTTGCTCTTTGATCAGGGCAGTTGGTCCACCAGTTAGCTGCTAGCATCAATGGTAGGGTATTGGAATTGGTTGGGCCTTAATTAGATCAATCGATGAGTTTTGCTCACGTCACCACGTACACTTGTTCGGCTTGTGTCCGCGGTCACCACGCATGGGTCCTGAGCTGCGCGTCTGGCGCGCTCGGCACGCCGCACTGCCGGCCTGCCGCTGTCCTGCACCTCTGGTCGCCTTTGGCTGCTTTCGCGCGGGACCGCAGCTGCCTGCCTCCTCGTGCCGTGTTTCTATGCGTAGCTGCCGGTCACGACGTGCGCGCGCCTGGGCGGTGTTGCGTCGGTCGTCGTGTGGACGGTGTGGCACCTACCTCTGCCACCCGAACAAGTTACCCGCCAGGCTTGCGGATAGGAAGCACTGCCTTGCGACAGGTCGTTGACGCGGCCACAGTCGGGATAGAGACGTTCCCTTGCCTCGCTGCCCCCCTTGCACTGCTCTTCTTCAGGCCGGCATCGGCGTCCCGCTCGGTCGGGCCACCCTGTCGTGCGCATCACGCATCGCCTCCCCGCCTCCTCCTCGTCACATCATGTTGCTCTGCCACCAACCGGAGCCACCCACCTTAACTGCCTGTGCCGTCCGTGTGTCCACTCTCCACAGCGTGACCGCGACAAGCACCCTCCGTGTCTATCTTGGAACCACCATGAGTTTCCTTTTCGCACAGCTCGGGCAAGGGCAGTCTGATTCCTTGCGTCGGCGGCTTGTCAGGAGAGTTGCTCAGCCGCACACCTCGCATCAGGCCACAGTCGTGCACCTCAGGTGACGTAGTTAGAGTTCTTTCGTTGCCGGCCATCTCGCCGCCATGGGTAACGCGGATTGGGGTAAGGCACAAATTAGTTTGATTGCTTTCGACCTCGAGCTCGTCTTGACTTCGCCTATGCAGTGCTCGCCTTAGCTTCGCTTGGGACGCAGCGGGTGGTGAGCTGACGCGTCGGTGGCCGCGGAGGAGCGCCGCCAACCGTGCCGCGTGCTCGTGGCCAGGCCACCTCGGCAACCCTCCACCCCAACCGTCACCACGGCTGTACTCCTGGTATGACGCTGGTGCTCACTCACCACTCCATTTCTCCCTTCGCCCTCCTCGCTTGATAGAACGGCCGCGCCACCACCGCGGACTGCCGTCTGCCGCTGCAGCGCAGCATAGGGTGCCTCCTAGTAGTGCACCACTACTCCTCGCCGCCGCCTGGACTATAGGTAGTGGTCGGCCCTTTGGCGTGATCTGGATGGGTCCCGTTTGCTCGGGCCAGTCGCAGCTCGCCGCCGGCTGCCGCGTCGACGCGCACAGGCACGTCGAGGATCCGGTTGTTGAGAAGAAGAGTTAGTTGGGGGTGCTCTGTGCAAAGATTGTCTCTGTTGGAACAATGTTGAAGGAGCGGTGCAATATCTTGTTTGTCCGGGTACCTTTCTGCTTAAGTGCAGGCGCACGTGCGGGCTCCCGGATCGTGGGCCGTAGCTGGGCCGCGGCGCCAGGTGCGGTCACGTTGCCGCGCGGGCCGCCTGGGGCGGCTGGGCTGAATCTGTATCGCCAGTTTTTTCCATTTTATGAAGTAATTTCTAATTTAGCTTTCAAGCAAACTTGAAAAATCAAAATAGGATTTTGTAGGAGTCCTAAAATTGCGGGACCAATTGCGTTAGAGTTCTAAAATCATAATATATCTAAGGGTGTAGTTAGTTAATGCAGTTTCTTATATTTCTAGGCTTGCTCTAATTATTGTGAGGCGCTTAAAATTATTAAATGGGAACTTATAGTAATTTTTGTGGCAATACAATGAAAGTGCTAGCCTCAAAAAAAATTCAGTAGCTTTATAATATTATTACCCACTCACTGTAGTTTCGATAACTCCATAATAATAGGTTGTTAGGGTAGCCGATAAACCCTAATTTGAATCCATGTGTTTCAGCGGTGAAATGCTAAAGCAACATATTGGATCCGAGTAACTAAAACGCGTGTCAGGAAATGACGCTATACTCGTCGACGGGTTACCAGGCTAGTGCGTTAGCCATTAGAGTTAGCTCGTTAGCTTGAGAGCACGATCGTATTTTAAGCATTGCAAGTTCCATTGATTATTTATGTCTGTACGATTGCACTCACGCATATCATAATAGGAACGATGATGGATCGAGAAGTCATCTAGAGTAGCCGAAAGGATGGTTCCGGAGGATCGTGCTACCTTGACGAAATGCTAACTTGGTTAAATTCTACTCAGGCAAGCCCGGTGCATAACCCCTATTATTATGTACTTTAATTTATGCTTGTGCATTAAGTTTAAAGGAATTGAATGAAACCCACTTGCATATATATATCCTCATCCTATGAGTCTTACTAGTATGATAGGATCGGGTAGCGTGCTATGCTATAGGATTCCGGTAGAAGTCGAGTGATTACCTGTCACTCGCGAGAGATAGGAAATATATCATTGTTACTATTATTATGTTACTATCACATGGAATATAAATTTATATGGATAATTGGAGACCGGGCGGAACGGGTTGGATGGACTTGGACCTAGTTGGGCAACAGAGCAGGGCTCTGGTTGCATTTGTTCTGTCTGTGTCAATTAAGGATCGTTTGTTGCATGGACCCTGGTCAAGTCACAGATTTATTGTCCCGAGCATATACTTGCTTATGGGAGCGAGAAGACTTGTTTCTCTCTTGTCATGGGTTCCGGCTCTTTTCGGACCGACTTTTTAGGGTGATTATATATATTGGGTTGAGTAGGTCTAAGCACCATACTGAGGTTGGGCCTGCAGTGTTGGGGGCTTAGAGTCCGAGCTTGGACGGGGACCTAGACCCCTTGACAGGAGTGGAACGGGTTGGTCTTGCTTGTGCCCGGGGTACAAGCAAGGCGTGTGTTTTCGGGGCACCCAGCTGGGCATATTGATTCACGAATCGCCATTTCTGTGTGACGGTATGGCTTGACTACGCTCTGGCATCGTAGTAAGAACTGACAGTTGAAAGATAAAAAAATGGTTTCTTTTGTTCAACCCTGCTTGATCATAGACAAGGGTCTTACATAGAAGGTTGGATAAGAAATAAAATACGGCTATTAAAAGTAAGAAATTAAGGACACACTCTTAGAGTTGCTTCTCGCAAATAAGGAACCCACAAGCCAAAAAGCCTCGCATAATCCTTGGAGTCTTTTTCTTTCCTCCTGACGGGTAAGTCTTGCGGAGTATAATTGAGTACTCAGGGTTTGTTCTACCCTGTTGCAGGTGACAGGTGCTGATGAGTTGACAGTTGTGTGTGAAAACCTCCTGGTGGGCTCAGCGATGATTTCCTTTGCGATGCGGATTAGAGTTGTTTATTAAAACTCTCACTAAAAGTTTTACAAGGAAAATACTAGTAATCTGTTATCATTCATGCATTCAAACGTTCTTCATGTTAATGTTAATTTGTCATTAAATGATTTCATTTCCGCTGAACCCTGATAATGTTTTACATTCCGCTGTTATAACTACTTAATGAACTACTCTGATGTTGTACTAAAAGTGATGTAAGAAATGGTAAGAATGTTGTAAGCTTTACTCTCTCATTTGTGATCCTGATATAAAAATGTGGATCTTCGAGTTCTCCCTTGCGGTGTGCTCGACGGAATCGCGTAGTTTAGTGTTCTCCCCGGGGTACTTAGTGTCTAATGGAAGACGGGTACTCTTGGGAGAGCATTAGATTAGACGATTCTGCCACACCTAATCTCCCCAAATCCCCGACGCTTCCTAGTTCCTAATCTCTCCCGAATCCCAAAATCTCCCATCGAGCGATCGAGGCATCAACGCACACGCGAACACAGATGCTGAGTCGCCGACGGCCGACGCAAGTTGCCGAATCACCGACTCACCAACTCACCGCCGTGGGGCCGCGATCGCGTGACGATGCAACCGGCAACGACGACGGACAGCAGACGTACGTGATCTCAGTAAGCAACACACAAATACCCATGATCGATTAGCATTTTGCATTTTTTTATTTGTTTTGTGTATGCACTATGCTTGTATAGTGGTAGGGTTATAAATTCTAATTCAATGTATTTATTTGAACTAAACGTGTACAGCAAAGTGATCTTTAGTTTTTTGTTACACTATTGTTATGTTTCATGAACTAAATATGTATTGCAAATTAATTTTATTATTCGTACTATATATATATATTAATTTTTATATTAAAAACTAGTTTAACATGCTCTTATCTTCTTACTTGCTCAAGGACCCTTCGAATTATAGAGTCGGCCCTGGTCTTGTTATCCTTTCCTTTTCTATCTAGAGAAAATAGCCAAGAGCGTTAGTTCTATTTATTTGTGTCAAAAAGTCGGTAGCAGCTACAGCTAGCTATCCAAAACGACGGCGACATCGATATGCATGATTCAGCTTAGGCGCTCTATATCAATAGCAAACGAAAGCCGGCCATCCAGTCTCTGCCCGCCGTCTCCACATGGCAAACATTGTTGACAACTGCCACAAGCAAGCAAAAAGCATGCATGCCAGCAAAGCACACGCCGACCATGTTGCATTCTACGCCAATTAACCCTCTCGATTACAAAGTTGATGAAATAAGCAACAGCACAGCGTACAACAAATTATATACATACTCCGCCTTTCGCCTTGTTCGCACCCAAATTAATTCAGCTGAATTCAGGGTCGCTGCTTTCCTCAAAACCGACTTGCCTGATTTTGGAACTTCCTAAAAATACAAATTATGTTACCACCGAGTTCCTCCTATCAAGAGGATCGAATCAAGATTCACATATAAAACACCTAGTTTTAAGTCCGGATAAGAGAATTACACGTCTACGAGAAGATCCACACCCATGAACAAAAATAGAGCTGTACTTTGCGATGGATTTGTAAGGGTTTTTTAGCCCTATTTAATAGGAAAAGTCCAAGCTTATGACACTCTACAATTATTTTTTATAACAATCTTGTTTGTAACTTATATGTTTCTAACTAATAAATACTTCCAAAGTTATTGCTTTTTTTTACTGATCAACTAAATCTTATCATAAATGCCATGTTTAAATTATAAGCTGAGACAGTAGCGCGGGAAAAATAAAATGAATTAACTAGTGTGTAGGTTGCATGGACACATATTAAATGGTCAATGGATCCTTACCCCCACTCGTTTGTCTAGCTACACTTTGTATCTATTTTAATCCACGTGTGTTAGAGTATTTCATCTAATCGCATGTCCAAACACAGACATGCACAACACATTTTTTTCATTTATTTTTATATATATATATATATATACAGTACGTAGCACCGACCCGGGTTTTTTAAAAAATGGGAGCGCACGGCGCATGCATTGGATTAATAAATAGAAATAGAAAATAGAATGGATGATGATTCTCTGAAATCATGAGTGCAGGGCGTCTCCGTCCAAGTCGAATCCAGAAACGGAAAGAGAGGCGGAATGGAAACGGGAAAGCGACGGGATGGAATGGAATCGGCCCACGTGTGGCTGGCCGGTGCGGTCCAGCCAAAAAATGCACGCACTGCAGACAGGCAGGTCGGTACGGACGACCAAGCCAAGCCAAGCCATCGAGAGGCGCGCCGTTGTTTGTTTCGTTGACCCTCGCTCCGAGCGAGTCTAGACCATCCGTCCATCTAAATGGATTCGCATGCGGTCCATGGTGCCGCCCATGCAGGTCACCCTCCACTCCTTACTGACATTACTCCCAAATTCTAGAGAGAAGCGAGGAACAGTTATAACTCAACTTCCTTTCCTTCTTCTATAATACAAGGCCTTGTTTAGATACCCAAATTCACCCTCAAATTCCACTATGCAAAAAGGAGATTCTCCATCACATCAAAATGTCGGCAAATGCATGGAGTACTAAATGTAGATGAAATCATAAACTAATTGCACAGTTTTGTTGTACTTTACGAGACGAACATTTTGAGTCTAATTAATCAATTTTTGTACAATTTTTTGCACTAAAAAACAAAAAAGTGCTACAGTACTCGGGGGTGGCACTGTGCCGAGTCGGCCACCCCCGAGTCGGTCATCTAAACAAGGCCCAACTTGAAATAGACACCCACTTCAACAAGTATATATAGTAATTCAATACCAATAGTTTTGTTATAGTCCCCCTGTCAACCAATAAAGCATAAAAATACGACACAAGGTAGACCTGTTTGTTTCATCCCTCCTAAACTTTATTAGTCACTAAATTGTCAAACACCTCCACTAAAGTTTAGGGGGTCACTAAATTTTAGTGGCTTTTAGTCACCAAGGGATAGTTAAAAGTGATTAAAGTGTAGATGGAACAACTGTTTTAGTGGATGGAACTAAACATGAGTCACTAAACTTTAGTGGGTAGAACCAAATAAGCCCTTAGTCCCTTAATCACGTCAAGATCACATCGGGCCTCACCTCACACAATATGAAGTTATGGACACACCACAAACCATATCCAATATTTGGGCCACCGTTTACCTTTAATTTTGCCAAATGGGAGAAGAGCCTATCACGGCCACCTTGCCTCACACAATATAAATAGCATAAAAATCTATTAGTACAACCGTAGAAACATCTGCACCTAGGATGTCATATGTACATCAAGAAACACTTTTTTGTGAACAAAAACCAAGAGAAAAAACTAAGCAACGAAGTCATAGAGACCGTACCCTTGCCATTTTGCCACTCAAGTGTACATAACTCTTGTAGATACAAGTTTCTATACTCGCCACCACCGCGATGGCCAATCTCAAGAGACATCATGAAATTAGTTGATCACACACTCGAGACTATGGAACCCCACCATCGGGCACCAAACGTCCCGAACCTATGTGGATCCCGCTTTCCACCACTGGCCGCTGAACCTATATGGATCACATGTGGTCGTCGTCTCCTCCATCGCCTCAACATCCTTGCTCTAGGCGCTCACAACCAAGGCATTGTCATCCCTGCCTCAAGCCACCGTTCGCCTTCTTCAAATTGGCATCGAGCCTGACTACCATTGAACACTAGCTATAAATCGGGCTCAAGCTGCCACCGCCAAGAGCCCCTCGTGCCGCCACTGTGTGTGTGAGAGAGAGAAGATGTGAGAAAATGTAGGAATCGGATGAATGTCTAAGATATATAGGAGAAAGTAATAAGGTTCTACCTATATGAGGCTTGTCACACCATATGATTTATATAATCAACATAAGCTTATACACATACGAGAAAGGATGAAGTTTGTGAACCCTTAGGGTGTGATTGGTTCAGCATGGAGCTCAGCCTGGCTCACACCTGCCAATTAGGTTTCCCAACGCCAGGCTCAGAGCATGCGAGACATGTGTGTTTGGTTGCTCGCTTCCCTCTAGCCAAACTGCATAGTCAGATGATTGATTGGTTTAGCCTTTTACTACGCACTCAGAGACAGAAAACGACATAAGCGTTCGTGCTGCACCCCGTCGGCCAAGCTCGCCAGAAACCGATGAAGTGATTTTCGTTTTTGTGGAGCCATGCATGAAAGCTGTCGTTTGCACCAACACGTAACGTAGCCAGGTTCTGTTCATTGCAAACAAATAACCAATTAACTGAACGTTGCGAACAGGCTTGCCCATACACTGCATGTAACCAATCACACCCTTAGAGTTGAAACAGTTGCTCCGCCATGTCCTTTGGCCCCTGTCATGTAGCCACGACACCAGGCTAAGGTCCCAAGTGGATCCATCCACTACTGAGATTGTTGTATAATAATCCATAAATATACAAGGTTATGTTTTTTAAAATTAATGGTCAAAGAACTAATACGACATATAAAGAAAAAGATGCGTATTACTCCTATATAAAAAGACCACTGACATATTTTTCTGCTAGAGGGAACAAAACAGTATACGTTGAAACTGAAACTTCTGGATCGTATCGCAACGATTTCAGAAAATTTATGTGCAGGCAATCGATATGATAAGACTGGACGGCGCGGCACTCAGATCACGCTCGGCCGCTGGAATCGGAATGCAGGGAATGGCCGGTGGTGGACTACTGAGTGTACGTACGTGGACCGCCGGCCGCCGGTCAATATATACCACCGTACGTAGCCCACGTCGCCTCCTCCCTCCTGATCGAAACAGGAAAACACTGGTTTCCTATACCTGGCTACACGCCTACGTACACCAGAATTTATTTTTTTTTTGTTTACGTGCTGGATGATAGCGGCTCCGCAACAAACAAACAAACAAAAATATATAAAACCTTTCAAGAAATGGCACTGCTAGCGCCCGGACGTCCGGATCCGGGCGCTAGCATCCGGACGCGCCGTCGGAGAAGGATTTCAGCCCGCCCCCGCTTCCACCCCGAACGCGAAACCCGGAACATCCCCACACGCGCGGGGGGACGGATCAAACGCAACCCGGCCGCGCGCGGAAATCCGCTTCCCCCATCTCCAGATCTAACACAGAACTTGCAACGTCCTCACGCGAGCAGGGGACGGATCGAATGCAACCCGGCCGCGCGCGGGGATCCGCTCCCCCCATCTCCAGACCTTCGTCCTGCCCCCAAAGCAACTATCGCCCCCTCCCCACACTGCAACATCCCCACCTCGCAAACTGCACCTTGCAGCACCATGCAGACATTGAAAGATACAACTGACAAAGGAACGCCTTGTAACGGATCAACGTAATTATACGAGATTAAGTAAGAAAATCTCCCACTGAGGTGGTTAATTTATCAAACTTAAACCCGTATAACCCGAGATTCCGTGAAATCACGAGGGATTTCAAACCAACCAACATACAACTAAGATCGTACTGATTTAGCAGCCACAGTTCACATGATACATAGAGTTCACAATAAAAGTGGAGTACATCAGAGTTCGGAATAAAAGTTATTACAACATAATTCAAAATAACATAGGGGAAGCAAGTAGTTTTACACACACACTTAGTTCAAATACAATGCTAGTAGATAGTCATGGTCCACAAAAGCATTAGATAAGACGAACAGAGTGACCCTTGCCCAAGGTCCTAGTTGTCGCCCATCGCCGGATACAGACAGTTGGAGCAGTACCCATAGTAAATCTGACCATCTGCAATAACAATGGGAACAACGCCCTGAGTACGAGAATGTACTCAGCTAGACTTACCCGTCATAAACCAGAAATAACATGACACCAAGGAGTATGCAAGGCTTATTATGTTGGGCTGGCTCGACTCATTTGCGAAAAGCATAAGTTTTTATAAAAACCATATTAGTACTTTTTGCAGCACTTTTAGTATAACCTATTCAAGCTAGGTAAGCACCTATTGCTAAAACAATCACTCGATTCATCATTAACAAGCTGGACTACTCTATCAGGTTCAGCATTTCCAACATCATTCACCTAACCATCAGTGTTCCATTAAAGTTACTACGATGCCATAGCTCGAGTCAAGTGCTCACTAACCGGGAGCGACGGCGATTCGAATCGAATTCCTATCCAGCTGAAGATTTATTCCTCACACAAACCATGCTTCCCCCGTCAGGGTCGCGTAGATCACCAATGACACTTTTCAAGAAGCCGCGGGATAACAATCATGGATCGCACTACCCAGGGACCACCCGACTGCCAGGACGCACCTTGGGCTCACTCTTCGCGTCCCCGTTACACCCCCTTCAACACCAGTCTGCCAACCCGAGTTTATCCCGGCTCGAAAAGTGTCACTAGCTTCGCGGTCGAAAGGTACTTTATTCGGCCAACTAAATGTGAGGCATGCGTTCAACATGACAAGATGGACGAGCAACGATCGGTCCTTAATCGACATAGGCGGAATCACTATAGTCCAAAACCCTATAAGACTCCGCCCGGTCTCCGTTTATCCATCAACACTTTGTTACTTTTCATAATCACCATTACAGCTAACCATAGCCCGGTATCCACCTATAGCTTGCAGGTGACAGGAAATCACCTGACTTCTACCGGTCTAAGCATGGCTAAGCAATTTACTCGATCCTGACCCAACAGGGTAAAAGATAATCCGGTGGCCAAGGTAATAATACAACAACGGTTTCACTCAACTCCTATAACTTAATGCAACAATATATATAACTATAGTTCATGTAGTAAGGAACAACTTTTATAAAATAGGAGACTTAAAATGCTACGGGGCTTGCCTCTTTCGAACAAGCTAGGATAGTGGTCGACGCACTCTGGCAGCTCCTCGCCTGGCTCTTCTTCCTTGGGCACCTCCTGTGCCTGGGGCTCCTGCTGGTCGGTCCAAGCTTGTTCCTCCGGTACTGCTACCTGCGACTCTTCCTGCGATCCTGTATGATACAAGTGTATAAGTAAACATGCGAATGATGCATCGGATTGTGGTGGAGTGCTTTGATGACATGAGATGCAGATGAGCACATGAAATGAGCAGTTTGGATATAACTATTTTTTCTACAAGGTAGTCCACGTCATCCAAGAACATATACCCTAAAACATGCACCTTATTCTTCTATTAGTTAGCCTATCATCTACACATACAAGTGAACCTAAGCTACCAAAGCTTACCAACCTAACTCAACCACAACATCAGCAAGGCATAATGATGCTTCAAAAATACACCAAACATATTTTATTTCTCTTAATTTCTCATAAAGAATAATCTTTTATTCCCTATTTAACTAGGGTTACACCGCAACACCTATCCCTGGTATAGATAAAAATTTACAAAAACTACAGTAGATTACTCTTACCCTAACTAACCTACTACTAAATTTTCATGAGAATTGCATATGTAAAACTGCCTGTACAAAATGAACAAGTTATAGCCTAAATATGAGCATGAAATTATTTTGTACTAGAAAAAGTATCAAACAACAGATTTCACATTTTTCCTATGTTACTAACAGTAAACTAACATACTACAAAAATTATCACATGTATGTTCTATACAAAATTAGCTCTCTACTAAAATAACAAAGATTATCAATTAAAAGCATTTGTACTACACTTCAAAAATTTCTCACAGAACATGCTTCACTAATATTTTTTCTAGAAAGTACATCACTAATAAAGATTAAAGCAACAAGAATCACATTTTTCCCTTCATTATTTTATTTACTACATATTTTCTAAGATATCAGCATTTATAGCAATTAAATAAATTTGCACAGTAAAGTGTTACAAAAATAACATGAGATATTTTTAAACTGTAGATCTATTCAAGAGGAACATTTCAAAATTTATTTCATCATTTTTGGAGCTATAAATCTTGAGATATGATTTTTCAAAGCTGTTTCATAATTTCTGAGAAATTATTTTCCTTAATTCTTTTAAAAATTCGCCGGTGAAAACGCTGAATACACCTGGTGCAGTGCACCCACACGCGCTGACATGCGGGACCCACGGGTCAACGGACCCACCGGCTAGCCAGAGCAGCGCGGGGGAGGCGCTGACCGGTGGCGAACTCGCCGCCGGTGAGGTCTCCGGCGACGGGGAGGGCACCAACGTGCTCCCCGCACCGAGACGCACCCAGCGCACCAACTCCGAGCGGCGCGGGAGCTCCGGAGGAGGCTCGCCGGCGGAGATGGCGGCACGGTGGCGCTGGAGCTCGTCGGCCGGCCAATGCAGGCCACGGGGGCGGCCGAGAAGGCGAGCGCGAGCACCGCTAGGTGAAGGGGAAGCGGATGCTCGAGACCAGAGGAGGCATGAAGGGCCAGGAAGCTCCGGCCATGCGCGCCGGCCAACGGCGGCCATGGCGGCAGTGGAGGAGGGGGGCGGCCAATTGGCCCTCACCTGAGCTCGAGTGGCGGAGTGGAGGCGCGCACGCGGTGGAGGGAAGCGGGGCGGAGCTGAGGCCAGGAGGAATCGGCCGGAGAAGCAGCCACGAGCACGAACGGCGGTGGCGGAGCACCGGGAGCCGGTGATGGTGCGGCGGTGCGCTGCTGCTGCTGCTAGCGGGGCGAGAGGAGAGAATGGAGGGAGCAGCCGAGGCGGACGAGCGCGCGGAGGGGGGCTAAGCGAGCGCGGTGCTGCGGGGGCCACAGGGGCGCGTGTCGCGCGGCGTCGTCGGCGTCCGGCCACGCGGCGGCCGAGCTCTACCGCTGCGCAACGGCGTCACTCGCGGGCGCGCGCGGGAGGACGCCGGCGCGGGGCTACGGACCGGGCTGCCAGAGCCGCTGGGCCGAAAAGGAAGCCGTGGCCCCGTAGAGTGAAAACGAATTTTCCTTTATAACTAATATTTTCAGATTTCCTTATTTGTTTCAAAATTGAATTTGGAGATGAAAAAGAGGTTTTCAGAATTTTGGCCCAAAATAAAAGTTGTTCAAAATTTTATTCTCTACAACTTTCATGTAGGGCATTTTTCAAAATTCTCAATAGATTTTGAATTTAGGATTTAAAGCTAAATTGTTAATCAAAAATTTATTTGTTTAGAATATTTTTAAAACAAAATTTGAGAAAAACTTGAATTCAAGAATTGCTCCAAAAAATCATGTTAATTTATTCTAGATTATTTAAAATTGCTAATACCCAAAAGTATACTACCTTTTTCGCACTTACATCAAAGTTAGGGTTCTAATTATTTGCTTTTCAAGTTTAAATTTAAAAGAGCTATATTTCATGCAATGCTAGTCATGAAATGATGCTGAATGCTTTATGCTTTGAAATGCTAATGCATGCTTAGCACCCAGGGGTGTTACAGCCCTCTCCCCTTATAAGAATCTCGTCCCGAGATTTCGAGTTACGAACCATTTATCGTAAAAAGCTTTATACGCGATTTGAAGATATTCTCCCATTTCCCATGAAGCATCACTCTCATCATGATGGCTCCACTGAATCTTGTAGGTTGTTACCACTTTATTTCGAGTGACTCGGTCCTTAGTATCTAGAACTCGAACCGGTTGTTCACGATACTCCAAGTCTGCCTTGATCCGAATACCCTGAGGTTCTATTCTCTCCTCTAGAACACGTAGACACTTCTTCAACTGGGATACGTGAAAGACAGGAAAGATCTGGTATGGTCCTACAGGACCCTTTTCTGGAAACTGTAACTTGTATGCCACGGGACCCTTTTTCTCTATGATCTGGTATGGTCCTATATATCTTGCAGACAGTTTCTTCTTGATTCCAAACCGTTTCTTTTTTATTGGGGTAACCTTCAAATAGACATAGTCACCCACTTGGAAATCCAATAGTCTCTTCTCTTATCTGCATAACTCTTCTGATGAGACTGTGTAGCTTGCGTGTTTTGTTTGATAATACGGACCTTTTTCTCTGCCTCATCTACAAAATCAATTCCGTAAAACCTTCTTTCCTCAGGCTCTACCCAATTTAACGGTGTCCTGCACTTCCTGCCATACAAAGCTTCAAAAGGTGTCATCTTGATACTCTCTTGGTAACTGTTGTTGTAAGCGAATTCTGCCAACGGTAACCAGGATTCCCATGAGCCTCTGGATGATAGTACACAAGCTCTAATTATATCTTCAAGTACAACATTAACTCGTTCTGTCTGCCCGTCTGTCTGTGGATGGTAAGCCATACTACGAATCAAACTAGTACCCAAACCTTTATGAAGATATTCCCAAAAATGAGAGGTAAACTGTGAACCACGATCAGACACGATCGTTTTTGGTATACCATGTAATCGGATAATCTCAGCGATATACTTTTCTGCATATTGAGATGGTCGGAATGTTGTCTTAACTGGCAGAAGTGAGCTGTCTTGGTGAGACGATCTACTATTACCCAAATAGAATCATGTCCCTTCTGTGTGGTGGGAAGACCAGTGATGAAATCCATACTTATATCATTCCATTTCCAATCGGGTACAAACAAGGGTTGCAGAAGTCCTGTAGGTCTCATGTGAAGAGCTTTAACTCTACAACACATGTCGCAACGAGCAACGTATGCTACAATTTCTTTTTTTATCTTAGTCCACCAATAACGGGGTCGCAAATCTTGGTACATCTTACTACTTCCGGGGTGAATAGATAGCTTGGAATGATGGGCCTCATTCATCAACTTGTTCTTAAGCTCTCTATCCTTAGGTACTACCAGGCGATCCTTAAACCATAACACTCCTTGGTCATCCAATCAAAAGTGTTTGGTGGGTTCCCCCTTCATCTTCTCCTTGATATGAAAGATTCCCTTATCTGTCTTCTGACCTTCAATGATCTGGTTTTCCAGAGTACAACTGATCTGAATATTATGCAACACAGCAGGATGTAATAAATTGAACCCTTCTTCAAACAACGGTTGCACCTCAATAGCATGTGATTTTCTGCTCAGTGCATCTGCTACTACATTAGACTTCCCGAGATGATAATGCACGTTTAGATTATAGTCCTTTATCAGCTCTAATCATCTTCTCTGTCGCATGTTCAACTCAGATTGGGTAAAAATGTATTTGAGACTCTTATGATCTGTAAAGATATTACACACATTACCCAGCAGGTAGTGTCTCCAAATCTTTAGAGCATGCACCACTGTTGCAAGCTCCAAATCATGTGTAGGATAGTTAACTTCATGCTTCCTCAATTGACGTGAGGCATAGGCAATGACCCTTTCATTTTGCATTAGTACACATCCTAACCCATTCTTAGATGCGTCACAGAACACATCAAATGACTTTTCTATATCCGGTTGGGCCAGAACAGGAGCAGTGGTCAACAACTTTCGCAAGGTGTAGAAAGCTGTCTCGCACTCCTCTGTCCATACAAACTTATGATCCTTCTGTAACAGGCTTGTCATTGGTTTGGCAATCTTCGAGAAATCCGGTATGAAGCGACGATAGTAACCGGCTAAACCAAGAAAACTGTGAACTTCATGCACTGAGGTTGGTGACTTCCAGTCCATAACCTCTTGCACCTTACTAGGGTCTACGGAAATGCCATTTTCAGACAACACGTGGCCGAGAAAAGGAACTGTCTTAAGCCAGAACTCACACTTGCTGAACTTCGCATACAGTCGATGTTCTCTGAGTCTAGTCAAGACAATCCTGAGGTGCTCTACGTGATCTTCTTCATTCTCTGAATATATTAGAATGTCATCAATGAACACAATCACAAACTTGTCCAACTCTGGCATGAAAACAGAATTCATCAGATACATAAAGTATGCAGGAGCGTTTGTCAATCCGAAGGACATGACAAGATACTCGTACAAGCCATATCTGGTAGAGAACACAGTCTTAGGCACATCTTGCGGCCTAATGTTTATCTGATGGTATCCTGATCTCAAATCTATCTTAGAGAACACTTTGGCTTTAGACAATTGGTCAAACAAGATATCAATCCGAGGAAGAGGATACTTGTTTTTAATTGTCACTGCATTCAGTGGTCGATAATCCATGCACATGCGTAAGGAGTTATCCTTCTTCTTTTTCACAAATAGAGCGGGGCATCCCCATTCAGACGAGCTGGGACGAATCAAACCTTTCTTTAATAAGTCCTGGAGTTGCTTCTTCAATTCGGCTAACTCATTGGGAGGCATCCGATAGGGCCTTCTCGAGATCGGTGCTGTTCCCGAAATTAACTCAATGGCAAACTCAACATCTCGGTCTGGTGGAAGTCCAGGTAACTCATCCGAAAACACATCTGGAAACTCACAGACCACTAGAATCTGGGCTAGCAGAGTAGTTTGGACCGCACAAGTCGTGCTAGCTAGGTCTACTTTCTGAGGTAGGACCACCCGAAAGGTGCCTTCCCCACTTGGTTCCTTAAGAGAGATACTCCTTCCTCCAATATCGATTACTACCCCCATCTTATTCATCCAGTTCATACCCATGATCATATCCAAAACTAACCCTGGCATGACTATCAGATTAAGCTTATATTGCCGGTTTGATATGTTTAGGGTTACTCCCTGAACTATCTGATTAGTCAACAGATCAGCCCCAGCTGAACTGATTTTATATGCACATTCCAATTCAACTATCCTTTGCTCATGCCTCTTAACAAATGCTTGACTTACAAAGGAATGAGATGATCTGGAATCAAATAAGACTACTGCAGGATGATTGTTGATAGAAAACATACTAGCTGTTACCGGTTCTCCTTCAGGGATGTCATCCACGGTGGTGTGATGCACACGAGCTTGATATTGTGTCTACTGTTTCTTAGGGTAGGGACAAAACTTTGCAAAGTGTCCGGGTTGGTTGCAGTTGAAGCACGGTCCCTTCACTTGAGCCACAGTTCCAGATGAACTGCCTTGTCCTGTCTTCGCCTGAGGCAATGCCATCTTGAATGGTTTCTGGTTTCTCTAGGGTTGCTGAGCATTCTGATTCTTCCTTTGCGGTGGCCTAAACCTTGCACCTGGGGCAGGCGATCGATAAGCTGGACGGTTGGCCACTGGGGCTCTAGACTGGGACGGACCCGACTCGAAAGCTCTCTTACGGATCTTGGAAGCAGCATAAACATTGTTGTTCTTCTCTTGCTTCAGACAGTCACTAACGAAATTGTTGAAACTAGTCCTCATATTTGTACCCACATGTTTCATCAACAGTAATTATTAGGTGATGTTGTAGGAATTGCGACCGAATGAAAAATCATGCCGAACTGAATTCACTGGAGAGAATAAATTCATACAATAAAACAGGGGCACAATAAGTCATTCCAATTAACACAACATCACTAATTAGATTACTTAAAGCGCACACATCGCGTCCATTACAACCAAGTTGCCAGCATACATACACTGGACTTTTGACGTTCGGATACCGCCACAAACACATCCAAGCTTTCCAACATTACATCAAAGCCTTAGTCTTTCTACTCATTATTACATGCCCAACGTGCCAACAAAGCAAAAGATCATGTAGATGGAACCTAGTAGCTAGCGCAACAACTACTAGTCTACTCATCGTGGTCGCTGTCTAAGTCCTAGACGTTGGCGTTGTCGCCATTAGCAACGTCGTGGTGCTCCCAAACTGGTGCTTCGGGCTCTTCAGGATCTTCGTCTTCATCCAAATCCATCTCTGCCGCACCAGGAGGAACATAGGGGTTGAGTTGATTGTTCAGCCGATGAACCTCCTCATGCAGATTTTCATTATATTCCTCTGCATCTGCCAGCTGTTGCTCTAGCTCAAACTGTCTAGCCCTCAACACATTCTCTGCGGACCAGGCTTCATTCCTCTGATGGAGCACATGAGTCAACATGCGCTCAGCGTTCCTATTGGCGGTGGTCAGTTACCCAACCTGCTCTCTCAGGGCACGTACATCTCCCTCGAAAGCCACATTCCTCTGGGTAGCCTGATCTCTCTGACGAGTCAACTGAGCCATCTCTGTGTTGAGCCTCTCAATCTCGGCGTCGTGATCTCTCTGAAGCTGACGGCGGTCATCACAAGCCTGACCAAGAGCACTAGACACACGTCTCAGGCTACCTTCCACTCCATCAAAGGCCCTCATCACTGCGAACATGGCACTCATAGCGGGGTTGTCACTGTTCTGTGCTTCTGCGGCGCTAATCTCCAGAGATCTTCCTCTTGCCTACTGCCACGAGTCAGTGGAGGGGTTGCCCCTCGGAAAGACTCCAACTATAGCTGCTGCCAACTCCTGAGGAAAGCGATCCATGATATCCCTCAGGATTCCAAAGGTTGCCCTCTCAGCGGCTTCTTTAGGGGTCCTGCCAGTTGACTCAAAACGCCAACCGGTCCACTCAGAACAATCACCTCGGGGACGAACTACTGCTTCCACAGTCACCAAAAGTCCTTCCCCCAACCGCTCATTCGACCAAAAGTAGCGGGGCTCCATCCCATCAGGATAGCCACATAGCTGAGTACTCTCCACAAGAGTGTAGGCATCCCAAACTTTCCAAGAAAAGTGTGGCGCTGACGAGTGCATGGAGCAAGCTGATGACGGGGAGCTCTGCCGGTGGACTTGCGGGCTGTCTGCTTGGTACGTGCCATCTGTAGCAAAATTTTTATTACCATGGTGAGAACAGATTTTTAAGTTGGCATTTTTATCGAAATGAGATAATCAACTTATAAGGGGAGGAACAATGCCATGAATGAAATGCACAACATGATGCATGCACGTTCCGTACGTCCTCACAAACTTAGAAAACTAATAACTACTAACGGAATAAACGGTGGCATACAACGATCTCTTGTTACGTAACTAATACGTACTACTCGAAAGCGTTGTTATGTACCTGCAGAAAGTCACTTCAGCCCAAATCTCACAGTATGAAAATATGCAAGAAAGCAGTAAAGTAAGTTACTCGCTCTACATGCATCCCCAGATACGAGTATAACGGTAACAACTACCCGAATCATCGTCCTATTGACGGCATCGTCACCGCATGACGGAAGTCCCCACCATTTGAATACCCTCATACGAACATGCGCATGGCACGTAAGTATTTCGGTATCACATAAGCACTCCCCTAGATCGGCAGTGTATCCGACCATGCTCTCACAACTCTCACTTACCAAGGCATAGAGGGAATTGATCCATACATTACCACTCAATTGAATGGCACTCATACAATAGCACGCCGTATGAGCGACGAAATTTAAAATATGATGCAAACCCCCAAGTTAGTACTTAATTAAGCCACCTAGAGTCCTTATTGGGCATAAAGGATATGACCACTGGCACACTCTTAAATTTAAAAGCTTGGTTGAAAACACAGTTTTGTTTTTAAATACCCATGTGAACAGTAACATGCTAAACCATGCTCTGATACCAGCTGTAACGGATCAACGTAATTATACGAGATTAAGTAAGAAAATCTCCCACCGAGGCGGTTAATTTATCAAACTTAAACCCGTATAACCCGAGATTCTGTGAAATCACGAGGGATTTCAAACCAACCAACATACAACTAAGATCGTACTGATTTAGCAGCCACAGTTCACATGATACATAGAGTTCACAATAAAAGTGGAGTACATCGGAGTTCGGAATAAAAGTTATTACAACATAGTTCAAAATAACATAGCGGAAGCAAATAGTTTTACACACACACTTAGTTCAAATACAGTGCCAGTAGATAGTCATAGTCCACAAAAGCATTAGATAAGACGAACAGAGTGACCCTTGCCCAAGGTCCTAGTTGTTGTCCATCGCCGGATACAGACAGTTGGAGCAGTACCCATAGTACATCTGACCATCTGCAATAACAATGGGAACAACACCCTGAGTACGAGAATGTACTCAGCTAGACTTACCCGTCATAAACTAAAAATAACATGATACCAAGGAGTATGCAAGGCTTATTATGTTGGGCTGGCTCGACTCATTTGCGAAAAGCATAAGTTTTTATAAAAACATATTAGTACTTTTTGCAGCACTTTTAGTATAACCTATTCAAGCTAGGTAAGCACCTATTGCTAAAACAATCACTCGATTCATCATTAACAAGCTGGACTACCCTATCAGGTTTAGTATTTCCAACATCATTCACCTAACCATCAGTGTTCCATTAAAATTACTACGATGCCATAGCTCGAGTCAAGTGCTCACTAACCGGGAGCGACGGCGATTCGAATCGAATTCCTATCCAGCTGGAGATTTATTCCTCACACAAACCATGATTCCCCCGTCAGGGTCACGTAGATCACCAATGACACTTTCCAAGAAGCCGCGGGATAACAATCATGGATCGCACTACCCAGGGACCGCCCGACTGCCAGGACGCACCTTGGGCTCACTCTTCGCGTCCCTGTTACAACCCCTTCAACACCAGTCTGTCAACCCAAGTTTATCCCGGCTCGAAAAGTGTCACTAGCTTCGCGGTCGAAAGGTACTTTATTCGGCCAGCTAAATGTGAGGCATGCGTTCAACATGACAAGAGGGACGAGCAACGATCGGTCCTTAATCGACATAGGCGGAATCACTATAGTCCAAAACCCTATAAGACTCCGCCCAGTCTCCGTTTATCCATCAACACTTTGTTACTTTTCATGATCACCATTACAGCTAACCATAGCCCGGTATCCACCTATAGCTTGCAGGTGACAGGAAATCACCTGACTTCTACCGGTCTAAGCATGGCTAAGCAATTTACTCGATCCTGACCCAACAGGGTAAAAGATAATCCGGTGGCCAAGCTAATAATGCAACAACGGTTTCACTCAACTCCTATAACTTAATACAACAATATATATAACTATAGTTCATGTAGTAAGGAACAACTTTTATAAAATATGAGACTTAAAATGCTCCGGGGCTTGCCTCTTTCGAACGAGCTAGGATAGTGGTCGACGCACTCTGGCAGCTCCTCGCCTGGCTCTTCTTCCTCGGGCACCTCCTGTGCCTGGGGCTCCTGCTGGTCGGTCCAAGCTTGTTCCTCCGGTACTGCTACCTGCGACTCTTCCTGTGATCCTGCATAATGCAAGTGTATAAATAAACATGCGAATGATGCATCAGATTGTGGTGGAGTGCTTTGATGACATGAGTTGCAGATGAGCACATGAAATGAGCAGTTTGGATATAACTATTTCTTCTACAAGGTAGTCCACGTCATCCAAGAACATATACCCTAAAACATGCACCTTATTCTTCTATTAGTTAGCCTATCATCTACACATACAAGTGAACCTAAGCTACCAAAGCTTACCAACCTAACTCAACCACAACATCAGCAATGCATAATGATGCTTCAAAGATACACCAAACATATTTTATTTCTCTTAATTTCTCATAAAGAATAATCTTTTATTCCCTATTTAACTAGGGTTACACCGCAACACCTATCCCTGTTATAGATAAAAATCTACAAAAACTACAGTAGATTACACTTACCCTAACTAACCTACTACTAAATTTTCATAAGAATTGCATATGTAAAACTGCCTGTACAAAATAAACAAGTTATAGCCTAAATATGAGCATGAAATTATTTTGTACTAGAAAAAGTATCAAACAACAGATTTCACATTTTTCCTATGTTACTAACAGTAAACTAACATACTACAAAAATTATCACATGTATGTTCTATACAAAATTAGCTCTCTACTAAAATAACAAAGATTATCAATTAAAAGCATTTGAACTACACTTCAAACATTTCTCACAGAACATGCTTCACTAATATTTTTCCTAGAAAGTACATCACTAATAAAGATTAAAGCAACAAGAATCACATTTTTCCCTTCATTATTTTATTTACTACATATTTTCTAAGATATCAGCATTTATAGCAATTAAATAAATTTTCACAGTAAAGTGTTATAAAAATAACATGAGATATTTTTAAACTATAGATCTATTCAAGAGGAACATTTCAAAATTTGTTTCATCATTTTTGGAGCTATAAATCTTGAGATATGATTTTTCAAAGCTGTTTCATAATTTCTGAGAAATCATTTTCCTTAATTCTTTTAAAAATTCGTCGATGAAAACGCTGAATACACCCGGTGCAGTGCACCCACACGCGCTGACACGCGGGACCCATGGGTCAACGGACCCACCGGCCAGCCAGAGCAGCGCGGGGGAGGCGCTGACCGGTGGCGAACTCGCCGCCGGTGAGGTCTCTGGCGACGGGGAGGGCACCAACGTGCTCCCCTCACCGAGACGCACCCAGCGCACCAACTCCGAGCGGCGCGGGAGCTCCGGAGGAGGCTCGCCGGCGGAGATGGCGGCACGGCGGCGCTGGAGCTCATCGGCTGACCAATGCAGGCCACGGGGCGGCCGAGAAGGCGAGCGCGAGCACCGCTAGGCGAAGGGGAAGCGGATGCTCGAGACCGGAGGAGGCATGAAGGGCCAGGGAGCTCTGGCCATGCGCACCGGCCAACGGCGGCCATGGCGGCAGTGGAGGAGGGGGGCGGCCAATTGGCCCTCACCTGAGCTCGAGCGGCGGAGTGGAGGCGCGCACGCGGTGGAGGAAAGCGGGGCGGAGCTGAGGCCGGGAGGAATCGGCCAGAGAAGCAGCCACGAGCGCGAACGGCGGTGGCGGAGCTCCGGGAGCCGGTGATGGCGCGGCGGTGCGCTGCTGCTGCTGGCGGGACGAGAGGAGGGAATGGAGGGAGCAGCCGAGGCGGACGAGCGCGCGGAGGGGGGGGGTAAGCGAGCGCGGTGCTGCGGGGGCCACAGGGGCGCGTGTCGCGCGGCGTCGTCGGCGTCCGGCCACGCGGCGGCCGAGCTCTGCCGCGGCGCCACGGCGTCACGCGCGGGCGCGCGCGGGAGGACGCCGGCGCGAGGCTACGGGCCGGGCTGCCAGAGCCGCTGGGCCGAAAAGGAGGCCGCGGCCCAGTAGGGTGAAAACGAATTTTCCTTTATAACTAATATTTTTAGATTTTCTTATTTGTTTCAAAATTGAATTTGGGGATGAAAAATAGGTTTTCAGAATTTTGGCCCAAAATAAAAGTTGTTCAAAATTTTATTCTCTACAACTTTCATGTAGGGCATTTTTCAAAAATTATCAATAGATTTTGAATTTAGGATTTAAAGGTAAATTGTTAATCAAAAATTTATTTGTTTAGAATATTTTTAAAACAAAATTTGAGAAAAACTTGAATTCAAGAATTGCTCCAAAAATCATGTTAATTTATTCTAGATTATTTAAAATTGCTAATACCCAAAAGTATACTACCTTTTTGGCACTTACATCAAAGTTAGGGTTCTAATTATTTGCTTTTCAAGTTTAAATTTAAAAGAGCTATATTTCATGCAATGTTAGTCATGAAATGATGCTGAATGCTTTATGCTTTGAAATGCTAATGCATGCTTAACACCCAGGGGTGTTACACGCCTACTGCATCAAGGCATGATGCCTACTGCAACGACAACCAAACACTTATTGAAACAAATACCAAACACTTACTGAAACAATGCAGAAAAATAAAGCTTCAACATAGAACGACTACCTACTGCACTAAAGCAAGACAACTAATACAACAACAACTAAACAACTACTAAAACAAAGGGCAAAACACCACGAACTGCACCAAAAGAGCATGAAAACTACTGAAAACATTACCCAACTGCCTACTGCAACAGCAGGCGACAACTACTTCACCATGCAGTTGAAACAAAAAAATAAAATAAGATCTCAAACACACATCATCACCAACTGAAAACACTACCGCAACAATGCAAAAAGAACCATTGCAACAAGGCGAAAGAGAAAAAAGGAGGGAGGAAGGAAAGCTCATACAACATGCCCAGATCTACTTCTCCAACATCCAAATAGTTCTACTGAAATATACCTTTCGAGCAAATAAAACAACAGAAAAAACACTACTGAAATAGGGGGAGAGGAGAGGGGAAACGCCGCCAGCACCGCCAGATCTGCATCGCCTCCCATGGATCCACCACGGGGGGCCGCTGCTACATGCATCCCCCACCGGGGGAGGCCCCCCATGCTGCCATCGAGGTGAGGGAGGCGCGCCATGGTGGAGAAACACCACTGAGCAGCTGGATCTGCACCGCCTCCCCATGGATCCACCACGGGGGACCAAGTGCACCATGGATCCGCCGTGGGTGAAGCCCCACATGCCCCCGTCATAGTGAAGGAGGGCGCGCGAGGGTGGAGGAGGCGCCCAAGACGCTAGATCTACAACGCCTCCTATGGATCCACCACGGGGGAGGTCGGGCTCCCATGAATCCGCTGGAATGAAAGGCCGAAGAGACCGCCGCCGCCGTCAACTTCGAAGGAAGCCACGGAGGTAGGAGAGTCAAAAGAGAGGGAAGTGGCTTCGCCGGAGATAGCAAGGAAGTGGTGACGAGCCGGCGGCGCGCGTGGGGAGGGCAGGCAGGGGAGAGCGATGGCGCAGTGGCGGAGAGAGCGAGGCCGCGCGGGCAGCGAGTGAAAGCGAGTGAATGGATAAGGAGAGGGGGAGTGGGCTCGGGCAGGACGGGTCGCACCGCGTCGCTCCCGTCGGATGCGTCCGACGTTGTCCGGACGTCCTCACTGTATCATTACCGTTCAAGAAAAGGACAAATGTGAAGATCGCATGCATCCGTCTAGGTCTACGTATTTCCAAATAGAACGTGTACACTCAAATCTTTATATTTTTTCCCTGCTACGTACTCCATAATACGTAGAGAGCCAATATAGTACAGTATTATTACACCCGTGAGTTTTATTACATAATAATTGTCCATACTCAGATTTGATACATTTATCTAGGCCGGTATGCATGGTGTGTGCACGAGCTGGCTAAGATTTGAGCATCTCCGGTAGTTTCTAAAAAATCGCTTGGTAAATTAATAAGTTTTCCAAATAGCTAAAAAGGTTAGAAGCATATTTGTTGGCTTTCTCTTTCTTCAACTATATATTTCTAAAATCTCACTCCTAAAATATAGAAAGGTAATTTTGCATAAAAAATCTTAGACTATTCTTAAATCACAATAACCACTTGCATCAAGCTAATGCAAATTTTATTCAAATAGGGGCTTCGTTCACACTGCTAGGCCACACCACACGTCATTGTTCTCCACTCGTGGGAGCTTAGATAGGTAATTGTGAATTTGTATCTCTCGTGCCAATTGCATTATATTATTAATTTGTTATATAGCGCTCATCACTGCATGCTCCAAGTGGACTCTAGTTTTTCTTTTTTAAAAAAAAATGCATGATTCCAACTTTAATCTATCACTTCATTCCACTTGAGCCTCTTCAGCTGGAACACGAGCTGCTTTTTTTATTAACCAGTCTTATGTTTTTTCTCTTAAATTTCTGCATGATTCTTTTGAAATAATACTCCACCTGCATTCCAAAGGTGCTTAGTGGTGGTGGGTGGGGGGGGTGGGGGGTACCGCTGCCAAGACAACGAGAATAAATGACACTACTACTAGTACAAGTTAGATAATAATTAGGACAGCTAGCTAACAACGGAATCGCTTTAGGCAATTAAAGCCAAGACTTTGGGTAATTAGTACTAGCTAGTAATTGATCGAGCACGAGTTGTGGAAAAAACGTTTGCTTCCTTCCTTCGTTCCATATGGGTGACAGCCGGCTGCGTGCTGAATACTTGCTTAATTGGAGGCATGGAGGTAGCTAGCAAAACAAAGTGCGGCAAGCATCTGGAAAATGTATATGGCTATGGACGATGACGGTTAGTTATTGTCACCGTATCCGAATATAATCGTCGCGAGCACGACAAGGCGATTACTATATAGGAGTATATAATCATCATTTAATTAGTGATGAGCGAGATGATGAGTTGCGCTAAACCTTGCATACATTGCACACCCCTTACATATATTAGTAAAAGTTTAGAATTTGTTCCGATGACATATGTAACAATGCAAATTAATTGGGGCCCTGAAAATGGCTGCCTGCCAAGAAGTTGACTTTGTATCTCGACATGTACGAAAAGTAAAGCCAATTAGCATGCAGACGCACGCTAGACAACTTGTTAGGAGCGGTCTTAGACGTCCGATTTTGGATGCTTAGAGCTCGGATCCTTTGCTATGGTTGGGAGGTTGTTTTTGACTTGCTCATTTTCCGTGAGGGAAAATGTGGATATTTTCTGAGATGTCCAAATCAACAAGGTTATGTAGAGTGCGTTGTTGGTACGTATTGGATTATGTATGCATTATAGAAACTGTAAGTTGTGCAACAATATAAGGTTACAGGGGCTGTTGTTTGTTTTTACTTTTTTGAGCTGTAAATTACAAACATAGGTGAAACAAACTGGGTCTGAACCAATTCAGTGTACTAGACGCTTACACACTTTCTTTACGACACGTATAGCTGTACGGTAATTGACCACGTACACCAGCAGGCGCGCGGCAATCCCTTATACTCCGATATAACGTCGCCTTTTTGACTGTGTGTTTAAGGCTAGCTTTTGCACAAGGTGCCCTTTACTTTTCCGTTTTGTATGTGAACCGAACATTAGCTTTATCGTTAATTAATAAATACGCTAGTACTACCATCAGATCAGACTAATTAATTAATTAACATCAGTAGTAGGACACTAGGGCCTTGTTTAGATAAAAAAAAAATTCACCCAAAACTATCACATCGAATCTTGCGGCACATGCACGGAGTATTAAATATAGACGAAATAAAAAAAACTAATGGTACAGTTTACGTGTAATTTGCGAGACAAACGTTTTGAGCTTAATTAGTCCGTAATTTGACACTAAAGTGCTACAGTAACAAATATGCTAATGTAGATTAATTAGGCTTAATAAATTCGTCTCGCGGTTTCCAGACAAGCTATGTGACTAGTTTTTTTATTAGTATCCGAAAACTCCTTCGATATCGCACGGAACATCCGATATGATATTTTTTAAAAAAAAAAACTTTTCGCACCTACACAGGGTCTGGAGCAGCAGCAGCTACTCGATCGTCGGCCGGTGTAAAGAAGAAATTGTCATTCTGAAACAGGGCGGAGAGACGACGGAGCATTTCGGCCGTATCATGTTGATTCTGTTGATGGCGACGAGCGAGGGTGATGATTTGATTTTGACCAGTCATGCATGCATGGGGCCATTTAATGTTTTGCTTCCAGGGAGGGAGCTAGCTGGCTAGCTGTCCATGCACGGATCGGATCGGAGCCGAGCCGAGCCGCGTCCGTGCGTCGCTACAGGGTCGGTGTCGTCGAGTTCCAGTCTGACCAGGCCAGCAGATGGTTTTGGTTCGCCCGGCCTGGCCCACGTCTCTTTCTTCCTCGATCGGTCAAACCTCCACCACGGACGACACGACCGCCGCACCACCCTCTCCATCATGCATCTCATTCCTCCTAGCTAGCTAGCTTCTCCGACCTCCCTCGCTCTCCGGCCTGGAGCAGCAGCAAGCGATATCTATCTATATATACATACACCAACATCATATCTTTGCACACCAAGCATTAGTATAGAATGGACGCCGTAGCGGCGGCAACGGGTGGCGCCATGGCGATGGCGGCGGCGGCGGCCGTGCTGCTGCTCTGCGCCTTCATCTACGCGGCGTGGCTGGCGCCGGCCGCGGCAAGGCGCCGCCTCCGCGGGGCCGGCTTCGACGGGCCGCGCCCGTCCTTCCCGTTCGGCAACCTCCCCGAGATCACGGCCTCGCTGCAGGCCCAGGCCGCCGCCAACACCAAGAAGCCGTCCTCCTCCTCCGCCGACGTCTCCAGCGACATCCACGCCGCCGTGTTCCCCTACTTCTCCCGCTGGCGCGAGTCCTTCGGCAAGGTGTTCGTCTACTGGCTGGGCACGGAGCCGTTCCTGTACGTGGCCGACCCGGAGTTCCTCAAGGCCGCCACCGCCGGCGCGCTGGGCAAGCGATGGGGGAAGCCCGACGTGTTCCGCCGCGACCGCATGCCCATGTTCGGCCGCGGCCTCGTCATGGCCGAGGGCGACGAGTGGGCGCGCCACCGACACATCATCGCGCCGGCCTTCTCCGCCACGAATCTCAACGTACGTCTTCTGCTTTGAGATCCGTGCTAGCTCTCCATGCACTCTTCCCTGATGGTGATCATGCTGACGGTGCATGGTACATGCAGGACATGATCGAGCTGATGCAGGAGACCACCGCCAAGATGCTCGCCGAGTGGACCGACGCCAGCGTCGTTGACGTGGAGCGGGGCGTGGTCCGCAACGCCGCCGAGATCATCGCCAAGGCGAGCTTCGGCGTCGCCGACGACGAGGCCGGCGCGCGGGTGTTCCGGAAGCTGCAGGCCATGCAGGCGATGCTGTTCCAGTCCAACCGCCTCGTCGGGGTGCCGCTGGCGCGCCTGCTGCACGTGCGCAAGACCTACGACGCGTGGCGCCTGGGCCGGGAGATCGACGCGCTGCTCATGGAAATCATCGACGCGCGCCGCCGCCGCCGCCGAGCAGCCGGCAGCGGCGGGGGCAAAGGAGGGAAGGACCTGCTGTCGCTGCTGCTTGCCGGCACGGAGGCCACGGCGGGCGCCGAGCGGCGGCTGACGACGCGGGAGCTGGTGGACGAGTGCAAGACCTTCTTCTTCGGCGGGCACGAGACCACGGCGCTGGCGCTGTCGTGGACGCTGCTCATGCTCGCCGCGCACCCGGACTGGCAGGACGCGCTGCGGGAGGAGGTGGCGCGCGAGCTCGGCGACCACCAGAACCTCGACGCCGCCGCGCTTGGCCGCCTCACCAAGATGGGGTGGGTCATGAACGAGGTGCTGCGCCTCTACCCGCCGTCGCCCAACGTGCAGCGGCAGGCGCTGGAGGACGTGGCGGCGGAGGGCAAGTCATCCGCCGCCGCCGCCGCTGTCGTCATCCCGCGCGGCACCAACATGTGGGTGGACGTGGTGGCCATGCACCACGACGTGGAGCTGTGGGGCGACGACGCCCACGAGTTCCGGCCGGAGCGGTTCGGCCGGGACCCCGTGCAGGGCGGGTGCCGCCACCGCATGGGGTTCCTCCCCTTCGGCTTCGGCGGCCGCATCTGCGTGGGCCGCAACCTCACGGCCATGGAGTACCGCGTCGTGCTGGCCATGCTGCTGCGCCGCTTCCGGGTGTCGGTGGCGCCCGAGTACCGGCACGCGCCCAAGATCATGCTCTCGCTCAGGCCCTCCAATGGCATGCAGCTCCGCCTCACACCACTGGTGGAGTAATATATATATATATATATATATATATATATATATATATATATATATATATATATATATATATATATATATATATATATATATATATATATATATATATATATATATATATATATATATATATATATATAGGCAAGTGAGGTCACACTAGTGCTCGAGTGATTTATATAATAGGCACGTGATGAGCATCCCGTACGCGTATATGTGCAGCTAGTTTTTAGCTCCTACTAAAATGGGTGCTTGTTCTGTATCCCTACTACTAGATGCATATATATACACTCGCAGTACGTACAAAGTAGATCCCGCTAATATATATATCCTTTCAGAAACAATATATATACATACTTTGACCCTCTGTTTATAAATATATGATGGCATTGGCCTTTTTTTTCCTCAAAAATATTGACCTACGATATCATTTATTTCAATTAATTAGCTAATTAAAAATGAAAAGAGTGGCTTTCTCCAAAACAAAAGGGTGAAAACGGTACTAGCTACCATGCATATTATTAGGCAGGAGTATTTTCCAGTGAACGAACAGTGTTTTTCTCTCGTAATAATTTAGCATAATCCATGCTGTCATGATCTTATTAGTATAAGCCCTGCTTTGCGTTCCTCTGCTCAGCTGGCCTGCGGCTGTGCTGGCTGACTTCCATTCATCAGTTGAATGCATGAAATTAATTGTATGTATGTTATCGATGCCAGCCAGCCAGCAGCTACTGGTCCATTTTCCATTTGCATGCATGGAAACTTGGCAACCTGTGGGCTGTGGCACATACGTTATCGTGTGGTACAAGTTGGATTGAACGACCAACGACAAACGCATGCATGCATATTATTGAGTTGATCAAATCTCCGTCCTCTATGAACATGCTGCGTGCATGCACGTCTTTTGTTTGGTCCAACCCCAACCCCAGGCAAAGTAATTAAAGTTGGCTCACGCTGCTGGTCTACAATACGTGCTGGGTTCGGATATGGCGCGATCAAAATACGTATCCCGTACGGGCAGTCAATGTAAAAACATGGAGCCGTACGTGGCTGGTCGCCGTGTCGTATTGTAGACCAAATTTGGCCGGCGGGTCAATTTTGTGTTTCAAAACCTCTCATCATGCTTCTCCGCTCTCTGCTGCCGTGCGACCAACTATTATATTATATAATCCGGCCAGTTATATATATACCCTCAATTTCAAAATAAATAATTTGTTTGACAAAATACGGGACTGCTAGCGCCCGGACGTCCGGATCCGGGCGCTAGCGCCGGACGCCGCAGCGAGCAGTACCAGCCCCGCACCCCACGGAAAAAGAAGAAGAAAAAAGAACGTGATCCCGCCCCCCGCTCCGCACGGACGCGACCCCCTGCCCCGTCCCCGCATGGAGAAGAAATGCGACCCCGCCTCTCCGCCCCGCACGGACGCGACCCCCCGCCCCGTCCCCGCACGGAGAAATGCGACCCCCCCTCCCGCACGCGCAGGTCTACCCCCGCCCCCAAACTCGCCGATTTCCAGCACCTCCGCCCCCCGCCACCAGCTCACCACCATAGTCCACCCCTGCCCCCAGCTGCAACAAAGGGAAAATGCTATTGCAACAACGAAGGACACCCTAATGCAACAAAACGAAACAAACTGATGAAACAAACGAAAAAAGCTATTGAAACATCGGAAAAAACAACTAATGCAACAAAACAAAAAAAATACGAACTGCAACACCAAAAAAAGTCTAATACAACATTCAAACACATCCACTGCAACAGCGAGGTGAAACTACTACAACAAGGGAGAAAAAGATATTGCAACAAAGCAGAAGCGCTGCTAATGAAACAATGCAGAGGAGCTACTGAAACTTCCAAAAAAATAGTAATGCATATATGTTGAAACAAAAGTGACTTACTCATTGAAACAGCAAATCAACGTAACTGAAACAAACATAACAAAACTACTGCAACATCCGGGAAAGTGCTAATGCATACTTGTGCAACAGCAACTCAAAGCTACTGCAACAAACTGCAATGCAAGAATGAAACATCAGCAAGAAACTAGTGAAACAAAAAGAAGAAAAAGCTTGTGCAATAGCAAAAAGACACTACTGCAACAACATAAACAGGCCTGGTGCAACAAAAAATCACCACAAACCCTAACCCCACCGTTGCGTCTCAGATCCAATGGAGGAGTTGAAGGAGCAGGAGGAGGAAGGCCAGATCCAGAGGAGGAGGAGGCAGGAGATCTCAGATCCAGAGGATAATGGGGGAGGAGGAGGGGATGGCTGCAACATCAGATAAATCATGCAAAAAGCATTTCATATCATCTGTTGCATGTAGATCTAAATCGCCACAAACCCTAGCCACCATCAAAACCATAGATCCAGAGAGGGGAGGGAGGAGGAGGAACAGGAAGAGGAGGGGGAGTAAGAGGAGGGAACAGATCGAGAATCAGAGGGGGAGGAGGAGGAGTCATGCCTCAGATCTAGATCCCTCCCTACCTACCTCGTCGTAGCCCATGGAGCTAGTGGCGCGTGAGGATGAGAACACCAAGGAGGGAGGGGGAGGTGTGTGGGCTCACCGGATGCTGCCGCCGTCGCCCCCAACTCCGGTGGCGAGGAGGGCGTGCATGTCGCAGCTGTGGGGAGAAAGAGGGGGAAAGAGGGGAGGGGAGGGAGGAAGGGAGGGGGATGGGAGGGAGGAGGGGAGGGAGCACCAGACGCGCGTGGGGGGGGAGGAGCGCGCCAGCGCGGCGCTGGAGGAGCGCGCACGCGGGGGGAGCGACGGAGACGAAGAGAAGAGAGAAGGCGGAATGGATAATGCGGGGAGGAGGCGAGCGAGTCTGCGAGTGGAGGCAGGGAGGAGGCGAGCGAGTGAAGCGTGGGGCGTCCGGCGCGGGTCGGACGCCTTGTATGTATCATTGACAAAATAAGGGCATGCATGTGCTTTACTAAAGTATTTCCGTGCACATCCATCGGTTCACAGCAACAAGAGAGCATATATATATATATATATATATATATATATATATATATATATACACCTTTAAGAGAAAAAAAAAGAAAAACTACTCTTTTGGCAAAAGACATAAGTATTCTCATCTCTCTCATTTACTTTTCTGCAGAATTTAGCAATTATCATTTGCATGCATCTATGTGACTTGCTTCTATATTATTAATTAGGAGACGGTGTCCAATGTTTTTGAAGAATGTTTTTTTGTTCGAACAGTTTTGAAAGAATGTTGTGAGACAGAGGAAGTACATATAGAATGGCACGTAGCACACATACCACGTACCTATACCAATGTTTTTCTAAACGCTAAACGGTAAACAGTCGGTCACCTGCCGTTTAGCCATTATTCGAGCTAAACAGTCTATTAAACGGGTTAGACGGCTAATTAAACAAGCTAAACAGTTGATTAAACGGAAACAGCGTACCACCGTATAGCGTTTACATGATGTTTACACGGGTTACACGGCCGTTTAGGCAAACAGTGATATATACACACATGTGTGTTGTAGTCCAACACTTTAGTGGAGGCCGACCGACAACCGTACGTTCAACTATGTACGTACTAGCAGCAGCAAAATAAACGTTTGACAAAAACAAAAACCAAAAGGAACTTAGTACTAGAAATAATAAGCAACTGTTATTATTAGTAAAAAAAACAGCCTCCACTACACAAAAAAGACAAACAAGGGCCCATCCGGGTTCGAACCGGAGACCTATTGATCTGCAGTCAATTGCTCTACCACTGAGCTATGGACCCGTTGATGGCTTGGGGTCGATTGATGTACTAATTATCATGGAAAAAGCCGGCGGTCGTCATTGAATGGAACGAGGAAGCATACATGGATTCTGCTTCTGCTGACGGTGTGAACGCCACCACCGATGAGTGCTCCTGACCTGGGTATATGTATATCCAGCGGCGGCGTTGGGAGCTTCCATTCCAATCCATACATACAACAGTGGCATCTCGCCATCTTCCGATCCTCCTGTCCACCAGCAAGCAAGCAATTCAGCATCCACATCTCATAACTGATGCTTGATGCCGATAAACAAGCAAGCAAGGAGGGGACGGGACCTACATAGCTCGTGGTCTCAGTATTTGCATTGACAGTTAGAACTGACTGGGATTGAGATAACGTTGACCACCAAAGCTGACATCCTGCATTTCCCAGCAACGCAACCCAACCCAACCCACCCCGTACGTCTCGTCTGTCCGACTGTCCCTCTTGGTTTCAAACTTTGAAATTCTCCGATTTGATTAGGTTCAACCTTTGGTTAATTAGTCCGGCCTAATGATGACTAATGAGTGAACAAACGCGTTGGCCGGCCGGTCAGCAGTACTCAGTAGCTAGCTTTTTCGCCCGGCCGGTTTCCTTTTCTTACCTCCTTGCCCTCAGGCTCGTGCACGACAGGAGACCCTCCTCCTTCAGTTTCAGTCCGAGTCTTTTTTTCAATTTTGATTTCATTTCATTTCATTTGACCAACCATGCACAGCATTTGCCCACCAAACCTAGCTTCTTCTTTGGTCGTTGCTTCTCCTTTACATACAGACTTCACACACACACACACACACACACACACACACACACACACATACACACGTCAAGATCAAGATCAAATCCAATCCCATGTTTCCAATCCTGCCAAGCCAATACTCAGTCGCCTTTTTTTTTGGAATCTAAAGTTCGGACCGTCCGTCCGACCCCAAGATTCTAGTCAACACATACGTACTCATGCAATTTCTCATAAACAATACAAGCACATTTTAAAGTTTGACTAATCTATATAAAAATGCTATAATTTATGATAATAACTATCGTTAAATTAACCATGCAATATACTTTTCACAGATCATAAATGCTTACAATATTTTCTATAAATTTCATTCTATCAAACTTTACAAAGTCTGACCCAATCTAAACCCAGAGTTGCATCCTTTTTCGGACACACGTAATACATCGACTACAATGATCCATCCATCCGCCTCCAAGAATTCCAGTACCAACTCAGTCAGCAAGTACCCATTCATTTCACCCAGCCTCTTCTTCCAACAGTAGCATATACCACATATATTTAACATAACACCATCGTTGGGTGGCAAAGCATCTCCCATTATCTCATACAACAACATCCCAAGTACAATTTCACATCACAATAATACCATATACGATATACTCGAGTTCTGAGTTTCCTAAACCACGGCAAAGCCTACAACACAGTTGTTAGTACATGCATGCTGTGTGTCCAAGGAGGAGGAGGATTCCGTTTGTTCCATGTCAGGGAGCCTTATCCACCCACCCAACCAGATGCAACAACTGCTACCCTACTACTCGCGGATTGAGTTGATATCGATGTTGGGAGTTCTCGAGTCCATCTGCCGCATCATGCCCGATGCCCACCCGCCGCTCATCGCAGGAGGGGTCATACTGCTGTGCTCTGCAAGTGCCATCGCAGGGGCCACCTCTTCGTCGCCAGCATTCGCCTCCTCGGGCTCCATGTCCGCCTCGGCTTTCGCCTTGTTCTTCTTCGAACCTCCGTACATGAAGCTCCCCACTATCACCTGCAACGATGCAAAACCAGTGCGTAAGAAACAACCCAACTACCACAACAGGTGGTGCGTAAACGGTGGCCATGGTCCCTTTTCTTTATGCAGCTGACACAGCAAACAAACCATATAACAGAAAAATTATAATACTGACAGTATATTCATATACTACTTCACAAAAGGTCAGATGATCTATCTTCTATCACACTCACCTGAACTGTTCCAGCTGCTGTCAGGACTCCACCTACACTCCCACCAATAACCCTGTGGTCAGGACCACACAAAGCTATGCAAAGCCCTCCACTTCGGGTCCGTGTACCACCATCATCTAGCACCAAGTACGACCCAGAAAGGCACAAGATCTCAAATCGACCCTGCCAAATCGACAATAAAGCATATAAGGGTACAAAACTAAATGAGAACAATATAATTGAAGTATACATGAATAGTTCCATGAAAAAAAAAGTATCATGTAAAGTATGGCCTGTACTGCAACCTAGAACAAGGATAACAACCACCTTGGACTGAAAGCAGACGTTCTCAGCATACTTAACTAATTAAGAGAAAGTATGCAAACAAATGCCTCCTTTTATGATTTATTTTCCCCCTTTGATAGCGAAGGGCAGGCCTGGTGCAGTTGGTGAGTGCTAGCTCACCGAGTCACCAGGTCCTGGGTTCGAAGCCATCTCTCTGCAGAATTTCTGCGGGGGTAAGACTTTGCTTCGGTTATTCCCTTCCCCAGACCCCACTTGTGGGAGCCTCTGGCACTGGGTCTGCCCTTTGATAGCAATACTTCAGCTGTAACATGCAAGCAATCCAACTATCCAGGCAAATTCTACCAGGAAACCTTTTGTTTAATTTGTGCAGTGGGCAAACATTTATATTCAAATATGCAACAAGACTCTCGCTCAAAAAAACAAAAAAATGCAACAAGAAAGAACAGAACACATGCATGCAGTAGTTTTAGGCAAATGATAACCAACCGCAACATACCTCGTATGTAACCACACCCACCGAGTCTGAATCCTGGTGAAGGGTTGCTGTAGAAACAGCTCCAGTTGCTGAAATGATGCACACTGCCCTTGGGCCTTGTTGTGAGAAGGCCATTATTCTGGCAGCAACATCCTGCACAGACAGGAAAGCTATAATCAGGCTATAATCAGCACCCCATGGTTGGTATTTACCAGAGTTAAAAATAGCCACTATAGCAACTGCCAACCAGATAGCAATATAAATACAACAAGAAGAACAAAGCATTTTAGTAATTTAGTCCCAAGGTTATTCTCTAGTAAAAACATAGATCAATAAGAAAAAGATTATTCTCAAGTAGATAACCCACAAAGCTGAACTGCGCTTTAACCAAGGTTCAATGAACAAGCCTGGACCAGGACCTTGGAGGCGCAAAAGTTTTCCACTTTTAAAAGAAAACCATAGGTGCATCGGTCTTCAAGGATAGAGGATTTTATTGGATATATGACATTAGGTGTATGATTGCCATGATAATACATCCTAAGGCATGAATTGTAATTGTAAGTGTCACATCAAGCAGCTTCTGAGGGCAGAATGCAAATGATGTATCAGCAGCAAGTCCAATTATCTAGAGAAATTAGCTTGCATGATGTAACAATGATGCTAAACCAGCTGCAACCATCCCACGTTACAACCTCCTTCAATATCAATGATAAATTCCTCATTTGAAAGCTAACAAAATGGTTGTAACCTAATGTACGGCGGTAATATAGAAGCCACTAAATGCCACCCTTGAGTTGAAAACCACAAATACAATTGACCACCAAAGAAGAGTTTGCTACACTACACTACCTCCAGATTTATCTGGCATTGTCTATTCAGATACCGCATCTAACAGATTCCCTTTATTATAGCAGGAAATTTATTGGATATGCACACTGGGTATTTGGGTAAACCAGATAAATTTGAAGGTAATTAGCAGTATCAGATACAAACCATCACCACTCATCACTCAAGCCACTACGCAAACAAGAAGTCCCACTCCCACATAGCAATCATGCATAAATCAACATTGGGTGCAAGCGACCCTTTTGGAAACTAATCATCAGTTAGTGTTCATTCAAACTTACCTCTCCTGGTTGAATAATAATCACATGAGGAGTAAAACCTGTTCCAACAGAGCCAAGAAACCACTTTCCTAAACAAGAGAACAGAATTTCATCAGACGACTGATACAAAATCACCAGTTCATGCACATTAAAAAAGGGAACGCAAAAGAACAAAAAAGCTAGTTAGCAAAAGGGTCCACTTCTTTCCTTTTCTTTTGGGGAGAGACAAGGTATTGCTTAACATAACAGAGCCAGCAGACAATATAAATATGTTGTTAATTCAAGAACTTTGAATTCAATTTAGAAAAACGACAAAAAAAATGCTTAAAGGACATGTCAGGACCTACTCAAATTCAGAGTAAAATCCTGAAAAGGTCATGCAACAGAAACGGAAGCAGGACAGAATGCGAGGGGATTGTATTTGCCATAATGACAGTTATATATTCCAGAGGGCAAAAGGTGAACAACGGCCTAGCAATCATGAGGAAGACAGGCAGTGGATGTAACTAGGGATGAAAACGGTACGGATATTTTCCGACCGTATTCGAAACCGAATCCGTTTAGAGGGGTTTTAATCCGTCCGTATCCGAGTCCGGATATTTAACATCCGATACCGTATTCGTATCCGAATATTTAAATCACATATTTATGATGTCGATATCCAATCGTATCCTATCCGGCATTTTTTATACTATCCGTATTCGAATCCGAATCCGGACATAAATATGAAAACAAATACGATATCAGTGATATAGGTCCGTATCCGATCCGTTTTCATCCCTAGATGTAACGTAAGACAACAACAAAGCCTGTCAGTCCCAAGTAAGTTGGGGTAGGCTAGAGTTGAAACCCACCAAGAGCCCCTAGTCACGGTTCAGGCACATCAATAGCTGCTTTCCAAGTACTCCTATTCAAACATAGATCTCTATCCCAAGCTTTCCAAACATGGATGTAATGTAAGAAACAAACCAAATGCACAGGTGCGACAGAACACGTTAATCAGAGTTGATCCAGTTGCTAGATAGAAAATATAAGCTAAGTCCAGTATTCATCTTAATAGAACAATATACATTGTGTCTGGATTCATCATTCAAGGAAGGTCCAACATAACACAATAGGCGGCCACAGCCAGAGCATATACATACCCAAGAAGCAATGTGATCATGCGAAAAGTTATCCGTTAGGACCGTTACAGAGATTGAAACGTACCATTAATTGCCTAGCACATTTCATTCAGTTTCACAGATAAAGTACATATAAGCCATGTGAATTGATTAATATAATGCATAGGGTATGTAAGTGAAATTACAAGGCCATGGAAGCTCACCAAGCGAAGCCAACTGTTGCATCTTTCCAGAGCCAGGTGGCCGCCCCCTGCCACGTTTCTCTGATGGCGCGCCCGAACCTGAACCCCCTGATCCCCCCGACCCAAATCCAGAACCTGGAGTGGTGCAAACCATGGTTCCCATCCCCGGGCTGGACGAGTGTGGCGTCGATGACGAAGAGGGTGATAACCCGAGAGTCACCGCCCCATCAGGCTTATACTTCCTTGGCCTACCCCGCTTCTTCTTCACCTGCTCATCCTGGCCAGGCCCACTCCCCTGATCCCCCTTAACATCAGCGTTCACGGCCGCACCGATGCCAATGTCCATACCCCCGCCGCCGGAGCTGGAGCCGCCGCCAGCGCTGTGCTGCGCCACATGATGTGAGGCCTCGACATGGTGGTACCCCTGCCCAATGTGGGGACCCCCAACATGCGGGGTCTGGAATGCGTACCCCGCAGAGACAGCATCAAGATGCTGCCTGTACCCGCCGGGAGGCGGGCCGTGGAGCCCCGCCGAGTGGCCGGGGACACCAGGCGCCCCGATGCCCCGGTGCTGCGCGTAGAACGACGAGAAGTTGGGCCCTGACGCCACCGTGGACTCCCTCCCGTCCATTCATAGGAATGGGCAGCGCCACCACCCACCGATACGCAGGCGGCGGGCAAGCCTAGTTGCAAGGAACGGCACAAAGGTGGCTACTTTGTCTCACTGTTCGAGATCAGATGCTCCCGAAAGGTATTGGAGCGAGCAAATGGACGCGAGAATCTCAACTCTGAGGATCTTGCCCTCCCCCAGGAACTCTCGCGCAAAACCGCAGTTGCTTGTGGTGGCGGGACGAGGCGAGATCAGATCAAGGAACGAGAGATCTCAAGAAAGCGGTGGGATTTCCGGAGACGGAAGGAATGGAACGCGAGGCATGGATGAGGGGGGAAAACACAATCTTTGCAACAAATGGCCGGAGCGAGAAACGGAGGGGATTTGTGGCGAGGCTTTCGGTGGAGACCGACCCTGTGAGACGAAGGGTGGCGGCGCCGGAGGGTTGGGTGGCTCGCGCCGGGATCTGCTCGGCGGCGGGTGGGAATGGGGGCGATCCGATCGGGAATGGCGATGCGGAAATGGGGCGCTAAAACCCTAGAGATGGGGGCTGACGGAAGGAGCGAGGGATCAGACTCATCAGAGGAGGGGAGGGGACGGACCCAAGAGGAGGAAGAGCGAGCATGTATGCTGTATGTGTGCGAGGAGAGAGATGGAGAGAAGGATTTTCTGTGAGGCAGAAAGAATGGCACATTTCTGCTCACTGTAGTCTGTGAGGACGTGAGGCAGTGTTTAGTTGCTTCCAAATTCCAAAAATTTTATAAGATTCTCCGTCACATCGAATCTTTAGACGCATGCATGGAGTATTAAATGTAGGTAAAAAATAACTAATTGCACAGTTTATCTGTAAATGTCGAGACGAATCTTTTGAGCCTAGTTAGTCCATAATTTGATAAATTTTACCAAATAACAACGAAAAGTGCTACAGAAACTTTACACCAACTTTTACACCATCTGAACTCTACCTGAGTTGAGAGTGTGGTGGTGAATCACACCAATCGTGAAGTGTTTGAGTTATGGTTCAAATAACATGTCCTGATCGGCTGCAGGCTCTGTGTCTCCTCGTTGTGTCTCTGTCTGTGTCTCCATGCACTATAACCTGGTTGCGTCGTGGGTCCTTATTTTTTTTACAACCACACAGTCATCTATCCATCAGTTGTATCTGTCACCCTATTGATTTATATCCATCTAATTATCTTGTACTTTTTTAATCACCATGTGGGGGTGTTTGTGAAAAAAATTAAGGGAGCAAATGGTCTCCCAGTGTGTGGAGACACAAACAGAGACACGAGAAGGAGACACAGGCTGCCGCCGTCCTAATCAGTACAAGGTGACTTTATCACTCTAAGATTGTCATCGAGATTCTAAGGTAATCTTAGATTTCCACTGTATTTGTACTGGACATTTATGGCTATTTTCACCAATTACAGTATTTTCAAACTTCTTTTTACTTTGACTAGCAATGTCTATAAAAGAATGAAGGTATTATATTAAATAAAAGACAATATGTTTTAGGAATATATCGGACCTCCATCTAAGAGTCTACATCGTATAAGCCTGCGGAACTGTGACCAAGAAAGACTAAGGATCGCCAATTTTTCATTTAATCACCACCTACTCCTTAATACATTGGTGTATGTTCGGCTTCCTGAGTAATCAGTTGCTAATTCCATACTAATGCGGTGCAAAAAGTTGTTATCGTGTATGGCAACGCGCACTCACGCATCCTCTTCCCCACCTCTGCATTTGATTCACAAGTGGCCATGATCTCCTTTGTTCGCCACTTCTCATTTGATCTGTTATGAGTCTACGACTACTAAAAATTGGAAGCGCTAGGGCCGAAAATTTGCCACGATCTCCTCTACCTATCACTTCTGGAAGTGCAGGACCGAAAATTTGCCACGATCTCCTCTACCTGTCACTTCTCAAATTACAGGCATATTTGGACCAAAATTTTCACGATGCCATGGCCTATATAACACTGTCCGTGGGGGACTATGGCTATGAAATTCCGGTGAACTCCCCCCCTCCTACTCTGATTCAAGGTTCTCATTTACTCATTTTTCTGTTCCACCATATCTTCTTATGATTTCATTCTTATGTTATCTTTGTCATGTCATAGGTGATGAAGATCTAGGAGTAGGCAAAGTGCAACATGATGTTGTTGCAGATGGCGTTCATGTTTCTTGTGATATAGTAGCATATGTCATCTTAGGTGGAGGTTTCGGTGCTGGACAAGAACTTGTTAACCTCGATTGAAGCCAATTGCACTAAGCATCCATGACGTCAAGTTTTTCCTCTTTGGCAATGGCCATTTTGGTGTCTGACACCATATCCCGCCACAGTCTTGCTGCAATGGACATGTCCATTGAATCCTTTCCTCTTGTGTTGGCCTTGTGCTAGTCATCTTTATCGCAAGAGTCTGACGCCCAATTCACCCCTCGCACAAGTTCATCCTGAACAGTGGCGCTCTAAATGTCCATAGCGGCAGCGTTGCGACTCGGTGAAAGGTGGCGGCGACGTGGCACAACGATGCTACAACTTCACGGCGTGATGGCACCGCACAGCGTTGAGGTTCTCGTTAGGTAGAAAAAGGGAGAATTGGAGCTCAGGATCACGTAGTTTGTACGCATTCAATAAGCATGTAATACGAGGAGCCACACTAAGAGAAAATCAAGAAAAAACGAGAGAGAAAATAGGTGATGCATACTAATGGAAAACGAGATTTTGCTCATACGACTTAAGACTCTTGGACGGAAGGCTTAAATGTACAATGCAATTATATGTTGTTAATCTAAATAACATTTTTTTGTTGGTCAAGTTTAAACTTTGGCTTTGGAGAATAAACTTTGGCTTAAGAGATTAAAGTATGACTCAAAATAACACTTTACATGAACCCATCGATATATATTGGCAACTAAAAAATACCTTTAATGGTAAGTGATTGGTTAGGATATGCCATCTAAGCCCCCAATTTCAGAGCATAATATTCCTAAACTTTTATCTCTAAATTTTCATTTTCTCCTTCCAATTACCTATAACAAAACGCATTGTAAATTAGGCTATTCGGCAATGGATTGCAGCTGCACAATCATCCACCCAACCATTGCCATCTCAACAATAGCATGTGCAACAATAGTCAAAACTGCCACTTAAATCAGAAATGAACACCCCTAATGGTTTCATGGAGATGGAACGAACGTTTAAGAGATTATCCTAAAATAATATTAATAATTCGTTGTTTATTCAAATAACTAAACGTGACTTTATATTGGCTATATATATGAGTTAACGAAAAAGGTTTTTAATGTTCAAAATGCACACCATGACGAGACACCTTGCTCGTGCAAAAAATGCGTAAAAGAAACATAATTTACCAAGTATGTTAAAAATAAAATAAAATGCAGTTTCATCGTCTATGTTTGAATAATTGAATTAACCAACAGTGTCTTGGGATTTTTTTCCCATCTATTTCCGTCCCTAATCGGACTAACCAACGGTTTTTTTGGGTAACACCAGTGCAAACAGAGTGGCACGGGATGGCCGTCGCAAAGGATCCTAGCCTTGACCGGGTACGGAGACAAAGACACATCGCTTGTTGAACGCGTAGGATAGGATGGCAGTAATAACTGCGCTGTGAAGCCACCCCACATATAGCTGAGCAAGCTATTGCCATCAAAAAGAGATATTTGCTATCACTTGTTCAAGAGGATTATTAGTACTACAAGATTTTTTTTGTCCAAAACAACGCATTTCAACGGAGAGAGATGGGGGGAGGGGAGGGAGAGAGAGAGAGAGAGCTGTTGATATGCATGGAACACAAAAATTCTCAGCAAGATCAAAGGTAGCCCGTACCCCCAACTGTGTGTTTTCTTCGGAGACGGTTTCTCTGAAATGACAAGCCGCCTGACATGATATCCCCTACTTGTTTCGATTCAGACCTTGTTGGAACATATATTTTTTTATTACCGTGTTGGTTCTGTATAATTGAACCGATTTTTTTTAAAAAAATTTATATTAATGTTTATATAAATTCATTCGCGCGTTCCAAAGTCCAAACAGATGTTTATTATTGGGTTTTCAGTTTCCTGATCCTCCTCCGTGTGTTTTTTTTTCTGGGTCTGAGAAGAACGAGTCCAAAGGCAGGCAACAAAGTGGTGACATGAGCATCACGTACTGGCGTTGTTTTTACTCGCTCGCATCCAGTAGGTTCCAATTAATGGAGCACAGCCTGAAGCTGACCATGTGCCAGGCCGCTTTGGATCAACACCTCGTCGCTACTTCCGATGAGAGGAGATTAAACAACTGCTTTCTTTTTGTTACAAGGAGATTAAACAACTGCTACCATACCAGCAAAATGACAAAATGCAGGCATACCAAGATAGCAGCACAAGTATGCATATCACAAACAAATAGGCTTGTCTCATATGATGGTTATAGATAGGCTGCCCATTGTTACTTTCTCATTTCCAATAAAAAACATCATTTTAGATTTGGGCTAAGTTATTTTTTAATTTGACTTGGCTTATAAAAATAGTTATCAACACTTATATCTCAAATAGGTTTATTGTGAAAATATTTCTAGATTCATCTAATGTTACTTAAGCATCTCCAAAGAGATGTCAAAAACCACTTCCAATCTTTTTTTTTGGCAAGACTGAAAAAACCTCTCTCAACGACTCATTATCTTAACTCTTAACTTTTTGGCACTTGGGAAAACGATTCAATCACGTAGAAATTTATGTGCAAGTATTGAAGCGATCCAGAGGTGGAAGGACACGAGGAACGAAAGGAGAAAGGACATGGTTCCCAATATATAGATATATATAAGAGAGAAAGATGGTATAAAAGTGACTAGAATGGTTTAGAAATACCTATGATTTCTGATGCATAATTGCTTTCAAACTTTCAAAAGTGAGATATTGAAAACGGTTGGGGAAAGGCAACAAACATGCTTCCTACTTTTTGTAGTGACTTGAAAAACTCAATGATTTACCGATTGTTTTTTTAGTAACTATTGAAGATGCTCTTATTTAGTTAAACTTAAGGGCATTGACTCAAAAAGCCTAAAAAGCAAGAATGGCATTCTTATAGAAACCAAGGAATAGTGATTAAGAAGTTTGTAATCTGAGGAAAACTAGTGACAAAAGGGCAGGCATCACTTGTCAACATTGAGTCGTTGCACACGCAAGAAAAGCATGGAATGATTTCAGTGGACCCACACGACACAACACTGTAGACTGGCACATGTAAATGCCCCGCTGCATCCCAAGCAAAAGAGCATAAAGATCACAAATCTGAATCAATACCATTGATATTCTGTTGCCAAACACATTTATACTCTACGACTACACGCGTACATAAAGGTAAAGGGTTAACAAGCTGCAGCTGCACCCGATGGGAGTTTACACGGTTCCCATCTGGTCCCATCAAAAGCTCATGTGGGCATAGAACTTTTGCCGTTTCGTTCAGAGTTCCAACATTGGCTCGACACTTAGACTACCCGCAGTGGGTACTCTAAAACGATACTCTAAAGCTTTAGAGTATGAATATAGAGTAAAAACTGCTGTACTGGGTACTCTAAAACGATACTCTATCCTTTCTCTCACTCTATATCTAGAGTAGTACTGTGTTTACTCTATACTCTGTAGCGGCGGACCCCACTAACTAAACAAAGGAAAAAATGATATAACTCACAAACCAAAAATCCAAATTAAATTTCGATTGCACCATTAAATTCGTCTCAATAAATCCTTCAAAACTAGATCACACATGAATATATTTAGATAAAGTGACAAGTGGATCCCACGGTGGATAGAGGATGATATAAAGGATGGATGGGTGCAGGAGAATTGAGTATAGAGGAGAGAATCTTGCTGACTAGGACGTATAGAGGATGAATATAGAGGTACATGAGTGCGGATAGTCTAAGAGTACCCGCACCTCTAAAACGATACTCTATAGCTTTAGAGTATGAATATAGAGTAAAAACTGCTGCACTGGGTACTCTAAAATGATACTCTATTCTTTCTCTCACTCTATATTTAGAGTGGTACTATGCTTACTCTATACTCAATAGTGGTGGGCCCTACTAGCTAAACAAAGGAAAAAAATGATATAACTCACAAACCAAAAATCCAAATTAAATTTCGATTGCACCATAAAATTCGTCTCAATAAATCCTTCAAAACTAGATCACGCATTGATATATTTAGATAAAGTGACAAGTAGGTCCCACAGTGGATAGAGTGGATAGAGGATGATATAGAGGATGGATGGGTGCAGAAGAATTGAGTATAGAGAAGAGAATTTTCCTGACTAGGACATATAGAGGATGAATATAGAGGTCCATGAGTACGGGTAGTCTTAAGCTGATGATGTTTATGCCCTGCACTCACTTGTCGACCTCCATGGCTTGTGCTGCTTTGGCTTTCGCCAAGGCTGAAAGTTTCGTCTTCACCTTTTTCTTCCCAACCTTAAACTGACCCCCCTTGCGTTTCTTTTCACCACCATCTATCTGAACAATTTGAGGAAAAAAGAACGACATTAAAACAAATGTGGCATGTACTTAGGCTGTTCAAATCTTAGTGTTAGTGCAGCATCATGGTCAAACATGTAGTGAAATTTGATGAACCATAGAGGCGGAAAAATTTAAGGTACCATAGGGTTTATAGCTAGCAATGCATAAACAAAGAGTAATTTGCAAAATCTAGTGGAGCCAAGTGCAAATTTTAAATAATTTTTATGGTTGCATAGTGCCCCAAGAATTAAAGTTCTGGTTTCAGAATAAAGGAGTTTGTCAATGTTTCTCTGGAGGCATAGTTAGGTAATCCAGATCTTAAAACAAGCAAAAGTACAAAACCAGACAAAAAAAGGGAAATTGAAGGAGTCAGGGGAGGAAAAAACTGAAGAATAATACGGTATATAAAAAGCCACCACTGTATAAACTAGGGGTGACCAGAATATCTCCTCAGGGCCAAACACAGAATGCTACCAAAGGATTACAGTTCTGGTTTTAGAGGACAGCAGATTAGCACTGTTTCCCGGAGCCACAAAATTACCACGAGACGCACATCAGATGGCATGTGCAGCACAAAGAGTCATTTAGCTGGCACGAAGAACTTGGCAAAAAGCCAACAAGTACATAAAATGGCTGATAGGCAAAACTTCATATCACATATGTAGGCAGTCAAACATAATGCTGAATTGTGCAAATGAGAGAACTTGATAGAGCTTAAGAGTAAACAACTGTTTTCATGCACCTAAAGCACACTACATTTGGTTACTAATAACTGCTAAACCGTTTACAGGAGTAAAACCAGACCCCTGAAAATAGTTGAGATGATAAAACAATCAAAGATGTATATATGTAACATCGATCATAATCAAAGCAGCTGCAAGCAATTTCAGGCAAATGCCTAATGACCGGTGAGCATGGCATTTCAAGAAACATAATAAATAAAGGTGCAACGACTCTTACAACTTCCCAGGTAATTAAGAAAATGCCAGGTTGCCTATTCCTTTGGGCTTTGGACAAGTTGAGAGATGAGCATCATGTTCAATGTGCACACAGTGTCAACGTTATAAAGACCATGCCTTACAATTGAGAATGAGAAAAACGGCTTGTGTGAAACTAGAACTGGTATAATATGGCCATAGCCTCATGAAGTCACGAGAAAGTAATGGCCACAATAACCCGCCTGCCATGTGTTTAGTTTGTTGGGTGCAACCCCAAGCTGGAGCATTGAGAGCAAATGCTCCTCAGTCCGGCCAGTTTGAAGTAAAATCAGGCGACAAATTAGTCTCTTAGTGAGAATCTTTTTTTTTTTTTGGGGTAACTATGTTAATTAAAGGCTCCACCATCCTGGTCCTAATGACAAAATTCACCAGCTGCAGCTGGTTATCATCATGTTACTTTTAAGCAAGCTTAGGGCCGCCTTCTCTAAGGCAAATGATTTGAAATTGAGGTCCCATACCAGACAGAGAAAGGCATCCAGCAATGTCAATGAGTAACCCGTAACCCCTCTGTATTTACTAGTCAGATCAGAGCATCCAATAAAGCAGGAATAGGAAGGAGCGAAAGCACTGGGGTCGGCGGTACCTTCATCTTGGATTTCTTGGCTTGCAGCTTCTTGGCCTGCTTCTCCTTGGCCTCCTTCTCCCCTGCACACCAGCAATATCGATTCCAAGCACCAAATTAGACCACGAATCCTCCCCAAGGCGACGATCGAAATTGGACAAGGAAAGGAGAGGAGGCAAGAGAAGAGAGGTCGCACTCTGGAGGTCGAACTCGTACTGCTTCTTCCTCTTGGCAAGATTGTTCTTCTTGGACATGTTCCCTCCCTCCCTCGCCGTCGCCGCCGACACCACAGCAGCCAAGGAAGGAGACGCGAGCAAACCCTAGCCAAGCCGAGCCCCCTCTTCCCTTCCTTCAATCTGGACCTGTGGCGGCGTTGCTTGTCTACAGGCCCAAGTACTACACAGCCGGCCCACGTCGGGGTGACGAAGGCCCAGCGACTACCGAGCCCATTCCAATGCCCATCGGTGGACGGAGGAAGCTTCGGCTCGGAAAGGTGGTCGGATCGTGGGCACGTGGAAGGAGAAATCATGTACGCAGGAAGGAGAAATTACCTCGAAGATACGTGACACGTGTCTCCGGCCGACATCCCCGCTGGGGCCCGCAGGAAGGAGAAATCATGAACGCGTGGCCGGCGCCGACGTGTCAGTCATCATTCTCTGACCTCTACCCAAAGGATTATTATATGATATATAATAACAATTAAATTAAGCAACTGGGGTAATTTATTCACACCTGCCTCGTTTAGTGATGCCACTGCAAAAGCATTTCTCTTTGAGGCTCCGTCTTTTCCAGAAGATGGTTTTGATTGATAAGCGTAACGCGTAGTAAGCTCTACTCCTACCACTCAGCACTGAGCTTCTAAAAGGGGGGCAGCAGGTTGGGCATCATTTTCATCGGCGCTTAGGCTTAGCTCGAGCAAAGAGAAGGGGGAGGCGATGGTGGCGGCGCCGGCGGCCGGTGCTGGAGCCGGAGAAGCCAAGAGTAAGACTCACCACTGACTTGTCTGCGTTGCGTCTCTCTTGGCTTGGAATGTGAGTCACATGTCCAGGCACCCCCTTTCGATTCAGACAAGTGAGTGGGATTCCAAATGCCACTGTAGTAGCAGACTAGCAGTATCCTCCTCCTTGTTCATTTGCTGGACTCTTTTAAGACGTGATTAGTACTGTACTCCTATGTTGCAAATGGAACAGAGGCATCTGCACCAGCTCCGAGCGCGTCGTCCTTTTTACCGTCCGTACTTGCTCTAGTTGTACAGATCAGTTACAGTATACATCGTTCAGGCGTTTGGCCAATCTGATAGCAATACTGTACTGCATACATCCGTTAGCAGTTGCTTCAGCTCTGCGTACAGCTAGGCCGGAACCGGATGGATTGCTTTGCTTGCCACAAGGCGCTCTGCTAACCGGCCGCGTCTCTCTGCAGATGGTCCTGCAGTGCCAGTCCACAAAGCTGGAGCTGCCCCGGCTGACAGAGGTATGAAAGTTTCAGTAGTACAAATGCTTTGCTTGGGCAAAACGAGTCTTTGATTTGATGAATGCATTGTACACTAACACATGATTTGTCTGGCAGCAGATGCCGTGCTTGCAGAGGTGGAGATGGACAGGAAGCTGTCGATGATAAGGCGTGGGAGGAGAGCGAGAAGAGCAAAGCCGAGAACAAGTACGTCAATGCTCAGCTACACTCTGCTGCTGTGCTCTAGGAACAGCCAGCTGCTAGTTAGGACGCTTAGCCAGCCAAACTGTTTGATTTACCTTTGTTCTTGCTCGCAATGCAATGCAATGGCGGGGCACGCAGGGCCGAGAAGAAGATGTCAGCCATCATGTCGTGGGAGAACACGAAGAAGGCGGCCGTGGAAGCAAAGCTGCGAACCAGAGAGGTCTCGCTCAATCTCTCCATCCATCCCTTATGCTACTACCGTTGATGATGACCATGTATCACCTGCTGAGCTGGGTGAGACTGAAACTAGCCGCGGATGCTCACACTGATGACTGCTGGAGAAGAAGAAGGCAGAGTACGCGGAGAAGATGAGGAGCAGCCATCCACAAGGCGGCGGAAGAGAAGCGCGCATCGGTGGAGGCGACGCGACGCGAGGCCATCCTCAAGTACGAGGACGTGGCGGCCAAGCACCGGTCCAAAGGGACTACCCCGGCCACCAAATTCCTCGGCTGCTTCTAGGTGGTGCTGATAGCAAAGGCACGCAGGCACCACGGTCCTCATTCCTCACCTTCTGATAAAGCTTTATTACGGCGTAAGCAGAGCAGAACGCATATCATCTCATCCTTTGCAGTTTTGGCTTTGTTCTCGTGCACATTAGTACATAGTTACGTACATACTCCTGCTTCGTCCCTCATCTTCGGCTTGGCTATTGCTTTGCTGCGTGGTGGGTGTTTTGTTTGCTGTTTGCTCAAGGGAAATGTAATCCTCTCCTGTATGTCTGTGCGTCCGTTGTGTGCCGTGCAGTATGGTGCATTGTGTGACTGTGTAGTGTACGTATTGTACCCACGCAGAGAACATTCTCAGTACCTCAAAGCACGTATGCATCCTGTACATGTTGGGCTGGTTCGGCTGGTGGAAAAGCCGGCTGGTTTCGGCTGATTCAATAGTGTTATGTGAGAGAGAATAAGCCGAAACAAGCCGAAACATGACAGGGCCGTTACTAGTTCGATGTTGTTTCAGTCTCGTCAGAGGAATGAAATGAAAAAACGTGCAGCAATGCACAGCCGTTCTAAGGTTGTACTGAAACAAACTAACAGCAATGCCAATCAAGGTAACGACAGCTATTTAGAATGCAACACTAGCTACGTACGTGACTACTAGGGGTGTGTATAGCACTAATGCAAGTAGAAACAGCAGGCGGCGGCGGCGTCGTGACGGAGCGAGAGACCACGGTCACGATAAGGTGGGGGGCAGCAGGGCGTGGCCGTACCGCTCCTTGGCGCGGCGCGCGTAGAGGTAGGCAGCGAGCGCGACGTCGGCGACGGCCACGGCGGCGAGCGTCGCCGCGAGCACCGCCACGCGCACCTTGCCCCAGAAGCCGGCGCGGCGCAGCCACAGGCGCTGGGCGGTGGTGGCGGCGGCCGCCACGGGGGCGTCCAGCTCCAGGGCTGCGGCCTCGGCGAGCGCGGTCAGGAGCCGCTTCGACCGTGGGCTGAGGCCGCCAGCGCCGCGCAGCTCGGCCGGGGCGTGGCTGATGTCCTCCGGGAGCGCCGCGTCGGCCTCTGTGTCGGTGGCCGAGTCCGCGCGCGCTGGCACCTGTGCATCAGCAAGCAGCAGAACAGAAACATGATCCATCAGGGTTTGGGTGTCTTTTTGAATAAATTGCTGTACCAACATATAAAGGTGAAATTGAAATGTGTACACGGGCGTTCGTGAAAACAAACGGAAACCCTACAATCCAGATACCCAATTCCTCTCGAAAAAGTTCACAAAATCATTCCCGATCAGCGCGAATTTCAAATTTCAAAAAGCTCAAACCTCAGGTCCGATGAAAACGGAACAAACTCCGACAGTAGCACCGCAAAAACCCCCACCCACCTCGGTGACGCAGGAGTCGGCGGAAGCGGTCAGCGCGTCATCGGCAACGGTGGAGACGACGGAGGTGGAGGAGGTGTCGCCGGAGACAACGTCGGGGGCAGGGCTAGGTCATCCTCCTGCGGGGCGAGCCCGTCCCCTGGCACGGCGTCCGGATATGGTGCGGGTGCGGCGGCGGAGGGGAGGGTGAAGTAGTCGTCGTCGTAGACGAGGCACTTGGCCACCACCTAATCAGAGGGCGCCGCCGCGAATTGTACTTAGGCCGGAACGCGAAGGTGGGAGGAGGAGGTGAGCATAGGCTGGTACTGCGAGGGTTTACCTTGGCGTTGGAGACGGAGTCACGGTGGGTGGCGGCGGCGACAGGGAGCTTCGACGTAGCGGCGGTGGCGGCCGACGAGGAGGTTGATCCGATGGAGCAGGAGGGGTGGAGGAGGATGAAGAGCGGAGCGCGGAGGGGCGTGGGGTGTGGATGGCGGCGGAGGGTTTCGCCATGGCGGTGCGGTGCGGCGCGAACTGGGCGCGAGGCGACTGCGATCAGGGCGGCGAAGAGAGGGGATATTCGTGGAGGGCCAGAGGGATAGAGGTTTGGCCACTAGGGTGGTTGGGACTTGGGAAGAAGGTGGGCTTGAGCAGACCGGAGGAGAAGACAGACTTTGGGCCAGGATGGGCCCTTCTGAGCCTTTACTGAAGGGTTTTGTTTTTTCAGCCATGGTTAGATAAGAATAATAAAACTAAATAAAAACTCTAATCTAATATAAAGTATAATTAGAAATATAAAAAATTGCTCCTATAGGAATAATAATTCAACTTAGCTTGAAAATATATCATGCACATAAAAGCTACAGTTGAATATAGCATAGTAAGTACAATGGTATTAGTGTTAGGTTAGGTATTAGTGTCAGGTTGGGTTAGGTATTAGTGTTGCAAAAATGTCAGGTTGGGTTAGGTATTAGTGTTGTTTTGCAACGGCTTAGGGGAATGCCACAGGTGAGTTATATGGCACATAGTGGACATTATGTGTTCAAGGATGGAAGATAGACAATAGTGAAACACACATGTTCAAGTTTGTGCATGAACCTGGTACACGCTTGATAGTTCGAGCTGACAGGGCTGAATTTTTTTTATAATTTATTGTGCACTAGTTTTCTAGTACTTGATGACATGCCTACTGATAATGAGACATATACTGACTTTGTTTATTCAATCTTTCAGAGATACCCTTGGAAATAGTATGCGGTATCTCTATACTCTCTCTGCAGTGTGCTCTATAAAAAGTGTCATTCTCACCTCCCGAGAAATAAATAATTTTAATTCTAACTAAGCATATATAAGAACATGTTAATATTTATGTTGTATAATTAGTATCGTTAGATGAATTGTTGAATATATTTTTATAATATAAACTTATCTGAAGATATAAATATTGCTAATATTTTATTTTTATAAATTTAATTATAAATTTTAAGAAAGTTCATGAATTTTTTTTGGACGGAGGGAATATGTTCTAATATACACCTCCTCCAACACAGACAGTTTGTGGATCGGATTTTTTTCTTCTCTTCCACATGGGGCCCACTTTCAATTCAACCCATTAATTATCATCTGATGAGGCAGGTAGCCGAAACCGAAAAATAGATACACTGCGGATTAGACCTGCGGATCCATCCACGCCGCGGAACAAAGCCGTCGGATCGATCGATCGATTTCGCGCCGGGTTTCCCTCCCGTCTCCACGCCCGCTCGCGGATTCGCAAGTCGCAAGGTCCAATCCTGATTTCTTTTTCCTGATCGCGGATTCCGCCTACCAAACCGGCGATCTCGTTCTCTGATCCAAGCCTCTTGTTTTCGATTGCTGCTGCTGCTGCATGCGCAGGAAGGGAAGAGGTGGCGGCAATGGCGGGGAGAGCCAACATCCCGACCAACAGTTCCGCGCTAATCGCCATCATCGCCGATGAGGTAGCTCGCTGTCGTTCCATCTTTCTCCCCCTGAATTTGGTCTCATTACTGGGTGATCGGGATGTTTTCTTATTTGTGTGTGTGAAGATGCCAGGCTGTCAAGTGGTTGAGTTGATAAAAAGAAACGCATGATACTTCGTTTCCGGTAGAGATCAGATCCGTGGCAGGATGCTCTGAACAAAGAGAGATTCCTCGCCGTTCCCTTTCTCGCTAGTAGCTCGACATTAACGGCCTTTGTTACGCGAGAAATATAACTGTTGTGTTAGCTGTTCAGCGGCGATGGATCTGTCAATCGTTATGTTGCTGATCAGCACTGAATTCATTATCCATGCATTATTGCTTCTCTGCCGAAGCATAAGTATTAATAGTTAGGTTACTGTACGAAAACAGCAGTCACCAAATGCTAGGCTATTATCCTGCCATCATAAGAAGGGGACACAGAAATAGTGCCGTTTCCGTGTTTTGACTGTTCTGTATGGACAGCTGAACAGAAACTAGTTGATGGTCTACTACTTGGTAGCATAGTATTTACTTCATGCATATTTGATAAACAAGACATGTTTATTCTTATATAATATAGATATATGCGAATGGTAGCATAATGCACTTGGTAACACAGTATTTACTTCACAAACATGGCAATACGTCATCTGTTTGTATTGGACTGGCAAGAAAGGAAGTCATGCCAAATTTTACTACTTGCTGAACATAGGGGCAGCTGGGTCATCTCCCATGCCACTTAACAGCAGCTACCAGCTAACTTTAAAATGGACTTAAGTGACATGTAATCTAAGCCACACATGTTTGAGTCGATGGCAATTAAGGAAGAAAAACTTTTCCAGTGCCAAACAAGACACCATTTTAATTTCTGATGGCAACTAAGGAAAAAAAACTTTTCCAGTGGATGGTCAAGCAAAATGATTACAGACAGCCCTCATATAATTTGACAGTGCTTTCTGGGCACTGGGATAGACTTATCGTAGTAGATAGTGCTTCTCCAGTCGGAGGATTGCCTTTTAATTTGATCTTAGTACCTGTCAGATGTCACCTTGAGAACAGCCAGGTTTTTGTTTTTATTCTGTACGTCCAGGTTTTCTAATTTAATCTTAGTGCACCATTATAATTCTACTATGGGAATGATTTTGTTGTCTCCAATTTGTTTTGCAGGACACAGTGACTGGCTTTTTGTTGGCTGGAGTTGGCAATGTGGATCTGAGAAAGAAAACAAATTATCTTATTGTTGATAACAGTAATTCCTTGGAACTGTTAATATGCAAAGCCATTTGAGTTGTCTATGGTAGTTTGAACTTTCCTAGCTTTTGACTTCACTGAATAATGAGGTTAACTTTCATACGAAGGTTATACATGACTTGCCAACTGATCCATAGTACTAATAGAGTTAAATGTTCAACTTGATTAATCTTTTGAAAGCTCTGCAGCATAGTGTGCTCACAGAAAAAATGGCCTCTGGTCATTCTGTGTCACTCAGTTTATTGCAATATCAGCGTGCCGGTAGATTGCTACAGCAATTGTTCTTCGTAGTGAGGTCTTTTATGGTAGCTTTTGTGCAAAAAAGGTTGTACTTGAACATTACACAACCATCTATGAATTCCAGTGACCGGTTTAGCTAATATGTCGAACCTGAAGTTGCTCTATTGGGCTGTAAATTGCTCTGGAAGATACTCATTTTGAGCTTTGATTATATATTAATGGACACATTTAGGTTTTCCTTTGGCAGTTGGTGTACTTTTTTGAACGATGAAAGCTAAAGCTTTCAGAAAACTGAATTTTATTTTATAGCTCAACTTTTTTTTATGGCTCATGTATTTAGTTGAAATGCTGATCTACTAGCATTAACTTTTTACTTTTATTTATATTGTTATTGTTTGTTAGTAAGATGATAAAATCCTGTGTGTTTATGCTACAGAAACAACAGTTAAACAAATTGAAGATGCATTTAAGGAGTTCACCGCTAGAGAGGACATTGCGATTGTACTCATCAGCCAATATGTAAGTAATCTTGTTTAATACAGTTTTTTTTTGTCCAGCTGTTTATTCTTTTGTATCATGGGATCATGGCAGAGCTAATTTTTCTGCCTAAAGTTCTGGTAAATGAGTTAGTTCTGTTAAATTTGCTCTCAATTCTAAACACATTAAAATGTACCTTTTAATTTTAGGGGTAAAATTATGGAGCTTGTGGTATTTCATCACGACATACTTGCCTATCCCCCTGCAGGTGTAATTAATCAAAACCGATTAACCTTTGCTTGTGCTTAGTTCTAGACTTACAGGAAAGTGCTTGATCAGTCTGCAGAACTTAGGCTCCTAATATTGAATGAACATTGGAATTCCAGCAATGCACCGAAATCAGTTTAAGCTTTTGCATTTTGAGTAGTTATGTAAAAGTTGAAATTGAAATGCTTAAAAATGGATATGGAATCTGTTCTCTGAGGTGTTCAATTTGTGTCTGTCAGGTTGCAAACATGATAAGGTTCTTAGTAGACGGCTACAACAAACCTGTACCTGCTATACTGGAGATCCCGTCTAAGGACCATCCATATGATCCAGCGCATGACTCGGTTCTTTCTCGCGTGAAGTATCTATTTTCTGCTGAATCAGTGGCCTCAGATAGGCGATAAAAGTCTTATGACTTCATGTATCTTGTCTATGATGTGCTTGGGCCATTTTATTGAAAATGAAGAGGTATTAACATGTTCTGTATCTGAATGAGATTCAGTCACCAATGATTTTTTTATATTTATTTATTACAATTTGTCTTTTCGTAATCACAATTTGTATTTGGAGGATATATTCTTTCTAGCACAGTATTGTAAGCTTAGCAGCCAATGTTAACGTTCCGTTCCCAGAACGTGAAACATGAGAATGGGAACGTGAGTCATGTTCCCGTTCCCAGGCTGCTAAGATTGTACGTCATGCGCTGCACACATATCATATCGAATAGTTATAAGCCACATGAGCATCTCGCCTTACTGATTCGATGACTGCTCCTGCCTCCTGGCCTGGTCTTCATGCACGAGGTTGTGCCCCATATAAATGATCTGATGGATGCTATTCCATCTAAAAAAAAACCCAGTTAAGCTGCTTAATGATTATCAAGCAGATCCTAGAGGGAAGCGGTACCATAATACAATGAGAGTTGAAAAGCACAGCTACATGTTTCAACACTTTTTGGATTACAATAATTCGCATGGAAGCCCGTGTTATTCATCAGTACAGCGTCGTCAAGGAAAGCTGATCAATGTAACTACCAGTATACAGAAATGCCACTTCAGGTGAAAATAGAACATATACTACTCATCCAAGAGACTAGAGTAAATTTGTACACAGGGATAAAATCATAAGCGAAACAAAGAAAGATGTGTTTGCGATGGAGGAACAAGTCATTTCCTTATTCGAATCCCAGGGACATCCTTCAGCCCCATCTTCAGTGCGGTCTTCCGGTATATCGCTGGAGGCTTCTCCAAGCCGATCGAGGCACCAAATCGATTTGCTAGGTCAGCAAGCATGGTTTTATCTCTACCTACGTCAGCGATTGAGTTATAGTACCCAAGCCACGCATGGTAAGTTGCTTCTTTGATGCTCATGTCAACAATTTTTATTGAATCGTCAACCTGCATTGCAAAATGTGAATAAAAGTATGACAATGGCTGAATAAGCTGATCGGCGACTATTTAATCACACTACAATATAATGGGGGCAGCAATTAAACAGTGAACTGAAGTGTTATGACGTGACATAAAACATCAGAAAAGCTGTCGTGGGCACATCTGCAGATACTATTTTAAATGAAGTTCTCGTAAGCATTAATGATAATTGCGTGATGAGATGATTATAGGACACAATAGGCTAGTTATTACTAAAAGATAAACAAGTACACAAGCTAAGTTAGCAATCTGGACCTTTTGCTTCATCTCCTGACCAATGTCTGGTGCTGGACATTTCTCAATCGGGAGATCACCTATCTCATTCAAGAAATATTGTTCCCATGGTGCAAGCAAAAGAATTCCTTTGCCAGATTTACCTTCCCTTCCAGTCCTTCCAAGCCGATGGATGTAATGCTCTCTATCAGGTGGAACCCCAACCTAATCCAATAACTATATATGTCAGTACTGCAATAATGAAGCACAGAAGCAATGTAATCATGCGACACAACTGTAAGAGTTAGACATCAATTCTCCAATTGCTTAGGCAAATAAATGGTGTTGTCATAAACTTTCTTCAGCTAGAATAATCATGAATGGAATTTCACCTGAATCACAAGGGTGACATCTGGATAATTCACCCCACGAGTAGAAACATCTGATGTTACAAGAATTAAGCGATTAGAGCCCCGGAACTCTTCAGATATGCGAGTTCTATAAAGCAGAGGTTTTCTTGAGTGAATTTCCCTGACATTTAACTTCAAATCTCGAAGCATGATATGCATAAATTCAGTCACCATGGCTGTCGTGCAGAAAACAATAACCTGAAATTTGAATATTATATTATTAGTAAAACAACACATTGAAGTTCTTATAACTGGTTGTCTGAAGAAAAGGAGATGCAGGACCTTGTAATCAACTTCACGATCAATATGCTCTCGAAGTAGGTGATGAACCATATGAAAATGCAGCTCATGTGGTACCACAAGACATGACTGCTGAACCTAAGCTCAACAACAGGAAGTAGAAATGGGTCAACGAGCAAATAAAACTATTTTCATAACAGAGAATAGAAAAGAAGGCTAACAGAGGGCCACAAACTTCTATTTTGAGCTAGGCATGATTTACAAATACAACTCATGTATCCCTAAAAAATTATGACGGTATAATATTCAATGGTCAAACTAAAGAGTGGAGAATATATGGCTCCAAACATCTATACGTGAGTGTCGAGTATATTATCAGAATAGTGTTTCGTTTCAAAAATAAAATAAAATAAAATAAAGAGTATACCTTAGTTGGGGTTTCAACAGCTCCAAGGCCCACTGTGTCAACAAAAACATGATCCCTCTTTAATACTAGCTGTGAAACTCTTCGAACCTGTCAGGCACAACTAGCAACCATTACTCCAAGTTTTATGATTGTGGCTATTCATTCACAGATATAGTATAATATATAACACAGACGAAGTCAGACAAAAATATACATATATTGGTGCGTGAGCTATGCTGATTATACTACCTCTTTTGGAATAGTAGCTGAGAAGAGCAATGTTTGTCTTTGACGTGGCAAGCTATCGACAATCTTTTCTATGTCTTTACGGAAACCCAAATCTAGCAAATGATCAGCTTCATCCAACACAAGCAATTTCAATCTCATCAAACGAACAGAGAATGATGATTTGTTTTCAATGTGATCCAGCAGTCTACCAGGTGTAGCAACTAAAATCTGGAAGGGAAAGAAGAAAACAGAAAATGGTAAGGCTAAATTTAGTTTTGTCTTGATCTTCAGCAGGTCGATAAATATGACAAACCTGGCATGGATCAGATTCTAAACGTCTCTGATCAAGCTTGAATCTAGTGCCGCCAATAAGAGATTGAACACCAATTCCTTCGTGGTACTTCAACAAGACATTTGCTTCAGCTGTAAGCTGAATAGCAAGCTCTCTTGTAGGGCAGAGGACAAGAGCAAATATTGGAGATACTCGCTGGTTTGTATTGCTCTTCATACCATTCAAGACTGATTCAATTGCAGGAAGCTGTTTATCAATCCATTTTGAATAAATTCGTTGAACAATATGAACATCAAAAGAAACAGAATGTCTGAAACTAATATATCATGAGTGAACATTACTTACCAGAAAAGCTGCACTTTTGCCGGTTCCAGTTTTGGCCTTGACAAGAACATCTTTACCTGCTTATATATAATAGTATAAGTGAGAAATTCAATGACTTCTGTGATGCGATGACTTCAGGCAGAGATATAACGGAATGGTATCATAAGGTCTAAAGTACTAAAATGAAGAAATACTTAAGTCAAGCAACATGGACCATATGCTTATGCTTAAAGAAGATATCACTGTACAAACAAAGATTTGACTTCTTTGAGAGATGTACATGCATAAGATTACGTGGAGCAACCTAAACCTCATTCTGACAAATATATTCTCAAATTCTTCTGAACCCAAACACATGTTTTCCTCATAGAGTTCATCCCTTTTATTTTTCTGTGTAAAAAATTCCTAGAGAAAGTAAAATAAATATAATACCTTCAAGACATATAGGAAGCGCTGCCTCTTGCACCACAGTTGTATGTACATATCCAGCATCGCATCAGTAAGTGATTTGACTGTCAGAGGGGAGACACCACACTCATCAAATCTGAAGACAGAAACAACATAACTTGCTGGTTATATGGATGCTATCTCTATTTCAATGTAAGATAGGACATGCAAAATTAAATTTATTATTCACCAATCGTTCATTAATCTTGAGTCAAAAGGAAAAGTATCATGATGTGCAGTGATGAGCAATCTATATTGCCTCCACTCGTTGCATTATTGTTAATTTTTATATTAAAGGTCAGTGTCATGATAAAACAGAACTCCAGAAGCTGAACTACAAGATTTCATACAATATGATGCACACATTTCAAGAATATTTCATCGCTTTACCTAAATTTCATGAACCATACAATATGAAGTTCCTAGGCTACACAGCAAATATAAACAATAGTATATATAATGAAATATGAGAGTGTGACCTTTTACTGGTAAGCAGAGATTCACCCCTGGACTCGTAACGCCTCCTCTCAGTACCCAAAACCTCCCTATTTCTGATCTCCTCTCGCAGGTCGCACCCTCCTTTCCTTCTTCATATCGCAGTTCCTGAGAGCAGCACTGCTCCATCTCCTCCGGGCGCGGATGTGGGCGCGCGACGAGGTGGGCCCCTCGCCCGGCGGAGCCTCCGGGAGGCGGGCGAGGTAGAGCTGCTTCTCGTGGCGGAGGAGCCCCCGCTGCTTCTGCCGCGCCAGCTTCTCGTGCATCCTCTTGTACTGCCACTTGGACAGCCCGCCCCGCCCCCCATCGCCGCCGGGTGGGTTTTGGCGGCGGCCAACGCAACGCAACAGACTGGCAAGTGAAGAGAAGAAGGGTTTCCGCCTTCTCCACCCGGACACGTATCGCTCTCTCAACTGAAGGGTGGGACCCACGGCTCCGCTTCAACCGAAGCCGAGCGCTTTGCTTCCCTCCCTCGCAATCTCTCAGTCTCAGTCTCAGCAGATCTCTGGAGATGGCGGGGGAGGAGGAGAGGAAGCGGGTGCTGGTGGTGGGCGGCAGCGGCTACCTGGGCCAGCACCTCCTTGCGGCGCTCGCGGCGTCCTCCGCCGCCGACTGCCTCGACGTCGCTTTCACCCACCACAGCTCCACCCCGCCACAGCCGCTCCTCGACGCGCTCCCCTCCGTCCGCGCCGACCTCTGCTCCGGCGACGGTTTCGAGGCGATCTCCGCGTCCTTCGGCCAGGTACATACGCGTTCGCATTCCCACCGCGCGCAACTCTCTGCTTCATACCAACTTCTGCTCTCACTGATTGGCGATTGCTTGCCTTAAGTACGTTACATGAATCACGACATCATCACTACTAGAGTGCATTGGTTCTCCGTTAACAGAGCATGCTAACCTGTACCTATTATGTTCAGCCACACGTAGTTGTCAACTGTGCTGCGATGTCAGTTCCTCGGGCATGCGAAATGGATCCACCTGCTGCTATGGCTACCAATGTGCCTTCTTCACTTGTGAATTGGTTGCTGAGTTTTGGGAATGACGACTCACTTTTGATTCATCTGTCAACTGATCAAGGTACAGCACTCACAATCCTTGGTGCCATACTCTGCTACTCAGACATTTTTATCTGTGGTGCATACTGCATGTATGTTCATCCTAGACTCAAGTGTACAATGAAATATGCCTCTCTTGTACTGACAGTTTATGAGGGGGTGAAATCCTTCTACAAAGAAGAGGATGAGACAATGCCGGTGAACATGTATGGAAAATCTAAAGTTGCCGCGGAGAAACTCATTATTGAGAAATGCTCAAACTATGCGATCTTGAGAAGCAGCATTATCTATGGGCCACAAACAATCTCTCCTGTGGCAAAATCCCTTCCCATTCAGGTAAAATGCACTCGGTGCTCACCAATAGTGTTATGCTATTCTCCCCAACTATAAGTAGCTAAACTCGTGTTGTTAATGTTTCAGAATTCAAACTGATGCTACAGGACTAGACCATTGTCTAACTAAGAAAAGTACTTGGCATTTGGATGCAGTGGATGGATGGTGTTCTTTCACAAGGCCAACAGGTTGAGTTCTTCAATGATGAATTCCGGTGCCCGGTCTATGTCAAAGATATGGTGGACGTGGTTTTGTCATTGACAAAAACTTGGTTATCTGGTATGAGTTTGACTTGTAGCATTTGCGGAACTCAATCAGTAGCAATACTCTTTCTTGTGTTCACTCTATAAACAATTTTAACATGTTCCAGTTTATATATAACGCTTCAGTATTAGTGTTTTTCTTCTTAGCAATTGCTTTCCATTGTACCATGCTGACTGACATCAAAGTGCATGCTGCAGATGGCAAAAAAGTCCAGGTCCTCCTGAATGTTGGTGGTCCAGATAAGGTATCAAGACTGCAGATGGCTGAGTCTGTTGCTATTGTTCGTGGATATAACCCCAGTATAATCAAATCTGTGTCTGCATCATCGGTATTGCCTCTGGAATGTAGCATTGAAGCATCCATATATGCCTGTTTAGTGTTAACACATGAGTACTATTAGAACACGGTTATTCAACAAGCATGATGGTTTAGATACAAGTTGGTCTTAACTTTACAACTGAAATAGTATCCAACATGAGCATTGAGGTCGCTTTAAACATTTTGCTTCCATATGCTTATTTTTCCATCATAGTATCTTGTAATGCCCGCATGTACCTGTTACCCAGGTTAATCGAGGGGTGGCTTCTCCACCAGACATATCCATGGACATCACCAAGCTAACCCAGATTCTTGGTATCAAGCCAATCTCATTTCAAGATGGAGTCAGAAGTACACTTGATGCAGAAGCCAGTACATGACACTTCCTCAACAGTTTGCTTGAGTTCCTAGTGAAAGCATCTAGGCCCCGAGAGTTGGTTTCGGCAATTGATGACAACGCTTTATTACCATGACTAACGTGTGTTTTGCAGAAACCTTGGTAAGTTAGGTCATGGAGGTGATAACTGCTTTGGGCACCATGGTATTCATGCCCCCTGATGGAAATCGTTTCGGTTTTCAAAGGAGTGACGTCAAGATTAAGGACGGTTAGTTCCAGATGTCGAGGTGTTGAGTTACATTCGGAGTAGTCGTTAGGATCTTCGTTTTCTCTTTTGGCCGTACTATAAAGGGGAGCATGAGCGGGTAGCTTGACCTAGGTGAGTCCTATGTTTAGGTGTGGTGCACATTTATTAAACTTAGCACTAGGCAGCTCTAAAATAGCTCAAAGTTTAGTTGGAAGCAACTTGATTCAAGTTGCGTCGCGTTTCGGAGTGTTTAGAGAGTTTTTCCCTTGACCGGACGCGGTTCTCGGCTTGACCGGACGCGTCCGGTCAGTTCAAAACCGCGACTGCGTTTCGGCGCTGACGACCGGACGCGGTCCTTGCGAGGACCGGACGTGGTGGTCAGACCGACACGTGTCACTTAAGGGAAACCATCCGTTCGGACGCGACCTGGGTGTGATTGGCGTGTCCGGTCACGTTCCAGTAAGGTCCTGCGACGACCGGACGCGTCCGGTCATCACCGATCGGACGCGGTCGCGCGTCCGGTCTCGTTATAGTAAGCTCCCTGCACGATCGGACGCGTCCGGTCACCCCTGACCGGCGCGTCCGGTCACTCAGTCGAAATTTCAGAATTTCGACCGTTACGAGCGACCGGCGCGTCCGGTCACTCAGCCGAAATTTCAGAATTTCGACCGTTACGAGCGACCGGCGCGTCCGGTCACCCCGCGTTTTGCTGTGTTGGCAGGTAACGGTTCGTTTCGACTGTGGGGTGTATAAATACATCCCTACCACCTCTTTTAGAGTTATCTTGCTCATTTGTTCAGCTGAGAAACATCTTTGGAGTGCAAGGGAGTGCAAGAGCTCTACTGAGGAGTGTGATTTGAGAATCAAAGCTTGAGAGTTCCTCACTAGTGATTAGAGAGTAGCAAGTGTGCATCCTCCTTCTCATTAGGCTCGTTGTGGTCAAGTGAGAGTTCTAGCTTGTTACTCTTGGTGATCGCCATCACCTAGATGGCTTGGTGGTGATTGAGAGTTTGGTGATCATCCAGCGAAGCTTGTGGATGACCTAACTCATCTTGTGAGCGGTTTTGGGCGATTCACCGCGACGGAGTGTCGAAGAATCAGCCCGTAGAGAGCACTTGATCCTTGTACGGATCAAGGGGGAGCTACATCCTTGCGCGGGTGCTCCAACGAGAACTAGTGGGGAGTGGCGACTCTCCGATGCCTCGGAAAAATATTGCCGTGTTCCTTGCCCTTACTTTCAAGCATCTACTTTCTCGTATTTACATTTATTGCTTGATTTACTTTCCTAGAATTGCCATACTAGACTAGGATTGGAAACTAGGGTGCAAAACTTTTTACCGGTAGAATATCTAGGAACACAAGTAGGCACTAGGGGTGAATTCCGGCTTGTAGGATTTAATTCTTGCAATTAATTTTTAGAGAAGCCCAATTCACCCCCTCTCTTGGGCATCTTGATCCTTTCAATTGGTATCAGAGCCGAGTTGCTCCTAATTTAGGCTTTACCGTCTAGAGCAAGATGTCTAACGGGGAAGGACCACCTCCCACCTTTGAGGGTGATGATTTTCCATATTGGAAAATCCGTATGGAGGCGTATCTCGAAGCCATAGATGTTGGGTGTCTTAGAGCCGCAACCCAAGGGCTTCCCGCTATCAAGGATCCCGCCAACCCAATTGGTGACGAGGAGAAGTACGACCGGTGGAATGCAAAGGCCAAAAATGCACTCTACCGGGGCTTAGGCAAGGATATCTTCAATCATGTGCGTAATGCAAAGAACGCTCATAAATTGTGGGAAAACCTTTGTGCTCTCCATGAGGGAACTAAGAGTGAGCGTGAGGAACGCTATCATATTGCTTTAAAGAAAATTAATTCTTTTGAGATGCTTCCCAAAGAAAGTGCTAATGACATGTACACTCGTCTAAATATTCTTGTAGAGGACCTCAATGCTCTTGGGCTCACTCAAATGAGCCAATCGAATGTTGCAAGGAAGATCTTGAGTGTTCTTCCTGTTGAGAAGTATGGTCACATTGTCACCGTGCTTCACCAAAGTGATCTCTCTATCGTAACACCGACACAAGTATTGGGGAAGATCAATGCTCATGAGATGTACATGCACATCACTCCGGAAGAGGGCTCATCATCTTTCAAGAAGAAAGACTTGGCCTTCAAAGCTAGCCATGACAAGAAGAAGAAGGGCCAAGCCATGATGGTGCAAGAGAGCTCAAGTGAAAGTGATGTTGATAATGAATCACTTGCACTCATGGTGAGGAAGACCACCAAAATGCTAAAGAAGCTCAACAAGAGTGGCATCAAGTTCGATGGCAAGAAAAAGAAATTCTTTACAAGTAGCAAAAGAAAGCCAATCTCGGAGATGGATTGCTACAATTGTGGTAAACTTGGCCACTTAGCTCATCAATGCCCTAGACCTCCAAAAGACAAGTACAAGAATAAGATCAAGGGTAAGAAAAATGATTCAAGTGATGAAGAAGAAGAGAGGAAGAAAAACAAGCCATACAAGAAGAAGGATGGCAAGAAGGAGTTCCACAAGAAGAAGAAGGGAGGAAAGACATACATTGTTGGTGATTGGCTCATCGATATTGGATCATCTTGTGAGTCCTCCGAAGATGAAAGCAATGATGAGAAAGAGAAGGTTGCCGCATTTGTAATGGGGTCATCATCTTCACCGACATCTTCATCACCACCTTCACCGCCTCCATCACCATTATCGTCCACTACTCACCTATGCCTTATGGCCAAGGGTGAACGAAAGGTACAAAACTATGATAGTGATGATGATGATGATGATAGTGATAGTGATGATGAATATGATGCACCTTCTTATAATGAACTTGTAAAATTGTTAAACAAATACACTAAAGTCATAAGAAGGACTAGAAATGAAAATGATGAACTTCAAAATGAAAATGAATCACTCTCATCTAAGCTTGAAAGTGCTCAAAAGGCTAGTGGTGAGCTCAAAGATCAAAATAAAATTATGTCTTCCACTCTCAAGGAGCTCAAAACTTCTAATAAAGAGCTTAGAGATCAACATGATAAACTTGAGAAGAACATGATGAGCTCATCACTAGGCATAACTCTCTAAAAGACAAATATACAACATTGAAAATTGACTATAATAGTCTTTTGGTTGCTAATGAACTTGTTCTTGAGACACATGATGCTACTAACAAAGTTGTTAAGTGTGATATAGCTACATCATGTGATGACTTGATCATTGAAAGTATTGAGCAAGGTTCTAGTAGCAAAGGCAAGAGTGTGGTTGAGTCAAGCAATTATGATGATTATGCCAAGATCAAGAGTGAAAATGAGAAGCTTGCAAATGAGAACAAGAAGCTAAAAGGTTTGATGGCTCTTGAGAAGCAAACAACAAATGAGTCACTTATTGAAGAAAACAAAAAGCTCAAGCAAGAGAAAGAGCGTCTCAAAACTGGCCTAAGCAAGTTCACAAGAGGTCAATATTTGCAAAGTGAGCTACTTATGAACACCGTAATGAAGATGGATAGAAGTGGTATTGGGTACTTGGCAAATCAAGAGAAGAAGGCAAAAGCTCAACAACAACAAAGCAAGTCAAAGCCCAAGCCAAAGAGATGTGTTGAGTGTGGACAAGAAGGTCACTTTGCTCATGAGTGCAATACTCCACCACCACAACCCTTGCCCAAGCATGCTAGACCCTTTGCCTTCAATGCTCATTACATGCTAAGAAAAGATTCAAATGGAAAGTTGAAAGTTATGTTCTTGGGTCCCCCAAACAAGAATAGGCCTAAGAAAATATGGGTTGCCAAGTCACTGGTTGAGAAAGTCAAGGGTCCCTCTCAAGTGTGGGTCCCTGAAAGCATCTAGGCCCCGAGAGTTGGTTTCGGCAATTGATGACAACGCTTTATTACCATGACTAACGTGTGTTTTGCAGAAACCTTGGTAAGTTAGGTCATGGAGGTGATAACTGCTTTGGGCACCATGGTATTCATGCCCCCTGATGGAAATCGTTTCGGTTTTCAAAGGAGAGACGTCAAGATTAAGGACGGTTAGTTCCGGATGTCAAGGTGTTGAGTTACATTCGGAATAGTCGTGAGGATCTTCGTTTTCTCTTTTGGCCGTACTATTAAGGGGAGCATGAGCGGGTAGCTTGACCTAGGTGAGTCTTATGTTTAGGTGTGGTGCACACTTGTTAAACTTAGCACTAGGCAGCTCTAGAATAGCTCAAAGTTCAGTTGGAAGCAACTTGGTTTAAGTTGCGTCGCGTTTCAGAGTGTTTAGAGAGTTTTTCCCTTGACCGGACGCGGTTCTCGGTCTAACCGGCGCGTCCAGTCAGTTCAAAACCGCGACTGCGTTTCGGCGCTGACGACCGGACGCGGTCCTTGCGAGGACCGGACGCGGTGGTCAGACCGACACGTGTCACTTAAGGGAAACTATCTGTTCGGACGCGACCTGGGTGTGATCGGCGCGTCCGGTCACGTTCCAGTAAGGTCCTACGACGACCGGACGCGTCCGGTCATCACCGATCGAACACGGTCACGCGTCCGATCTCGTTACAGTAAGCTCCCTGCACGATCGGACGCGTCTGATCACCCCTGACCGACGCGTCCGGTCACTCAGCCGAGATTTCAGAATTTTGACCGTTACGAGCGACTAGCGCGTCCGGTCACTTCGAGCGGCGCGTCCGGTCACTCAGTCAAAATTCCAGAATTTCGACCGTTACGTGCGACCGGCGCGTCCGGTCACCCCGTGTTTTGCTGAGTTGGCAGGTAACGGTTCGTTTCGACTGTGGGGTGTATAAATACATCCCTACCACCTCTTTGAGAGGTCTCTTGCTCATTTGTTCAGTTGAGAAACACCTTTGGAGTGCAAGGGAGTGCAAGAGCCCTAGTGAGGAGTGTGATTTGAGAATCAAAGCTTGAGAGTTCCTCACTAGTAATTAGAGAGTAGCAAGTGTGCATCCTCCTTCTCATTAGGCTCGTTTTGGTCAAGTGAGAGTTCTAGCTTGTTACTCTTGGTGATCGCCATCACCTAGACGGCTTGGTGGTGATTGGGAGTTTGGTGATCATCCGGCGAAGCTTGTGGATGACCCAACTCATCTTGTGAGCGGTTTTGGACGATTCACCGCGACAGAGTGTCGAAGAATCAGTCCGTAGAGAGCACTTGATCCTTGCGCGGATCAAGAGGGAGCTACACCCTTGCGCGGGTGCTCCAACGAGGACTAGTGGGGAGTGGCGACTCTCCGATACCTCGGAAAAACATCGCCGTGTTCCTTGCCCTTACTTTCAAGCATTTACTTTCTCGTATTTATATTTATTGCTTGTTTTACTTTCCTAGAATTGCCATGCTAGACTAGGATTGGAAACTAGGGTGCAAAACTCTTTACCGGTAGAATATATAGGAACACAAGTAGGCACTAGGGGTGAATTCCGGCTTGTAGGTTTTAATTCTTGCAATTAATTTTTAGAGAAGCCCAATTCACCCCCCCTCTTAGGCATCTTGATTCTTTCAATTGGTATAAGAGCCGAGTTGCTCCTAGTTTAGGCTTTACCGCCTAGAGCAAGATGTCTAACGGGGAATGACCACCTCCCACCTTTGAGGGGGATGATTTTCTATATTGGAAAATCCGTATGGAGGCGTATCTCGAAGCCATAGATGTTGGGTGTCTTAGAGCCGTAACCCAAGGGCTTCCCGCTATCAAGGATCTCGCCAACCCAATTGGTGACGAGGAGAAGTACGACCGGTGGAATGCAAAGACCAAAAATGCACTCTACCGGGGCTTAGGCAAGGATATCTTCAATCGTGTGCGTAATGCAAAGAACGCTCATGAATTATGGGAAAACCTTTGTGCTCTCCATGAGGGAACTAAGAGTGAGCGTGAGGAACGCTATCATATTGCTTTAAAGAAAATTAATTCTTTTGAGATGCTTCCCAAAGAAAGTGCAAATGACATGTACACTCGTCTAAATGTTCTTGTAGAGGACCTCAATGCTCTTGGGCTCACTCAAATGAGCCAATCGGATGTTGCAAGGAAGATTTTGAGTGTTCTTCCCGTTGAGAAGTATGGTCACATTATCACCGTGCTTCACCAAAGTGATCTCTCCACCGCAACACCGACACAAGTATTGGGGAAGATCAATGCTCATGAGATGTACATGCACATCACTCCGGAAGAGGGCTCATCATCTTCTAAGAAGAAAGACTTGGCCTTTAAAGCTAGCCATGATAAGAAAAAGAAAAAGAGCCAAGCCATGATGGTGCAAGAAAGCTCAAGTGAAAGTGATGTTGATGATGAATCACTTGCACTCATGGTGAGGAAGACCACCAAAATGCTAAAGAAGCTCAACAAGAGTGGCATCAAGTTCGATGGCAAGAAAAAGAAATTCTTCACAAGTAGCAAAAGAAAGCCAATCTCAGAGATGGATTGCTACAATTATGGTAAACTTGGCCACTTAGCTCATCAATGCCCTAGACCTCCAAAAGACAAGTACAAGAACAAGAACAAGGACAAGAAAAATGATTCAAGCGGTGAAGAAGAAGAGAAGAAGAAAAACAAGCCATACAAGAAGAAGGATGGCAAGAAGAAGGAGTTCCACAAGAAGAAGAAGGGAGGAAAAGCATACATTGTTGGTGATTGGCTCACCGATATTGAATCATCTTGTGAGTCCTCCGAAGATGAAAGCAATGATGAGAAAGAGAAGGTTGCCGCATTTGTAATGGGGCCATCATCTTCACCGACATCTTCATCACCACCTTCACCGCCTCCATCACCATTATCGTCCACTACTCACCTATGCCTTATGGCCAAGGGTGATCGAAAGGTACAAAACTATGATAGTGATGATGATGATGATAGTGATAGTGATGATGAATATGATGCACCTTCTTATGATGAACTTGTAAAATTGTTAAACAAATACACTAAAGTCATAAGAAGGACTAGAAATGAAAATGATGAACTTCAAAATGAAAATGAATCACTCTCATCTAAGCTTGAAAGTGCTCAAAAGGCTAGTGGTGAGCTCAAAGATCAAAATGAAATTATGTCTTCCACACTCAAGGAGCTCAAAACTTCCAATAAAGAGCTTAGAGATCAACATGATAAACTTGAGAAGAAGCATGATGAGCTCATCACTAGGCATAGCTCTCTAAAAGACAAATATATAACATTGAAAATTGACTATGATAGTCTTTTTTTTGCTAATAAACTTGCTCTTGAGACACATGATGCTACTAACAAAGTTGTTAAGTGTGATATAGCTACATCATGTGATGACTTGATTATTGAAAGCATTGAGCAAGGTTCTAGTAGCAAAGGCAAGAGTATGGTTGAGTCAAGCAATTATGATGATTATGCCAAGATCAAGAGTGAAAATGAGAAGCTTGCAAGTGAGAACAAGACGCTAAAAGGTTTGATGGCTCTTGAGAAGGAAACAACAAATGAATCACTCATTGAAGAAAACAAAAAGCTCAAGCAAGAGAAAGAGCATCTCAAAACCGGCCTAAGCAAGTTCACAAGAGGTCAATATTTGCAAAGTGAGCTACTCATGAACACCGTAATGAAGATGGATAGAAGTGGTATTGGGTACTTGGCAAATCAAGAGAAGAAGGCAAAAGCTCAACAACAACAAAGTAAGTCAAAGCCCAAGCCAAAGAGATGTGTTGAGTGTGGACAAGAAGGTCACTTTGCACATGAGTGTAATACTCCACCACCACAACCCTTGCCCAAGCATGCTAGACCCTTTGCCTTCAATGCTCATTACATGCTAAGAAAAGATTCAAATGGAAAGTTGAAAGTTATGTTCTTGGGTCCCCTAAACAAGAATAGGCCTAAGAAAATATGGGTTGCCAAGTCACTAGTTGAGAAAGTCAAGGGTCCCTCTCAAGTGTGGGTCCCTAAACAAAAAGCTTGATCTCTTGTGTGTAGGTGAACTACAAGACCGGTGGATCTCATTGGGTTATTGATAGTGGTTGCACTCAACATATGACCGGTGATCCTCGTATGTTCACCTCCATTGAAGAGAATGGGATATGTCAAGAGAAGATCACATTTGGAGATAATTCAAAGAGCAAAGTCAAGGGTATAGGCAAGATTGCAATATCAAATGATCACTCTCTCTCAAATGTGCTCTATGTTGCTTCATTGAGTTTCAACTTATTATCCGTTGGGCAACTTTGTGACCTTGGCTTCCAATGCTTGTTCACACCAAATGAAGTGGTAGTTTCAAAGATAGATGACAAGCAAGTGATATTCAAAGGCTTTAGATACAATAATCTTTATCTTGTTGACTTCACCTCCGAAGATGCAAACTTGATGACATGTTTATTCACCAAGACCTCACTTGGATGGCTTTGACATAGGAGGCTTGCTCATGTTGGAATGAACACTCTCAACAAGCTATTGAAGAAAGAATTAGTGAGAGGATTGAAGGATGTAAAGTTTGAAAAGGACAAACCTTGTAGTGCATGTCAAGCGGGCAAACAAGTTGCAAACACTCATCCAACCAAAGCTTTCATGTCAACTTCAAGAGTGCTAGAACTTCTACACATGGATTTGTTTGGGCCTACAACCTACAAGAGCTTGGGTGGTAATCTCTATTGTCTTGTGATAGTGGATGACTACTCAAGGTACACATGGACCTTCTTTCTTCATGACAAATCCGAAGTGGCCAATTGTTTCAAGAAGTTTGCAAAGAGAGCTCAAAATGAATTTGAAGTCAAGATAAAGAAGATTAGAAGTGACAATGGCAAAGAGTTTGACAACACCAACATTGAAGCTTATTGTGATGAAATTGGAATCAAGCATGAAGTTTCTTCAACCTACACTCCTCAACAAAATGGTGTAGTTGAGAGAAAGAACCGGACTTTGATCACTCTTGCAAGAACAATGTTAGATGAGTACAATACTCCGGAGAAGTTATGGGCCGAGGCAATCAACACCGCATACTATGCTTCAATTCGCCTCTTCCTACAAAAGTTTCTTGGCAAGACCCCCTATGAGTTGCTTAATGGGAAGAAGCCGGACGTCTCATTCTTCTGGGTGTTTGGTTGCAAATGCTACATCTACAAGAAGCGTCAACACCTAGGGAAGTTTCAAAGACGTTGTGATATTGGTTTTCTTGTTGGTTACTCATCAAAGTCCAAAGCATATAGAGTATTTAACCATGCCACCGGTTTGGTTGAAGAAACATATGATGTGGAATTTGATGAATCTAATGGCTCCCAAGGAGCAATTGAGAATTGTGATGATATAGGTGATGAACCCTTGAGGGAGGCAATGAAGAACATGCCGGTGGGAGACATCAAGCCAAAAGATGATGAAGACGATGTACAAATTGTTGATCCACTATCTTCATCACATGTGCCTCAAGATGATGACAAGAATGAGAGAGTTGAAAATGAAGACACTTATGTCTCTCATGAACAAGCCGAGGCACAAGCACAGGATGTCGATGCTCCCCATCCACCTCCTCAAGTGGTTGATAGAAGAAACTCACCTCTACTTCAAGCTCATCCACAAGATCTCATCATAGGGAGTCCTTCTAAGGGAGTAATGACCCGATCTCAAAAGCTTGCCTCTTTTGTTGAACATTACTCTTTTGTCTCTTGTGTTGAACCTAAGAATATAGAAGAAGCTCTTCAAGATCCGGATTGGGTGAATGCTATGCATGAAGAATTGAACAACTTTGCCCAAAATCAAGTATGGACACTTGAAGAGCATCCTAAAGGTGCAAGAGTCATTGGAACTAAGTGGGTGTTCCGCAACAAGCAAGATGACCAAGGCGTAGTTGTGAGGAACAAGGCAAGACTAGTTGCAAAGGGGTTCTCTCAAGTTGAAGGTCTTGATTTTGGAGAGACCTTTGCACCCGTTGCAAGACTTGAAGCCATTCGTATCCTCCTTGCATATGCATCACATCATGATATGAAACTATATCAAATGGATGTGAAAAGTGCATTCTTAAATGACTTCATAAATGAACTAGTCTATGTTAATCAACCTTCCGGGTTTGAAGACCCTAGATATCCTAATCATGTTTATAGGTTGTCCAAGGCGCTATATGGGCTCAAGCAAGCCCCTAGAGCGTGGTATGAGCGCCTCTGGGACTTCCTCATTGAGAAGGGCTTCACCATTGGGAAGGTCGACACCACACTTTTCACCAAGAAGCTTAATGGGGAGATCTTCATTTGTCAAGTGTATGTTGATGATATCATCTTTGGATCAACAAATGAAGAATATTGCAAGGAATTTGGTGAATTGATGTCGAAGGAGTTCGAGATGTCTATGATTGGTGAGCTCACATACTTTCTTGGTTTTCAAGTCGAGCAAATAAAAGAAGGGATTTTCATCTCTTAAGAAAAGTATACCAAGGATCTTCTCAAAAGGTTCAAGATGGAAGAATGCAAACCAATCAAGACCCCAATGCCATCTAATGGACATCTCGACCTAGATGAGGGAGGTAAACCGGTTGATCAAACTCTTTACCGTTCCATGATTGGTAGTTTGTTGTACCTTACCGCATCTAGGCCCGATATCATGTTTAGTGTGTGCATGTGTGCTCGCTTTCAAGCGTTCCCTAAAGAACCTCACTTAAGTGCCGTAAAAAGAATCTTAAGATATCTTAAGCACACCCCAAGCATTGTTCTTTGGTATCCCAAAGGAGCTAGATTCTAACTAGTTGGCTATTCCGATTCGGATTATGCCGGTTGCAAAATTGATAGAAAAAGTACATCCAGAGGGTGCCATTTGCTTGGGAGGTCATTAGTATCTTGGTCATCTAAGAAGCAAAATAGTGTGGCTTTGTCCACCGCCGAGGCGGAATACATTGCCGCGGGGGCTTGTTGTGCACAAATCTTGTACATGAAACAAACCCTCCTAGACTTTGGAATTGTTCTTGAAAAGGTGCCACTTTTATGTGATAATGAAAGTGCCGTTAAAATTGCTAATAATCCGGTACAACACTCTCGCACCAAGCACATTGATATCCGCCACCACTTTCTAAGAGATCACGTTGCTAAAAATGATATATCACTGGAAGGTGTAAGAAGTGAAAATCAATTAGCGGATATCTTCACTAAACCTTTGGATGAAGCTACCTTTTGTAGGTTGAGAAGTGAACTTAATGTGCTTGACTCTAGTAACTTTAAAAAATGAGCTTGTGTTGTCCCTTGCATTGCATTGTATTATATGTCATGTTTAAATTCCTGCAATGCATCTAGGGCTTGGCTAACACGGTTACGATAACCCTCCTTTGGAGGAGTGAAGAAGCCTAACCGTGGATCAAACTTGACAAGCAACCTAACTTTACTTACTTGTTTTGCATTGCATTTGCATGGTTGTTGCTTTGTCGTTTCTTTTCGGTTTGGCTTTGAGCAACCTCTGTGTTCGTCCATGGGTAGAGAGAGCATTTTGACGCTCCCAAGGGTTCAAAAACTCTATTGCATGGCCATACGTTGCTCCTCGGGTGTTTGTTACCTATTTTCCTAAAAATAATATTAGCCTAAGGCAAACTATTTTGAGAAACTTGAGGGTTTGAGTGAGGTCACTCATATCATGTTCCAATTGGTGTTTATTTGTGTCTCTTTGAATTGGAACTTGATTGAGAGAAGTCGCGTCGAAGTTCAGAATGAAGAAGGGCGAAAAACAGTGACCGGACGCTGGACCGGACGCTGCACCGGACACAGTGATGCTTCACCACCGCGTCCGGTCCCAGCGACCACCAGCGCATCCGGTCATCTAGAAGACCATCTCCTGACCTTGTGACCGGACGCTGCACCGGACGCGCTGCTGTTGACCACCGTGTCCGGTCCCGGTAACCACCACCGCGTCCGGTCATTCGCGATGACTTTCCCGGGTAACCCTCGACCGGACTCTGTCCGCATCCGGTCAGTTCTAACCGGACACGTCCGGTCGCTCCAGGTGCTTACTGGAGTGTGACCGGACGCTGCACCACCGCGTCCGGTCAAATCGACCACCGCGTCCGGTCATCGTTTCCCGAGAGGATCTAACCCTTCATATATTTCTTCGTTCCCGGCTCCTTTCTCCTTCATCCGACCATCGCGCCGTGCCCTAGCCTCTTGTTTCCGCCGCATCCGCCGCCTCCCTGCCCTAGATCGCCGGAGCTCGCGCCTCCGCCGCGCCTTGCACCTCCTCCTCCGGCAAGCCGCGCTGCACTGCCTCTGCCCGCGCAGCGCCGCCCAACCCGCGCCCGCCGTGCCTGCTGCCTTTGCCACGCCGCCGCTGCCCCTGCCGCGCCTGGCCCACCGCCGCCGTGCCTTGCTGCCGCCTTTGAGCCACGCCATCATCACCTGCTCCACCTTCGGCCAGCACTTGCTCCACCTCGCGCTTTGTCGAGCCACCACAGCTTCCTCTTCTGTGACCGAGCTCCGCCCTAGGGTTTGCCCTAACCCGTTGCTCGCTGTGCTCGTCCGACGTAACTCGGGAAGTCTTGCGAACTAGGTCATCTTACCTTTTCACCGTCTACTCGTCGATCTGAGGTAGCTATCGCGTTTCGATTCATATCTTACCCTATTTGCTTGCTATCTCTAGGGTTTCGTACCTTTTAGATTATATATGTTTCTTATAGTAGATCCATCTATTCCGTCTTTTCAGCGAGTTTGTCGGTGTGTCAGGGTAACCGCTGTTCAGTTGTTGAATCCGAGGCCAAGCCTGCGGATACGGATTGAGGCCAAGTGAAAGCCCAAGTTTAGTTTTGGTAATTAATGACACCAAGTTGCTAATGCCATGTGTTAAGTATTTTGAGTTAGGCATAAGCAACACATGTGATGAAGGTGTACGTGGCAAGGAGTGGTGGCCACAAGATCACAAAGAAATGGTGCATGGACATGAAATGACGATCATGGTGGAGATGCACATAATATGATGGACATGATGATCAAGTGGAGGAGAAGGATCTAAGAGCGCAAGGCAAAGGTATAACCATAGGGTTTTCCTTTTGCCGGTCTAAGATGAGTAGAGAAGTGATTGACCGGGTTTAGGATACATAGCCGACTATCAAGAGGGGCAATCACGGTTAGCTCGGGAATCAAGTGCCACTAGATCAATGTCTTGAGCATATGCATTAGGATCTAGTTGAGAGCTAACATAACGCCTTAGAAAATGTTTGTGAAATGCTAACACACATGCACATGGTGGTGTACACTTGGTGGTGTTAGCACATTTGCGAAGGCGGTGGAGTTTAAGCGGTAGAGAGGGGTTTGGGTTCCTCTCTCCCTCCCGCCAAGCTTGCGAGGCGGGATTTGGCGTTTTTTAGAGAAGTGAAACGCCTATTTTCTACTGCGCCGAAAGTCAGAAAAGAAACGGAGGTGAACGGTGGTCACTGCGTTGACCGGACGCTGCACCGGACGCGGTCCCGGTTTGACCAGAGCGTTCGGTCAGCTCAACGCAGCGCGCTTAGGGTTTGTGACCGGACGCTAGTCTGGCCTGACCAGCGCGTTCGGTCAGTTCTCCTGAGCGCAGAAGTAAAGCGCGCGACCGGCGCGTCCGGTCCCTCACGGAACCGGAGCGTCCGGTCATGCGTCCAGAGGGGCAGTAAGCAGTGGAGTGACGATCGGACGTGCGGCGCGTCCGGTCACGTGCGATCGGACGTGTCCGGTCTCAACGAGAGCATACTGGAACGCGACCGGACGCGGGCACTGTCGCGTCCGGTCAATCGGTTCAGCGCGTCCGGTCACTGCAACGGCTAGTTCTGACGCGCGCGGTTTTTGCTTGTCCTGTAGTGACCGGACGCGTTCGGTCACCCTGACCGGAGCGTCCGGTCAGCGCGATTTTCGCTGCGTCGTCTGTAACGGCTAGCTGCGTACCCCTTCGTGATAAATAGAGGGTGTCCGGGGTTTGAGGGTAACTCTTGCACATTTTGAGACCTAGAGACATCCTTTGAGCTAGAGAACAACCCCTCCACTCATCTCTTTGCATAGTTGCACATCTTGAGTGAGATTGAGTGTGATTCAAGTGCATTGCTTGAGAGTTGCATTCTAGAGGCACTTGATCTTCGAGTTGCTGCGGATTTCTTGTTACTCTTCCGTGTTTCCCGACACGGTAGACGGCTTGGAGCAGCGGAGGTGATTGAGCTCGCAAATGGAGATTGTTGGAGCCTTCACCAAGTGCTGTAAGGGGTTCTTGATCCTTCCCCGTGGGAGTTCGTAAATTGGATACTCTAGTGGAGCTCGTGGCTTGGAGGATCCCCATCTTGTGTGCGGTTGTGCGGCGCCCGCTGAGGGCTCGACTCTTGATAGTCGATTAGCTCGCGAACCGACAAGTGGGTGCATCGCCACAATGAGGAGTAGCTTGCCGGGAAGCAAGTGAATCTCGGTAAAAAATCTTGTGTCATCTCTTTGCCGAGGATTTCTCTTGTGGTTGATCATTGTGATTGATTCTTCAAGTGCTTTACTTCTCTACATCGTTGGTATAAGAATCAAGTCACTTGCTCTTTACTTTCTCGTACTACTTCTAGTGTAGCTTGTTTAGAGTAGCTTTTATCACATAGGAGTAAGTAGCTTAGTGACTTAGCTTTGTTGGTGTGTATTAGAGATCATAGCCTTGCTTCACTAAGTTGTATAGGTGGCTTGCATAGTGTAGTTGAGCTAGTGCTAGAATTAGCTTAGCCATCTTTTATACTAACATGGTTGTTTAGTGAAGCTTGTAGATTTTTTAAAATAGGCTATTCACCCCCCTCTAGCCATTCGGACCTTACAAGTGGTATCAGAGCCGAGGCACCATTTATTTGAGGCTTAACAACCTACGGTGAAAAAGAAAAGACTCAATTAAGCTTGCACATCAACAACACCAAGAAGGCACCTCATTTTGATGATACAAATTATGCATATTGGAAGGTTAAGATGACCGCACACCTCAAGTCAATCAATAGAGAAGTGTGGAAGGTCACCGAAACAAAATTTGAGGTTGCTAATCCGGAAGCACCTACACCGGTGGAAGAGAAGAAACTCCAATGCAATGACATTGCCATTAGTGCTCTTCATGAGGCATTAGATGACAAGACATTTGAGTAAGTGAAAAACATAGAAGTTGCACATGATGCTTGGGCCAAGCTAGAAGAAACATTTGAGGGCACCGAAGGCACAAAGACCGCTAAAGCATATATCTTGCAAGAAAAATTTTCAAGCTTCAAGATACAAGATGATGAGAGTGTTCCGGAGATATTTCATAGATTGCAAGTCATTGTCAATGGGCTCAAGGTACTTGGTGAGGAGGTCAAGGACAATCAATTCTCTATGAAGTTTTTGAGAAGCTTGCCCAAGAGGTTTGATACATTGATCACCGTGCTAGTGAGGACTACATTGAAGGATTCAACTCCTCAATAAATATTTCAAGAGGTGATGACCGATGATTTATATAGAGAAGATGATGAGAAGGATGAGTTGGTCAAGAAGAAGAAAAAGGAAAATAAGAAGAAAGATGATGAAAAGAAGAAGAGTGTGGCATTCAAAGCCACCACATCCAAGGGCAAGTCTAAGATTGAATCATCAAGTGATGAAGACTCAAGCTCTTGTGATAGTGATGACATTGATGAGAAGATGACTCTCTTTGTCAAGCAATTTAGCAAATTCATGAAGAAGAAGGGCTATCGTGCAAGGAGGAGGAAGAACTCATCTAAGAAGAATGAGCATAACATGAGATGCTTTAGATGCCATAGCAAGGATCATCTTATTGCAAAGTGTCCTTATGATAGTGATGATGAAGATGCTATTAAGAAGGAGAGGAAGAAGCAAAAGAAGAAGCAAGAAAAGAAGGAGAGCTCTCATAAAAGGAAGAATGATTATCATGTTGCTACATGGGATAGTGATGATTCCTCAAGTGATGATGAGGATGACTACAAGAGCAAGAAGAAGGGACATGCTAGCATTGCCATCCAAGAGAAGGTATCCCTCTTCGACACTCCATCATGCTTCATGGCTAAGGCCGCTAAGGTATCATCCGATGATGAGAGTGATCATGATAATGCTAGTGATAGTGATAGTGATGAAGAAGAATTCACTAAAGATGAACTAATCACTATGCTAGAAGATTGCACTCAACATTTTAAAGAATCTAGAAAGGAGTGCAAGAGCTTGCTTAAGGAAAAGAAAAACCTTATGCAAGAACTTGATGAGCTTAGGGCATCTTATGAGAGTCTAAAGGAAGACCATAAGAAGCTTCAAAAGTCTCACACTAAGCTTGAAGAAGCTCATTCCTCTCTAGTTGAAAAATGTGAAAACATGCCAACTAATGTTGAGAAAGCTAAAACTTGCAACATAGGCATATCTTGTGATATAATTGATGAATCTTATCATAAGTCTATTGTTGTTGCTCCTACTAACCCTTCATGTAGCGCATCTACATCATCCTCATCTAGTAGTGATGGTTTCACTTATCACTCCACACTTATAGTTGAGAATGAAAATCTCAAGGAGGTAAAAGAGCTCAATCACACCTTAGCTAAGGCTTATGGTGGTGAGGACCGCTTGCTTATATGTTTGGGTAGCCAAAGAGCTTCTCTCTACAAAGAGGGATTGGGCTATAACCCCAAGAAAGGCAAGGCCGCTTTTGCTCCTCACAAGACTCGTTTTGTGAAGAACAATGGTAGCTATTGCAAAAGTTGCAAGCAAGTGGGTCACATAGAGCAACATTGCATGAACAAGAAATCCAATGCTAAAGTATCCTCAATTAAGTTTGATTCTTTCTATATACTTTCCAAGGATACAAATGGTGTTCATGCTAAGTTCATTGGTGCACCATGGATGGGCTCAAAGAAGAAAGCCATTTGGGTACTAAAGAGCTTGGTCACTAACCTTGGAGGACCCAAACAAGTTTGGGTACCTAAAAGGAATTGATCTTGTCTTATAGGTCAATTACAAAGCCGGAGGAAGGCATTGGATGCTTGATAGTGGGTGCACTCAACATATGACCGGGGATTATTGTATGTTCAAATCAATTGATACAAGTCAAAATGGTGATTTTGATGCTATCACTTTTGGCAACAACAAGAAAGGCAAGGTCAAGGGGCTTGGTAAAATTGCTATCTCAAATGACATGAGCATATCTAATGTGTTGCTAGTTGAGAGCTTGGATTTCAATCTTTTGTCGGTGGCACAACTTTGTGATCTTGGCTTCAAGTGCATATTTGGTAGTGATGATGTTGAAGTCATTAGTGTTGATGGATCAAATTTAATATTCAAAGGATTTATACATGGTAGCTTATACTTGGTTGACTTCAATGATAGTGAGACACAATTGACATCATGCTTGCTTAGCAAATCTAGTATGGGATGGTTGTGGCATCGAAGGCTTGGTCATGTTGGAATGAAACAATTGAACAAACTTTTGAGGCATGACTTAGTTAGAGGCTTGAAAGATGTGACTTTTGAAAAGGATAAACCATGTAGTGCTTGTCAAGCCGGCAAACAAGTTGGAAATACACATCCTAGTAAGAGTGAAATGAGCACATCAAAGGCATTTGAGCTATTGCACATGAACTTGTTTGGGCCAATAACATACACTAGCATTGGTGGCAACAAGTATGGTTTTGTGATTGTTGATGACTACACTAGATACACTTGGGTGTTCTTTCTCTATGACAAGAGTGATATTTATGATCTATTCAAGTCTTTTGTCAAGAGAGTGCAAAATGAGTTTGAGACTACCATCAAGAAGATTAGAAGTGACAATGGTAGTGAGTTCAAGAACACAAGAATTGAAGATTTATGTGATGATCTTGGTATTGGACATCAATTCTCACCAACATACACTCCTCAATCCAATGGTGTAGTTGAAAGAAAGAATAGAACTTTGATTGACATGGCTAGATCAATGCTTAGTGAATACAATGTGAGTCATTCATTTTGGAGTGAAGCTATCAACACGGCTTGCTATTGTAGCAACCGTCTCTATTGCCATGGGAAGCTTAGGAAGACACCATATGAGTTATTGAATGGAAGAAAGCCCAACATTGCATACTTTAGAGTGTTTGGTTGCAAATGCTATATTCTCAAGAAAGGCACTAGATTGAGCAAGTTTGAAAACAAATGTGATGAAGGATTCTTACTTGGTTATTCTACCACAAGCAAGGCATATAGAGTTTGGAATCTCACAAATGGCACCTTGGAAGAAGTTCATGATGTTGAGTTTGATGAAACCCAAGGGTCTCAAAATGAAGCTCAAAACCTTGATGATGTGAGAGGAGATCAATTGTCAAATGCAATGAAGAACATGGACATTGTTGACATAAGGCCAAGGCAAGTTGATGATGATGATATTCATGTGATCAACCAAAGTGTGCAAATTGATTCAAATCAAGCAAGCTCAAGTGGTTCTCATGATGAAGTGCAAGTTCAAGGTCAAACAAGTGAAAGCAATCAACTCCCAATACTCCAACCTACTAGCATAGCAAGAGATCATCCATTGGATCAAATTATTGGTAGAATTCAAAGCGGTGTTCAAACTAGATCAAGATTAGCATCCTTTTGTGAGCACTACTCATTTGTGTCACTTGAAGAACCTAAGAAAATAGAAGATGCTTTGAAGGATTCCGATTGGGTAAATGCCATGCATGAAGAGCTAAACAACTTCACTAGAAATCAAGTTTGGGAACTTATTGAAAGGCCGAAGAACTATAATGTGATTGGTACTAAGTGGGTCTTTAGAAACAAGCAAGATCAAGATGGCATGGTTGTGAGAAACAAAGCAAGATTGGTAGCTCAAGGTTACACACAAGTTGAGGGTCTTGACTTTGGAGAGACATATGCACCCGTTGCAAGATTGGAGGCTATTAGAATCTTATTAGCATATGCTTGTGCACACAACATCAAGCTCTATCAAATGGATGTCAAGAGTGCATTTCTCAATGGCTACATTAATGAAGAAGTTTATGTTGAGCAACCTCCCGGTTTTGAAGATGACAAGAAGCCCGACCATGTTTTCAAGCTAAAGAAGGCATTATATGGTTTGAAGCAAGCACCTAGAGCATGGTATAAGAGATTGAGAGATTTTCTTCTCTCTAAAGGGTTCAAGATGGGAAAGGTTGACACCACTCTCTTCACCAAGAAGCTTGGAAATGACTTGTTTGTGTTGCAAATCTATGTGGATGACATTATCTTTGGATCAACCAATCAAGACTTTTATGAAGAGTTTAGAAATATGATGGCTAATGAGTTTGAGATGTCTATGATTGGAGAGCTTAGTTACTTTCTTGAATGACTTTGGAGTAAAATTCAAGAATATGCCATTGTTTTGTGACAATGAAAGTGCAATCAAGATGACACAAAATTCGGTTCAACATTCAAGAACGAAGCACATTGACATAAGGCATCACTTCATAAGAGACCATCAACAAAAGGGTGATATTAGCATTGAGAGCATTGGCACCGAAAATCAACTAGCCGACATATTCACAAAGCCACTTGATGAGAAAAGATTTTACAAGTTGAAGAATGAATTGAACATACTTGACTTCTCCAACTTGAAATGAGTGCACCTCCACATTCTTATATGACATGCCTCTCCTCTGACATAGCAAGGTAAAGTTGTTTGGCATATCTTCCATACTTTGCTAAGGACATGTTTAGAACATATAGATATATTTGCATAACAAATAGGCTCATTCATGAAAATCAAATGAGTTTATTGTATATATGGTACCACTATTGCTTCTATGTTTGATTGATCTAGTGGTAGCATATGACATGTTTGTGGGCTTGCGAACCTAGTGTTGAATCTAGAAAATGAGCTCATGATGTGTAATTCAACATGGTCAAGATAACCCTTATACTTTATGAGGTGTGAAGAAGCTTATCCTTGGATCAAACCGAATTAAATATTCTAGGCAAGTGATCTAGATTGAACCATAATTTGGACTCCCTCATATTGATTGACTTGACTCTCACTAAAATTGGCACCTTTTTGGTGATTGTTGACAAAGGGAGAGAGAAAAGTCACAAAGATAGAGAAGTCACAAAGAGATAAAAAGTTAAGTTGCAAAGGGGGAGAAAGATATACTAAGGGGGAGAGAACGCAAAAGATATGACATTAGAAAGGGAACAATTAAAATTGAGCACGCAAAAGATATAACATTAGAAAGGGAACAATTAAAATTGAGCACACAAGTAGGGGGAGCAAGCTCATGAATTATTTGTTGCATTTGTATGTGCATTAACATGAAGTGTTGCATTGCAAAACTTAAATTCATATTCATGATTGTATGGTGTATGCTAGAAATAGAACTTGAATGATGATTTGTTGAAACTAGCTTTACAAGTGGTATCTAGACACCTTTGCTTATAATGTTGATCTCACGGGGTACTTTAGTGTTTGTGATCTTTACAAGTGATGTATTACAAGTGGTGTCTAGCTACATCGATGCTAAGGATGGTATATAAAGGCAACTCCGATTGGTATCACGCTTCAAAGGTCCATTCTATATACCTTAGCATCAATTTGATAGTATTAACTATCCCAAAATTCAAATCCATATATATGTGCTCAATTGAACCAAACTCATGGAAGCACATATGTAGGGGGAGCTAATACTATCGAAATTGAAAGTTGATTTCATTTCATATCTTTGTGATGGTTGTCATCAATTACCAAAAAGGAGAAGATTGAAAGCCCAAGTTTGGTTTTGGTAATTAATGACACCAAGTTGCTAATGTCATGTGTTAAGTATTTTGAGTTAGGCATAAGCAACACATGTGATGAAGGTGTACGTGGCAAGGAGTGGTGGCCACAAGATCACAAAGAAATGGTGCATGGACATGAAATGACGATCATGGTGAAGATGCACATAATATGATGGACATGATGATCAAGTGGAGGAGAAGGATCTAAGAGCGCAAGGCAAAGGTATAACCATAGGGTTTTCCTTTTGCCGGTCTAAGATGAGTAGAGAAGTGATTGACCGGGTTTAGGATACATAGCCGACTATCAAGAGGGGCAATCACGGTTAGCTCGGGAATCAAGTGCCACTAGATCAATGTCTTGAGCATATGCATTAGGATCTAGTTGAGAGCTAACATAACGCCTTAGAAAATGTTTGTGAAATGCTAACACACATGCACATGGTGGTGTACACTTGGTGGTGTTAGCACATTTGCGAAGGCGGTGGAGTTTAAACGGTAGAGAGGGGTTTGGGTTCCTCTCTCCCTCCCGCCAAGCTTGCGAGGCGGGATTTGGCGTTTTTTAGAGAAGTGAAACGCCTATTTTCTACTGCGCCGAAAGTCAGAAAAGAAACGGAGGTGAACGGTGGTCACTGTGTTGACCGGACGCTGCACCGGACGCGGTCCCGGTTTGACCAGAGCGTCCGGTCAGCTCAACGCAGCGCGCTTAGGGTTTGTGACCGGACGCTAGTCTGGCCTGACCAGCGCGTTCGGTCAGTTCTCCTGAGCGCAGAAGTAAAGCGCGCGACCGGCGCGTCCGGTCCCTCACGGAACCGGAGCGTCCGGTCATGCGTCCAGAGGGGCAGTAAGCAGTGGAGTGACGATCGGACGTGCGGCGCGTCCGGTCACGTGCGATCGGACGTGTCCGGTCTCAACGAGAGCATACTGGAACGCGACCGGACGCGGGCACTGTCGCGTCCGGTCAATCGGTTCAGCGCGTCCGGTCACTGCAACGGCTAGTTCTGACGCGCGCGGTTTTTGCTTGTCCTGTAGTGACCGGACGCGTTCGGTCACCCTGACCGGAGCGTCCGGTCAGCGCGATTTTCGCTGCGTCGTCTGTAACGGCTAGCTGCGTACCCCTTCGTTATAAATAGAGGGTGTCCGGGGTTTGAGGGTAACTCTTGCACATTTTGAGACCTAGAGACATCCTTTGAGCTAGAGAACAACCCCTCCACTCATCTCTTTGCATAGTTGCACATCTTGAGTGAGATTGAGTGTGATTCAAGTGCATTGCTTGAGAGTTGCATTCTAGAGGCACTTGATCTTCGAGTTGCTGCGGATTTCTTGTTACTCTTCCGTGTTTCCCGACACGGTAGACGGCTTGGAGCAGCGGAGGTGATTGAGCTCGCAAATGGAGATTGTTGGAGCCTTCACCAAGTGCTGTAAGGGGTTCTTGATCCTTCCCCGTGGGAGTTCGTAAATTGGATACTCTAGTGGAGCTCGTGGCTTGGAGGATCCCCATCTTGTGTGCGGTTGTGCGGCGCCCGCCGAGGGCTCGACTCTTGATAGTCGATTAGCTCGCGAACCGACAAGTGGGTGCATCGCCACAATGAGGAGTAGCTTGCCGGGAAGCAAGTGAATCTCGGTAAAAAATCTTGTGTCATCTCTTTGCCGAGGATTTCTCTTGTGGTTGATCATTGTGATTGATTCTTCAAGTGCTTTACTTCTCTACATCGTTGGTATAAGAATCAAGTCACTTGCTCTTTACTTTCTCGTACTACTTCTAGTGTAGCTTGTTTAGAGTAGCTTTTATCACATAGGAGTAAGTAGCTTAGTGACTTAGCTTTGTTGGTGTGTATTAGAGATCATAGCCTTGCTTCACTAAGTTGTATAGGTGGCTTGCATAGTGTAGTTGAGCTAGTGCTAGAATTAGCTTAGCCATCTTTTATACTAACATGGTTGTTTAGTGAAGCTTGTAGATTTTTTAAAATAGGCTATTCACCCCCCTCTAGCCATTCGGACCTTACAAGTGGTATCAGAGCCGAGGCACCATTTATTTGAGGCTTAACAACCTACGGTGAAAAAGAAATGACTCAATTAAGCTTGCACATCAACAACACCAAGAAGGCACCTCATTTTGATGATACAAATTATGCATATTGGAAGGTTAAGATGACCGCACACCTCAAGTCAATCAATAGAGAAGTGTGGAAGGTCACCGAAACAAAATTTGAGGTTGCTAATCCGGAAGCACCTACACCGGTGGAAGAGAAGAAACTCCAATGCAATGACATTGCCATTAGTGCTCTTCATGAGGCATTAGATGACAAGACATTTGAGTAAGTGAAAAACATAGAAGTTGCACATGATGCTTGGGCCAAGCTAGAAGAAACATTTGAGGGCACCGAAGGCACAAAGACCGCTAAAGCATATATCTTGCAAGAAAAATTTTCAAGCTTCAAGATACAAGATGATGAGAGTGTTCCGGAGATATTTCATAGATTGCAAGTCATTGTCAATGGGCTCAAGGCACTTGGTGAGGAGGTCAAGGACAATCAATTCTCTATGAAGTTTTTGAGAAGCTTGCCCAAGAGGTTTGATACATTGATCACCGTGCTAGTGAGGACTACATTGAAGGATTCAACTCCTCAATAAATATTTCAAGAGGTGATGACCGATGATTTATATAGAGAAGATGATGAGAAGGATGAGTTGGTCAAGAAGAAGAAAAAGGAAAATAAGAAGAAAGATGATGAAAAGAAGAAGAGTGTGGCATTCAAAGCCACCACATCCAAGGGCAAGTCTAAGATTGAATCATCAAGTGATGAAGACTCAAGCTCTTGTGATAGTGATGACATTGATGAGAAGATGACTCTCTTTGTCAAGCAATTTGGCAAATTCATGAAGAAGAAGGGCTATCATGCAAGGAGGAGGAAGAACTCATCTAAGAAGAATGAGCATAACATGAGATGCTTTAGATGCCATAGCAAGGATCATCTTATTGCAAAGTGTCCTTATGATAGTGATGATGAAGATGCTATTAAGAAGGAGAGGAAGAAGCAAAAGAAGAAGCAAGAAAAGAAGGAGAGCTCTCATAAAAGGAAGAATGATTATCATGTTGCTACATGGGATAGTGATGATTCCTCAAGTGATGATGAGGATGACTACAAGAGCAAGAAGAAGGGACATGCTAGCATTGCCATCCAAGAGAAGGTCTCCCTCTTCGACACTCCATCATGCTTCATGGCTAAGGCCGCTAAGGTATCATCCGATGATGAGAGTGATCATGATAATGCTAGTGATAGTGATAGTGATGAAGAAGAATTCACTAAAGATGAACTAATCACTATGCTAGAAGATTGCACTCAACGTTTTAAAGAATCTAGAAAGGAGTGCAAGAGCTTGCTTAAGGAAAAGAAAAACCTTATGCAAGAACTTGATGAGCTTAGGGCATCTTATGAGAGTCTAAAGGAAGACCATAAGAAGCTTCAAAAGTCTCACACTAAGCTTGAAGAAGCTCATTCCTCTCTAGTTGAAAAATGTGAAAACATGCCAACTAATGTTGAGAAAGCTAAAACTTGCAACATAGGCATATCTTGTGATATAATTGATGAATCTTATCATAAGTCTATTGTTGTTGCTCCTACTAACCCTTCATGTAGCGCATCTACATCATCCTCATCTAGTAGTGATGGTTTCACTTATCACTCCACACTTATAGTTGAGAATGAAAATCTCAAGGAGGTAAAAGAGCTCAATCACACCTTAGCTAAGGCTTATGGTGGTGAGGACCGTTTGCTTATATGTTTGGGTAGCCAAAGAGCTTCTCTCTACAAAGAGGGTTGGGCTATAACCCTAAGAAAGGCAAGGCCGCTTTTGCTCCTCACAAGACTCGTTTTGTGAAGAACAATGGTAGCTATTGTAAAAGTTGCAAGCAAGTGGGTCACATAGAGCAACATTGCATGAACAAGAAATCCAATGCTAAAGTATCCTCAATTAAGTTTGATTCTTTCTATATACTTTCCAAGGATACAAATGGTGTTCATGCTAAGTTCATTGGTGCACCATGGATGGGCTCAAAGAAGAAAGCACATATGTAGGGGGAGCTAATACTATCGAAATTGAAAGTTGATTTCATTTCATATCTTTGTGATGGTTGTCATCAATTACCAAAAAGGGGGAGATTGAAAGCCCAAGTTTGGTTTTGGTAATTAATGACACCAAGTTGCTAATGTCATGTGTTAAGTATTTTGAGTTAGGCATAAGCAACACATGTGATGAAGGTGTACGTGGCAAGGAGTGGTGGCCACAAGATCACAAAGAAATGGTGCATGGACATGAAATGACGATCATGGTGGAGATGCACATAATATGATGGACATGATGATCAAGTGGAGGAGAAGGATCTAAGAGCGCAAGGCAAAGGTATAACCATAGGGTTTTCCTTTTGCCGGTCTAAGATGAGTAGAGAAGTGATTGACCGGGTTTAGGATACATAGCCGACTATCAAGAGGGGCAATCACGGTTAGCTCGGGAATCAAGTGCCACTAGATCAATGTCTTGAGCATATGCATTAGGATCTAGTTGAGAGCTAACATAACGCCTTAGAAAATGTTTGTGAAATGCTAACACACATGCACATGGTGGTGTACACTTGGTGGTGTTAGCACATTTGCGAAGGCGGTGGAGTTTAAGCGGTAGAGAGGGGTTTGGGTTCCTCTCTCCCTCCCGCCAAGCTTGCGAGGCGGGATTTGGCATTTTTTAGAGAAGTGAAACGCCTATTTTCTACTGCGCTGAAAGTTAGAAAAGAAACAGAGGCGAACGGTGGTCACTGCGTTGACCGGACGCTGCACCGGACGCGGTCCCGGTTTGACCGGAGCATCCGGTCAGCTCAACGCAGCGCGCTTAGGGTTTGTGACCGGACGCTGGTCTGGCCTGACCAGCGCGTTCGGTCAGTTCTCCTGAGCGCAGAAGTAAAGCGCGTGACCGGCGCGTCCGGTCCCTCACGGAACCGGAGCGTCCGGTCATGCGTCCAGAGGGGCAGTAAGCAGTGGAGTGACGATCGGACGTGCGGCGCGTCCGGTCACGTGCGATCAGACGTGTCCGGTCTCAACAGGAGCATACTGGAACGCGACCGGACGCGGGCACTGTCGCGTCCGGTCAATCGGTTCAGCGCGTCCGGTCACTGCAACGGCTAGTTCTGACGCGCGCGGTTTTCGCTTGTCCTGTAGTGACCGGACGCGTCCGGTCACCCTGACCGGAGCGTCCGGTCAGCGCGATTTTCACTGCGTCGTCTGTAACGGCTAGCTGCGTACCCCTTCGTTATAAATAGAGGGTGTCCGGGGTTTGAGGGTAACTCTTGCACATTTTGAGACCTAGAGACATCCTTTGAGCTAGAGAACAACCCCTCCACTCATCTCTTTGCATAGTTGCACATCTTGAGTGAGATTGAGTGAGATTCAAGTGCATTGCTTGAGATTTATATTCTAGAGGCACTTGATCTTCGAGTTGCTGCGGATTTCTTGTTACTCTTCCGTGTTTCCCGACACGGTAGACGGCTTGGAGCAGCGGAGGTGATTGAGCTCGCAAATGGAGATTATTGGAGCCTTCACCAAGTGTTGTAAGGGGTTCTTGATCCTTCCCCGTGGGAGTTCGTAAATTGGATACTTTAGTGGAGCTCGTGGCTTGGAGGATCCCCATCTTGTATGCGGTTGTGCGGCGCCCGCCGAGGGCTCGACTCTTGATAGTCGATTAGCTCGCGAACCGACAAGTGGGTGCATCGCCACAATGAGGAGTAGCTTGCCGGGAAGCAAGTGAACCTCGGTAAAAAATCTTGTGTCATCTCTTTGCCGAGGATTTCTCTTGTGGTTGATCATTGTGATTGATTCTTCAAGTGCTTTACTTCTCTACATCGTTGGTATAAGAATCAAGTCACTTGCTCTTTACTTTCTCGTACTACTTCTAGTGTAGCTTGTTTAGAGTAGCTTTTATCACATAGGAGTAAGTAGCTTAGTGACTTAGCTTTGTTGGTGTGTATTAGAGATCATAGCCTTGCTTCACTAAGTTGTATAGGTGGCTTGCATAGTGTAGTTGAGCTAGTGCTAGAATTAGCTTAGCCATCTTTTATACTAACATGGTTGTTTAGTGAAGCTTGTAGATTTTTTAAAACAGGCTATTCACCCCCCCTCTAGCCATTCGGACCTTACACCAAGCCTCTTGAGTGTCAGTACACCATCTTACAGAGGATTCCCGATAGTTTGACAGCATGGTTTGTTGCAAGAACGTCGGTGGTGCTCCTAGTGACGGGGACGACAGTCCTCCTCGTCTGTCTGAGGTTGTGCGTGGCAAGCGCATAAAGGTTATGGCCAGAAAGAAGAAGAAGACCCTCACAGATGCAGAGATAGCTCAGGCAGTTGCAGATGCAGCAGAGCAGGCAGAGAGGGGAGGTAGGAGCAGTGGTATACGCATTGGCGAGCGTCGCTTTCATCTTGAAGGTCGACAACTTGGTACAGAGACTACTGAGGCCACTGAGGGCACAGAGGTGACAGAGGATGCAGATGCTATGTCAGTTGATCCACCTGCAGGGACTCCAGAGGGGACAGAGGAGCAGTCAGCTCAGACTCCACCGCGTCGCCGCTCCACACGCACTTGAGCTCAGGTGACTCCTAGGCCAGAGGGCCAGCGTCGTGGAGGACGTCCACCTCCCAGGGCTAGAGGTTCACCCCCTGTCGAGCACTTTGACTTGAGAGGTGCTACAGCACGTCAGGTGCAAGGGTTAAGATTTGTTGAGGCCAGCCGGTGGTTCCCACCTCAGAGGGACTCCAGAGCGTCAGAGGGTTTCTATACTCCTCTACAGGAGGATTTTTACAGAGCTTATGTTGACAGTGACATTGTCTTTCGACCACAGAGGGTCTGTCGCATTGAGTCACTTGTTGAGGTAGTGGGTGAGCAGCTTCGTCCGCACCTGTCCTTTCTACCGGGCTTGTCAGATTTTCTTAGACGGACAGGTGCATACTGTGGCACTTGGGTTAGGGAGTTCTATGCTTCACTATGGATTGATCCAGCCCATGAGTTCATACACTTTGCATTCTGAGGCCGCGACCGCAGACTGTACAGCACAAGAGTACAGGAGATTCTCAGACTCCAAGCTTCAGACACGAAGATTCACCAGCTCTGCTTCGGTCAGACAGCTCCACCTAGACGCCCTCATGGCGGTACTGTGCCCCCTACAGATTTGATTCGACCCTGTTTTTGTGAGCCTTTTGGCGAAGGGTCTCGTCGCACACCTGCCAGTTTGACACCGCTTGCCTGAGTTCTGGATGCTATTGTCAGGCGTACTCTTCTTCCCATGCTTGGTTACAGAGAGGGATTGACCAGGATGCAGCTATGGGTTGTTCACCACCTCCTCTCACAGACACCTTTTGACATTTGGGATCTTATGCTTAGTGAGATGGAGGACACCCTGGCAGAGGGCTTCAAGGGACACCGTCAGCTACCCTATGCTCATTGGATTTGCTTCATCATCAGATCTACACTTGAGCTTCCTACGGAGATTAGAGCTGAGATATCTGATACTACCACTGCTTTTCCTGAGTATGATATCCGTCAGCTATGGGTTTCAGTTACGAGAGAGCAGGCCCCTATGCCAGGACAGCGAGAGAGACCTGAGGTCCCTGAGACAACAGCTGAGCAGGATGCCACCGTTGAGGGTCTTGCTGAGGCAGAGCTTGCAGATCTAGATGCTCAGCCTGCTGATCTAGCCGAGGATGAGGCCTCTGATAGCACTGATGAGGATTATCAGCCCATCCCTAGGTATCGGTCTCCTCGGCCTCACGACCACGAGGCCGGTAGCTCTGGTTCAGCCTCCCGCTCAGATCCAGCCATGGTGGCTATTCTTGAGAGGCTGACCCAGGCATAGGAGCGACAGGAGCTTCAGCTACAGAGACAGGCTCAGGACACAGCTGCCGCGTTTGCACAGATACAGGCTCGACAGGACGAGTTCCAGAGACAGCAGCTTGAGATACAGCGCTAGCAAGTCGAGATGCAGCGTCAGCAGTATGAGATGCAGCGACAGAGTGTAGCTAGCCAGCAGCAGTACTTGGATCTTCTACGTCACCTAGTCATAGTTAGGGTTCCTCCACCTGCATCTGTCCTGACTCCAGCCTTACAGTCTAGTGGACCTTCGAGTCAGGGACAGCCGAGCTTTCAGTTCACCTCTCCACAGCTGTAGGTCCCTCAGTCATTCCAGTCCCCGAGCTACACGCCTATTCAGACGGGATTTACTCCTTCAGACCAGCCTCGCCCTCACCTACTGACAGGCACACCATTCGTTGATCTTAGTGCCACATATAGCGAGTTGACTGGTCAGCCGATGCCCTCGCACACTACTTTTGCTACTTCATCAGGGTTGTCCGCTTCAGAGGCAGCTGTTCCTCTTGTGACAAGGACGAGCACTACAGAGACAGTTCCTTCGTCCATTGCCTCGACAGATCCCCCAGCTATTGGCTCACTTCAGGCTCAGGTCACAGAGACTGCTCCACTTGTTGCTACTTCGTCAGTACCTGTTCCTGTTGCTCAGACCCAGACCGCTTCACAGCCACGTGCTTCTTCAGAGGGTCAGCCTGATAGCTCCGAGTCCGAGGAAGACACTTCTCAGTTTGTGATTACTCCGCGCTCCTCGGCACCCGACTCGACTCCGTCTGTTCCCCCGTCAGATCCTTAGATTAGTTTTTGGTGGTTGATGCCAAAGGGGGAGAGAGAGTAGATTCAGGGGGAGTTTTGATAGAGGGTTTTTGTTCTTTTGTGTGCTACATTCATGCATCATGTTTACTTTACAGTAATTGCATTCTTGTGACATGTGGTCGTGTGAGATACTTTGAGTCTATATGGTTTATCTAGTCACAGTTTTAAATCATGTCACTTGTTTGTTTATAGCTCATAAGGTTGTGCTTCTGTGCCTTACTCCGATTTCTTTTGAGCTATATCTTTTTGTGTACTAACGTTTCATGTCTTATCTTATAAGTACACTCTTTTGGCTTGGAACACATAAGCAATTCCCAACCTCTTGTGCTTATTGCTTTTTGCATATGTGAATCAAGCATGTTCGAAAACCTCAACTCCTATCTTTTGAATCTTAGTGTTGTCATCAATCACCAAAAAGGGGGAGATTGAAAGCATCTAGGCCCCAAGAGTTGGTTTTGGCAATTGATGACAACGCTTTATTACCATGACTAACGTGTGTTTTGTAGAAACCTTGGTAAGCTAGGTCATGGAGGTGATAACTGCTTTGGGCACCATGGTATTCATGCCCCCTGATGGAAATCGTTTCGGTTTTCAAAGGAGTGACGTCAAGATTAAGGACGGTTAGTTCCGGATGTCGAGGTGTTGAGTTACATTTGGAGTAGTCGTTAGGATCTTCATTTTCTCTTTTGGCCATACTATAAAGGGGAGCATGAGCGGGTAGCTTGACCTAGGTGAGTCCTATGTTTAGGTGTGGTGCACACTTGTGAAACTTAGCACTAGGCAGTTCTAGAATAGCTCAAAGTTCAGTTAGAAGCAACTTGGTTCAAGTTGCGTCGTGTTTCGGAGTGTTTAGAGAGTTTTTCCCTTGACCGGACGCGGTTCTCGGCTTGACCGGACGCGTCCGGTCAGTTCAAAGTCGCGACTGCGTTTCGGCGCTGATGACCGGACGCGGTCCTTGCGAGGACCGGACGCGGTGGTCAGACCGACATGTGTCACTTAAGGAAACCATCCGTTCGGACGCGACCTGGGTGTGATCGGCGCGTCCGGTCACGTTCCAGTAAGGTTCTGCGACGACCGAACGCGTCCGGTCATCACCGATCGGACGCGGTCGCGCGTCCGGTCTCGTTACAGTAAGCTCCCTGCACGATCGGACGCGTCCGGTCACCCCTGACCGGCGCGTCCGGTCACTCAGCCGAAATTTCAGAATTTCGACCGTTACGGGCGACCAGCGCGTCCGGTCACTTCGACCGGCGCGTCCGGTCACTCAGCCAAAATTTCAGAATTTCGACCGTTACGAGCGACCGGCGTGTCCGGTCACTTCGACCGGCGCGTCCGGTCACCCCGCGTTTTGCTGTGTTGGCAGGTAACGGTTTGTTTTGACTCTGGGGTGTATAAATACATCCCCACCACCTCTTTTAGAGCTCTCTTGCTCATTTGTTCAGCTGAGAAACACCTTTGGAGTGCAAGGGAGTGCAAGAGCTCTAGTGAGGAGTGTGATTTGAGAATCAAAGCTTGAGAGTTCCTCACTAGTGATTAGAGAGTAGCAAGTGTGCATCCTCCTTCTCATTAGGCTCGTTGTGGTCAAGTGAGAGTTCTAGCTTGTTACTCTTGGTGATCGCCATCACCTAGACGGCTTGGTGGTGATTGGGAGTTTGGTGATCATCCGGCGAAGCTTGTGGATGACCCAACTCATCTTGTGAGCGGTTTTGGGCGATTCACCGCGACGGAGTGTCAAAGAATCAGCCCGTAGAGAGCACTTGATCCTTGCACGGATCAAGGGGGAGCTACACCATTACGCGGGTGCTCCAACGAGGACTAGTGGGGAGTGGCGACTCTCCAATACCTCGGAAAAACATCGCCGTGTTCCTTGCCCTTACTTTCAAGCATTTACATTCTCGTATTTACATTTATTGCTTGATTTACTTTCCTAGAATTGCCATGCTAGACTAGGATTGGAAACTAGGGTGCAAAACCTTTTACCGGTAGAATATCTAGGAACACAAGTAGGCACTAGGGGTGAATTCCGGCTTTTAGGATTTAATTCTTGCAATTAATTTTTAGAGAAGCCCAATTCACCCCCCTTTTGGACATCTTGATCCTTTCACCTAGGGAGTTGCTTGCATTCACATATGAAAGCGTGACATAGAAAATCACATTTAATTTGCGAAATTTCAGCAACAGTAAATTTCTGTTGGATCTATGTGAAATATGTAACTTTGTACCTACTAAACACCAATGGCATCATCGGTGTTACTGCCTGATTGTACTGTACCATTATGAATAAAAATGGCATTCATTTTAAATCATTTTTTTCCCAGAAGTATGGAACTGTATTGTGCATGTACATTACAATTTACAATTAATGTTACCCTCATGTATTTTTTTAGAGTTTTAAGGCTTTGCCCGTCTTAGCATTAAGCAAAGACAATAGCATTCAGTTACAGCATTCAGGTGGATCTACCCTCATGTACTTTGTTTGTTTGGTATTTTCAGATTTGTTGCTGCCCAATATTTGGCTTTAATTTCTAACCCTACCTTGGTGAGTTAGTATTCTATATAGTGCATAACCCTGTATTGGATTGAGTAGAAGTGCTGGGTTTGCTACTGCATTACCTATAGGGCAAAATATAAGCTAGGTGACAATAGTTGTCATATTCACACGACCATGCATTCTGCTTGTGGCCAAAGCAACATGGTTTGACTCAAATCATTGTCCTGTAGAATGACCTATTGGCAAAGCTAAGTACTGTTGCTCCAGAGCTAATCAGTCTTTTACATGTAATTTATAGTAGGTTTTAGCACCTGTGGCACGAATAAATTGCATTGCTTTTGACCCTATTGCAGGGACATGAGAGGGCGATGGGCGAATCACGTTCACATGTGCCTAAACCATATAATAGCTAAAGTTAGTACACCAACTCTTTGGCGCAACTCTACCACGACAAGCTTCCTCAGCTCTGCGGAAACTGCAAAATCATATGAACTTGCACGCATATATTATACGCAGCAAACATTGAACCACTGAAAAATTGAGCACTCACACTTGCTTTTTAAACCATGTTTGCTTGGGAACCGGCTCCTCGCTAAGTTAGAGGAGCCGGAAAACTACTACGTCCAGGGACGTACTTGCGCCCGATGCCGTCCATTGATGATCCAGCGGCAGGAATCCGTTTCTGATCCAGCACAAGGAAACAAGCAGGAAGCCACACACGCCTTGGCCCATGTACACGATGTGGCCCAAGTAGCAGCGTGAAGCACACTTCTGTTCGAGGAAAGGGGAAAAACAAGAGGCTTTTACATGCATGCCATTAAAAAAGTTTATAATTACACACAAGCCATTAAAAAAGATGAGCTCCCACGAGTGTCATCGTTGTCAACTTCTTTGCTCCACGAGCCATTCCGTCCGCTTTTTCGCCTAACGGTGTCAAACAGACAGGTTAAATGACCATTTTACCCTATAGTGGGGTCTGTTTGTCAGCCACCCAAACTTTCTCTCTTCTCTTCCGTGTGCACGCGAAAGGCCGAGGGAAGTCTACGCAGTGGCCGGGTGCTCCGCCCTCGTCGCCGTCCCAAGGGCTCGAGGTGGTGTGGCCGTCTCCGGTGTCGTCTCCATGCTACTGCCATCCGCAGCGCGGCAAGCAGCGAGGAGGTGGCGCGGCGCCAATGCTGGTGCCGCCGCAACAGACATGGAAATGGCGCGCCGGGCAGGGCCAGGTGGCGCGCGGTGGCACAGGCGGTCAGGAGTAGGGGCGTCGCGCCCGCACGGCAGGCCGCGACAGATCTGGGCACGATGGCGGCCTCTATTGGCGCAGCGCGGTGGCGGGCGCCCGAAAGACGCAGCGCTGGGGGCATCCACGGCCATCGCTACCGGCGTGTGGGCGAGCTTAGCTCCGCCCCGGACTCTTGGACGTCGACCCGGATGGCGTGCTCCCGCGGCAGCGCGTCCCGCCATCCGGGTCGACGTCCAAGAGTCCGGGCGGAACACGCCATCCGGGCGAACTTATATGAGCTGCCGCGGGAGCACGCCATCCGGGTCGACGTCCAAGAGTCCGGGGCGAAGCTAAGCTCGCCCACACGCCGGTAGCGATGGCCGTGGATGCCCCCAGCGCAGCGTCTTTTGGGCGCCCGCCACCGCGCTGCGCCAATAGAGGCCGCCATCGTGCCCAGATCTGCCGCGGCTTGCCGTGCGGGCGCAACACCCCTACTCCCGACCGCCTGTGCCACCGCGCGCCACCTGGCCCTGCCCGGCGCGCCATTTCCGTGTCCGTTGCGGCGGCACCAGCACTGGCGCCGCGCCACCTCCTCGCCGCTTGCCGCGCTGCGGATGGCAGTAGCATGGAGACGGCGCCGGAGACGGCCACACCACCTCGAGCCCTTGGGACGGCGACGAGGGCGGAGCACCCGGCCGTTGCGTAGACTTCCCTCGGCCTTTCGCGTGCACACGGAAGAGAAGAGAGAGAAAGTTTGGGTGGCTGACAAACAGACCCCACTATAGGGTAAAATGGTCATTTAACCTGTCTGTTTGACACCGTTAGGCGGAAAAGCGGACGGAATGGCTCGTGGAGCAAAGAAGTTGACAACGATGGCACTCGTGGGAGCTCATCTTTTTTAATGGCTTGTGTGTAATTACAAACTTTTTTAATGGCATGCATGTAAAAGGCCTCCTGTTTTTCCCCTTTCCTCGAACAGAAGTGTGCTTCACGCTGCTACTTGGGCCACATCGTGTACATGGGCCAAGGCGTGTGTGGCTTCCTGCTTGTTTCCTTGTGCTGGATCAGAAACGGATTCCTGCCGCTGGATCATCCATGGACGGCATCGGGCGCAAGTACGTCCCTGGACGTAGTAGTTCGCTAAGTTAGAGGAGCCGGTTCCGTTTGCTTCTACCACTTTCTGCACTTGTGAACAGGTGATTTTGCTGTAGCAAGCCCGTTTGTGCTGACAGATATTTGTTGGCACATCATCAAAGCATGACGTGCAGACTGCATCACTGGACAACCTTGCCAGGTAAGCATGCATATTAAACCTGTGTATGGTATGCCTGTAGATTTCCAGTTAATCTCCAGCTAAAGCAGTAAATGCTCATCATGGGTACTAAATTTGGTTGCTTGATAATAAATTGCCATTAACCCTGCCTGTAGTGAGACACTGTTACTGAATAAGGCAGCCGCACGGATCGATGCAGCGACACATCCATTAACAATCCAGCATGTGAGATGGGAAAACACCGCTGGTTAGCTGAAAATAAGCAGCTGAAAGTACCGTTGACTAATTTATGTGAGAGAAAAATACTGCTGGTCGACTGAAAATAAGCGGCTGAAAGCTCGAACGAACAGGCTGAATATTGGCTTGTCATGGTTCTTTTTTCTTTCCCCTGTAACCAGATCTGTTGAACCTTGCATCGACTTGACCAAACAGTAGACATAGAAAAATGTAACTGATGTCTTCTCTGCCAGTCTGTAGTCAGCTGCCCGTTCCTGCCTCCCTCCTAAAAAGATGTAATTTGGATTTGTGTGTTGTCAAACTTTTAAAACTTAGTTAAGTTTATAGGAAATATTATTAATGTTTATGACCCTAAATAGTTATATTTCATGATTAATCTAGCGGTACATATTCGATATCATAAATCTTAGTACTCTTTTGTATATAATTTTGATCAAATTTAAAATTGTTTGACTTCTCAAAAAGTGACAATTGCAGTTTTTTGGGGGGGGGGGGGGGGGAGCGGGTTGTGGGGGGTTGTTTATTTTGTAGTCACTCAGCTGGTAATTGGAATTTGCAATGCTTAAAACTCGCTTTGGTCCAGCACATTGAGGGTGTGTTTAGCTCCAGAAATTTTTTGGCTTTGACTACTGTAGCACTTTCGTTTGTATTTGTCAATTAGTGTCCAATCATAGACTAATTAGGCTCAAAAGATTCGTCTCGTAGTTTTCTACCAAACTGTGTAATTAGTTTTTTTCGTCTACATTTAATGTTCCATATATGTGTCAAACATTCAATATGATAGGAAATCTTGAAAATTTTTGGAAATAAACATGGCCTTGCCCCCATCCAGGTTCAAGATTCTGCCAGGACAATGCCCCCGCCTTTTTAACTAATGTTGGTAGACCCTCCATACCTTAGTGCCTCTGAAGGTCAGACACTTGTGCCTTGTCCCCTGCAGACGCTGCAGTGTTTTGCTAGATTAGTAAGATTACTGAGCACTGGTCTTGATTTGGATTTCCACCAGATGTGGAGCCTAACTGGTTGGTAGGGATACCAATGGTGTTATGTTAGCTTAAGCTACCCTGCGTTGATACTCTAATCCCAGGGCAGCAGGGCTGTTTTGAGGTGAGAGTGAGAGGGAAGCAGAAGCCATCTCACATTTCAGAGAACAATTGCTTGTCCAGGGATGAAAACGGATCGGATACGGACGGATATCACCGATATCGTATTTGTTTTCATATTTATGTCCGGATTCAGATTCGAATACGGATAGTATAAAAAATACCAGATATGATATGATTGAATATCGACATCATAAATATATGATTTAAATATTCGGATATGAATACGGTATCGGATGTTAAATATCCGGACTCGGATACGGACGGATTAAAACCCCTCTAAACAGATTCGGTGTCGAATACGGTCGGAAAATATCCGTACCGTTTTCATCCCTACTTGTAACTGCAAGTCTGCAACCAAAGTCTGCTGGGGTACCTTTTCAAAGGACCATTGGTTGCATGCTTGATGAGGCTAACATAATCCTCCTGTTCGGCTGCTCTTATCAGCACGGCTTATCAGTCGTGGAACAGTGTTTTTCTCTCACAGCAAAACAGCCACAGCCGGCTTATAAGCCGCCGAAACAACCGAACGGGGTGAATAGCATGCAAGGAAACTGTCACAAACAGCCAAGATTGTCAGTCAGTAACCTCTCGGCGGCTAGGCCTAAGCATTTCTTTATTATGCCCACATGAGTTTCATGAATCTTTCCGTATAGGCCTTGGAGAAAGATACCAGAGCATCCTAAGTGCCAAATCTCTTCAGAAGACCCTGATAGCAAAACAAAGGGGGCTGGGGGTCTGGGGACACATACTTCGAAGTTACGTAAGCCTAACCTAGCACGACCTAGTTCGCTGTTTCACATGGCTACAGCATTGTTACTGTACCAGTGGAATGGGCTGTTTAGTTGGGGAATTTTTTTTGGGTTCGGTTACTGTAGCACTTTTTGTTTTATTTGGCAATTTGTGTCCAATCATAGACTAATTAGGCTCAAAAGATTTGTCTCGTGATTTACAACTAAACTGTGTAATTAGTTTTTTCTTTCGTCTACATTTAGTACTCCATACATGTGCCGCAAGATTTGATGTGACAAGTACTGTAGCATTTTTTTTTGTTTCTTTTTAAAAACTAAACAGCCTCGAAGTCAGACTTGCCTGAACCCAAAGTTTAAGCCGATGGGATACCTGGCACTGTGTCTGACTGTCCGTGTACATACTTCTTCATGTTCATTCAGAAGCCACGATATATAGGTCCCATTTCAAAATATAGCTGCTAAATACATCCATGTCCAAAAAAAAAGAATGTTATTTTAGATTTAGACTAAGTCAAACTTATGTTTGACTAGAATTTATTAATATTTGTATCTCCAAATAGGTTTATACACATCATAAATATTAGTACCCTTTTTGTATATTTGTTGGAAACTGAAGATGTAGACTGAAAAAAAAGAAATCTAGAAAGTTGATTTTTTATTAGCAAACCAAACGCGTTGTCATGTATCAAGAGTTAACTGGACCATACCATAGGATCGATGGAGGTTCATTTAGAGCTGTATTTCTTGTTGCCCGTGTCTGCCCCCCACGGGAACAGGGTATGGACTCTGTACCCCCAGCTAAATCCATATTAATACCCTCAGACGGTCAGACCCTGGCCTCCCAAACACCTCGCTCTCCCTCTCCCTCTCTCTAACATATGCCATGAGGATGTTCTTCCGGCACTTGCTATCTTGCATCCTCCTGCTCTTGCTAATGTCACACTTGCCAAGCTCGATCCTCGGCTTGAGAACATTGAGAGGAGAGGAGGCGAAGAGCGACTTGAGGCGCCATGAGCATGAGCTTCCGCCAGCCGTATCTCCTTCAAAAGAGGTGGACAACGATGCCGCTGCCGCCGCCAGTAAGTTCACAGTTTCAAGAAGAATGGTTCCTCAAGGTCCAAACCCTCTCCACAACAGATGAGAGGATCGGAGCAGCAAGCTGCTGCTGCTTCTGGTGTGGTCTTCAGCCAAGGTAGAGTCTCAGCTAATGGTGTAGTGAGTGGCACGCACTCAACAAAGTACCCTTCTCCTCTTCCTTTTTTTTTAGCCTAGATGTCATATGAATGATACAGATGGATGCATATATAAGTTGAATACTACTTCCCATGTTTGTGTTTTTGTTGCATTGATTTCCTTAATAGGCAGCTTTGTACATAGATTTTTATGATATTAAGGTGTAAAAGTTGTGCTAGATGGATCTAGTTTTGTATGTTTGTTTATTTACACATGGCTGTAGGTTGTACTCCTGTGTTACTTAGAAACAACAGAGATTTCAGTGAGGGTGTGTATAGTTCGCGATTTTTTTTTTTTTGGCTTTGGCTGTTGTAGCACTTTCGTTTTTATTTATCAATTAGTGTCTAATTATGGACTAATTAGGCTCAAAAGATTCGTCTTAGAGTTTTCTACGCAACTGTGTAATTAATTTTTTTTCGTCTACATTTAATACTCTATACATATGTCCAAACATTCGATGTGACGGGAAATCTCGAAAATTTTTAGGAACTAAACATGGCCCGAGTCATATATGGTTTAGCAGGAGAAGGGAAAAAAGGGGTGATTAGACAGTGCAGTACTGTAGGTTGGGTTGGTTACTTGTTTGTTTTGTTGTGTCAAGGAAAGGAAGGTGTGATTTGTGCTGGTTGTGTTCTCTCTTGGTTGTTGAAGGGCTGCCATCTTCAGAAAAAGAAAGAACCGTCTGCTAGTTCCTGTGGTTAGGCGTTAACAAGTTGTTTTGAGTGGTCTCGCTCAGTCGGATGGAATGGAATGGAAGCACAAGAAAGTAACTTGTAAACTCATGCTTGAAGGAAATGGAAACCAGATTACTTTTCATAGCCTGTTTGTCATCTTTTCAGAGAAGAGAAAAGAGGCTGAGGTTGGTTGGAGAAATTTGAATGTTTTTTTTTTTTGGTTGAATTTGGACAAGCTGGCTAGTGGCTACTGGCAGGAGGGAATATTGTAGCTATGTCCAAATTTCACAGGAATTCACAAAAAAAAAAACTGATAGAAATCCGCCCTAAGTAGCTTCATATGAGATGAGAGGCAGCATCCATCAGCCATGGCGTCCAGCCGAACAAGATGTGATGTATATTGCACGAGGGACCGAGCACCGTGCGAGGCTTCTGACTGCGATGCGCCGGGGGGGCACAATGGCCAAGCCTTGTTTGTTGCCGGCAGTGGTGAACTGGCGATGGCAGCATGGCAAATCGCATCAACCAACAACAACAATGCCTCTGCCTGGCTTGTTTGGCAGCAGGAGGAAGAGCAAGGCGTGTGTGCTTGGCTGCCCCCCAGGCAACACGGCATGCCATGTTTTCCCGGTGCTTGCATTGCCACCTGCTTTTCCTTTCACAGTTTCTGTGACTGTTTGTATTGCCCACAGAAGAAGACAGTGTAAGACTGTTTGAAATTGATGCCAAAGCTTGTCGCGAACGGAGAGCTATTTGGAGCTTTCGCTATTCATTTAGATATACTCATATACACTACATCTACATGATACGATACAGCTAAAGCGATGTATTTAGAAACATCAAAACGTCTTATAATTTGAAATAAAAAGAGCGTGAACGAAGAAGGCAGTAGCCAACCGGCACTACAATGAACCATTTTTCGGCTCGATGAAATACGTGCAATAAAATAAAACAATCGTGACAAAAAACAGGGAAGAAATCCACATCAACCGACGTGAGCAGCTCTGCTCATCGTACACCAACACCACGGTTGTCATTCAAGGCCCAGCAGCACGCAGGCACAACACAATCTGTGTGCTGACGACTGACAGCCGGCCTGCCTGCCTCTGAATTAACATGAAACAAAAGGTACTCATCAGTACCCTGATGCACGAGCATAAGCAATTAACACGTCCCCAGTGCTGGTAGTACTTGTGTACCGCCCCTCCTTAACCTCTGCCAGATCAAGTGCTGTTGTGCTTGTACTCAGAAACGGTTACAGGGACTTCAGTATTGCACCAGCATGACCTTACCCTGTCATTCGTTGTGTACATTGGTGCTGGTGCTGATATTGATGGATCGCACAAGACTTTATTTGCGTAATAAGATGATAATCGCTAACTCCGCCTATGTTGACTGGAAGACTTTCTTAAGTCGTCTCAACATAGCCGGTCCCAAGCCCAGGTAAAGGAGGAGGGTGTGTTAAGGTCTGGCGAACCAACAGTAAAAAAACAGCTACTCTCATGGATTTGAAACCCACAAGAGATTCGTTGGGACGTAACCCTCTTAGCGACGCGCTACATCGGAACCCGGGTGTGATGTTAAATGGGCAAGGGCCGGGTCGTCATCCCCTTAGTGGCGCGTCGTATCGTGACCCGGGTACGATGAAAAATGAGCAAGGATCGGGTCGTCGCAACCTTAGTGGTGCGCTACATCTACGCCCGGGTGTAGTGAAAAATGAGCAAGGGTCTTCGCACTTCCCTCGATGGGTGCGAAGGGTAAGGAAGCTAGCCGAGCCAATTAGGATTCGTCTAGGTAGCTAGAACGTAGGGTCCCTAACGGATAAGCTAAGAGAGCTAGTCGATGCAGCAATTAGAAGGCGTGTAAATATTCTATGCGTTCAGGAGACTAAATGGAAGGGCTAGAAGGCGAAGGAGGTGGAGGATACTGGCTTCAAACTTTGGTACATGGGGACAACATCGGGTAGGAATGGTGTAGGCATCTTGATCGATAGGAGCCTTAAGGATGGAGTTGTTGATGTTAGGAGGCAAGGTGACCGGATTATCTTGGTCAAGCTGATAGTTGAAGATTCGGCTCTAAATGTGATCAGTGCCTATGCCCCTCAGGTAGGTCTTAGCGAGGGCACCAAGAGGTAGTTTTAGGAAGATCTTGATAGCATGGTTAGTACCGTGCCTATCAGCGAGAAACTTTTTATAGGAGGAGACCTCAACGGCCATATTGGTGCGACTAATGTAGGTTTCGAGCGGGTGTACGGGGGTTCGGGTATGGTAGTAGGAATCAAGAGGGGGAGGATGTTTTGAACTTCGCGCTTGCCTATGACTTGTTGATAGCGAACACCCTCTTTAGGAAGAGGGAATCTCATCTAGTAACCTTTCGTAGTGGACAACACTCGAGCCAGATCGACTTTATCCTTGCAAGGAGAGAGGATAGACATGCTTGCTTTGATTGTAAGGTGTTACCTGGGGAGTGTGTTGTCCCTCAACATAAGCTTGTGGTGGCGAACTTTCGCTTTCGAGTACGTGTCCACCGGGACAAACGGGCCAAGATTGCGAGAACGAAGTGGTGGAAGCTTAGAGGGGAAGCAACGCAAACGTTTAAGGAGAGGATGCTAGACGAGGGGCCTTGAGAAGAAGGAGAAGATGTCGACGACATGTGGCTAAAGATGGCAACATGTGTCCGAAAGGTGGCTTCGGAAGTGTTTGGCGTGAGTAGGGGAGGCAAACGGGAAGCGAAAGACACATGGTGGTGGAATGACGAGGTGCAAAGGGCTATTAGGGAGAAGAAAGAGTGTTTCAAGCGTCTCCACCATGACAAGAGTGCAGCCAACATCGAGAGCTATAAAATAGCGAAGAGGGTTGCAAAGTGAGATGTGAGTGTAGCAAAAGGTCAGGCGTATGATGGCCTCTATCAGCGGCTAGGCACGAAGGAAGGGGAGAAGGACATTTATAGGATGGCTAGAATCCACGAGAGGAAGACAAGGGACATCAACCAAATAAAATACATCAAGGATGTGACAGATCGACTTCTGGTGAAGGATGAGGAGATCAAGGACAGATGGAGAGAGTACTTCGACAAGCTGTTTAATGGGGAGAATGAGGGTCCTACCCTTGAGTTGGACGACTCATTTGACGATACCAACAGAAGCTTTGTGAGGAGAATTCAGGAGGCAGAGATCGGAGAGGCTTTGCAGAGGATGAAGGGAGGTAAAGCGATGGGCCTTGATGGTATCCCCATTGAGGTGTAGAGATACCCAGGCGCCAAAACGATAGTATGGTTAACTAAGCTTTTTAACCTTATTTTTCGGTCTAACAAGATGCCTGAAGAATGGAGGAGAAGTATATTAGTACCTATCTTCAAGAACAAGGGAGATGTTTAAAGTTTGTACTAACTACCGTGGGATTAAGTTGATGAGCCATACGATGAAGCTCTGGGAGAGGGTTATCGAGCATGCCTAAGGAGAGTGACACATGTGACCCAAAATCAGTTTGGGTTCATGCCTAGTAGGTCGACCATGGAGGCGATTTTCTTATTACGACAATTGATGGAGAGATATAGGGAGCAGAAGGACTTGCACATGGTCTTTATTGACGTCGAGAAGGCGTATGATAAAGTACCGAGAAATGTCATGTGGTGGGCCTTGGAAAAGCACAAAGTCCCAACTAAGTACGTTACCCTCATCAAGGATATGTACAGGGATGTGGTGACGTTTGTCCGAACATGTGATGACGACACCAGTGACTTTCTAATTAAAATAGGACTGCATCAGGGGTCAGCTTTGAGTCCTTATTTATTTGCTTTGGTGATGGATGAGGTCACAAGAGACATACAAGGTGATATCCCTTGGTGTATGCTCTTTGCTGATGATGTGGTGCTAGTTGACGACAGTAGGGCAGGGGTTAATAGGAAGTTAGAACTATGGAGGCACACGTTAGAGTCGAAAGGGTTCAGACTTAGTAGGACTAAGACCGAGTACATGAGGTGCGATTTCAGCGCGACTAGGCATGAGGAGGGAGACGTTAGCCTCGATGGGCAAGTGGTGGCCAAAAAGGATACTTTTCGGTATTTAGGGTCGATGCTACAAAAGGACGGAGACATTGATGAAGATGTTAGGCATAGAATTTCAGCCGACTGGTTGAAATGACGTCAAGTTTCTGGCGTCCTCTGTGACAAAAGGTGCCTCAGAAGCTGAAAGGTAAGTTCTATAGGACAGTGATTCGTCCGGCGATGTTATACGGTGCTGAGTGTTGGCCTACAAAAAGACGACATGTCCAGCAATTGAGTGTAGCAGAGATGCGTATGTTGCGTTGGTGTTGTGGACACACAAGGAGGGATAGAGTCCGGAACGACGATATTCGGGATAGGGTTGGGGTGGCACCAATTGAGGAGAAATTGATTCAACATCGGTTGAGATGGTTTGGACATGTCCAACGGAGGCCTCCTGAGGCGCCGGTGCATAGTGAAGTTCTAAAGCGGGCCGATAATGTAAAGAGCGGTAGAGGTCGACCTAAACTAACTTGAGACGAGTCCGTTAAGAGAGATCTTAAGGAGTGGAATATCCCCAAGGATTTAGCTATGGATATACAGCACAGAGTGCGTGTGATATACCTTTATCTATACCTATATATCCAGGTGCACCAAGACATTAACAGACAGAGGAAGATCAGAAATATCAATCGGGGTTGGTAGTTTGAACGGTCTCGATCCTATACTACCCCACATCGTGAAAGAAAGTCAGGAGCCTTCAAATCAAATCAAACGGAATATCATTATACGGAGTACTATCATCCAGCGCTAACAACTAATCGCCAGAACTCCATGTGAATTCATCCTAAAACGTGCATGTTTTTTTTTCCAAATAAAAGGAACGGCATTAGCCTCTAATCAGGCAGCACCAACACGTAATCTCCAGAGTTCCATGTGAATCAAATCCTCAGATGTGCAGTTTCTAATAAGGGTACTAGTTACCGTCTTGAGGTAATCAGGACGTATGGTAACAAAAGATGAAAACCAGAGAGGGCTCATCCATCTGTCCACTGCACAATCGAATGATTTGAGTAACGATAGATAATTCAACCTTTATACGAAAACGGATGATGACATTTTCATGAGCAGTCTGGAAGCGATGACTAATGGAGGCCACCACCCAAACCCAACACCCCCACACTAGTGATGCCAAACCAAGTCGGCAGATCCCAATGAATTTCTATGTACAGTAAGCAGCAACAGGTGCCTGAGTTGGAAGCATTTTTAACATCATCGGTGATCGGTCATCATCGATTGTGATGGCATTCATTGCCGGTTGAATCCAAACAACGGGACGAACAGCCGGCACAGCAATTTGATGATGATGGACTGACATGAGAGTTATGAGAGAGCATATAAGTGGTTTTGAGTCGATTCAAATTGAGAGACAGACAGAATAGTAGTAGTATTTGACAAGAACGCGATGCACACACGACTTATTTGGCGACGAAGGAAGGCGAGAGAGAAGATCGATTGGATTCATACGGGCGGCAGGGGCGGCTGCTCTTGCTTCTGGTCGCCCTGGAGGTGGACCTGGTCCTTGGCGGCGGCGGCGGGGAGGGAGGATTCGGGATCGGGCTTGGCGACGTCGTCGTGGCGGGGGGCGGCGGCGAGGATGAGGGGGCGGTCCTTGGCCTCCTCGTGGTCACGGTCGTCGTCGTCGTCGTCGTCGGTGGAGAGGTTGATGCAGGAGCAGCGCTCGAGGGAGGCGAAGAAGGCGGAGGTGACGCTGGTCGCCACCCAGGTCACCCAGCTCTCCATGGCCGGCGAGGCGAGGCGATCTGCTTGCTGCTAGGGTTACGGTGCGGGGCGGGTGGGTCAAAGCAAAAGCAAACGCACGCGGAGAGGCAAGGCAGGCGAGAGGAAGAGGAAGAGGAAGCAACAGCTGAGTTGCTTCGACTCGACTCGACTCCACCAGCACAGCACAGCACAGCACAGCACAGCAGCGCCCGGCGGTCAGCGGAGGAGAGTAGTGGCACGCACGCCGGACAGCCCAGCCCATCAAAAAAAGACACAGGGATGCAAGGCCCATCGATCAGAGCCCACCCGACGGCCGGCCTAGCAAACGTAGTACGAGTTCTGTTTTTCTTTTTCTTTTTACTAACAAACATGGTCGTGTGTAGTAACGGAATTGTTGTTAATTCTAAAAAGTAACGGAGCTTTTGCATGGCCATCATGGCTAGACACACTATTTGAAACATGGCCTCTTGTTTGGATTTCGATTGTGAAACAAATTTTTCTCGTCACACAGCACCTCACTCTTTCATGTGACAGGGCAAGACAAATTGAAAGGAGAATTTGGAAATGCACAAAAGAAAGAAAGAAAAAAAAAAGAGCAAGACAAATTTTCTCCTTTCAATGAGTATATATCCCTTTTCTCTGCCAAAGAAAAATTGCTCCCTTCCTTTTCCGTGACAGGGCCCAACCAGTCAACCACTCCACGGGGGAAGTCACCGCAGCTTTCTCAAGAAATCCACGAGGTCCCATACATACCCAAACGGTGCACCAAAACTCTCTGCATTTATTATGTTCACAAAAAAAACTCCAAAATCGGTACTATTACGTAGCAAGCATACCGTCACCATCCATGTCATGTCACCTCTCAATATAGGCTATGGCCGATAAAAACACATGCTACTGTATGACTTCGTCACGGTACAAGGACAGACGCACACATGTTTTGTTACTTGAGCATCTTCTTGTAGTCCTTGAAAGTGCCCGAGAACGGGGTCACCCTGCCTTCCGACACCACCCAAAGCTCGTCCACGCTTCCAGTGATGAGATGCTCGTCGTGACTCACCTGCCAAACCAACACCACCACCCGCCTGTTAGTCATCAACCCAAACCCAAAGGAACGACTTGCAAGCAATACGAAATGCAAATCTATGCAGTGAGTGCTGTCTGGTCATACCATCAGCACTCCTCCCTGGAAGATGAGTAAACCCTGGATGAGCGCCTCAACCGCGTCCAGATCCTGCAACACAGAGCAAGTTTATATTCAGTAATAGCTGCCTCCCAGACCCAGAGGTTCCTAATCCTCCATGTCAAAAACAACAATTGGTACGCAGCATGATGATTTTGCTCACAAGATGGTTAGAAGGCTCGTCGAGGAGAATGATGTGTGGCTTCTTGAAGGTTATTTTCGCGAATGCTACCCTACTCTTCTGACCACCTGGAATTGCAATTGCTTTGGTTAGGATATCGAGAAATCAGCAATTCTGTTCTACACGGAGATGAACCCCTTAAGCAAAGATGCTATAGTTCTGCGCCCGTTTCATCAGCTAAAACCTTCTATGGAATTGCTACGATTTCTACCTGATAAAGTGTACATAGGTTGGAGGGCAAGGCTTCCTGAAACACCAAACGAACCCAGATGTGCCCTCAACTTCTGCTCAGGTACACCCTGCAAACAGTGCCATATACATTTTCTCACTAAAGCTGGCATCCAAGTTCGGCCAGATGCAGAAGGAATATCCATCTTATTAGCTAACCACATGGTGGAGCTCATATCCAACAAACACCAAAAGAGATGCTTAAACTTACCGGGTAGCACTTCATCATGTACAAAAGGGGATTCACCGTTAAATCAAGCCCATCAACATGATGCTGATTGAATACAGCCATGCGAACCTGTAAAAACAATCATAAGAAAATTTCAAAGAAACAAACAAAAGAGAGGATCCTGCATGGAAAACATGGGAATCAACAATGAGGGCTAATTTGGAAGCAAGGGGGAGGCACACCCAGGGATGGAAACCCCTCCATGAAGAACTAAATAATTATTCAAATTATTTCCCCATGGATTTCCCACCCTGGAAAAAGTCAGGGATCCCAAGGGGATTTGAGTTTCCAAATTAGCCCTGATAGCAAATAGATCTCTTCATTTGTGATTGGCAGTATTATGCTAGTAAACCAAAGAAAAAAATTGATATTAAGGATCAAGGTTCAGAGTATTTTGTCTGATTCAGTAATGGCACTGATTGATACAAGCATCAGAACCACACACCCTGACAAGTGAAGAACAAATATGCACATACTGACATCTCGATACAGTACTGTTATGAAATTCAGACAAGAAAGCTCAAATGACATAAATCAAGTTCATGGAACACAACTTTGTTAAGGAAGAAAATGCAAAACATGTTAAACAATGCTAAACACAGATGTAGCTACAGAAGAATGAAGCACCTTGGGAGAGCGGAATACTGTTCCAGAAGTTGGCTGCAGATCCCCAGATATTAGTTTCAGTATAGTGGACTTGCCAATGCCATTAGGACCAACCACTGAAACAAGTCAATGAAGGATTCAAAATGGTAGAACCGCAACTTCAAAAACCAGACATTAATATGCAGTAAGATTACGATGAGTGGAACAAAGAAATCATACTTGCTATGCGGCTGTCGAGGTCAATACCAAAATTCAAATTTTTAAACAAGGTAGGCCCTCCAGGGTAACCAAACGAGGCATCACTACAAAGATGGAAAGAGTTATTCAACAGAGAATGAATACATCACATGGATGTCTAAAAATTGCCTCAAAGAGAATGTAAAAAGAATTACAAACATCCAAAAAGATTTCATAAATAGCATAAGGTATCAGAAATGAAACCTGAAGCTAATGATTGGTGGTCCAGGGCGATCATCTGGGGTCGGAAATTCAAATTTATAGCTGCAAGGAATTATTCGAACAATTAATGAGTTGACTGCAAACAAAATACCAAGTACAATAGTTTAGGGAGCAGACATACTCTGGATCGCTGACAACTGCGTCAACATGTTCCATTCGCTCCAATGCCTGAGATAGTACAGATAAGAATTTCAAGTCAGACATCAAATTTGCCACTGAACAACATCCTAGATCAAAATGCTGGTTGGGAGTTTGTCCATACAGTATCTGTTGAGTGAAACAACTACAAAATTGTTTACATGGAGACAAGAGCAAGAAAGTGTACCTTGATTCTCGATTGAACAAGTGATGCTCTCTTTGCATTGTACCGAAACTTGTCAATGAAAGTCTACACAGAGAAAACAATTAAAGTTCATCCCTGGTCGTCGAGAAAATATCGAGCAGTGCTTAATATCTTCAACAGTTTCCAGGTAATTAAAATTTTCATTCGTCTTTGAGCTTATATCATGCAGAGATTTGTCTCGAGTGTTTGGTCTCACTAGACAATGAAAGCAGGGCTAGACCAGCTCCAGCTGCCTGCAGTCTCTAATTGGCCTATTACCACGTTCAAGCTAAAGAAGATGCAGTTTACTGACTACTACTACTACCTCCACTAACGTAAACATGCTGTATCAGACAAGCTGGACAGCTTGTTTTCTTGACATTCTCCTTGTCTAAACATCAAACTTTCTTGTCTACACTACAAAGCTATATGGTGCGCTCGAAACGACAGGTGACAACCAATGAGTTTGCTTATGTGATCTTGAAAAGGAAGTGTACAAACCCATAAAAGACGTGTGAGCACTTTGTTTTTGTATAGATCACCTTCCAAGTCATTTTTTGCTTCAGAAACTACGCAGTTTTCTTGAAAATAGGCATTAAAGCACTCTCAGAATGCATGATACTTGATAGAAACACAACCAACCTGCATGTGCTGTCTGGCCTTCTCATTTGTTTCAAAAGCTTTCTGCTGATTCTTAAGGTGCTCTTCCCTTGTCCTCTCAAATGTGTCATAGTCACCTTTGTAAGCATGTAATTTTCTACCATGTAGATGAAGGATATCGGTGACAACCTAAAAAGTTCTGGTCATCAGTGGTCCAGTTTAAACTTTAAATCCACACAAGAAAATAATAATATGCTATGCAAATTTTGTCAAATTAGCTCCTATGAAATGATATAGGGTGTTCATACCGTATTCAAAAACTCCCTTGCATGTGATACAACAATGAATGTCTTTGGCCACTTCAGGAGATACGTTTCTAGCCATAACACAGCATGAAGATCAAGATGGTTCTGGAAAGTGACATGTTAGCATGTGCGAGCAAGTGAAGAAAAATAACCCCACATTTCCAACTTACTGTCGGCTCATCAAGTAGTAGCAAATCAGGCTCAATGAACAGAGCACGTGCTAGAGCTATTCTCATGCGCCATCCACCAGAAAATTGTTTTGTTCTCTTGCGTTGCATTTCTGGAGTAAAACTAAGACCCTGCAAATAATTCCTCCATTCAGAACAGTACAATGAAAATATGTAATGTGACCATGATGTGCAAATCACCAAATCCTAGGTTGTTCCTGAGATCAACATGCATAAATCCTACATGAACTGATGCACTCTAAGTACAAAACATCAAGGAAATGTGATAGCCCCTATTGAGGGTTATCTATTTTAAGACACATACTGATGCTTGGAAGAAAGATTGATGTGTAATCAAGGTAAGTGCTGAAACCAAAACGTGAGCAAAAGTAAACCAATGACATGATATTTAGCGAATGGTACAAACAAGGAAATAAAACAGACCGCCAAAATTGATGCCGCACGAGCCTCTGCTGCATCTGCATCAATGAGCTCAAGCCGTTTATATATCTCCTCAAGCCTCTTGCTGATAGAATCTTTGTCAAGGCCATCCTTGCTCTTGCCAGAGCTCTGCCCAAACTCAGCCTCAATCTCTAAATCTTTCTGAAAAACAGTGGCAACAATTAGCAGATGGGCAGAACACATGACAGATGCAGAAAACTAAAAGGAGGAAATTCATCAGGCAATTATGCCCCTAGTCAACCTGTTGTTGAACCAGACGAGCTTCTTCCTGCAAAAGTTGAACTCGTTCGACATCGGCATTCAGAACACACTGCAAAGCTGTTGTATCATCGCCCACAACCTCTTGCTCAACATGCAATATCTGGCAGTTCTTGGGAATACCATCAATCGCATGCAATGCCATCGCTCTGAGAAAAGATGTCTTCCCAGTCCCATTTCTTCCAACAAGGCCTGAAACGGGTAAATAAGAAATTATGAAACTTGTAGAGTAACATTTCAACGAAAACTTTTATAGATATGTATAAATAAACTGAACATGAATGCTTCCCGGGCCCCGGCCACAGTTTTATCTACTGAGAGCTACCAAACACCACAAAGTACTCACCATAGTGCCTTCCAAAAGCAAGTGTTATAGTGGCTTCTTGAATTAGATCACGACCACCAACAGTGACGCTGAAGTTCTCCATATGTATATCCCTAACAGCTGGCCCACCATCATTACTGTGATTTACATAAACAGGAGGCATTCCAGCCCTAAGTGCTTCCATCTCCGCGACATGCATTTGATATTGAACCTGTACCAGCAAGCAGGACAGTACATAGAAGAAGGAAAAGCATAGTCAGGAAGGAAGACTTGAGTCTGCAGATAAAATAAGAACAAAGTGTGGGAAGATGCTGAACATCAGATGTATACTACCAAGAATTGCATCATGTGGAGATCTAAGAGGAGTCGTCTGCAAAATAGATTACCTCTCTTTGCCTCTCCTCTTTTCTTTTCCTCCGTTCAATCTTGGCTTTATCGCGCGAAGAAAGCAGCGGTCCGTCGAATACTTCAGGTTGCGGCTTTTTTGGAGCGACATCATCGTCCATCCCCGCATTCATTCGTAACGGTGTAACAAGGCTGCGCATAACTTGTTTGGGTTTCACCAGACCATGCTTTCCAAACTTTTCACAAAGCATACTGCAGACCTATAGTGGACCGAAACAAGACACACGTAAGTGCTTCTGCATTTAGGTATCAATCAGCAATCTCTGTATTATCCATTTCCCAAGTGGATAGATTTCCTCAATGGCTCTCAAGGCTCTCTGTGGATATTATAGCATGACCAAGGGAAAATATGCAGCAGGTGGCACCACAGAAATGAACATCTAAATTGCAGAAAGCATCAGGAAGTAATGAAGCTAGGCTCCAATTCAAGCTGGTCTGATGACAACGAGTCACATTGAATTGCAAAATGTTAGCACTACGTCAACTAATTCCGAACAGCTATCCTCAAATTACTCATTGGATGACACACCCACCAGTAACTCAAATCAAACAAACTAGTGCAGTTGTTTCATGTTCAAATCACGCAGACAGTTGCTTTAATCAGAGGAGCTGGCTCCTGATAATTTAAACAAAAAACAAGGAACCACGGAATCCCAGCAATCCATAGCGCTTATGTGCAGCACGTAGCAATCGAGGCCATGACCATATCTGATTACCGGTCAGCGAGATGGCAACCTAGTCTAGCGTGAGTGGGATTAGTCAGAACGCAGAACAGACAGGCCGGTGGTAGTGGTACCAGGACCAGGAAGGAAGGGCAAGGCGGTAGGGGTGTACGCGGGGGCTGTACCTGGAGGCAGTGTTCCTGGTCGGAGACGCATCCGGAGTCGATGAGGAGCTCCCCGAGCGCCTCGAAGATGCCGTGCCCTTCCGGGGCCCCGAAGTCGAAGTCCTCGTCGGCGAGGACGTTGGCGATGTAGTCGATGATGGGCTGGTCCACCTCCTCGACGACGTCGGCGCCCAGGACCTCCCGCACCACCCCCATGCTCGCGGCCGCCGCAGCCGCCATCTTCCCTTCCTCTTCCCCTAGCGCGGCGGGCAGCGGGTGGGGGAGCCTAGCAAGGGTTCGCACGCTTGCTTGCTTGCCAGCGACCCGGCTCCGCCTACTGCTGAAGCCAATGGCGCGCCCGAGGACGACGCGGCCCAACCCACACTACTGCGTGCGGCCCATATTAGGCTTGAAACTGGTGATGGGAAAATATTAGGCTTTTAGTTTTAGGCTTGTTTCCATGTGTAATGGAGTGGATTAGGGTGCAAAATAGTTTAAATTTCACCCTAATCCATTCCAACATAAGCTCTACCCCAATCCACTCCAACATATGTGGATTGAGGTGGACATGAGCACATCCAAACAAGCCTTTAGTTTTGTGTCATTATAAAAGTTGGTATTTGGGTAATTACCACAAGTCATTAAAAAAGTTGAGTTCTCACAGTTGACATTGTTTTGAATTCTTTTGCTTTGCAAGCCATTCCATCCACATTTTGTTTGTTTCTCGCTGTTGGGGAGCCCTAACATGTGGGATAGGGTTGTGAAAACGTCTAAAATACCCTTCTCCCGTCCCTATCCTCTCACTCTCTCTCCGGCTCCTCGATCCCATCTTGCTCCCACGCATGTGCAAGGATGACACCAAGGAGAAGGCGCTACGGGAGCCTGGAGCAGGTAGTCAAGGAGGCCAACGCCACCCGGCGCCATGCACTGGAGCAGGCGCCCGAGGAGGCCAATGTGGTCGGGCCAAAAGAGATATCACTTCCCATTACCCTTCATTGATGAGAGGTTAGAACGGCTCGGAAATCACTCTTTCTTCTATTTCCTTGATGGTTATTCGGGTATCATCAAATTCTTATCTACCCTGACGACCAAAGTAAGACCAACTTCACATGCCCCTATGGGACATATGCATACCTACAAATGTCTTCTGATCTATGCAATGCCCCTGTTTCTTTCCAAAGGTGCATGATGTCCATCTTCTCTGATATGATCAAAGAAATTATGAAAATCTTCATGGATGATTTCCCCATCTACGGTAAGACTTTTAATGGTTGCCTTGAGAACCTGGATAGGATCTTATAAAGGTGTGAAGAGAAGCACTTAGTCATGAACTAAGAAAAATACCATTTCATGGTTTGGGAAGGAATAGTGCTAGGACATAGAGTGTCTGAGCGTGGGATAGCGGTGGACAAAGCTAAGACAAAGGTTATAGAATAGCTTCCACCTCCCACAAATGTTAAGGGTGTTTGTAGTCTTATTAAGCACGCTGGTTTTTATAGGCGGTTTATAAAAGATTTCTCTCAAATTGCCCGCCCTTTAACAAACCCTTGCTAAATATGCACCCTTTTGTCGCCCCTTAACACATGCAACTCTTGTCTATTGCGACAACATTAGTGTTGTGTATTTGTCAACTAATCATGTTCATCACCAAAGAACAAAGCATGTGGAGATTGATCTTCATTTTGTTTGGAAGCGCATGGCCCTTGGTGCCATCCGGGTCCTTTATGTTCCTACATCTTTTTAGTATGTCGATATATTCACAAATAGGCTGCCCATGGTTGTGTATTCATCATCTTCCGTTCCAGTCTCAACGTTTGCTCCTCTCCCGGTTAACATTGCATGGGGCTATTAGAATATGAATCACTTAGAAGCTGAAACGATCAGCGATGTGTGTGAAACGATTAGCCATATGTAACCTATATATATATTATTGTACTGATGAATGAAAATCTACAGAGACTTTTACTCTCCCTAATCTTCATATTCTCACATGGAGGATAGGGAGGACAGTGACTTGAGACCTCCTGCAGAGGCATTGTCGCCTGGCTGAGGCGCAAGGCGCACATAGCATCTCCATGGCACATGCGCCAGGAATAGAAGGCAAGGGCAACAGTGGAGGAGATGAGCCAGCAATGCCTTAGGGCGAGCGAGGCATGGTCCATGGGCCATGGCACAGACGTCGAGAACAGGTAGAGGTGACGCAAGTGATGGCTTAGGTAAGGTTGGCAAACTAGTGGCGATGATGGCGTTGTCAACAGGTGGCGGCGTGGTGGAGTGGTTTCTTGGAGGGAAGAGAAAATAGGTTGTGGCACGATTGTAGGCTCCCGAAGCCCATCTATTGTCATTTTTTTCACAGCCAACAAGTAAGCAAAGGAGAGAGTTTTCAAAAAAAAAGTAAGCAAAGGAGAGGGCATATTATTGCTGATAGGTGGCTATCCAAGTGCCACAGGGCGAGGGCGGCGTGGCCCATGGACGTTCAGTTAGAGCATCTCCTAGAGTATCCTAAATCTCCTCCTAGTCCTTGTTTTTTTACAAGAAAAAAAACTCATCTTTGACAATTCCTAGTCCATCATCCTAGTCTTTTTTGCCACTTGGGAAAAACTCACCCAACCTGCGTAAAGTTACGCACCATGGTCATCACGTGTATCCTCTCCTCCCACGCCCTCGTGTCGCAGTCGTTTGGCGCAGTTTCTTCTAGTGTACCTTCTCGTGCCACTGTAACAGAACCAACCAATTATATGAAATAAAGTAAGAAAATCATCCGCCGAAGCAGATAATTTAGTAAATTTAAGCCCGTATAACCCAGTAGTCCGTGAAATCACGAAGGATTTCAATCCAACCAACATATAAACTAAGATCGTACAAGTTTAGCAGTCACAGTCACATATTACATAAAGTTTGCAACAACACTGAGATACATCGGAGTTTAAAACATAAAGTTATTACAAACCAATTTATAATAAAGTAGCGGAAGCAAATAGTTTTAAAGCCACACACACACTTTTAGTTCAGATAAAGTGCTAGGAGATAGTTATTTCCAACAAAAGCATCAGATAAGACATACGAAGCGACCATGCCCTTGGTCCTAGTTGTCGTAGACAATTGATACAATAACTATAGTACATCTGACCATCTATAACAACAATGGGAACAACGTCCTGAGTATAAGAAAGTACTCAGCTAGACTTACCCGTCTTACATTAAAATAAAGTGACACCAAGGAGTATTCAAGACTTTCTTTTAGTGGACTAGCTGACTCATTTGTGGAAGAGCAGTAATTTAACTTAATGCACCATTTAAGTACTTTGAATCATCTTTAATATAACCTATCAAGCTAGGTAAGCACCTATACTAGCAATCACTTGATCTACCAATAACATCCAGTTACCAACTTAGATTTAGCATTTCCAACATCATCCATATAACTATCAGTGTTCCATCATCATTACTACGATGTAATAACTCGAGTCAAGTGTTCACTATCCAGGAGCGATGGCGATTCAAATCGATTCCTAACCAGCTGGTGATTTATTCATCACACAAACCACACTCACCGATCAAGTGAGCTACAGATCACCAATGACACTTTTCAGGTAAACATCACGGGACAACAATCATGGTCCGCAATACCTAGGGGCCTCCCGATTGCCAGGAATCAGGACCTAGTCTGCCCTTGGGCTCGCTCTTCGTGCCCCTGTCATACCCCCTTCAGCACTAGTCTGCCAATCTAAGTTTATCCCGGCCCAAAATATGCCACTAGCTTCATGGTCGAAATGTACGTTATTCGACCAGCTAAATGTGAGGCATGCGTTCAATATGACAAGAGGGACGAGCAACGATCGGTCCTTAACCGACACAGACAGAAAACCAATTACACCCCAGAACCCTGTCTGGTTACCTCCAACTTTTCCGTCTGGTCTCTAATTATCCATCAACACATGGTTATTTTCAGGATATCATCAATTTCATAGCTAAAGTATTCTAGTAATCACCTATAATTGCAGGTGACCGGAAATAACCGATCGTTACCGGTCTAAGCAGGGCTAAGCAGTTATTCGATCTTGAAAGCATCTAGGCCCCGAGAGTTAATTTCGGCAATTAATGACAACGCTTTATTACCATGACTAATGTGTGTTTTGCAGAAACCTTGGTAAGTTAGGTCATGGAGGTGATAACTGCTTTGGGCACCATGGTATTCATGCCCCCTGATGAAAATCGTTTCGGTTTTCAAAGGAGTGACGTCAAGATTAAGGATGGTTAGTTCCGGATGTCAAGGTGTTGAGTTATATTCGGAACAGTCGTTAGGATCTTCGTTTTTCTCTTTTGGCCGTACTACAAAGGAGAGCATGAGCGGGTAGCTTGACCTAGGTGAGTCCTATGTTTAGGTGTGGTGCACACTTGTTAAACTTAGCACTAGGCAGCTCTAGAATAGCTCATAGTTCAGTTGGAAGCAACTTGATTCAAGTTGCGTCGCGTTTCAGAGTGTTTAGAGAGTTTTTCTCTTGACCGGACGCGGTCCTCGGCTTGACCGGACGCGTCCGGTCAGTTCAAAACCGCGACTGCGTTTCGGCGCTGACGACCAGACGCGGTCCTTGCGAGGACCGGACGCGGTGGTCAGACCGACACATGTCACTTAAGGGAAACCATCTGTTCGGACGCGACCTGGGTGTGATCGGCGCGTCTGGTCACGTTCTAGTAAGGTCCTACGACGACCGGACGCGTCCGGTCATCAACGATCGGACGCGGTCGCGCGTCCGGTCTCGTTACAGTAAGCTCCCTGCACGATCGGACGTGTCCGGTCACCCCTGACCGGCGCGTCCGGTCACTCAGCCGAAATTTCAGAATTTCGACCGTTACGAGCGACCAGCGCGTCCGGTCACTTCGAGCGGCGCGTCCGGTCACTCAGCCGAAATTTCTGAATTTTGACCGTTACGAGCGACCGGCACGTCCGGTCACTTCGATCCTTAGAGAGCACTTGATCCTTGTACGGATCAAGGGGGAGCTACATCCTTGCGCGGGTGCTCCAACGAGGACTAGTGGGGAGTGGCGACTCTCCGATACCTCGGAAAAACATCGCCGTGTTCCTTGCCCTTACTTTCAAGCATCTACTTTCTCGTATTTACATTTACTGCTTGATTTACTTTCCTAGAATTGCCATGCTAGACTAGGATTGGAAACTAGGGTGCAAAACTCTTTACCGGTAGAATATCTAGGAACACAAGTAGGCACTAGGGGTGAATTCCGGCTTGTAGGATTTAATTCTTGCAATTAATTTTTAGAGAAGCCCAATTCACCCCCCCTCTTGGGCATCTTGATCCTTTCAATTGGTATCAGAGCCGAGTTGCTCCTAATTTAGGCTTTACCGCCTAGAGCAAGATGTCTAACGGGGAAGGACCACCTCCCACCTTTGAGGGGGGTGATTTTCCATATTGAAAAATCCGTATGGAGGCGTATCTCGAAGCCATAGATGTTGGGTGTCTTAGAGCCGCAACCCAAGGGCTTCCCGCTATCAAGGATCCCGCCAACCCAATTGGTGACGAGGAGAAGTACGACCGGTGGAATGCAAAGGCCAAAAATGCACTCTACCGGGGCTTAGGCAAGGATATCTTCAATCATGTGCGTAATGCAAAGAACGCTCATAAATTGTGGGAAAACCTTTGTGCTCTCCATGAGGGAACTAAGAGTGAGCGTGAGGAACGCTATCATATTGCTTTAAAGAAAATTAATTCTTTTGAGATGCTTCCCAAAGAAAGTGCTAATGACATGTACACTCGTCTAAATATTCTTGTAGAGGACCTCAATGCTCTTGGGCTCACTCAAATAAGCCAATCGAATGTTGCAAGGAAGATCTTGAGTGTTCTTCCTGTCGAGAAGTATGGTCACATTGTCACCGTGCTTCACCAAAGTGATCTCTCCACCGTAATACCGACACAAGTATTGGGGAAGATCAATGCTCATGAGATGTACATGCACATCACTCCGGAAGAGGGCTCATCATCTTACAAGAAGAAAGACTTGGCCTTCAAAGCTAGCCATGACAAGAAGAAGAAGGGCCAAGCCATGATGGTGCAAGAGAGCTCAAGTGAAAGTGATGTTGATAATGAATCACTTGCACTCATGGTGAGGAAGACCACCAAAATGCTAAAGAAGCTCAACAAGAGTGGCATCAAGTTCGATGGCAAGAAAAAGAAATTCTTTACAAGTAGCAAAAGAAAGCCAATCTCGGAGATGGATTGCTACAATTATGGTAAACTTGGCCACTTAGCTCATCAATGCCCTAGACCTCTAAAAGACAAGTACAAGAACAAGATCAAGGGTAAGAAAAATGATTCAAGTGATGAAGAAGAAGAGAGGAAGAAAAACAAGCCATACAAGAAGAAGGATGACAAGAAGGAGTTCCACAAGAAGAAGAAGGGAGGAAAGGCATACATTGTTGGTGATTGGCTCACCGATATTGAATCATCTTGTGAGTCCTCCGAAGATGAAAGCAATGATGAGAAAGAGAAGGTTGCCGCATTTGTAATGGGGCCATCATCTTCACCGACATCTTCATCACCACCTTCACCGCCTCCATCACCATCATCGTCCACTACTCACCTATGCCTTATGGCTAAGGGTGAACGAAAGGTACAAAACTATGATAGTGATGATGATGATGATAGTGATAGTGATAGTGATGATGAATATGATGCACCTTCTTATGATGAACTTGTAAAATTGTTAAACAAATACACTAAGGTCATAAGAAGGACTAGAAGTGAAAATGATGAACTTCAAAGTAAAAATGAATCACTCTCATCTAAGCTTGAAAGTGCTCAAAAGGCTAGTGGTGAGCTCAAAGATCAAAATGAAATTATGTCTTCCACTCTTAAGGAGCTTAAAACTTCTAATAAAGAGCTTAGAGATCAACATGATAAACTTGAGAAGAAGCATGATGAGCTCATCACTAGGCATAACTCTCTAAAGGACAATTATACAACATTGAAAATTGACTATGATAGTCTTTTGGTTGCTAATGAACTTGTTCTTGAGACACATGATGCTACTAACAAAGTTGTTAAGTGTGACATAGCTACATCATGTGATGACTTGATCATTAAAAGCATTGAGCAAGGTTCTAGTAGCAAAAGCAAGAGTGTGGTTGAGTCAAACAATTATGATGATTATGCCAAGATCAAGAGTGAAAATGAGAAGCTTGCAAATGAGAACAAGAAGCTAAAAGGTTTGATGGCTCTTGAGAAGCAAACAACAAATGAGTCACTCATTGAAGAAAACAAAAAGCTCAAGCAAGAGAAAGAGCATCTCAAAACCGGCCTAAGCAAGTTCACAAGAGGTTAATATTTGCAAAGTGAGCTACTCATGAACACCGTAATGAAGATGGATAGAAGTGGTATTGGGTACTTGGCAAATCAAGAGAAGAAGGCAAAAGCTCAACAATAACAAAGCAAGTCAAAGCCCAAGCCAAAGAGATGTGTTGAGTGTGGACAAGAAGGTCACTTTGCTCATGAGTGCAATACTCCACCACCATAACCCTTGCCCAAGCATGCTAGACCCTTTGCCTTCAATGCTCATTACATGCTAAGAAAAGATTCAAATGGAAAGTTAAAAGTTATGTTCTTGGGTCCCCCAAACAAGAATAGGCCTAAGAAAATATGGGTTGCCAAGTCACTAGTTGAGAAAGTCAAGGGTCCCTCTCAAGTGTGGGTCCCTAAACAAAAAGCTTGATCTCTTGTGTGTAGGTGAACTACAAGACCGGTGGATCTCATTGGGTTATTGATAGTGGTTGCACTCAACATATGACCGGTGATCCTCGTATGTTCACCTCCATTGAAGAGAATGAGATATGTCAAGAGAAGATCACATTTGAGGATAATTCAAAGAGCAAAGTCAAGGGTATAGGCAAGATTGCAATATCAAATGATCACTCACTCTCAAATGTGCTCTATGTTGCTTCATTGAGTTTCAACTTATTATCCGTTGGGCAACTTTGTGACCTTGGCTTCCAATGCTTGTTCACACCAAATGAAGTGGTAGTTTCAAAGATAGATGACAAGCAAGTGATATTCAAAGGTTTTAGATACAACAATCTTTATCTTGTTAACTTCACCTCCGAAGATGTAAACTTGATGACATGTTTATTCACCAAGACCTCACTTGGATGGCTTTGGCATAGGAGGCTTGCTCATGTTGGAATGAACACTCTCAACAAGCTATTGAAGAAAGAATTAGTGAGAGGATTGAAGGATGTAAAGTTTGAAAAGGACAAACCTTGTAGTGCATGTCAAGCAGGCAAACAAGTTGCAAACACTCATCCAACCAAAGCTTTCATGTCAACTTCAAGAGTGCTAGAACTTCTACACATGGATTTGTTTGGGCCTACAACCTACAAGAGCTTGGGTGGTAATCTCTATTGTCTTGTGATAGTGGATGACTACTCAAGGTATACATGGACCTTCTTTCTTCATGACAAATCCGAAGTGGCCAATTGTTTCAAGAAGTTTGCAAAGAGAGCTCAAAATGAATTTGAAGTCAAGATAAAGAAGATTAGAAGTGACAATGGCAAAGAGTTTGACAACACCAACATTGAAGCTTATTGTGATAAAATTGGAATCAAGCATGAAGTTTCTTCAACCTACACTCCTCAACAAAATGGTGTAGTGGAGAGAAAGAACCGGACTTTGATCACTCTTGCAAGAACAATGTTAGATGAGTACAATACTCTGGAGAAGTTGTGGGCTGAGACAATCAACATCGCATGCTATGCTTCAAATCGCCTCTTCCTACAAAAGTTTCTTGGCAAGACCCTCTATGAGTTACTTAATAGGAAGAAGCCAGACGTCTCATTCTTCCGGGTGTTTGGTTGCAAATGCTACATCTATAAGAAGCATCAACACCTAGGGAAGTTTTAAAGGCGTTGTGATATTGGTTTTCTTATTAGTTACTCATCAAAGTCCAAAGCATATAGAGTATTTAACCATGCCACCGGTTTGGTTGAAGAAACATATGATGTGGAATTTGATGAATCTAATGGCTCCCAAGGAGCAATTGAGAATTATGATGATGTAGGTGATGAACCCTTGAGGGAGGCAATGAAGAACATGCCGGTGGGAGACATCAAGCCAAAAGATGATGAAGATGATCTACAAATTGTTGATCCACCATCTTCATCACATGTGCCTCAAGATGATGACAAGAATGAGAGAGTTGAAAATGAAGACACTTATGTCTCTCATGAACAAACCGAGGCACAAGCTCAAGATGTTGATGCTCCCCGTCTACCTCCTCAAGTGGTTGATAGAAGAAACTCAGCTTTACTTCAAGCACATCCACAAGATCTCATCATAGGGAGTCCTTCTAAGGGAGTAATGACTCGATCTCAAAAGCTTGCTTCTTTTGTTGAACATCACTCCTTTGTCTCTTGTGTTGAACCTAAGAATGTAGAAGAAGCTCTTCAAGATCCGGATTGGGTGAATGCTATGCATGAAGAATTGAACAACTTCGCCCGCAATCAAGTATGGACACTTGAAGAGCATCCTAAAGGTGCAAGAGTCATTGGAACCAAGTGGGTGTTCCGCAACAATCAAGATGACCAAAGCGTAGTGGTGAGGAACAAGGCAAGACTAGTTGCAAAGGGGTTCTCTCAAGTTGAAGGTCTTGATTTTGGAGAGACCTTTACACCCGTTGCAAGACTTGAAGCCATTCGTATCCTCCTTGCATATGCATCACATCATGATATGAAACTATATCAAATGGATGTGAAAAGTGCATTCTTAAATGGCTTCATAAATGAACTAGTCTATGTTAATCAACCTCCCGGGTTTGAAGACCCTAGATATCCTAATCATATCTATAGGTTGTCCAAGGCGCTATATGGGCTCAAGCAAGCCCTAGAGCGTGGTATGAGCGCCTCCGGGACTTCCTCATTGAGAAGGGCTTCACCATTGGGAAGGTCAACACCACACTTTTCACCAAGAAGCTTAATGGAGAGATCTTCATTTGTCAAGTGTATGTTGATGATATCATCTTCGGATCAACAAATTAAGAATATTGCAAGGAATTTGGTGAATTGATGTCGAAGGAGTTCGAGATGTCTATGATTGGTGAGCTCACATACTTTCTTGGTTTTCAAGTCGAGCAAATAAAAGAAGGGATTTTCATCTCTTAAGAAAAGTATACCAAGGATCTTCTCAAAAGGTTCAAGATGGAAGAATGCAAACCAATCAAGACCCCAATGCCTTCTAATGGACATCTCGACCTAGATGAGGGAGGTAAACCGGTTGATCAAACTCTCTACCGTTATATGATTGGTAGTTTGTTGTACCTTACCGCATCTAGGCCCGATATCATGTTTAGTGTGTGCATGTGTGCTCGCTTTCAAGCGTGCCCTAAAGAACCTCACTTAAGTGCCGTAAAAAGAATCTTAAGATATCTTAAGCACACCCCAAGCATTGGTCTTTGGTATCCCAAAGGAGCTAGATTTCAACTAGTTGGCTATTCCGATTCGGATTATGCCGGTTGCAAAATTGATAGAAAAAGCACATCCGGAGGGTGCCATTTGCTTGGGAGGTCTTTAGTATCTTGGTCATCTAAGAAACAAAATAGTGTGGCTTTGTCCACCGCCGAGGTGGAATACATTGTCGCGGGGGCTTGTTGTGTACAAATTTTATACATGAAACAAACCCTCCTAGACTATGGAATTGTTCTTGAAAAGGTGCCACTTTTATGTGATAATGAAAGTGCCGTTAAAATTGCTAATAATCTGGTATAACACTCTTGCACCAAGCACATTGATATCTGCCACCACTTTCTAAGAGATCACGTTGCTAAAAATAATATATCACTAGAAGGTGTAAGAAGTGAAAATCAATTAGCGGATATCTTCACTAAACCTTTGGATGAGGCCACCTTTTGTAGGTTGAGAAGTGAACTTAATGTGCTTGACTCTAGTAACTTTAAAAAATGAGCTTGTGTTGTCTCGTGCATTGCATTATATTATATGTCATGTTTAATTACCCACAATGCATTTAGGGCTTGTCTAACACGGTTACGATAACCCTCCTTTAGAGGAGTGAAGAAGCCTAACCGTGGATCAAACTCGACAAGTAACCTAGTTTTACTTTCTTGTAATGCATTGCATATGCATGATTGTTCTTTTGTCGTTTCTTTTCAGTTTGACTTTGAGCAACCTCTATGTTCGTCCATGGGTAGAGAGAGCATTTTGACGCTCCCAAGGGTTCAAAAACTCTATTACATGGTCATACGTTGCTCCTCGGGTGTTTATTGCCTATTTTCTTAAAAATAATACTAGCCTAAGGCAATCTATTTTTGAAAAACTTGAGGGTTTGAGTGAGGTCACTCATATCAGGTTCCAATTGGTGTTTATTTGTGTCTCTTGGAATTAGAACTTGATTGGGAAAAGTCGCGTCGAAGTTCGGAATGAAGAAGGGCAAAAAACTGTGACCGGACGCTGCACCAGACACAGTGATGCTTCACCACCGCGTCTGGTCCCGGCAACCACCAGCGCGTCCGGTCATCCAGAAGACCAACTCCTGATCTAGTGACCGGACGCTGAACCGGACGCGCTGCTGTCGACCACCGCGTCCGGTCCCGGTAACCACCACCGCGTCCGGTCATTCGCGATGACTTTCCCGTGTAACCCTTGACCGGACTCTGTCCGCGTCCGGTCAGTCCTAACCGGACGCATCTGGTCATTCTAGGTGCTTACTGGAGTATGACCGGACGCTGCACCACCGCGTCCAGTCATCGCGTGACGAGCGGATCTAACTCCTCATATAACCTTTTGTGTTCCTCTTCTTTTCCTCATCCACCGCCGTTCATGATTCCGCCGCCTCCCTGCCCTAGCTCGCCTGAGCGCCGCCACCCGCTGACCTGCACCGCCACGCCATGCTTCCCCTCCACCTCCGACGTGCCGTGCCGCCACCTCTACCTGCGCCCGCCGTGCCCGCTGCCCTTGCCGCCGCTGCTCTGCGCCGCCCATCCCACGCTCGCCGTGCCTGCTGCCCTTGCCACCGCTGCTCCACCGCTGCCGTGCCTTGCAGCCGCCCTTGAGCTGCGCCCTCCATCACCTGCGCCACCTTCGGCCGGCCCCTGCCTTCCCTCGCGACCCTCTTCGTTCTCGGCCATCGCGCGTTGCCCTAACCCTAGGGTTCGCACTGCGGCGTCTCCTTCGTTTGACGTCGAAATTTCTTCACGCGACGTCTTCTTCGCGAGGTTGTTTCACGCTACCTTGATCTCCTTGTTAGGGTTTGCTGTAATTTCATCATTGAAATTCTAATTATCTTTTGTTTCGACAAATCAGAGCTCGTCCAGCGTATTCGGGAAGTCTCGCGAACTAGGTCATCTCACCTTTTCACCGTATTCTCGTCGATCCGAGGTAGCCATCGCGTTTCGATTCACATCTTATCTTATATACTTGCTATCTCTAGGGTTTCGTACCTTTTAGATCATATATGTTGCTTATAGTAGATCCATCTATTCCGTCTTTTCAGCGAGTTTGTCGGTGTGTCGGGGTGATTGCTGTTCAGTTATTGAATCCGAGGCCAAGCCTGCGGATACGGATTGAGCCCAAGCCTCTTGAGTGTCAGTACACCATCTTTCTGAGGATTCCCGACAGTTTGATAGCATGGTTCGTTGCAAGAATGCTGGTGGTACTCCTAGTGACGGGGACGACAGTCCTCCTTGTCTGTCTGAGGTTGCACGTGGAAAGCGCATCAAGATCATGGCCAGAAAGAAGAAGAAGACTCTTACTGATGCAGAAATCGCTCAGGCAGTCGCCGATGTAGCTGAGCAAGCAGAGAGGGGAGGCATGAGCAGTGGTATTCACATTGGCGAGCGTCACTTTCATCTTGAAGGTCGACAGCTTGGTACAGAGACTACTGAGGCCACTGAGGGCACAGAGGTGACAGAGGATGCAGATGCTATGTCCGTTGATCCACCTGCAGAGGTTCCAGAGGGGACAGAGGAGCAGCCAGCTCAGACTCCACCGCATCGCCGCTCCACACGCACACGAGCTCAGGTGACTCCTAGGCCAGAGGGCCAGCGTCGTGTTGGACGTCCACCTCTGAAAGGTCCTTGTTTGGTTTTGGTAATTGAGTGACAACTTAGGTGGACTAATATGTGGTTATGTGAGATACACAGGAGATTAGTCCACATGTGATGGTGTCATGAAGGAGCTCATTGTATATGAGACATGACATGGAGTCATGTGACCAAGGTGGAGAAGATCAAGATGCGGCTTGGCTTGATGGACCGGTTGCTAGGGTGAAGGGGCAAGTTGTGTGATAGCTTGGCGCCGAAGGACCGAGGCAATGGTGAAGAGCAAGTGAGGTCAAGATCGATGAACCAATACGGTCACGTGATGATATGAAGTGAATCATATCATTTGTGATATGGTTGGTGCATGTGTTGCATCAACGACGGAGGAGATGGAGTGGAATGCGCAAGGCAAAGGTATAACCTAGGGCATTTCCATTTCACCGGTCATAGGTGTGTAGAGAAGTTTATGACCGGGTTTAGGATAGATGGCCGTACTATCAAGAGGGGCAAACTTGTTTGCATATCGGTCATCTAGTGCCACTCGTGTGATCTAACTATGCATCGTTGCTAGGATCGAGTGGCGTGGCAAGTTGAGTGGTTAACTCCTTCGGTAAAATGATTATGAAAATGCTAACACACGTGCACAAGGTGGTGATCACTTGTTGGTGTTGGCACATTTACGAAGGCGATGAAGTTTGAGCGGTAGAGAGGGTTTGGGTTCCTCTCTCCCTCCCGCCGAGCTTGCGAGCGCGGGATTCAGGCGTTTTCGAGAAGTTGAAACGATTATTTTCCACTACGCCGGAAGTCTGGAAAAGAAACGGAGGCGAACGGAGGTCACAGAGGTGACCGGACGCTGAACCGGACGCGGTCCTTGCATGACCGGACGCGTCCGGTCAGTGTTCAGTGTCTGCGTGTTTTTCAGTTCGATGATTGGACGCGAGGCGCGTCCGGTCACTGATGCGTCCGGTTGTTCAGGGAGCTTACAGGACTATAACCGGACGCTGGCACTGTCACGTCCGGTCATTTTCTTCAGCGCGTCCGGTCACTATTTCGTTGAGCGCTGCTCAGGCGACCAGCGCGTCCGGTCCTTCACGGGACCAGCGCGTCCGGTCGTTCCCGGCGCGTCCGGTCAGTTGGACCAGCGCGTCCGGTCAGTGCTTCGTGACTTAGCCGTTGTGCGACCAGCGCGTCCAGTCAGTTTGAACGGCGCGTCCGGTCGTTTGACGGGCGCGTCCGGTCGTTGGCAGCGGCGCGTCCGGTCGCTGGTTTGACCGTTGGGGGTCAGTGACCGTTGGAGAATCGGACGCGGCTGAGCGCGTCCGGTCAGTTACGACCGACGCGTCCGGTCGTCCCGAATTCTGCCCAGTGAAGGGGTAACGGCTCTATTTGACCGTAGGGTTATAAATAGATGCCTTGGCCGGCTGTGGCCGGCAGCTGAGCACACTATAGTCTTTGTGACTTGTGTGGTAGTGCTTGGGAGCCCTCTAACTCACTCATACTTGATAGTGTTCATCGGATCGAGTGAGAGAGCGATTCTAGTGCGTTGCTTTGAGAGATTGCATCGTGTGGCACTAGGTGATCGTGTTGCAAGCCAGTGGTGCTTGTTACTCTTAGAGGTTGCCACCTCCTAGACGGCTTGGTGGCTTGTGGCTCCGTCGAAGCTCGCAAGAAGATTGTGCGAGGCTCCGGAGAAGCTTTGTGAGGGGGATTGTGCTCACCCCGCGGGGATCGCGAAGAGCAACTCTAGTTGAGCGTGTCATTGAGCTACCACACTTTATGGTGGGTTCTTGCGGTGCCTTTTGAGAGGCTCGGTGTGTGACCGATTAGCCGCCGAACCACGAAGTGTTGGTCGACACAACGAGGACGTAGCTTGGTGGCAACCAAGTGAACCTTGGGAGAAAATCACCGTGTCAACATTGTCTACTCTTCTCGGTGGTTTGCTTTCGTGCAACACAAGCTTGTATTTACTTTCATATATACTTGTGCTTGTGTAGTTGCTCTCGTAACTAGTTTGCTTGGGTAGCTTGTTAGTTATCTTCTTGCTTGTGTAGCTAGAAGTATCTCCTTTGCGTGGCTAATTCGGTTTGTGTAACCTTGTTAGTCACATTGCTTAGTTTGTGTAGCTAAGTGTTTTGCGCTCTTTAATTTGGCATTAGTTGCCTTGTTATTGAGCATTGCTAGTGAGCTTAGGAGCTTTGTGCTTTTGCTTCACTAGTTGTGTAGGAGCTCCCTCTTGCTTGCAAAGTACTAGTGCATAGGTTTATGTGACCTTGCTCTAGAATTAAATAGGAGAGCTCTTGCTAAGGAAAGCACCTTAGTTGCTTAATTAGGATCTTTGTGAGGTGCTTGTGAACTTAGATAGAGGGGTATAGTCTTGGCTAGACCGATAAGTTTAATTCCGTATTTGTTTTGGTTAGCCAACGCGTTTAAGTTTTAGAAAGGACTATTCACCCCCCCTCTAGTCCGCCATCTCGACCCTTCAATTGGTATCGGAGCCGGGTCTCTCATTTGTGGTCTTCACCGACCCGAGAGGATGGCGGCTTATGGGCTAGATGTTGAGTGTCCACACATTTTTGATGGCACACACTTTGCACGGTGGAGAAATTGGATGACATGCAATTTTAAGTTTATTTCTCCTCAATTGTGGTGGATCGTAGATGTGGGCTTTTCCTTTGTAATTGATAAAAAGAATGCAACTCAAGCGCAAAGTAAATGTCTATATCTCGATAGCCAAGCTACTAATGTTTTCTATCGATCTATGGATAGTAGCATACTTTGTGAGATCATGGACCTCAAGTCCGCCCATGAGATTTGGGTGTTTCTAAATGAGAAATACGGGGCGATCTCCAATGATGATGAGCCCAAGGAGGAGGCGCATGAGGATGTTGAGCATGACCACAACAAGGTGGTTGTGAAGGATTGCTCCACCTCACGGTCAAGTGATGACAAAGATGATCATACCACAAGATCACTTGATAAGAAGAATGATAATGCCACAAGTGATGCAAGCAATGATTCTACTTCATGCACACTTGATGGTGAAGATGATGGCTATGAGAGTGATGCTTCAACGAGCTCTTTAATATCATCACATGGTAACACATACATGTTGGTGGTTTTGTTGTGGATTGTGATGATCCAAATTTAGAGCTTTTATATAAACTCTCAAGAGCCTTGAAAAGAGAAATGGAAAGAGTAAGTAAATTGGAAAATAAAAACTCTTTTCTAAAGACCACATGTGAACAACAAAAGCATCTACTTTATGTTACTACTTGTTCACATGAGGAGCTAAAATTGGCTCATAAGGAACTTAGTGTTGCTCATGATAATTTGGCACAAGAACATGCTTTACTCACTAAGAAGCCTTCTAATGAAGAAACCAAATCTAGTGAGAGCTCATCATTTGGGTCAAATGATCAATCACATATTACTAACCCTTGTGATGTAGGCAAGAAGCATGTATCCACCTCCTGTGATGATTTATTATATATGTCATGTTCTTCACAATTAGATGCTTGTTCTACCTCTATGTCTTGTGAGACTAACCTTTTGAAGGAGAACAATGAGCTTAAAAGTGAAGTGAAGAATTTGAGCAACAAGTTGGAGAGGTGCTACAACTCTAAAATCACCATTGAGCATATCATGACCAATCAAAGAAGGTATGGTGATAAGAGTGGTATTGGCTACAACAAGAGCAAGGGCAAGATTAAGAAGAAGCAAGACGCAAAGAAGCTATCCCAACTCATGTGCTACCATTGCCATGAAGTGGGACATATTGCCAAGTGTTGCCCTACCAAGAAGTCTCAAGTTGAGCCAAAAGCAAAGCTCCAAGATCAAGTCAAGATCAACCATAAAGATGATGATGACTTGATGAAGAAGAAGAAAACAAGAAGGGATGGTAGAGCAAGGCATCCAATGCAAATCCAAGATGCCAAGATGATGAGCAAGAATCAAATCGAGAAGAAAGTACATGCTCACATCAAGTGCTTCAAGTATGGAGATATAGGACACTTTACCTCGGGGTGTCCTACCAAGCTTGAGAAGAAGGCTCAAGCAACTCGTGAGAGGCAAGGCAATGAAAAGCATCACATGAACAATGAAGAAAAGGCTCAATCAAAGAGAAGATGCTACTCATGCCGGGAAAGGGGACACATGGCACATTCATGTCCCCTAGGTAACACTTCTAAGCATATTTCAATTCATGATACTAATGTGCTTAGAAAGGATGTAAATGGTACCTCTATTGTTGCTATTGCAAAACATCCCGCTATTCATACTAAGGCAATGCCTAAGTATGTTGCACCTAACTTGAGAGGACCCAAACTTGTTTGGGTACCATCAAAGAGTGGATGAATGTGTATAGGTACCATGACATTGGAGGCTTGACTCAAATTGATTTCATATTTATCATTATATGTTGACTCAAGTTATGAAGCTCAATGCATATTCAATCCCAATGCCAAGTCAAAATAAGTGAAGTCCAAGTGCTACAACATACAAGTGCAATGTTAAAGATTGTGGTGATTTATTGGATATATTTGATGGCTTGCAAATATTCAAGTTGAAAGCTTGATTGGATGATCATTAGCTAACCAAGGTATATCTCTTGTTGATCATTTCACTTGGGTGCATATGAGTTGATTGAATTGGATATATATGCAATGTTGCTTGCTATGAGATGTTTGAATGGATTAAATGCTTAAGTAATCAAGTTTGAATTGATTTGTGTTAGATAAATTCATGAGATGGCATTTAGTAAGTGAATTGGATGGATATATGTCTTGTGAAAGTATTCAAACAAGTTAGTTTCAAGTTTGATTCATATTTGATGAAGTATTGCTCAATGTATTGAAATCTGTCCAAAGTTGAAAATCTGAGCTAGCAGTGATCTAGTCTGAGTTTGGATGATCAAATCTACTTGGATTGGCATGATTTTTGGTATGCATGCTCTAGACTTATGTTATAAGATGCTGTACAAATTTTATGAGAATTGGATAAGAGATGCTTCGACTTTGGAGTACATCTTGTCAGCTATAGTGCAGCAGTTTTCAGCATGTAGCAGTGGTGGAAGATTTGAAATCTGGTAGCAATCTAGATGTCAAATGAATCTCAAATTTTTACAGCTGCTAGATTACTTAGTGAATCACATCTCCACCAAATTTTATGGCATTTGGATCTGTATATTGGGAGATATGAATTATTCTTTGAATGGTACAGAATCTGCCAGAAAAGTGACAATCATTGGATTAATCTAGAGTCACTTTAATTGAAAGGTCCTCAAGTTGGAAACATGTTTACAAGTGGTTGAGGTACCTAAGTTTGGTTTTGGATTGATCTAGAAGCATGACGAGCAATGAGTACAAGACTTTTGTATTGTGAAATGTACTTGGTGTACTTATTTGATACTCAATTTGAAGATCAAGATCAAACTTAAAATGAAGATGAAGTTTAAGTTGTAGTGATGATTGGAGATCATTTGGTACAAAGAAAAGAACTTAAACATGTAGGAAGAGTTGGACTCAAATATAGATTCAAGGATTATTCATCAAGATTGAGTTCATCATTTCGATCAATCAAACTATATCATTTCAAGTGAGTATCAAGAGTGGTTCTTTGGAGAAAGGTCACTTCTCCCTAGTGAGGGGCTTGACGCCGTGTGTAGGTGAAACCAAGTTTGGGACTTGGAAGGCTAACATGGAAGTGGTGATCCGAGGAACTTGTGATGCTTAGTTGAAGCAATCAAAAGGATTGATCTAAAGAGCAAGCAACACCCAAAAGAGAGCTAGTCATGTATTTCAAGTGGTATTCTAAGTAGTTCTCTCATGCAAGCATTGATCAAAAAGATGAAGCAAGCCAACCACAACTCAAGAGATAGTGCACTTGATCATAAGTGGTTTACATTTTCATATGGGTGAAGAATGGATTTATCTATGATGATTGGTCTTCACCAAGCTTATAAATTGGACTTCATATTGCTATTGGAGTAATGAATTGGAATCTATGTGACTATCCTCTACTCCAACATAGCAAAGGTATCATTGCAATGTGCATGATCATCTCATTCCTCACTAGTATGCGGTTAGTGCATATAGTACATGTTTATTAGGATCATGCATGACAAATGAAAATTTTAGATTCATAGCCTACCACTATTGCTTGATTGTCTAAATGTTCTAGTGGTATGTATATGAGTTTGTTCATGAGCTAGTAAACCCAAGTACTTGATCTAGTTTGGATTGCTAACAAGTGACAAGTACAATATTGGCAAGATAACCCTTACCATGAGGTGTGAAGAAGCTTGTCATTGGATCAAATCGGACTTGGAATCTTAGGCAAATCAACTTAGTTCAAGTCATACAAGAAGCTCATGACAATGATAAGAGTACAAGCATAAGACAACAATGAAAATAGATATCTAGTTTGTTTCAAGTGGTATCTAGACTCAAATTGATCTTCTAAGTGGTATTCACTAGTGGTGTCTAGATCATCAACTTACAAGTGATATCTTACAAATGGTACTCATGAAGATAGTGAATGTTCAAGAAATGAATATTATTGTCAAATCCTTCAAAGTGGATCCATACTAGAAAATTCTTTCAAAAGGTATCACATTCCTACTCATGGTATCTTCACGTGGTATCATTCATGCAAGACAATGGTTTCACAAGTGATCCTCAACTTTAAGTGATCAAATCAAGTAATGCTACCCTCATCTTCAAGTGGTATCTCAAGTGAATGACACATGCTATGACATAGGGGGAGAAGCCCCACCGATTGGTATCAAGGTCAAAGATCCTATGTGGAATCTCAAGAGCAACCATAAAGTTTGTCATTCCAACATATGTGGTAATGTCCATCAAAAATGCAATATTCAAGTCTCAACCATCTACCCCAATACAAGCCTTTGTATCAATTGAGAAGAACACCTTTTATGGAAATTGATGACAAAGGGGGAGAAGTTGGACAAAGATATGAAAACTTTTTGAGCTTTGGGGAGAGATTGGAAAGATTGGACATGGACATGGACAAAGAGGGAGTAACATTGAAGAATGTAAGGGGATCAAACATTCTTGGACAAAGAAAGTGTAACGGATCAACGTAATTATACGAAATTAAGTAAGAAAATCTTCCACCGAGGCGGTTAATTTTAACAAACTTAAGCCCGTATAACCCGAGATTCCGTGAAATCACGAAGGATTTCAAAACCACTAACATACAACCAAGATCGTACTGATTTAGCAGCCACAATTCGCACGATACGTAAATCTGATCATAAAGGTAAGATACATCGGAGTTCGGAAATAAGAGTTATTACAACATAGTTCAACATAAAGTAGCGGAAGCAAATAATTTTACGCACACACACTTAGTTCAGTTACAGTGCCAGTCGATAGTCATGGTCCACAAAAGCAGTAGATAAGACTAACAGAAAGACCCTTGCCCAAGGTCCTAGTTGTCACCCATCGCCGGATACAGACAGTTGGAGCAGTACCCGTAGTACATCTGACCATCTGCAACAACAATGGGAACAACGCCCTGAGTACGAGAATGTACTCAGCTAGACTTACCCGTCAAAAACCAGAAATAACATGACACCAAGGAGCATGCAAGGCTTTACATAGTGGATTGGCTTGACTCCTTTGCGAAAAGCACAAGTTGTTACGAGTAAACTAATTTAAGTCCTTTTTGCATCATATTTATTATAACCTATTCAATCTAGGTAAGCACCTATGCTAAAGCAATCACTGGATTAACCATTAACATCAAAGGTTACCATCTCAGGTTTAGCATTTCCAACATTATTCACTTAACCATCAGTGTTTCATCATTGTTACTACGATGCCATAGCTCGAGTCAAGTGCTCACTAACCGGGAGCGACGGCGATTCGAATCGAATTCCTATCCAGCTGGAGATTTATTCCTCACACAAACCATGCTTCCCCCGTCAGGGTCGCGTAGATCACCAATGACACTTTCCGAGAAGCCGCGGGATAACAATCATGGATCGCACTACCCAGGGACCGCCCGACTGCCAGGACGCACCTTGGGCTCACTCTTCGCGTCCCCGTACACCCCCTTCAACACCAGTCTGCCAACCCGAGTTTATCCCGGCTCAAAAAGTGTCGCTAGCTTCGCGGTCGAAAGGTACTTTATTCGGCCAGCTAAATATGAGGCATGCGTTCAACATGACAAGAGGGACGAGCAACGATCGGTCCTTAACCGACACAGACGGAATCACTATAGTCCAGAACCCTATAAGACTCCGCCCGGTCTCCGTTTATCCATCAACACTTGGTTACTTTTCATGATCACACTTACAGCTAACCATAACCTGGTATCCACCTATAACTCGCAGGTGACAGGAAATCACCCGACTTCTACCGGTCTCAGCATGGCTAAGCAATTTACTCGATCCTGACCTAACAGGGTAAAAGATAATCTGGTGGCCAAGGTAATAATGCAACAACGGTTTCACTCAACTCCTATAACTTAGTACAACAATATATAACTATAACTCATGCAATAAGAAATAACTTTTTTATAAATTTAGGAGGCTTAAAATGCTCCGGGGCTTGCCTTTTTCGAACGAACTAGGGTGGTGATCGACGCACTCTGGCAGTTCCTCGCCTGACTCTTCCTCCTCGGGCACCTCCTGTGCCTGGGGTTCCTGCTGATCCGTCCAAGCCTGCTCCACCGGAACTGCTGCCTGCAACTCCTCCTGCGATCCTGTATGATGCAAGTGCATAAGGAAACATGCGAAGAATGCATCGAAATGCGGTGGAGTGCTTTGATGACATGAGATGCAGATGAGCACATGGAATGAGCAGTTTGAATATAATTATTTCTTCTACAAGGTAGTCAACGTCATCCAAGAACATGTAACCTAAAACATACACCTTATTCTTCTATTAGTTAGCCTACCATCTACCCATACAAGTGAACCTAAGCTACCAAAGCTTACCAACCTAACTCATCCATAACATCAGCAAGGCATCATGATGCTTCAAAGATACACCAAACATGTTTTATTTCTCTCAATTTCTCATAAAGAATAATCTTTTATTCCCTATTTGGCTAGGGTTACACAACAACACCTATCTCTGGTGTAGATAAAAATCTACAAAAATTACAGTAGACTACTCTTACCCTAACTAACCTACCACTAAATTTTCATGAGAATTGCACAAGTAAAACTGCCTGTACAAAATAAACAAGCTATAGCCTAATTGTGAGCATGAATTTATTTTATACTAGAAAAAGTGTCAAACAACAGATTTCACATTTTTCCTATGTTACTAATAGTAAACCAACATACTACAAAAATTATCAGATGTATGTTGTATACAAATTTTTCTCTATAATAAAAATAACAGATATTACTAATTAAAAGCATTTGAACTACACTTCAACATTTTTCCACAGAACAGGCTTCACTAATATTTTTCCTAGAAAGTATATCACAAATAAAGATTAATGCCACAAGAATCACATTTTTCCCTTTATTATTTTATTTACTACACTTTTTCTAAGATATCAGCATTTATAGCAATTAAATAAAATTGCACAGTAGAGTGTCACAAAAATCACATGAGATATTTTTAAACTGTAGATCTATTCAAATGGAACATTTCACAATTTGTTTCATGATTTTTGGAGCTATAAATCTTGAGATACAATTTTTAGAAGCCTTTTTCAGATTTTCTGGAAATCAATTTCTTTAAAACCGAAAATCAAAACCGGCTTTAAACGCTACGTGCACACCGCGGTTTCACCCCCAACTCCCACCGAGAGACAGACAGATGGGTCCCACGGGTCAGCTGACCCCACCGGTCAGCCGAAGCCGAGCCGGGGAAGGCGCTGACCGGGGGATCTTGCCGTCGGCGAGGTCGCCGGCGACGAGGTCCGCACCAGGCGACTCCCCGCAACCGCGCGAACCCAACGAGGTGATTATCGAGGCGAGAGGAAGAGCAGAGCACGGGCCGAAGCGGCCATGGCGGAGGCGGTGGCGCGGCTTGCCGGCGCTAGGCCGGAGCAGGCCATGGCGGAGGTCACGGACGGGCGCACGAGCTCCAGCGAGCGGAGGCGATCATGGTGCGCACGGGTAGAATGGAAATGTGATGGCGGGAAAGTGGGATTGACGGGAGCCGCGGCGGCGAGCTCACCGGCGGGGGAGAAGACGGCCAATTCGGCCGCTTACCTTGCCGAGGTGCGCGTTCAGTGACTCGACGAGGTCGGTCAGGAGGAGGGGAAAGCTAGGGCGGGCGGAATTTGGCGGAGGAGCCGCGGTGGCGAGGTGAGGCGCGGCAATGGCGCGGCGGCGGCTCGGTGTGCTGCGGTGCTGGCGAAGCACGCGAGAGCGAGCGGGAGCGGAGTGCGGTGAGGGAGCGGGAGCTGGCGAGTCCAGGCGGAGGTAAGCGCGGGGCTGCGGGGGCCACAGGGGCGCGTGTCGCGCGACGTCGCCGCCGTTCGGCCACGCGGCGGCTGAACGCTGCCGCGACGCCACGACGCCACGCGCGGGCGCGCGCGCGGGCGGGAGGGAGACGACGCGGGCGCGGGCCGGGCCGGCTTCGGCCATGGGCCGGGATGTGAGGCTGCGGCCCAGTAAAACGAAATCCGATTTTTCTTTTACAAAAATATTTTCAGATTTAATTCTTTGTTTCAAAATTGAATTTGGAGATGAAAAAGAGGTTTTCAGAAATTTGGCCCAAAATAAAAGTTGTTCAAAATTTTATTCTCTACAACTTTCATATAGAGCACTTTTCAAAATTCTCAATAGATTTTGAATTTGAGATTTAAAGCTAATTTAAAATCAAAAACTCATTTACTTAGAATATTTTTAAAACAGAATTTGAGGAAGACTTGAATTCAAAATTTGCTCCAATAATCAAGTTGATTTATTCTAGATTATTTAAAATTGCTACTTCTCAAAAGTTCACCAACTTTTTAACACTTATATCAAAATTAGGGTTCCCATTTATTTGTTTTTCACATTAAATTTGAAAGAGCTACAATTCAAATAATGTTAATCATGCAATGATGTTGAATGCTTATGCTTTGAATGATAATGCATGCTTAACACCCAGGGGTGTTACAGCCCTCCCCCCTTATAAGAATCTCGTCCCGAGATTTTGAGTTACGAACCACTTATCGTAAAAAGCTTTATACGCGGTTTGAAGATATTCTCCCGTTTCCCAAGAAGCATCGCTCTCATCATGGTGGCTCCATTGAATCTTGTAGGTTGTGACCACTTTATTTCGAGTGACTCGGTCCTTAGTATCCAGGACTCGAACCGGTTGCTCGCGATACTCCAAGTCTGCCTTGATCCGAATACCCTGAGGTTCTATCCTCTCCTCTGGAACACGCAAACACTTCTTCAGTTGGGATACGTGAAAAACGGGAAATATCGAACTCATCTCTTCTGGTAACTGCAACTTGTACGCCACGGGACCCTTTTTCTCTACGATCTGGTATGGTCCTATATATCTCGCAGACAGTTTCTTCTTGATTCCAAACCGTTTCTTCTTCATTGGGGTAACCTTCAAATAGACATAGTCACCTACTTGGAACTCCAATGCTCTTCTTCTCTTGTCTGCATAACTCTTCTGACGAGACTGTGCAGCTTGCATGTTTTGTTGGATAACACAGACCTTTTTCTCTGCCTCATCGACAAAATCAATTCCATAAAACCTTCTTTCTCCAGGCTCTACCCAATTTAACGGTGTCCTGCACTTCCTGCCATACAAGGCTTCAAAAGGTGCCATCTTGATACTCTCTTGGTAACTGTTATTGTAAGCGAATTCTGCCAACGGTAACCAGGATTCCCATGAGCCTCTGGATGATAGTACACAAGCTCTAAGCATATCTTCTAGTACCGCATTAACTCTTTCTGTTTGTCCATCAGTCTGTGGGTGGTAAGCCGTGCTACGAATCAAACTAGTACCCAAACCTTGATGCAGATGTTCCCAAAAGTGAGAGGTAAACTGCGAACCACGATCGGACACAATCGTTTTTGGTATCCCGTGCAATCGGACAATCTCGGCAATGTACTTCTCTGCATATTGAGGTGGTCGGAATGTCGTCTTAACGGGCAGAAAGTGAGCTGTCTTGGTGAGACGATCTACTATTACCCAAATAGAATCATGCCCCTTTTGTGTGGTGGGGAGACCAGTGATAAAGTCCATACTTATATCATCCCACTTCCAATCGGGTACCGACAAAGGTTGCAGAAGTCCTGCAGGTCTCATGTGAAGAGCTTTAACTCTACAACACATGTCGCAACGAGCAACGTATGCTGCAATTTCCTTTTTCATCTTAGTCCACCAATAACAGGGTCGCAACTCTTGGTACATTTTACTACTTCCGGGGTGAATAGATAACTTAGAACGATGAGCCTCATCCATCAACTTGTTCTTAAGCTCTCTATCCTTAGGTACTACCAGGCGATCCTTGAACCATAACACTCCTTGGTCATCCAATCGAAAGTGTTTGGTGGGTTCTCTCTTCATCCTTTCTTTAATATGAAAGATTCCCTTATCTGTTTTCTGACCATCAACGATCTGGCTTTCTAGAGTACAACTGACCTGAATATTATGCAACACAGCAGGATGTAACAAATTGAACCCTTCTTCAAACAACGGTTGCACATCAATAGCATGGGATTTTCTGCTCAGTGCATCTGCTACTACATTAGCCTTTCCAGGGTGATAGTGCACGTTCAGATTATAGTCCTTTATCAACTCTAACCATCTCCTCTGTCGCATGTTCAACTCAGATTGGGTAAAGATGTATTTGAGACTCTTATGATCTGTGAAGATATTACACACATTACCCAACAAGTAGTGCCTCCAAATCTTTAGAGCATGCACCACTGCTGCCAGCTCTAAATCATGTGTAGGATAGTTAACTTCATGCTTCCTCAATTGCCGTGAGGCGTAAGCAACGACTTTTCCATTTTGCATTAGCACACATCCTAACCCATTCTTGGATGCGTCACAGAAAACATCAAACGGCTTTTCTATATCTGGTTGGGCCAGAACAGGAGCAGTGGTCAACAACTTCCGCAAGGTACAGAAGGCTGCTTCGCACTCCTCTGTCCATACAAACTTATGATCCTTCTGTAACAGGCTTGTCATTGGTTTGGCAATCTTCGAGAAATCTGGTATGAAGCGACGGTAGTAACCGGCTAAACCAAGGAAACTGCGGACTTCGTTAACTGAACTTGGTGACTTCCAGTTCATAACCTCTTGTACCTTACTGGGGTCGACAGAAATGCCATTTTCAGACAACACGTGGCCGAGAAAAGGAATTGTCCTAAGCCAGAACTCACACTTGCTGAACTTAGCATACAGTCGATGTTCTCTGAGTCTAGTCAAGACTATCCTGAGGTGTTCCGCATGTTCTTCTTCATTTTCTGAGTATATCAGTATGTCATCAATGAACACTATCACAAACTTGTCCAACTCGGGCATGAAAACCGAATTCATCAGGTACATAAAGTATGCAGGAGCATTTGTCAACCCGAAGGACATGACAAGATACTCGTACAAACCATATCTGGTAGAGAACGCAGTCTTAGGCACATCTTGCGGCCTAATTTTTATCTGGTGGTACCCTGATCTCAGATCTATTTTAGAGAATACTTTGGCTTTGGACAATTGGTCAAACAAGATATCAATCCGAGGAAGAGGATACTTGTTTTTAATTGTCACTGCATTCAGCGGCCGATAATCCACGCACATGCGTAAGGAGTTATCCTTCTTCTTTTTCACAAACAGAGCGGGGCATCCCCATTCGGACGAGCTGGGACGAATCAACCCTTTCCTTAGCAAATCCTGAAGTTGCTTTTTCAGTTCTGCTAACTCATTGGGAGGCATCCGATAAGGCCTTCTTGAAATCGGTGCTGTTCCTGGAATTAACTCAATGGCAAACTCAACCTCTCGGTCTGGTGGAAGTCCAGGTAACTCCTCTGGAAACACATCTGGAAACTCACAGACCACTGGAATCTGGACTAGCAGAGTAGTTTGTGTCGCACAAGATGTGCTAGCTAGGTCTACCCTCCGAGGTAGGACCACCCGAAAGGTGCCTTCCCCACTGGGTTCCTTAAGAGAGACACTCCTTCCTCCAACATCAATTACAACTCCTATTTGATTCATCCAGTTCATACCCATGATCACATCCAAAACTAACCCTGGCATGACTATCAGGTTAAGCTTATATTGCCGGTTCGATATGTTTAGGGTTACTCCCTGAACAATCTGATTAGTCAACAGATCAGCCCCAGCTGAACTGATTTTATATGCACATTCCAATTCAACTATCTTTTGCTCATGTCTCTTAACGAATGCTTGACTTACAAAGGAATGAGATGATCCGGAATCAAACAAAACTACTGCAGGATGATTGTTGATAGAAAACATACCAGCTGTCACCGGTTCTCCCTCAGGGATGTCATCCACAGTGGTGTGGTGCACACGAGCTTGATACTGCGTTTGCTGTTTCTTAGGGTAGGGACAATACTTTGCAAAGTGTCCAGGTTGGTTGCAGTTGAAGCACGGTCCCTTCACCTGAGCCACAGTTCCAGACGAACTGCCTTGTCCTGCCTTTGCTGGAGGCAATGCCATCTTGAACGGCTTCTAGTTCCTCTGGGGTGGCTGAGCATTCTGATTCTTCCTTTGCGGTGGCCTAAACCTTGCACCTGGGGCAGGCGATCGATAAGCTGGGCGGTTGGCTACTGGGGTCCGGGACTGAGACGAACCCGACTTGAAAGCCCTCTTACGGATCTTGGAAGCAGCATACACACGGTTGTTCTTCTCTTGCTTCAAACAGTCGCTAACGAAGTCATTGAAACTAGTCCTCATGTTTGTACCCACATGTTTCATCATCTTGGGACTCAGGCCTCTCTTGAAACTAGCGATCTTCTTGGCATCAGTATCCACCATGTCCGGAGCATAACGGCTCAGGTTATTAAAGGCATGCAGGTATTGAGTCACAGTCTTCGTGCCTTGATTTAATGCCAGGAATTCCCCGAGCTTCATCTTGGTCAGACCAGGTGGAATGTATGTTCCACGGAAGGCTTTAGTGAACTCCCTCCAAGAGATATGGGCATGGGGAGGAAAAGTGGTGCGGTGATGCTTCCACCACATTCCTGCCGGACCTTGAAGCTGATGAGCTGCGTACTCAGTCTTCAACACTTCAGTCATTCTTAAGACACGAAACTTATCTTCCATCGTATTAATCCACTCTTCTGCATCTAAAGGTTCTGCGGCTTCCTTGAAGATCGGTGGACGAGTATCCATGAAGTCCTTGAAACTGCTGTACGGATTTGCTTCGTGACCTCCCGGGTTTATCCCCCGGCGGGTATTATCTGCGATACTGCGCAGCGCCGCTTCCATATTCTGTTGCATGCTCTCCATGTTTCGTTGGCTTCCCAGGAATTGGGCGAAAAACTGTTCCGCAGTGTAAGGTGGAGGAGGCGGTGGTGGATCTCGGTCATCATTAGCAGCTGCACTTCCACCAGCCTCAGCGGTACCATACACGGTACGACGAGTGTTCGGCATCTGCATGTTTCAGCAACAGTAATTATTAGGTGATGTTGTAGGAATCGCGACCGAATGAAAAATCATGCCGAACTGAATTCACTGGAGAGAATAAATTCATACAATAAAACAGGGGCACAATAAGTCATTCCAATTAACACAACATCACTAATTATATTACTTAAAGCACACACATCGCGTCCATTACAACCAAGTTGCCAGCATACATACACTGGACTTTGGACGTTCGGGTACCGCCACAAACACATCCAAACTTTCCAACCTTACATCAAGCTTTAGTCTTTCTACTCATTATTACATGTCCAAAGTGCTAACAAGCAAAAGACCATGCAAACGGAACCTAGTAGCTAGTGCAACAACTACTAGCCTACTCATCGTGATCGCTATCTAGGTCAGAGACGTTGGCGTTGTCGCCGACTGCAGCGTCGTCGTGCTCCTCAGCTGGCGCCACGGGCTCTTCAGGATCTTCGTCTGCATCCAAATCCATCTCTGCTGCGCCAGGAAGGTCATAAGGGTTAAGCTGATTGTTCAGCCGATGGACCTCTTCATGCAAGTTATCGTTGTACTCTTCGGCATCAGCCAGCCGCTGCTCGAGCTCAAACTGTCTAGCTCTCAACACATTCTCTGCGGACCAGGCTTCATTCCTCTGATGGAGCACATGAGCCAACATGCTCTCAGCATTCCTGTGGGTGGTGGTCAGTTGCCCAAGCTGCTCTCAGGGCACGTACATCTCCCTCAAAAATCACAGTCCTCTGAGTGGCCTGATCTCTCTGACGAGTCAACTGAGCCATCTCAGCAGTGAGCCTCTCAATCTTGGCGTCGTGATCTCTCTGAAGCTGACGGCGGTCATCGCGAGCCTGACCAAGAGCACTAGAAACACGTCTCAGACTACCTTCCACTCCATCGAAGGCCCTCATCACTGCGAACATGGCACTCATAGCGGGGTTGTCACTGTTCTGTGCCTCTGCTGCGCTAATCTCCAGAGATCTGCCCCTGGCTTGCTGCCACGAGTCAGTGGAGGGGTTGCCCCTCGGAAAGACTCCCACTATAGTTGCTGCCAACTCCTGAGGAAAACGATCCATGATATCCCTCAGGATTCCAAAGGCTGCCCTCTCAGCGGCTTCTTCAGGGGTCCTGCCAGTTGACTCAAAACGCCAACCGGTCCACTCAGAACCATCACCTCGGGGACGAACTACTGCTTCCACAGTCACCAAAAGTCCTTCACCCAACCGCTCATTTGACCAAAAGTAGCGGGGCTCCATCCCATCATGATAGCCTACATAGCTGAGCACTCTCCACAAGAGTGTAGGCATCCCAAACTCTCCAAGAAAAGTGTGACGCTGGCGAGTGCGCGGAGCAAGCTGATGACGGGGAGCTCTGCCGGTGGACTTGCGAGCGGTCTGCTTGGTACGTGCCATCTGTAGCAAAAATTTTATTGCCGTGGTGAGAACAGATTTTTAAGTTGGCATTTTTATCGAAATAAGATAATCAACTTATAAGGGGAGGAACAGTGCCATGAATGAAATGCACACATGATGCATGCACGTTCCGTACGTCCTCACAAACTTAGAAAACTAATGACTACTAACGGAATAAACGGTGGCATACAACGATCTCTTGTAACGTAACTAACACGTACTACTCGAAAGCGTTGTTATGTACCTGCAGAAAGGAAATCACTTCAGCCCAAACCTCACAGTATGAAAACATGCAGAAAGCAGTAAAGTAAGTTACTCGCTCTACACGCATCCCCAGATACGAGTATAACGGTAACAACTACCCGAATCGTCGTCCTATTGACGGCATCGTCACTGCATGACGGAATTCCCCACAATTTGGATACCCTCATACGAACATGCGCAGGGCACGTAAGTATTTTGGTATCACATAAGCACTCCCCTAGATCGGCAGTGTATCCGACCATGCACTCACAACTCTCACTTACCAAGGCGTAGAGGTAAAGGATCCATACATTACCACTCAAGTGAATGGCACTCATACCATAGCACGTCGTATGAGCGACGAAATTTAAAATATGATGCAAACCCCCAAGTTAGTACTTAATTAAGCCACCTAGAGTCCTTATCGGGCATAAAGGATATGACCACTGGCACACTTTTAAGTTCAAAAGCTTATTTGAAAACACAGTTTTATTTTTAATTACTCATGTGAACAGTAGCATGCTAAACCATGCTCCGATGCCAGCTGTAACGGATCAACGTAATTATACGAAATTAAGTAAGAAAATCTTCCACCGAGGCGGTTAATTTTAACAAACTTAAGCCCGTATAACCCGAGATTCCGTGAAATCACGAAGGATTTTAAAACCACTAACATACAACCAAGATCGTACTGATTTAGCAGCCACAATTCGCACGATACATAAATCTGATCATAAAGGTAAGATACATCGGAGTTCGGAAATAAGAGTTATTACAACATAGTTCAACATAAAGTAGCGGAAGCAAATAATTTTACGCACACACACTTAGTTCAGTTACAGTGCCAGTCGATAGTCATGGTCCACAAAAGCAGTAGATAAGACTAACAGAAAGACCCTTGCCCAAGGTCCTAGTTGTCACCCATCGCCGGATACAGACAGTTGGAGCAGTACCCGTAGTACATCTGACCATCTGCAACAACAATGGGAACAACGCCCTGAGTACGAGAATGTACTCAGCTAGACTTACCCGTCAAAAACCAGAAATAACATGACACCAAGGAGCATGCAAGGCTTTACATAGTGGATTGGCTTGACTCCTTTGCGAAAAGCACAAGTTGTTACGAGTAAACTAATTTAAGTCCTTTTTGCATCATATTTATTATAACCTATTCAATCTAGGTAAGCACCTATGCTAAAGCAATCACTGGATTAACCATTAACATCAAAGGTTACCATCTCAGGTTTAGCATTTCCAACATTATTCACTTAACCATCAGTGTTTCATCATTGTTACTACGATGCCATAGCTCGAGTCAAGTGCTCACTAACCGGGAGCGACGGCGATTCGAATCGAATTCCTATCCAGCTGGAGATTTATTCCTCACACAAACCATGCTTCCCCCGTCAGGGTCGCGTAGATCACCAATGACACTTTCCGAGAAGCCGCGGGATAACAATCATGGATCGCACTACCCAGGGACCGCCCGACTGCCAGGACGCACCTTGGGCTCACTCTTCGCGTCCCCGTACACCCCCTTCAACACCAGTCTGCCAACCCGAGTTTATCCCGGCTCAAAAAGTGTCGCTAGCTTCGCGGTCGAAAGGTACTTTATTCGGCCAGCTAAATGTGAGGCATGCGTTCAACATGACAAGAGGGACGAGCAACGATCGGTCCTTAACCGACACAGACGGAATCACTATAGTCCAGAACCCTATAAGACTCCGCCCGGTCTCCGTTTATCCATCAACACTTGGTTACTTTTCATGATCACACTTACAACTAACCATAACCTGGTATCCACCTATAACTCGCAGGTGACAGGAAATCACCCGACTTCTACCGGTCTCAGCATGGCTAAGCAATTTACTCGATCCTGACCTAACAGGGTAAAAGATAATCTGGTGGCCAAGGTAATAATGCAACAACGGTTTCACTCAACTCCTATAACTTAGTACAACAATATATAACTATAACTCATGCAATAAGAAATAACTTTTTTATAAATTTAGGAGGCTTAAAATGCTCCGGGGCTTGCCTTTTTCGAACGAACTAGGGTGGTGATCGACGCACTCTGGCAGTTCCTCGCCTGACTCTTCCTCCTCGGGCACCTCCTGTGCCTGGGGTTCCTGCTGATCCGTCCAAGCCTGCTCCACCGGAACTGCTGCCTGCAACTCCTCCTGCGATCCTGTATGATGCAAGTGCATAAGGAAACATGCGAAGAATGCATCGAAATGCGGTGGAGTGCTTTGATGACATGAGATGCAGATGAGCACATGGAATGAGCAGTTTGAATATAATTATTTCTTCTACAAGGTAGTCAACGTCATCCAAGAACATGTAACCTAAAACATACACCTTATTCTTCTATTAGTTAGCCTACCATCTACCCATACAATTGAACCTAAGCTACCAAAGCTTACCAACCTAACTCATCCATAACATCAGCAAGGCATCATGATGCTTCAAAGATACACCAAACATGTTTTATTTCTCTCAATTTCTCATAAAGAATAATCTTTTATTCCCTATTTGGCTAGGGTTACACAACAACACCTATCTCTGGTGTAGATAAAAATCTACAAAAATTACAGTAGACTACTCTTACCCTAACTAACCTACCACTAAATTTTCATGAGAATTGCACAAGTAAAACTGCCTGTACAAAATAAACAAGCTATAGCCTAATTGTGAGCATGAATTTATTTTATACTAGAAAAAGTGTCAAACAACAGATTTCACATTTTTCCTATGTTACTAATAGTAAACCAACATACTACAAAAATTATCAGATGTATGTTGTATACAAATTTTTCTCTATAATAAAAATAACAGATATTACTAATTAAAAGCATTTGAACTACACTTCAACATTTTTCCACAGAACAGGCTTCACTAATATTTTTCCTAGAAAGTATATCACAAATAAAGATTAATGCCACAAGAATCACATTTTTCCCTTTATTATTTTATTTACTACACTTTTTCTAAGATATCAGCATTTATAGCAATTAAATAAAATTGCACAGTAGAGTGTCACAAAAATCACATGAGATATTTTTAAACTGTAGATCTATTCAAATGGAACATTTCACAATTTGTTTCATGATTTTTGGAGCTATAAATCTTGAGATACAATTTTTAGAAGCCTTTTTCAGATTTTCTGGAAATCAATTTCTTTAAAACCGAAAATCAAAACCGGCTTTAAACGCTACGTGCACACCGCGGTTTCACCCCCAACTCCCACCGAGAGACAGACAGATGGGTCCCACGGGTCAGCTGACCCCACCGGTCAGCCGAAGCCGAGCCGGGGAAGGCGCTGACCGGGGGATCTTGCCGTCGGCGAGGTCGCCGGCGACGAGGTCCGCACCAGGCGACTCCCCGCAACCGCGCGAACCCAACGAGGTGATTATCGAGGCGAGAGGAAGAGCAGAGCACGGGCCGAAGCGGCCATGGCGGAGGCGGTGGCGCGGCTTGCCGGCGCTAGGCCGGAGCAGGCCATGGCGGAGGTCACGGACGGGCGCACGAGCTCCAGCGAGCGGAGGCGATCATGGTGCGCACGGGTAGAATGGAAATGTGATGGCGGGAAAGTGGGATTGACGGGAGCCGCGGCGGCGAGCTCACCGGCGGGGGAGAAGACGGCCAATTCGGCCGCTTACCTTGCCGAGGTGCGCGTTCAGTGACTCGACGAGGTCGGTCAGGAGGAGGGGAAAGCTAGGGCGGGCGGAATTTGGCGGAGGAGCCGCGGTGGCGAGGTGAGGCGCGGCAATGGCGCGGCGGCGGCTCGGTGTGCTGCGGTGCTGGCGAAGCACGCGAGAGCGAGCGGGAGCGGAGTGCGGTGAGGGAGCGGGAGCTGGCGAGTCCAGGCGGAGGTAAGCGCGGGGCTGCGGGGGCCACAGGGGCGCGTGTCGCGCGACGTCGCCGCCGTTCGGCCACGCGGCGGCCGAACGCTGCCGCGACGCCACGACGCCACGCGCGGGCGCGCGCGCGGGCGGGAGGGAGACGACGCGGGCGCGGGCCGGGCCGGCTTCGGCCATGGGCCGGGATGTGAGGCTGCGGCCCAGTAAAACGAAATCCGATTTTTCTTTTACAAAAATATTTTCAGATTTAATTCTTTGTTTCAAAATTGAATTTGGAGATGAAAAAGAGGTTTTCAGAAATTTGGCCCAAAATAAAAGTTGTTCAAAATTTTATTCTCTACAACTTTCATATAGAGCACTTTTCAAAATTCTCAATAGATTTTGAATTTGAGATTTAAAGCTAATTTAAAATCAAAAACTCATTTACTTAGAATATTTTTAAAACAGAATTTGAGGAAGACTTGAATTCAAAATTTGCTCCAATAATCAAGTTGATTTATTCTAGATTATTTAAAATTGCTACTTCTCAAAAGTTCACCAACTTTTTAACACTTATATCAAAATTAGGGTTCCCATTTATTTGTTTTTCACATTAAATTTGAAAGAGCTACAATTCAAATAATGTTAATCATGCAATGATGTTGAATGCTTATGCTTTGAATGATAATGCATGCTTAACACCCAGGGGTGTTACAGAAAGCACACAAGTAGGGGGAGCAAGCTCATGAAGTTTGATTGATTACATTTGATATGTGCATAATTCATGTGCTTGCTTGCATTGCATAAATTTCTTAAATTCAGTATGCATGCTTGTGTGGTGTATGCTAGTTATAGAACTTGAATGATGATTTGATAACTAGCATGCATAGGATGTTAGCTAGACTTGTGATTGTCGTGCAAAAACTAGAACCTTGCTTATAATGTTGATCTCACGGGGTTTCTAGTGTTTTTGATGTCTAGCTACTCATGATGCTAAGGATGATGGCAAACTTATGATTTTCAAATGATATCGAGCTATCTAATTGGTATCAAGCTACAAAGGTTTATTCTATACACCTTAGCATCACTTAGTAGTGCTAACCCTCCCACAAATTTCATATTCATGCATATGTGTGAGCTTGAAACCAAACCATTTGAGCACATATGTAGGGGGAGCTATCACTACCAAGTCGGATTTTATGGTGCTTATCCAAATTCTAACATAGAGCTTAAATGTTGGATAAGTGGCATAAAGTCCAAAAGAACTTATTTTCCATATCTTTGTAGAGTTGTCATCAATTACCAAAAAGGGGGAGATTGAAAGGTCCTTGTTTGGTTTTGGTAATTGAGTGACAACTTAGGTGGACTAATATGTGGTTATGTGAGATACACAGGAGATTAGTCCACATGTGATGGTGTCATGAAGGAGCTCATTGCATATGAGACATGACATGGAGTCATGTGACCAAGGTGGAGAAGATCAAGATGCGGCTTGGCTTGATGGACCGGTTGCTAGGGTGAAGGGCAAGTTGTGTGATGGCTTGGCGCCGAAGGACCGAGGCAACGGTGAAGAGCAAGTGAGGTCAAGATCGATGAACCAATACGGTCACGTGATGATATGAAGTGAATCATATCATTTGTGATATGGTTGGTGCATGTGTTGCATCAACGACGGAGGAGATGGAGTGGAATGCGCAAGGCAAAGGTATAACCTAGGGCATTTCCATTTCACTGGTCATAGGTGTGTAGAGAAGTTTATGACCGGGTTTAGGATAGATGACCGTACTATCAAGAGGGGCAAACTTGTTTGCATATCGGTCATCTAGTGCCACTCGTGTGATCAAACTATGCATCGTTGCTAGGATCGAGTGGCGTGGCAAGTTGAGTGGTTAACTCCTTCGGTAAAATGATTATGAAAATGCTAACACACGTGCACAAGGTGGTGATCACTTGTTGGTGTTGGCACATTTACGAAGGCGATGAAGTTTGAGTGGTAGAGAGGGTTTGAGTTCCTCTCTCCCTCCCGCCGAGCTTGCGAGCGCGGGATTCAGGCGTTTTCGAGAAGTTGAAACGATTATTTTCCACTACGCCGGAAGTCCGGAAAAGAAACGGAGGCGAACGGAGGTCACAGAGGTGACCGGACGCTGAACCGGACGCGGTCCATGCATGACCAGACGCGTCCGGTCAGTGTTCAGTGTCTGCGTGTTTTTCAGTTCGATGATCGGACGCGAGGCGCGTCCGGTCACTGATGATCGGACGCGTCCGGTTGTTCAGGGAGCTTACTGGACTATAACCGGACGCTGGCACTGTCGCGTCCGGTCATTTTCTTCAGCGCATCCGGTCACTATTTCGTTGAGCGCTGCTCAGGCGACCAGCGCGTCCGGTCGTTCCCGGCGCGTCCGGTCAGTTGGACCAGCGCGTCCGGTCAGTGCTTCGTGACTTAGCCGTTGTGCGACCAGCGCGTCCAGTCAGTTTGAACGGCGCGTCCGGTCGTTTGACGGGCGCGTCCGGTCGTTGGCAGCGTCGCGTCCGGTCGCTGGTTTGACCGTTGGGGGTCAGTGACCGTTGGAGAATCGGACGCGGCTGAGTGCGTCCGGTCAGTTACGACCGGCACGTTCGGTTGTCCCGAATTCTGCCCAGTGAAGGGGTAACGGCTCTATTTGACCATGGGGTTATAAATAGATGCCTTGGCCGGCTGTGGCCGGCAGCTGAGCACACTATAGTCTTTGTGACTTGTGTGGTAGTGCTTGGGAGCCCTCTAACTCACTCATACTTGATAGTGTTCATCGGATCGAGTGAGAGAGCGATTCTAGTGCGTTGCTTTGAGAGATTGCATCGTGTGGCACTAGGTGATCGTGTTGCAAGCCGGTGGTGCTTGTTACTCTTGGAGGTTGCCACCTCCTAGACGGCTTGGTGGCTTGTGGCTCCGTCGAAGCTCGCAAGAAGATTGTGCGAGGCTCCGGAGAAGCTTTGTGAGGGGGATTGTGCTCACCCCGCGGGGATCGCGAAGAGCAACTCTAGTTGAGCGTGTCATTGAGCTACCACACTTTATGGTGGGTTCTTGCGGTGCCTTTTGAGAGGCTCGGTGTGTGACCGATTAGCCGCCGAACCACGAAGTGTTGGTCGACACAACGGGGACGTAGCTTGGTGGCAACCAAGTGAACCTCGGGAGAAAATCACCGTGTCAACATTGTCTACTCTTCTCGGTGGTTTGCTTTCGTGCAACACAAGCTTGTATTTACTTTCATATATACTTGTGCTTGTGTAGTTGCTCTCGTAACTAGTTTGCTTGGGTAGCTTGTTAGTTATCTTCTTGCTTGTGTAGCTAGAAGTATCTCCTTTGCGTGGCTAATTCGGTTTGTGTAACCTTGTTAGTCACATTGCTTAGTTTGTGTAGCTAAGTGTTTTGCGCTCTTTAATTTGGCATTAGTTGCCTTGTTATTGAGCATTGCTAGTGAGCTTAGGAGCTTTGTGCTTTTGCTTCACTAGTTGTGTAGGAGCTCCCTCTTGCTTGCAAAGTACTAGTGCATAGGTTTATGTGACCTTGCTCTAGAATTAAATAGGAGAGCTCTTGCTAAGGAAAGCACCTTAGTTGCTTAATTAGGATCTTTGTGAGGTGCTTGTGAACTTAGATAGAGGGGTATAGTCTTGGCTAGACCGATAAGTTTAATTCCGCATTTGTTTTGGTTAGCCAACGCGTTTAAGTTTTAGAAAGGACTATTCACCCCCCCTCTAGTCCGCCATCTCGACCCTTCAACCTCCTAGGGTTAGAGGTTCACCCCCTATCGAGCACTTTGACTTGAGAGGTGCTACAACACGTCAGGTGCAAGGGTTGAGATTTGTTGAGGTCAGCCGGTGGTTCCCACCTCAGAGGGACTCTAGAGCTTCAGAGGGTTTCTATACTCCTCTACAGGAGAATTTTTACAGAGCTTATGTTGACAGTGGCATTGCCTTTCGACCACAGAGGGTCTGTCGCATTGAGTCACTTATTGAGGTAGTGGGTGAGCAGCTTCGTCCGCACCTGTCCTTTCTACCGGGCTTGTCAGATTTTCTTGGACGGACAGGTGCATACTGCGGCACTTGGGTTAGGGAGTTCTATGCTTCATTATGGATTGATCCGGCCCATGAGTTCATACACTTTGCATTCCGAGGCCGCGACCGCAGATTGTACAGTATAAGAGTGTGGGAGATTCTTAGACTCCCAGCTTCAGACACGAAGATCCACCAGCTCTGTTTCGGTCAGACAGCTCTACCTAGATGCCCTCATGGCGGTACTGTGCCACCTACAGATTTGATCCGACCTTGCTTCCGTGAGCCTTTTAGCGAAGGGTCTCGTCGCACACCTGCCAGTTTGACACTGCTTGCCCAAGTTCTGGATGCTATCGTCAGGCGTACTCTTCTTCCCAGACTTGGTTACAGAGAGGGATTGACCAGGATGCAGCTATGAGTTGTTCACCACCTCCTCTCACAGACACCGTTTGACATTTGGGATCTTATGCTTAGTGAGATGGAAGACACCCTGGCAGAGGGCTTCAAGGGACACCGTCAGCTGCCCTATGCTCATTGGATTTGCTTCATCATCAGATCTGCACTTGAGCTACCTTCAGAGATTAGAGCTGAGATATCTGATACTACCACTGCTCTTCCTGAGTATGATATCCGTCAGCTATGGGCTTCAGTTACGAGAGAGCAGGCCTCTGTGCCAGGACAGAGAGAGACCTTAGGTGCCTGAGATAGTGGCTGAGCAGGACGCGACCGTACAGGGTCTTGCTGAGACAGAGCTTGTAGATCTAGATGCTTAGCCTGCTGATATAGCTGAGGATGAGGCCTCTGACAGCACTGACGAGGATTATCAGCCCATCCCCAGGTATCGGTCTCCTCGGTCTCACGACCACGAGGCCGGTGGCTCTGGTTCAGCCTCCCGCTCAGACCCAGCCATGGTGGCTATTCTTGAGAGGCTGACCCAGGCACAGGAGTGACAGGAGCTTCAGCTACAGAGGTAGGCTCAGGACACCGCTGCAGCCTTTGCCCAGATCCAGGCTCGACAGGATGAGTTCCAGAGACAGCAGCTTGAGATACAGCGCTAGCAAGTCGAGATGCAGCGTCAGCAGTATGAGATGCAGCGACAGAGTGCAGCTAGCCAGCAGCAGTACTTGGATCTTCTGCGTCACCTAGTCACAGTTGGGGTTCCTCCACCTGCATCTGTCCTGACTTCAGCCTTACAGTCTAGTGGACCTTTGAGTCAGGGACAGCCGAGCTTTTAATTCACCTCTCCACAGCTATAGGTCCCTCAGTTGTTCCAGTCCTCGAGCTACATGCCTATTCAGATGGGATTTACTCCTTCAGACCAGCCTCGCCCTCACCTTTTGACCGGCACACCATTCGTTGATTTTAGTGCCACATATAGTGAGTTGACTGGTCAGCCGACACCCTCGCACACCACTTTTGCTACTTCTTCAGGGTTGTCAGCTTCAGAGACAGCTGTTTCTCCTGTGACAGGGACAGGCACTACAGAGACAGTTCCTTTGTCCGTTGCCTCGACAGATCCCCTAGCTATTGGCTCACTTCAGGCTCAGGTCACAGAGACTGCTCCACTTGTTGCTACTTTGTCAGTACCTGTTCCTGTTGCTCAGACCCAGACCGCTTCACAGCCACGTGCTTCTTCAGAGGGTCAGCCTGATAGCTCTAAGTCCGAGGGAGACACCTCTCAGTTTGTGATTACTCCGCGCTCCTTGGCACCCGACTCGACTCCGTCTGTTCCCCCGTCAGATCCTTAGATTAGTTTTTAGTGGTTGATGCCAAAGGGGGAGAGAGAGTAGATTCAGGGGGAGTTTTGATAGAGGGTTTTCGTTCTTTTCTTGTATGCTACATTCATGCATCATGTTCACTTTACAGTAATTGCATTCTTGTGGCATGTGGTCGTGTGAGGTACCTTGAGTCTCGATGGTTTATCTAGTCACTGTTTTAAATCATGTCACTTGTTTGGTTATAGCTCATAAGGTTGTGCTTTCGTGCCTTACTCTGATTTCTTTTGAGCTATATCGTTTTGTGTAATAATGTTTCATGTCTTATCTTATAAGTACACTCTTTTGGCTTGGAACACATAAGCAATTCCTAATCTCCAGTGCTTATTGCTTTTTGCTTATGTGAACCAAGCATGTTTGAAAACCTCAACTCCTATCTTTTGAATCTTAGTGTTGTCATCAATCACCAAAAAGGGGGAGATTGAAAGCATCTAGGCCCCGAGAGTTGGTTTTGGCAATTAATGACAACGCTTTATTACCATGACTAACGTGTGTTTTGCAGAAACCTTGGTAAGTTAGGTCATGGAGGTGATAACTGCTTTGAGCACCGTGGTATTCATGCCCCCTGATGAAAATCATTTCGGTTTTCAAAGGAGTGACGTCAAGATTAAGGACGGTTAGTTCCGGATGTCAAGGTGTTGAGTTACATTCGGAATAGTCGTTAGGATCTTCGTTTTTCTCTTTTGGCCGTACTACAAAGGGGAGCATGAGTGGGTAGCTTGACCTAGGTGAGTCCTATGTTTAGGTGTGGTGCACACTTGTTAAACTTAGCACTAGGCAGCTCTAGAATAGCTCATAGTTCAGTTAGAAGCAACTTGGTTCAAGTTGCGTCGCGTTTCGGAGTGTTTAGAGAGTTTTTCCCTTGACCGGACGCGGTCCTCGGCTTGACCGGACGTGTCCGGTCAGTTCAAAACCACGACTGCGTTTCGGCGCTGACGACCGGACGTGGTCCTTGCGAGGACCGGACGCGGTGGTCAGACCGACACGTGTCACTTAAGGGAAACCATCCGTTCAGACGTGACCTGGGTGTGATCGGCGCATCCAGTCACGTTCCAGTAAGGTCCTGCGACGACCGGACGCGTCCGGTCATCAACGATCGGACGCGGTCACGCGTCCGGTCTCGTTACAGTAAGCTCCCTGCACGAGCGGACGCGTCCGGTCACCCCTGACCGGCGCGTCCGGTCACTCAGTCGAAATTTCAGAATTTCGACCGTTACGCGCGACCAGCGCGTCCGGTCACTTCGAGCGGCGCGTCCGGTCACTCAGCCGAAATTTCTGAATTTCGACCGTTACGAGCGACCAGCGCGTCCGGTCCCTTCGACCGGCGTGTCCGGTCACCCCGCGTTTTGCTGAGTTGGCAGGTAACGGTTCGTTTCGACTGTGGGGTGTATAAATACATCCCCACCACCTCTTTTAGAGGTCTCTTGCTCATTTGTTCAGCTGTGAAACACCTTTGGAGTGCAAGGGAGTGCAAGAGCTCTAGTGAGGAGTGTGATTTGAGAATCAAAGCTTGAGAGTTCCTCACTAGTGATTAGAGAGTAGCAAGTGTGCATCCTCCTTCTCATTAGGCTCGTTGTGGTCAAGTGAGAGTTCTAGCTTATTACTCTTGGTGATCGCCATCACCTAGATGGCTTGGTGGTGATTGGGAGTTTGGTGATCATCCGGCGAAGCTTGTGGATGACCCAACTCATCTTGTGAGCGGTTTTGGGCGATTCACCGCGACGGAGTGTCGAAGAATCAGCTCGTAGAGAGCACTTGATCCTTGTACGGATCAAGGGGGAGCTACATCCTTGCGCGGGTGCTCCAACGAGAACTAGTGGGGAGTGGCGACTCTCCGATACCTCGGAAAAATATCACCGTGTTCCTTGCCCTTACTTTCAAGCATCTACTTTCTCGTATTTACATTTACTGCTTGATTTACTTTCCTAGAATTGCCATGCTAGACTAGGATTGGAAACTAGGGTGCAAAACTCTTTACCGGTAGAATATCTAGGAACACAAGTAGGCACTAGGGGTGAATTCCGGCTTGTAGGATTTAATTCTTGCAATTAATTTTTAGAGAAGCCCAATTCACCCCCCTCTTGGGCATCTTGATCCTTTTAGATCTTAAACCCTACAGGGTAAGAATGTGATAAGGTAGGCAAGGATAGTAATAAATGCATCAACATTTTTACTCAACTCTTATAATTTAATGCAACAATATATAAAACTCATATATATAAAGAATTGCTTTTTATAAAGTAGGAGACTTAGAATGCTCCGGTGCTTGTCTCGCTCAAAGGAACTAGGTTGATGATCTACGCACTCTAGCAGGTCCTCTCCTTGTTCCTCTACCTCTGGCACCTCCTGTGCCTGGATTTCCTATGGGGCAGCCTCGGCATGCTCCTCTTGTACTGCTACTGACACTTCCTCCTGCGATCCTGTATGATGCAATTGTATAAGTAATTATGCAAGTGGTACATCGGATGCGATGACATATGATGATCGTAATTGCATGCAATGGAGATGAACACACTTAGATTCATTGGATGGTATAAAGGTAAAACTTTTATACTAGGTAGTCAACATCATCCAAGGACAAGTACCACGAGTACACATCATCTACCGCACTCCCTTCTACTACTAGCCACCGTTACTTTTCGGTAACTAACATATAGCCCTAATACAAGTGCTACTACACTCTATCAACATAACTATACTAACATGCCAAATGACATCAGCAAGTGATTTGATGTTTCAAAGATACACCAAAGCTACATCATTAAACTAATAATGCATAAATAATATTATTTTATTTCACTTTACTAAGGTTACAACGGCAACATATATTTCTAGTGCATAGAAAAATCTACAAAAATTATAGTAGCATAGCCATATCATAAGCAGCCTACCATAAAATTTTTATGACATTTTGATAAGCAAAACAGCCTACACAAAAATAACAAGCTATGGTATATAAATGAGCATGAAAATACTTTGTACTATGAAAAGTATCAAACAACAGATTTAGTATTTTTTTCACGATCTACATAGTCTACCAACATTGTAAAAAAGTTTCATATATATGTTCTATTCATATTTTTGGCTCTAGAAATTTTACAAAAATAGCAAATAAATGCACATAAATCACATAGCCATATTTTTTTACAGAACATGCATGACATATATTTTTCCTAGAAAGTACATCTCAAGAATAGATCAACAAAATTAGAATCATATTTTTCTGATATATATTCTATTTACTATGCATTTTCTAAGAAAACAACAATTACAAGAATTAAATAAAGCCCTATATTAAAGTATCATAGATTTGAAATGCAATATTTTTAAACTGTAGATCTAGTGCTAAGAAATACAATAAAATTTGTTTCAACAAATTTAGAGCTATAATTCTCAAGATATGATTTTTGGAAGTATTTTCACAATTTCTGAAAAAAGGTTTTCTTTTAAATTCTGAAAATCCACCCGACTCAAAATGCTACGCGCACCCCACGCGGTTCCCCAGCTCTGCACCAGAGCACCTGACAGTGGGGTCCTCGGGTCCACCTGTCACACACACAGGGAGGACACGACGGCGTACTCGCCGGCGGTGAGCTCCCCGGTGACGGAGGTCACCACCACCCGACTCCTCGCGACGAGGCGAAGCCGGTGATACCTAACACGTGGCCAGACGAGCTCGGCATTGAGCTCGCCGGTATGCATGGTGGCACGGTGGCGCTGGCACACGGCAGCCGGCCAGAGCAAGCCACGGTGGCGGCCAACGAGGCGCGCGCGAGCTCCGCGAGGTGAAGGCGATGCTGGTGCTCGAGATAGAAGAGAGAGAGGGCGGAGGGGACTCTGGCCACGCGCGGCTGTGAGCGGCGGCCATGGTGCCATGGCGGAGGAGATGCTCGATTGAGCCTTACCCCGAGCGCAAATCGTGGCGAGGGCGTGAGCATGAGAAGGAGGAAGACGAGGCGGAGCTGAGCACAAGACGAATTGGGCAATGGCGGTGCGGTGGAGGAGCACGACGCCGGTGGTGATGCGGCGGCGCGCGGTGGTGGAGGAAGCCGCTCAGCTTGCTGCTGCTGCTGTTGGGCGAAGAGAGGAAATAGGAGGAAGCAGGCGAGGCGGACGCGCGCGCGGAGGGAGAAGGCGGGCGCGGAGGGACGCAGGGGCCACTAGACGGTCAGGTGCTGCCGTCGCTGGCACATGGTGGCCACGGGGCGGGCTGCGTCTACCGCGGTCGGGTGGGGCGCACGGGAGAGGGAGGCTTGGTGCGAGGCAGGCGCGGAGCTAGGCCGGGCCGGCTTCGGCCATGGGCCAAGAAGTGGAGCGCGTGGCCCAAAATCCAAAATGAAATGTCTTTTCTTTTCTTTTTTAAACAAACAACCCCACAAATTCAAATTTGAACAAGTAAAAAGCATTTTCAAATCTTGACCCCAAAACAAAAGTTGTTTCTAATTTTGAACTCTACAACTTTGCTTAAAGGTATATTTTAAAATTCCAACTAGATTTTGAAATAAAGATTCAAAGTTCATTTAAATCAAAATCCTATTTTTCTAAATTATTTTTAAAAGCAAAATTTGAGAAAACTTTGAATACAAAACTTGCTCCAAACTACATGCTAGACAATTCTAAATTATTTGCACTACCAAACAAACATGTTTATTTGACTTAACAAGCGTAACTATGGCATAGTTTTATTTAAACAAGCAATTGCAGCATCCATGTTTCAGAGTCATGTTTTACATGTTTCAAACCACTGTTTCATTTATAAAACATATGATTATGAATGCAAGATGATGCTCATGCTCATGATTTGCAATGCCTAATGCATGCTTAACACCAGAGGTGTTACAGCCACCATCCAGAGGAGATCTTCGCCCCGGGGTTTCCCTTGTATCGTGTTGATCTTCGCGACGATGCTGTCCAGTCCACGGCGGAGGTCGTCGCTTAGGTAGAGCCTCACCATCTCCCTAACGTCGAACACCCTGCGACAACGAAGGTGCGCCTTGGTGATGACCTCGAACTCCGCTGCCGACGTGGGCATCCGAAACCTGGGCCCGAGCATCATCTTCACCAGGTACACGAGGTCGTAGCCACTGCTAGTTGTAAGGACGTCGGCGTGCGCCCACTTGCACAGCCACGAGGCGAATGCCGCCGTGGCATCGACGCCGTGCCATCACGTCCGGTCTAGGTCTCTTCACTAGGTACACGAGATCATAGCCACAGCTAGACTTGATGCCAGCGCGGCCGAGGCTAGCGCGTGACCACTTGCGCAGCACGGGCCGAATGTCGCTATGGCGTCGATGCCATGCCGCGTGTCTAGTCCAAGTCAATGCCTCTGGCCCGCAACACCGTGATGGACTCCACCATGTGGCAGTGTCACCGAACGTAGAAGCCTTTTGTGTAGAAAAAATACCGCAAAAAACTCAAGTGGAATCAAATTTGTTTTTTGGAAGTCAAGTGTTGGTTAATGGTCCTACTCAAACGTCCGGAACGTCAGACGTGCGTCAGAAAATGATTCGACCGACGTGTTGTCTTATCCACTGCCCGATGCCGCTTCACTTCACTTTGCTCTGCTCGCGTCTCTCTTCCTCACCACTCCTCCACTCTCTCGCTCTACTCGCACACTGCCGCCCCTCCCTCCATTCGTGACCTCCACGCCACGACAGCGATGGCTTCTGGCGAGCATGCCCTCCCTCCCTCCATTCCTTCCTTCGTTCCTCCTTCCCTCCCTTCCTCCATGACCTCCACAGCCTCCACGCCACCGGGAGAGGAGGGCTACGGCGAAGGCTTCCGCGAGCCACCCCTCCCTGGCTCCCTCCCTTGCTCTGCGACCTTCATGCCACCGGAGAGGAGTGCGACGGCGGCGGCTTCCGACAAGGTAGGTGGTTCCTTTTTAGGATCTGAGCCATCCCCCCTCCTCCTCCCCCTCATCTGAGCTCCTTCTCTTCTTCTCCTCCTCCTCTAATCTGGATCTAAGAGACGCGGTGGTGACTAGGGTTCTGGCGAGCTTTGTTGTAGTAGGCTTGTTTTATTGTTGCAACAAGTAATTTTTCTTTGTTGCATTAGTCTTTTTTTCTAATGTTGCATCTTGCAATGAGCTTTTTTGTTTGTGTTGTTTACAATAGTGTCGTTTTGTTGTTGCAACAAACAACATTTCTTTGTTGCATTAGACTTTTTTTCGATGATGCATCTCGCATTGCGTTTTTGTTTTATGTTGTTGTTGTAGTATTGTTTTTGCTGTTTGTAACAAGTAGTCTTTCTTTGTTGTATTTATCTTTTTTTTTCTAATGTTGCATCTCGCACTTCCCTTTGTTTTTTGTTGTTGGTAGCAGCTTTGGTTTTGCTGTTGCAATAAGCGATTTTTCTTTGTTGCATTACTTTTTTTCTGGATGTTGCATCTCGCATTGTGCTTTGTTTCTGTTGTTGCAATAGCTTTGGTTTGCTGTTGCAGCAAGTAATTTTTCTTTGTTGCATTAGTATATTTTTTTGATGTTGCATCTAGCTGTTGTTGTGTTGTTGCAGTAGACTTATCCTGATGTTTCACCTTATATTTGTGCTTTGTTTGATGTTGCAAACAATTTTCTGATGGAAGTGCGTTGGGGGCGGGCGAGGTTAGGGGGTGGATGGGAAACCTGTTCTATTCGATCCGTTCCGTGCGTGGGACCGAGCGAGGTTGGGGGTGGGCGGGTTCCGTGCGCGGGGAGCGGAGGAAGGGCATTCCGATCTCTACTTCTTCTCCGTGTGGGCAGGGACGGATCTAGGATTTTGGATCAGTGGTGTCACTAGGAATTTTTGAACACACAGTCACAGCTTATACTAGATAAATAATACGTGGCTTAGATGACAGGCATTGCTGTCCTGTGACAGCAACGACTATATACTGATCCGTCCCTACGTGTGGGGCAGGTGGGGCGTGATCCGGGGCGGAAGGGGCGAGGCGCGGTACGAAGGTCCCAACGTGTGGACGCTAGCAGTTCCCTAATGCTGGAGATGGTCTTTTTTTTTTCTCCGAATAGGAGCTGGAAAACATGGTGTTTTGAGGAAGAAGATTTAGGATATCCTCAGATGCTTTTATACTGGTATAAGAAAACAAAGGAGGTATGTGATTCGGCTCAGTACAATATATGAGGATTAGCAGGAGTGCTAGTTTTTTTTTATTATTGAGACACAAGCATGGAAACTAAAAAAAAGCTATTACTATTGTATTTCACATGGGTCCGCTCGGTTGTGATTTTTGCAGCGGCTGCGGTTGCTTATTTTGTTCTACAAAGCACAGTACTTGCACGCAAGCTGGCTGCAGCATTGCTGCTGCTAGCAGCAATTCCGATCAGGCTTAATGGAAGTGTACTGTCATGATTGGACTCCTGAATTTTAGCTTCTTTTGAGACAATGGTTATTGCATACTCTGTATATTTTATACTAAAATTGCAGTTTAGTTCGTTATAATTTAGGTAGACATAATCGGCAATTTTCGGTTCCAAAAATAAATAAAAAACTGTTAGATAAAACCACAAACCCGACAAAATCTAATTCATGTTGGCACAAAGATAATATACAATTTACAATTATTTCTATAGTTAAACTAGGGTCTTGTTTAGATACATCCCAAATTCTAAATTTTTACACTCTTTCTCCATCACATCGAATTTTTGGACACATGTATAGAGCATTAAATATAGATAAAAAATAACTAATTGCACAGTTTTATTGTAAATCATGAGACGAATCTTTTGAGTCTAATTAGTCCATGATTAGACACTATTTGCCAAATACAAACAAAAGTGCTACGGTAGCCAAATTCTAATTTTTTTGCATCTAAACACCCCCTAGGACATAATTTAATATATTATGATACAAAGACAAATAACAAATCACAAAAGTAACAATTTACTTGTACTAGTTGTACAAAAGTGTTGTCTAAAATCATCTTAAAATTCAGGCACCTGAAGGATGGAAGTGTTTGACTCCATTAACACAAGAGAGATGGAAAATACAATCCCTATTTAAGAAGTCTTCGGCTTGGGCTTGAGTCTCTTGAGCTGTGAGTACAGGAAAACTCCGGCAAGTGCAATCGCAGTACCTGTACACACACAGATGAAAGCATGTAATGCTGATACAACAGAATGATGAAATAGGACAAAAACAGAGAAACAAGTTTAAGCAACATGCTTACCGAGAGAGTTGATAGGAGAAACAGGTGTCCTGAAGAACAGCACTGATGTTATAATGACCACAACACGCTTAACACAGTTGCCCACAGAATGAGTGACAGGAGACACCATCGCCAAAATCATGTAAGACACCTTCAACAAAATCAAACAAGAGAAACAATGAGACACTGAAGATATCCTTGCAATACACATGCAGCTACGTATATAGGAAAAGAAAGAATATATTAAATGACATGCACTAGGAACGAAATCTTGTACACCCGCTTTTACAGGTCTTATTTTGGCCAATCAGCACTACGCCGCCTTGACTATGACATCATGTTAAGGCACAACACCATACAGACACATGCACCATGATAATAGAATCTCATTTATTGCGACGAGAATATTGATGTACTAACTACAATAAGATTGCTTTAGTGGAGATGGCTTTTGTTGTAGACACGGTTCACATTTTCCACACTGCTGGATACGCCTAAGATCTTGTCACAAGTTTATGTGCGTAAGTATTCCTCCCTCTAAGCAGGCCATTAACAACTTAACGCTACACATGATTAGTTCCTCATGCTATTTTTCCTCCCTCCAAGCAGGCCATTAACAACTTAACGCTACACATGATTAGTTCCTCATGCTATTTGCAGCTGTTGCAAGCCACATATGAGAAATAAAAAATGTATTTGCATTCTGCACAACTCTGAGCTCTACATAAAACTGAAACATCGAATAGATAACACACTGCAGTCTACAACTTAAGATATGAATATATATCACCAAGTACATGGAGTAACTTGACTGACCTGTTGGTATGCGTGGAAACACAGTCCAGCAAGAAGAGACCTTGTAAGGACCTGGTTTACATTCAGACCCTACAAACACATAAAGCCAATCAAAATTAACCCTGATAGTTCTGCAAGGTGCAGTTTCTCTGTCATTATCTTTTACTTTGGTAAGCAATGGATTCAAATTTGAACATTGTTACACTTACAGCAGATTGCAAAAATGTAGGAGTAATTTTGACACCTTCTGTAAAGATGGTAACAGGGGCCAAAACGAAAAATGACATCACTGTAATGATAGAGAAGAGATTAAGGTTGTCCAAGGATTCCTGTGGAAAGGGTATGAAGTGAATTAAGAATTAGAGATGGAAGTGAACAAATTGCACATGATGGACATGACAAAAAAGAAGCCAATGCAAGTTCATAAACAAACTATCTTTAAGACGCAATATATTTTAGTTACCTCTTTCTTAACCATGAGCTTCTTGCTCAGTACATTCCGGGATTGAAAGGTAACATTTGAAGCCATTGCACTCCAAAAGCCAATCCTGTTTGCATCAAATTACCACCAAGTTAATATATTTCACAGTGGAACTCAGGGATACTAATGGAAAACTATTCAAAAATAGCATCATAAGATTTTAAGAAAGATTATAAGAAGATATACATTGCTGAGTGAATTAGTTTTAGAACACTAGCTATTTGAATACCATTCTATCATGCATTATATCACATCATAGTCACTTTTGAAAAAGTTACATCACTTTTGAAAAAATTACATCACTTTTGGAAAAAAAATACATCACTTAGGAAAGATTATATCACTTTTGCTGCGGTACACCCAAATGACTATGAGCCGTTCATTCGTTTCAAGTTACGATCATTTATTACCACCTAGGAGGTAATATATTTATTGAATTTTTCATTTTATAAAAAATCTAAATAAGGAATATTTTAGATATAAAAAATCTTGTCTAGATTTGATTGATGCATGTGTGATTTGAAAAGATATCCGGGTCTCCTTGTCATGCACAATCTTGCATACGTGTCCAATGTGGCAATGAACGTGTGAGTACATGTACCCAACATATGGGGATTTATATTTACATAAGTGCCCAATGTACATGTCCAAAGTACAAGAAATTTTACGTGCATAAGAAAATTTACATAGTCACTTTACGTGCTCAATATACGTAACAGCTATATAGTTTATTAGAAAGCTACTCGATTATGTAATATAGTTTTAATCGAGTTAGTATTTTGTAACATATGTTTTAGATCGCTAAAGTTCACAGATCAATTAATATATATGTTGGTTATTGATTTCTTTCATACATGTATCTTATTTTATAACTGAATATGTAATGTATTTTTCATGCAAAGGGGCAAAGAGAACGATGCCCACAGAAAAGGAAGGGACCATGTGCCCATGCTTGTCTCCTGTGATGAGGTGATTTAATAATGTTTCCTTTTTCTTTTCTTAGATTAATTAATTTATTAATTCAAAAAATCTAGAAAATCAATGGCTGAGACTCGTTTGAGGTATTACTCCTAGAAAGTAAAATTTGTATCGAAGCATTGCCCATTAATAAATTGCATTTACCATGAGGAGAGCTTTAGATCCTACTTTTTTCCCCTTTTCTCTTCATTTTCTCTTTTTTCTTTGTAACTCATGTTGGGTTTCAACTTAGCCTATCCCAACCCGTTTGGGGCTAAAAGGCTTTGCTGGCGTTGTTATCAGTATTTGAATAAAATTTCATATATCTGGTGAAGTATATCCCCTTAGCATGTGTAGATATTTCAGCTCACAATTTGCAAGATGACAATAAAAGCATAGCTACAATGTCTACAAATACTAAATAACCATATTTAGGTCCACTCACCGAGAACATATAGCAAAAAGTAGAAACAGCATGGCACAAGACGCACAGAAGGAAGAAAACATTCAATAGAAGCTACTACACTATAAAGTTCAGTTTGGCTATGCTTGGATTCAAATGATAGTGATTGTTACTAACCAGTTAAAGGATGCCTCAGTAAGAGATGCCAATGCAACACCACCAACAATTGGAAGAAGAGATGCTAGTACCCAAACAGTAGGAAACTGCCATCCGAATATGATTTAGTACAAGAAGACAAAGAAATTTCTTAAAATTCAAAGCATGTTGCTTGCGTAGCATTTGTATAGGGATGAAAAATTACCTCGCCAAGGAAAATTGCAGAAAGAAGAACAGAAAAGAAAGGCTCCATAGCCTTGATGGTGTGGGTAAATGATACTGCAACTTTCCCAAGGCTCATGTTGGTGAAGAGATTGCCCAAAGTGTGAACAATAGCCAGAGGTAGGATGGCTACAAGCTGAAAATTGTTAAAATGAACATGAGTATTAATACAGATCCAAGTAAACAGCGTAAAGTTTGTAATAAAATGTTAAAGGTTACCTGTGCTCCAGAAATCTTTGGCCTCTTAATAATACCAGTGGCCCAAAAGAGCAAAGATAGTACAGATCCGACAGCAAATTGAGCTTCTGTGATGTTTATGGGGTATGGGAAAACTTTGAGAACCTGTCACATACAGTAAAGGCAAGAGAAAGTTGATGTATATCTTCCTGGATATCAGTACAAATCTAGCATTCTGCCAGGAAAAAGTGCTCTAAGATAATAAAAAGAAAACTTGTACACTGAATATCAGTTCTGTATGTTCAACAAAACAATGAATTTTTACATTGCAAGATTTTCTACAAATGCCAGTACTGACACCGGGGCAGAGTAAAGCAGCAGATTAATAAGTAGGCCACTGGTCAGCAGGCCAAAATATTGGAACATAAGTTCTTAAACAAGGTTAGCATCAATCATAATAAAACAATCAAAATAGCACATACATTTAGTTTTCAGCCAAGTACAATGTTATCAGTCTAACATAAGTTGAACATATGTAAGACCCTCACATGTACCTTGCATAAAACAAAACTCCCCATCATAGTAGTCTCCCATATATATTTATAAGAACCAAATTAACATCTGCACACCAAAAGCAGAAAAAGAATCTCTAATTTCTTAAAACAACTAACACCTCCACTTATGTACACTAATAAGGCTGACAAGAGTGGCAAGATATCTCAATCCATTTCTACACTTTTAGCAACAAGGTAGTACCACTTACAGTAAGCATCGTCATCCTACAGAGATAAACAGGGAATTCAACATTTTTAAACATTCAGAATTAATTAATAATTGTTTCTGAGCAAACAATGCGAGATCCAAAATGATAAAGAGCAAAAGAAACATGAGAGAAATAATCAAACTCAATCGTATCAGAATTACCATCTCAAGTCATCAGATATTCAGAACCACCAAAAATTACATAAATTACTCTAGATAGATTTGCCCATTAATCTATCTGGAATCCTCTTATTCAAGACTACCCAAAGAGGACAGGTAAACAACCACGACACTAGCGTGCCAATTATGTAGCTCAGTTCAAGAAAGCAATATAATCTCACGTCAGGACATGTGCTCCACTGACCTGCTTGTTATAGATGTTGAAGTAGATGTTGAACAGGTACCAGAGGCCGAAGAGCGAGCCGAGCCACAACGTCTTCATGAGCCCGCCGCCTTCCTCCGCACTCGGGGCCGCCACAGCGTCCCCGGCCGCGCCGCATGACACCTGTCGCTGGCGGGACTTGCCCTCCCGATCCGGCGAGGCTGACAGCAGCCCGAGAGGCAGACCACGAGTGGTAGCGACGGAGCCAGCGGCGGAGACGGAGACGCGGAGCGGGCGGGCCGGGAGGAGGGGGCCGCTAGGATTACGGCTCACCAGCTGCCGGGCGGGGCACGGCCGGAGAGCCGCGGCGCTCTGCATTATTCTACAAGGGAAGGATCCGCCACTTGCAGAACCTCCACGCGGTGGGGCTGCCGGGCTGGGGAGCTGGACGACGGGCGGTGGGCAGCACGGGCACTGGGGAGCTCCAGCCTCTCCAGGGGATGATGGAATGGGATAGCTTTATCTTTGACAACGGGACATGTCATCGCGTCGGAAAACGAAAACTGGGCGGACTGGACTGCCGTGCCGGCTCCCTCTCTCCTCACCTCTCACGTCCACCTCTATCTCATCCGCTGCAATCCGTGACGTGAGAGAGGGGAGGCGAGGGGACGGGGTCGGAGCCGGAGCCTGGCGGGAAAACGAGTGGACCGAAATGCATACGCTGGTATGAATTCACCATTTGATAACCATTTGAACCATGATTTTTATCTCTCTATAGTATAGCTATCCTAAACTCAAACACACTCTCTTATTTGGTAAAATAAAATCCTACTTATACCTTTGCCTTGATCTTCATAGGATTTTTGTTTTTCTTTTTTTCCTTTTACAAGTTAGAGCCTGTTCATCAATTTTATCACCACGATGCATCACCATGATCATCATATAGCTCCACCTCGCACTTGGTGTGTACCAACATAGCTCATATACATCACTAATGATAAAGGTTAGTACACTTAGGTTTAATCAATTAGCCAAAACTAAACTAGAGCTTTCTGCATGCCATAATGATTGTGAAGACATTAAACACTCGAGCCAAAGAGATATGGGGTCGCCCGGGTGTTTGAAACAAGCTACACAGGGTACTGAATACCGACATATCAGGTTCAGTTCTGATAGCCGATCTGATCAATATATCTAGACCACTTGAAAAGCTAAATCGAGTGGGCCTTGTTGAATTAATTTTAACGGAATGTTGGTATATTTGGTGGGAGCGGATGAAGTTCGTCCATGGCGAGAGCATTCAACATCCCGTAAGATCAGCTGTATCAATTGCTACCCTAGCGACGAACTATCTCATAGGTCAATGCAAAAGATTATTAGGCAGCGGGAGGGGTGGAAGAAGCCGCCTGAAGGGAAGCTACTAATCAATGTCGATGGAAGCTTCAGAGTGGAGAAAAGCAGTGGTGGAGCAGGCGTGGTTATTAGAGATTCAAATGGATCGTTTATAGCAGGATCGTATATATGCATATTTCGAGCACATAATAGACGCCCCAGCGGAGGCAATGGCACTCGAGAAAGGTCTGCGATTGGCTCAGCATAATGGCTGCAATAGCTTTATCCTACAGTCAGATTGTGCATAAGTGGTTGAGACTATAAGGATGGGTGCTCCGATTTATGATAATTGTTTTCTTCTATGGCGGAATTTGGACACAATCCATTGAGCGGTGTGATCAGGAAGCCAATATGGCGGCGCATAATCTTGCTAGAGTAGTTTTATCTTTCAAAGAATCATGTATTTGGGTCGATGAACCCCCTCATTTTATTATTGAAACTCTAGTAAATGATGTAACCATGTTTGATAATCGATAAAGTGTGTTGCATGGCTTTCCTAAAAAAAGGCAGCGAAAGTGTTATGGTTGTGCAGTGGGACCCTACCCATTCAAACTCTGGTGTTGTACTTTTTTTCGTTTGGTGATACTGAGGTTAGAGAAGTCTCCCAATCTCTGTCCAGAAAATTTAAGGTACATACACGCATGCGCGTTCGATGGTACGATACGTTTCCTACGTACTAGAGGCTAGAGAGGCCTCATAATCTCTTCTTTGTGTATGTACGGACGCGCGCACCGGAGGCTAGAGAGCCTCCAATCTCTTATTTGCGTGTGTACGGACGCTAGAGTGCCTCCCAATCTCTTCTTTGCGTGTATACGGATGCTAGAGAGCCTCCTAATCTCTTCTTTGCGTGTGTACGGACGTGCGCACTGGAGGCTAGAGAGCCTCCCAATCTCATTTTTTGCATGTGTACGGACACACACGTGTGTGTGCATGTAGAGTGTGTGGGATGTGTGCATCCAAGTTGTACCCGATAAAAAAAAGAGAGTCTTCCAATCTCTTTTTTTGCACGGACGTGCACGCGTATGTGTGGAGTGTGTAGGTTGTGTGCGTCCAAGTTATACTGATTAAAAGAAATCGAACCAGTCATAGTGTTGTTTCCCATCATTCTGTTCTTCTTGCTCTCCACGTCTTCCCTGTTTTCACATACTCTTCTCTCTCTAGCCGACACGTGGGCCCATCATCTTAACCCATTTTTTCGCCACCCCGACATCTACCATAGATAAATACCCCTCCTAACCTTCTAGCTCCGTCGTTTACTCTCCCTGCCAGCGAAACAATGTCCCCTCTCCGCTCCTCCTCCGACGAGTTCAGCATCCTCGCCGCTGCTACCACCTCCATGACGCCGCCGTAACTCCTCTCACCTTACTACCTAGATTTAAACTACTTCTCATGTTTGAACTACTTCTCACGGTTGCCATGACCTTGCTTTTGAGTTTGTATTATACTCCAGGCCTTTGCGTCCAAGCTCTCTGTCTCCGCCACTAATTCTCATGACTCGGACTTTGCCAAGGTAAACCTCCCAGTCCCACACTAGGCTCACCTACTCCTCTCACCTCCTTTTGCTGCCTACTATAGCGAGTATATTTGCTATGGTTTTCGCCCTCTAATCATGTGACAGCAAGTGTGTGGTCTACGACGACTACTACTATTTCATCCTCCCCTCCACCGCTGCATCCGGACATCGTGCCAGAGTATGGAGTTGCTTCGCAGCACGAGGACATGGCCCTGCTCCTCGAGGTTTGAATTGCTTCTGACATTAGATATCTCTGCATGAAATTTTTGCATGTGGACCTGTCTCTATTCGAGTGTGTGGTTATTTAATTTCGATTTCAAAACTTGTTGGGTTGCTGAATTACAGCATGCTGGCACCGACATGGAGCGTGCATCGCTGCCGGAGGACACCAACACCCCTAGCCGCGCTAACACCAAGGTTGAGCAGGTCGCGCGGTCACTTTTCCCCGCCACCGACGCCTTTGCGACCGTTTTTCTCTGCCACTTACTAACAAGTTCTCTTCGCCGTTAATCAGGTGGCGGCAAAGTTCCAACACTACGTCGTCCCTCCCATTTTATACATTGTTTTTAATGTTTTTCAAAATATGTTACTATTGACGTATTTATTTGAGAAATTAAAACTACTGGACCAAATTTCCATCACTTCTGGATTTATGTTCTAAACATCCTAAATAGTGAAGCAGATAGAGCTTGTGATGATGCTAGTCGACTTCAACTTGAGGAATATGGTGAGAACACTTCAAACCATATCTTAAAATGCAAATTTATTGATTTTGTATAATGATAACACATTGTAAATGATTGCTATCGCTAGTTCAAAGTGTTGTTCATTGAGGTTTTATTATTTCAAATGTTTTCATAAGCATGGAACCTACAAACTCTGAGGTGCTACATTACCTTGCCACAAATTTATGTAGGGCACCCTTATATACATAAGAGTTACAACTGCTATATTGATGTTATGTGGCAACCATCCAAAGTACCACATACAAATATCCTATCTCTAGAAAATTTCATGTTTATCCACCTTCTATATATTTTCTACCATGTAAAAATATCAATCTCTGTAGCTTTATCCACTTCCCCATTAAGCATGTTTAGTACTTTTTCATTTGACATGAAACTTTTTTAGAATATTACATGGCAAATAACTCATATCTTATATTGTTTTAAAATTCTTCTAGAAGTTTAGAAATATGTATTGTTATTTTTAACACTCTTCTCGATTCATACTTTTCTCTAGTGGTCTGTCTATTCTCATTGGATCTTATTGGTTGGTCTTAGCATCGGCATCACATTCTCCTGTCCGTGCAATATTTTACCTTTAACCGGCAATAAGGTGGTTAGAGGTGTGAAATGATCGGATTAACGGGGTAGATAGTCGTACTATAAAGAAGGACAAACCAATTTTGCAAATATGGTTATTTTAGGCATGTTTGGTTTGAAGCCAAACCTAGACACACCTTGCCACGCCTAAGTTTAGTCAAGTTTGACCAAGTTAGATGTTGTTTGGTTGTAGCCACAAACTCTGGCAAGAATCTTTTTCTTCCAGCTCGGTCCCACGTGTCATTGGCTATCAAAAGTGTGGCAAGATTCTCCTAGCTAGTTGAAAGCCCTGTATATGTTTAGTTTTAGTAATTGAGACAACTAGTGAACTAACCTTTTGCTAAGTGTTGATTAACCTAGGTTAGGTACACACTGAGGTAGTGAGTAAGGTTTGGAGATGGATGAAGGGTGACTGATCCAATTAGAGCAAGCTCACATTTGGAAAAAAATAAAGAGAAAACAAAACCATATGGTGTTCAAGCAAAGGTATTGCTATGGATTTTGTTTTGCCGGCCAAGATACAATAGAGTGTGTGGTTGGTTTTATGATAGATCGCCGGACTATTAAAAGGAGAACTCTAAGAGAAAACACTGTCATCTAGTGTCACTAGGTGTTGATTTACATGCATATGCCTTAGACCTAGTGACGTGGTGAGTAGCAAGCGAGAAATGTTTTTGAGAACACTTTGAAAAATTCTAACTCAGTGCTTTGATGTTTGGCAAATTCTTGAGAGTTGGCACGCTTGCAAGGAAGGAAGGGAGGGCTGCTGGCTGTGCATTTATGTACTCACCAGAGGTGTCCTGTGTGGCATCGGAATACCTAGCAGATGCCTCAGGCTGTGCACTGACTTAATTGTTTTCTCAGTCGAGCACACTGGCGGAGCCACCGCCCGACCACCCCGGGCGGCCGGCCGGGCTCCTTGCCAAAGTTTAAAAGAAGTTTTTCTTAAGATTCAAGTAGAATTCTGTAATTTTATAGCTAAATATTTTTGCATAATGAGAATCTCTCGGGCTCCTAAAAGCTTCTGGCTCCGCTACTGGCCGAGCATGTTACCTTTTGGTGTGCACTAGAGGTGTCCGGTGTGGGTCTGACAACGCATGAAAATTTCAAATCCATTCACCGAACATGTATGGGTGTGGTGCCAGAGGCCACACCAGAATTTTCTACCAGAGAGCATCCAAAATGGGGTCTTGTGAGTTAACACTCATCGAACTTGTCCGGAGTGCACCGAATGGGGCACTAGACACCTAATAGTCCCTAACGACTAATTTTGTAGCCGTTGGAGGCATCTGGTGTAGCACTCTGGTGCTCACCAGAGAGCTCTAGTGTGCCCGCAACCTATGTGACAAGTGGGTAACGATTGGATTTTCTTTGTGGGCTTATAAATAGCCCTTGTGGCTGGTCCTGGCCACTCTCTTAGACTTCCTAACACTTGTGCGAACCCTTTGAGAGCTGAGCTATAGAATCCACTCAGTTGCATCCATTTGATTCACATTTGTTTGAGATTGGAGAGCCTCTAGGGCATTGCATCGTCGATTTGCATCTCGTGGCACAAGTTGAGTGTGGCGGTTGTTGGAGATCGTGTTACTCTTGGTTATTATTGTCGCGTAACTGGCTTGGAGTTGGGTGGATTGTTGAGGAGATTGTCGGGTACCACAATTAGGGGCACCCAAATTAAGGTGGAACCCCCCCCCCCCCAAAAAAGCAAACCAAACATTAACCTACCCCGTTTAAGGGAAAAAATCAGCTAAAGAGACCTACGAGCTAAATTATCCCTTGCTGGGCCTCCAGCAAAACATGTGAGCAAACCAGCCCATCTCCCCGCTTCATCCGAGGCTTCACGCAGAGGGGGTCTCGGAACACCTCCGACTCGCCCGAGGCCTCAACTCTAGGGTCTCGGACACAGGCCGACCCACGGCAACATCACCGCCTCGTCCAAGCCCCAGAAACGGCATTATCCGTCTCCGCCTCGCTCGAGACTGGCCTCTGACGCCGCTCCCCCATTGGCGCGCTCGAGAACCCCCCCCCCCCCCCCCCCCGTGACGTCACCCACGTTCTTGCGTCTATCCAACCGGACAAGCCATGAATGACCGGGGTCAAATCACCACGCCGTCGCCCATAACAGGCATGGAAAAAACTGTTGGCCACTATGCCGCCCATATTGGCACTATACGCACGATTCATGCCTACGCGGCGTACGAAACGTCGCTTTAGGCCACTATTTCCATGATCGGGATAAGGTCGCACTGCAATTCTCGCTTCAGAGGCCTCGGCCCTCTATGCCAGTCAAACTACACGGACGAGCACGCTACGCGAGCCACAGGACCAAGTATGATAGGGCGTATCGCTACAACACCAAAGGACAGAGACCACTCCCTCAACAGTGGCGCACATGCCTGGACATGTAGCAACAGCGCCAGAAGTATCAACACCATGCCTCTATAGTACAGACCACGTCGCCACCAGATAAGGCCCTCCTGAGGCCTCGGGGCTCCTTCTCCAACAAGGATCGCACCCCGTACTAACATTTTGTAACCCTGCACCTCCTTGGGACTATAAAAGGAGCATGCAGGGATCGTTCCAAAGGGACGAGAAAACAAGAACAACAGAACAAGAAAGCAAGATGGACACACGAACAGATAACTCTCCTGGACCTTGTGAGGGCACCAGCAGAGTCACACATACACTCTCCACTCACATCTTGAGACTTGGGAGGTCCTCCCTCTCTCACCCGTTTGTAACTCCTACTACAAGCACTTTGGTGCAAGATAATGTAGAACTCACCTCCCCCACTGGATGTAGGGCATTTCTCGGCCCAAACCAGAATAAATCGTCTGTGTTCTTCTTGCACAGCATCAGAACCCTGACGCACAGACACACATTACTCGTTGGTGCTAGAACCGCTGTTTCTTACATCGACAGTTGGCGCGCTAGGTAGGGGAGCATTTGTGCGTCACAACCACCGTTCCTTGCGAGTTTCGGATGGCAGCTCCACTTCCTCTCGACACGGTGGTCTGGTTCGGGAGCTTGGAGTTTATGTCTTTGGGTTATGACTACGACATGGTCCTCCTCCCACTCAGAGCTCTGTCCGATAGCGACTCCTCTCCGCGCTGCCAGAGGCATGGGAGGCAACCAGGCCATCAAGGTCACCACTCCTGTCGTGCTCATCGCATGCGACGGGCACGGAAGAACCCTCATCCCTGCTCAGGGACCGGGGGCGACTCCCTAAGCTCTCCCAAGTCCTCTCACCCGACTGCCAGAATAGGATCCCTCGCCAGGGACCTGCCTGGCATGCACCTAGCCATGGGAAAAGCACCGTTGGCACAGGGCGTGTCGACAGGACAACGCTCCAGGGGATCATCACGCTCCATGGGACCCGCGTCGGTGACGGGAGGGCCCGCAGCAGTGTCGTCATCATTTCCTTATGGACTTAGCAATGCCGCCATGGGTTACTCCCGCTCGATGCGCTCCACCATGAGCTCCTGCATGAGACGTCTTGAGCATCATCTATGCACCCCCTTGAGCTCCTTACGACCACATCGATGACATCCAGTGCTGACTCACGGAGGAAAGTGATGGTGGGACGGAGTGGACTCCTCTAGGCTTCATAACCCAGAGGATCTACGCCAGTTCATGACCATGAATGACTACCTCTTCGGCTACCCCGATTCCAATGAGGATGACTATGACCCTTCACGTGAATGCTTTCACATGGAGGTCGAGGAGATAGCCCTGGGGATACCACCCCCGTAGGATAGGGCGCTCACACTCCGCATCAACAAGTGCTGCCCACGGGGCCCCCTCGGGGGCGGGCCGCGGTGTCTGCCACTCATCTCTTTGCATAGTTGCACATCTTGAGTGAGATTGAGTGAGATTCAAGTGCATTGCTTGAGAGTTGCATTCTAGAGCCACTTGATCTTCGAGTTGCTGCGGATTTCTTATTACTCTTCTGTGTTTCCCGACACGGTAGATGGCTTAGAGCAGCGGAGGTGATTGAGCTCGCAATTGGAGATTGTCGGAGCCCTCACCTAGTGTTGTAAGGGGTTCTTGATCCTTCCCCGCGGGAGTTCGCAAATTGGATACTCTAGTGGAGCTCGTGGCTTAGAGGATCCCCATCTTGTGTGCGGTTGTGCGGCGCCCGCCGAGGGCTCGACTCTTGATAGTCGATTAGCTCGCGAACCGACAAGTGAGTGCATCACCACAACGAGGAGTAGCTTGCCGGGAAGCAAGTGAACCTCGGTAAAAAATCTTGTGTCATCTCTTTGCCGAGGATTTCTCTTGTGGTTGATCATTGTGATTGATTCTTCGAGTGCATTGCTTCTCTACATTGTTGGTATAAGAATCAAGTCACTTGCTCTTTACTTTCTTGTACTAGTTCTAGTGTAGTTTGCTTAGTGTAGCTTTTATCACATAGGAGTAAGTAGCTTAGTGACTTAGCCTTGTTCGTGTGTATTAGAGATCATAGCCTTGCCTCACTAGAATTGTATAGGTGGCTTGCATAGTGTAGTTGAGCTAGTGCTAGAATTAGCATAGCCATCTTTTATACTAACATGGTTGTCTAGTGATGCTTGTAGAATTTTAAATAGGCTATTCACCCCCCCTCTAGCCATTTGGACCTTACAAGTGGTATCGGAGCCGAGGCACCGTTTATTTGAGGCTTAACAACCTACGGTGAAAAAGAAATGGCTCAATTATGCTTTCACATCAACAACACCAAGAAGGCACCTCACTTTGATGGCACAAATTATGCATATTGGAAGGTTAAGATGACCGATGATTCATATAGAGAAGATGATAAGAAGGATGGGCTGGTCAAGAAGAAGAAGAAGGAGAATGAGAAGAAAGATGATGAAAAGAAGAAGAGTGTGGCATTCAAATCCACCACATCCAAGGGTAAATCCAAGATTGAATCATCAAGTGAAGAAGACTCAAGCTCTTGTGATAGTGATGACATTGATGAGAAGATGGCTCTCTTTGTCAAGCAATTTGGCAAATTCATAAAGAAGAAGGGCTATCGTGCAAGAAGGAGGAAGAACTCATCTAAAAAGAATGAGCATACCATGAGATGCTTTAGATGCCATAGCAAAGATCATCTCATTGCAAAGTGTCCTTATGATAGTGATGATGAAGATGCTATCAAGAAGGAGAGGAAGAAGCAAAAGAAGAAGCAAGAAAAGAAGGAGAGCTCTCATAAAAAGAAGAATAATTCTCATGTTGCTATATGGGATAGTGATGATTCCTCAAGTGATGATGAGGATGACTACAAGAGCAAGAAGAAGGGACATGCTAGCATTGCCATCCAAGAGAAGGTCTCCCTCTTTGACACTCCATCATGCTTCATGGCTAAGGCCGCTAAGGTATCATCCGATGATGAGAGTGATCATGATAATGCTAGTGATAGTGATGGTGATGAAGAAGAATTCACTAAAGATGAACTAATCACTATGCTAGAAGATTGCACTCAACATTTTAAAGAATCTAGAAAAGAGTGCAAGGGCTTGCTTAAGGAAAAGAAAAACCTTATGCAAGAACTTGATGAGCTTAGGGCATCTTATGAGAGTCTAAAGGAAGACCATAAGAAGCTTCAAAAGTCTCACACTAAGCTTGAAGAAGCTCATTCCTCTCTAGTTGAAAAATGTGAAAACATGCCAACTAATGTTGAGAAAGCTAAAACTTGCAATATAGGCATATCTTGTGATATAATTGATGAATCTTGTCATAAGCCTATTGTTGTTGCTCCCACTAACCCTTCATGTAGTGCATTTACATTATCCTCATCTAGTAGTGATGGTTTCACTTGTGACTCCACACTTATAGTTGAGAATGAAAATCTCAAGAAGGAGGTAAAAGAGCTCAATCACACCTTAGCTAAGGCTTATGGTGGTGAGGACCGCTTGCTTATGTGCTTGGGTAGCCAAAGGGCTTCTCTCTATAAAGAGGGATTGGGCTATAACCCCAAGAAGGGCAAGGCCGCTTTTTCTCCTCACAAGACTCATTTTGTGAAGAACAATGGTAGCTATTGCAAAAGTTACAAGCAAGTCGGTCACATAGAGCAATATTGTATGAACAAGAAATCCAATGCTAATGTATCCTCAATTAAGTTTGATTCTTTCTATATACTTACCAAGGGTATAAATGGTGTTCATGCTAAGTTCATTAGTACACCATAGATGGGCTTAAAGAAGAAAGCCATTTGGGTACCAAAGAGCTTGGTCACTAACCTTGGAGGACCCAAACAAGTTTAGGTACCTAAAAAGAATTGATCTTATCTTGTAGGTCAATTACAAAGCCAGAGGAAGGCATTGGGTGCTTGATAGTGGGTACACTCAACATATGACCGGGGATTCTTGTATGTTCAAATCAATTGATACAAGTCAAAATGGTGGTTTTGATGCTATCACCTTCGGCAACAACAAGAAAGGCAAAGTCAAGGGGCTTGGTAAAATTGCTATCTCAAATGACATGAGCATATCTAATGTATTGCTAGTTGAGAGCTTGGATTTCAATCTTCTGTCGGTGGCACAACTTTGTGATCTTGGCTTCAAGTGCATATTTGGTAGTGATGATGTTGAAGTCATAAGTGTTGATGGATCAAATTTGATATTCAAAGGATTTAGACATGGTAGCTTATACTTGGTTGACTTCGATGATAGTGAGACCCAATTGACGTCATGCTTACTTAGCAAATCTAGTATGGGATGGTTGTGGCATAGAAGGCTTGGTCATGTTGGAATGAAACAATTGAACAAACTTTTGAGGCATGACTTAGTTAGAGGCTTGAAAGATGTGACTTTTGAAAAGGATAAACCATGTAGTGCTTGTCAAGCCGGCAAACAAGTTGGAAATACACATCCTAGTAAGAGTGAAATGAGCACATCAAAGGCATTTGAGCTATTGCACATGGACTTGTTTGGGCCAACAACATACACTAGCATTGGTGGCAACAAGTATGGTTTTGTGATTGTTGATGACTACACTAGATACACTTGGGTGTTCTTTCTTTATGACAAAAGTGATATACATGATCTATTCAAATCTTTTGTCAAGAGAGTGCAAAATGAGTTTGAGACAACCATCAAGAAGATTAGAAGTGACAATGGTAGTGAGTTTAAAAACACAAGAATTAAAGATTTATGTGATGATCTTGGTATTGGACATCAATTCTCACCAACCTACACTCCTCAATCCAATGGTGTAGTTGAAAGAAAGAATAGAACTTTGATTGACATGGCTAGATCAATGCTTAGTGAATACAATGTGAGCCATTTATTTTGGAGTGAAGCTATCAACACGGCTTGCTATTGTAGTAACCGTCTTTATTGCCATGGGAAGCTTGGGAAGACACCATATGAGCTATTGAATGGAAGAAAGCCCAACATTACGTACTTTAGAGTGTTTGGTTGTAAATGCTATATTCTCAAGAAAGGCACTAGATTGAGCAAGTTTGAAAAGAAATGTGATGAAGGGTTCTTACTTGGTTATTCTACCACAAGCAAAGCATATAGAGTTTGGAATCTCACAAATGGCACGTTGGAAGAAGTTCATGATGTTGAGTTTGATAAAACTCAAGGGTCTCAAAATAAAGATCAAAATCTTGATGATGTGAGAGAAGATCAATTGGCAAATGCAATGAGAAACATGGACATTGATAATGTTAGGCCAAGGCAAGTTGATGATGATGATATTCATGTGATCAACCAAAGTGTACACATTGATACAAATCAAGCAAGCTCTAGTGGTTCTCATGATGAAGTGCAAGATCAAGGTCAAGCTAGTGGAAGTAACCAACTCCCAATACTTCAACCTACTAGTATTGCAAGAGATCATCCATTAGATCAAATCATTGGTGGAATTCAAAGTGGTGTTCAAACTAGATCAAGGCTAGCATCCTTTTGTGAGCACTACTCATTTGTGTCACTTGAAGAACCTAAGAAAATAGAAGATGCATTAAAAGATTCCGATTGGGTAAATGCCATGCATGAAGAGCTAAACAACTTCACAAGAAACCAAGTTTGAGAACTTGTTGAAAGGCTGAAGAACTACAATGTGATTGGTACTAAGTGGGTCTTTAGAAACAAGCAAGATCAAGATGGCATGGTTGTGAGGAATAAAGCAAGATTGGTAGCACAAGGTTACACACAAGTTGAAGGTCTTGACTTTGGTGAGACATATGCACCGGTTGCAAGATTGGAGGCAATTAGAATCTTATTAGCATATGCTTGTGCACACAACATCAAGCTCTATCAAATGGATGTTAAAAGTGCATTTCTCAAAGGCTACATCAATGAAGAAGTTTATGTTGAGCAACCTCCCGGTTTTGAAGATGACAAGAAGCCCAACCATGTTTACAAGCTCAAGAAAGCATTGTATGGTTTGAAGCAAGCACCTAGAGCATGGTATGAGAGATTGAGGGATTTTCTTCTCTCTAAAGGGTTCAAGATGGGAAAGGTTGACACCACTCTCTTCACCAAGAAGCTTGGAAATGACTTATTTGTATTGCAAATCTATGTGGATGACATTATCTTTGAATCAACTAACCTAGACTTTTGTGAAGAGTTTGGATATATGATGGCTAATGAGTTTGAGATGTCTATGATTAGAGAGCTTAGTTACTTTCTTGGACTTCAAATCAAGCAAATGAAGAATGTCACTTTTGTAAGTCAAGGCAAGTACATCAAAGACATGATCAAGAAGTTTGGATTGCAAGATGCTAAGCCAATAAGTACACCAATGGGCACAAATGATCAATTGGGTGTTGATGCTAGTGGCAACATGGTAGATCAAAAGCAATACCGGTCTATGACTGGAAGTTTGCTATATGTCACCGCTTCAAGGCCAGATGTGATGTTTAGTGTGTGCAAGTGTGCAAGATATCAAGCTTCACCTAGAGAAAGTCACTTGAAAGCAACCAAGAGAATATTGAGATATCTTAAGGGCACTCATGATGTTGGATTATGGTTACCAAAGGGGTCTAATTTTGAGTTGATTGGATATTCGGACTCCAAATATGGTGGATGCAAGATTGATAGAATGAGCACAAGTGGCACTTGTCAATTGCTTGGAAGGTCTCTTGTTTCATGGTCATCAAAGAAATAAAATAGTGTTGCACTATCTACCGCCGAGGCCGAATACATTAGTGCCGGTAGTTGTTGTGCACAATTACTTTGGATGAAGGCTACCATGAATGATTTTGGAATTAAGTTCAAGAATGTGCCATTGTTTTGTGATAATAAAAGTGCAATCAAGATGACACAAAATCCAGTTCAACATTTAAGAACCAAGCACATTGATATTAGGCATCATTTCATAAGAGACCATCAACAAAAGGGTGATATTAGCATTGAAAGCATTGGCACCGAAGATCAACTAGCCGATATCTTTATAAAGCCACTTGATGAGAAAGAGATTTTACAAGTTGAAGAATGAATTGAACATACTTGACTTCTCCAACTTGAAATGAGTGCACCCCCACATTCTTATATGACATGCCTCTCCTCCGACATAGCAAGGTAAAGTTGTTTGGCATATCATCCATACTTTGCTAAGGACATGTTTAGAACATATAGACATATTTGCATAACAAATAGGCTCATTCATGAAAATCAAATGAGTTTATTGTATATATGGTACCACTATTGCTTCTATGTTTGATTGATCTAGTGGTAGCATATGACATGTTTGTGGGCTTGCGAACCTAGTGTTGAATCTAGAAAATGAGCTCATGATGTGTAATTCAACATGGTCAAGATAACCCTTATACTTTATGAGGTGTGAAGAAGCTTGTCCTTGGATCAAACCGAATTACATATTCTAGGCAAGTGATCTAGATTGAACCATAATTTGGACTCCCTCATATTGATTGACTTGACTCTCACTAAAATTGGCACATTTTTGGTGATTGTTGACGAAGGGGGAGAGAAAAGTCACAAAGATAGAGAAGTCACAAAGAGATAAAAAGTTAAGTTGCAAAGGGGGAGAAAGATATACTAAGGGGGAGAGAAAGCAAAAGATATGACATTAGAAAGGGAACAATTAAAATTGAGCACACAAGTAGGGGGAGCAAGCTCATGAATTATTTATTGCATTTGTATGTGCATTAACATGATGAAGTGTTGCATTGCAAAACTTAAATTCATATTCATGATTGTATGGTGTATGCTAGAAATAGAACTTGAATGATGATTTGTTGAAAGTAGCTTTACAAGTGGTATCTAGACACCTTTGCTTATAATGTTGATCTCACGGGGTACTTTAGTGTTTGTGATCTTTAAAAGTGATGTATTACAAGTGGTGTCTAGCTACATCGATGCTAAGGATGGTATATAAAGGCAACTCCGATTGGTATCACGCTTCAAAGGTCCATTCTATATACCTTAGCATCAATATGATAGTAGTAACTCTCCCAAAATTCTAATCCATACATATGTGCACAATTGAACCAAACTCATGAAAGCACATATCTAGGGGGAGCTAATACTATCAAAATTGAAAATTGATTTTATTTCATATCTTTGTGATGGTTGTCATCAATTACCAAAAAGGGGGAGATTGAAAGCCCAAGTTTGGTTTTGGTAATTAATGACACCAAGTTGCTAATGCCATGTGTTAAGTATTTTGAGTTAGGCATAAGCAACACATGTGATGAAGGTGTACGTGGCAAGGAGTGGTGGCCACAAGATCACAAAGAAATGGTGCATGGACATAAAATGACGATCATGGTGGAGATGCACATAATATGATGGACATGATGATCAAGTGGAGGAGAAGGATCTAAGAGCACAAGGCAAAGGTATAACCATAGGGTTTTCCTTTTGCCGGTCTAAGATGAGTAGAAAAGTGATTGACCGGGTTTAGGATACATAGCCGACTATCAAGAGGGGCAATCACGGTTAGCTCGGGAATCAAGTGCCACTAGATCAATGTCTTGAGCATATGCATTAGGATCTAGTTGAGAGCTAACATAATGCCTTGGAAAATATTTATGAAATGCTAACACACATGCACATGGTGGTTTACACTTGGTGGTGTTAGCACATTTGCGAAGACGGTGGTGTTTGAGCGGTAGTAAGGGGTTTGGGATTCAGGCATTTTTCAAGGAAATGAAATGCCTATTTTCCATTGCGCCGGAAGTCGGAAAAGAAACGGAGGCGAACGGCGGTCACTGTGGTGACCGGACGCTGCACCGGACGCGGTCATGGTTTGACCGGACGCGTCCGGTCAGTTCAACTCGGTGCTGCTCGCTAGGGTTTCTGACCGGACGCTGGTCTAGTCTAACCAGCGCGTCCGGTCAGTTCACCTGTGCACAGAAGTAGAGCGTGCGACCAGCGCGTCCGGTCCCTCACGGAACCGAAGCGTCCGGTCAGGCGTCCAGAGGAGCAGAGAGCTACGGAGTGCCGATCGGACGCGCGACGCGTCCGGTCATGTGCGATCGGACGCGCGACGCGTCCGGTCATGTGCGATCGGACGCGTCCGGTCTCGACGGGAGCTTACTGGAACGCGACCGGACGCTGGCACTGTCGCGTCCGGTCAAACGGTTGAGCGCGTCCGGTCACGACAACGGCTAGTTCTGACGCGCACTGTTTCTTGTTGTCATGTAGTGACCGGACGCGTCCGGTCAGCGTGATTTTCGCTGCGTCGTCCGTAACGGCTAGCTGCGTATCCCTTCGTTATAAATAGAGGGTTTCCGGGGTTTGAGGGTAACTCTTGCACATTTTGAGACCTAGAGACATCCTTTGAGCTAGAGAACAACCCCTCCACTCATCTCTTTGCATAGTTGCACATCTTGAGTGAGATTGAGTGAGATTCAAGTGCATTGCTTGAGAGTTGCATTCTAGGCACTTGATCTTCGAGTTGCTGCGGATTTCTTATTACTCTTCCGTGTTTCCCGACACGGTAGACGGCTTGGAGCAGCGGAGGTGATTGAGCTCGCAATTGGAGATTGTTGGAGCCCTCACCTAGTGTTGTAAGGGGTTCTTGATCCTTCCCCGCGGGAGTTCGCAAATTGGATACTCTAGTGGAGCTCGTGGCTTAGAGGATCCCCATCTTGTGTGCGGTTGTGCGGCGCCCGCCGAGGGCTCGAATCTTGATAGTCGATTAGCTCACGAACCGACAAGTGGGTGCATCGCCACAACGAGGAGTAGCTTGCCGGGAAGCAAGTGAACCTCAGTAAAAAATCTTGTGTCATCTCTTTGCCGAGGATTTCTCTTATGGTTGATCATTGTGATTGATTCTTCGAGTGCATTGCTTCTCTACATCGTTGGTATAAGAATCAAGACACTTGCTCTTTACTTTCTTGTACTAGTTCTAGTGTAGTTTGCTTAGTGTAGCTTTTATCACATAGGAGTAAGTAGCTTAGTTACTTAGCCTTGTTCGTGTGTATTAGAGATCATAGCCTTGCCTCACTAGAATTGTATAGGTAGCTTGCATAGTGTAGTTGAGCTAGTGCTAGAATTAGCATAGCCATCTTTTATATTAACGTGGTTGTCTAGTGATGCTTGTAGAATTTTAAATAGGCTATTCACCCCCCCTCTAGCCATTTGGACCTTACACCCTAGCCTCTGGGTCCTCGCGTCTTCAGCGAGGCCATCCGAAGGGCTCGATTTCCAGCCCGACTTAATTGTGAACTTACTCTTGTTAGATTTCTTTTTTTGTCCTTGCTTCAATCAAGTGTGGCTTATAATGATTGACTCGATGATGATGATGGAGTGGAGCCACAAATTGAGGATGTCAACGAATACTACTCTGAGGATGGTGACGGGAAACCTGTTTGTTTTGGTGACGACGATAACGAGGCAAATTTCTCAAAGAAGGGTGTTTTTTGTGTGGATTTGCAGATAAAAGTCCTCATCTGTACGAGGAGGTGGTAGCTTGGAAGATGAGGCTTGACAGTGAGCAGCCCAACATCTATGTGCTTTCTATTAAGCACAAGTGGATAAAGCTGTTGAAACCACGGAAATGCTATGGAGAGAAGTTCTTTCGATCAATATTGAATACAATGCAAATGCTCTAGTTTGTTCGGAGAGGGGGGCAAAGAAGCCGTTTGAATCACCTTGATGAAGTTTTAGGGTATCCATCTGTCAGTGTCTAGAGAACCGGGGGTAGATAGAGCGACGAGTGAATGAGATCTGCGCGTCTAGGGGCTCGATGGTGTGCAGAGCGAACACGGGGTTTATACTAGTTCGGACAGAACGTTCGTACGTCCAGTTCGTGCTTGTAGTAGGGGATACAAGAGTTGAGAGAGGGAGCGTTCCCAAGTCTCGTGCGTGGTGTTGTGTGTATGTGTGTTCGATTTGGGCGTGAGTGTTAGCCTTGTTGTGCGATGGCGTGAGTGTTAGGCATAAGGGGAGGGATCGGGTTACATAAGACGTGCTGTGGAAAGAAGAAAGAAGAAAATGAAAAATAAGGCTCAGGCCTTGTCTTCCTTGCTTCTCGAAGTGAAAAGTGTCCTCGCTATAGCGGCGTGGAGCGGATGTCATGTCGGCGCCTCTCCGTCTACTGTTGAGGCGTGCCGAGCCATGCTTTGACCCGATGTCTCGATGACATTCATACCAGTGGAGTGGTGCACCGTGATTTGTGTCGATGGAGGGGGTGGTTCACATAGTGGACATGTTAGGTAGCATAGTGTCGGCTAACCCTGTTATTGTGGGGTGTGGCGGCGTCGTGGTGAGAAAGTGGCATCGTGGGCGACGTGACCGTGGTCTTATCGAGGGCGTGGCCACGTCTCCCATCACTGTTTCCGCCTTACCGTGATAGGATCGGTCACTGTTAGCGGGACCCGTTGGATGGCTTGGATGAGAAGAATCCTCCCATATGCGCCCCAGGCCTTGGGGTCTTGGTAGTGGTGACGTGTGATAACGTCACAGGGGTCGGGCGAGACGGAAACTATCGCCCGAGGGTTCGGTTGTGCCCGAGGGGTTCTGGGCTAGCATAAGCTTGTTCCCCCCTTTCATGGGCCTTAGTGGGCCTTTTCCATCGGATACCTTTCGTTGGGCCGTATGGACAGTGGCTGGATATAGTCTTAGAATTCCTCTTCGGGTACCTGGTATATTTGTACCCAACACCATCTACATGCTTAATTTGTCTTTGCCCCTCTAAGTATATTTTATGCTTATAATGTTTATCCATTTGTCTTTTGAAGTAAATACAATTCTAAACCTGCAACATAAGCAGCAACGTAACAAGGTAACATAATGTTTATCCTCTCACGACAAATTAACATAAGCAGCAACATAAGTTAAATTTCAGTGGAAGCAAACAAGGTGTATATGTTATCTCAGCTGAGAAAATTGTTGGGGAGAGAACTACTTGTAGTGATATATTTTGTTAGGATGCACCCTATAATTTATGAGGATATATGTGAATTAAGTTTACGAAGACTCTTGAAAACGCTCAACAGGGATAGTTATTTATTGTTGGGAGAGAATTATGTGCCCTTGTTGACATCCTGCACGAGGAGGCTTATGGATGGTCTTTGTGCCGGCTCATCTTTATGAATCGGCACCGATAGTGATTATTTGTGTCAACTTTAGGCCCGGCCCACTCAAATATCACGGGCATGTTTAGATCCCAAATTTCATCCCCAAATTCCACTATGCAAAAAGAAGATTCTCATCACATCAAAATGTCGGCACATGCATGGAGTACTAAATGTAGATGAAATTTAAAACTAATTGCACAGTTTTATTGTACTCTGCGAGACGAACATTTTGAGTCTAATTAGTCAAAGTTTAGACAATTTTTACCAAATACCAACGAATTGCTACAGTACGCATTTAATGCGTACTATGCAGATTTTGTGCCCCAAACTGGACATCTAAACACGGCCCAAGTGTCTGATGGGTGCCCGGGCCTGTCTCCTGTCCCGCCTCACAGTCCCCATCCCTACCCTTGCCGTACCCGTGGGCATCCGTGGTTCGCTCCCGCATCATGGGAACGAATGATTTCTTCTCACATCCAGCGATCCAATCCCATCAATCCATCAGCCTCCCGGCTAAGCAGCTGGCACACAAATAGATCCCGCCCCGCAGCCACCTCAGGTGCCCCTGTTCCCCCGAGATCGGCCGCCAATGACGAATGGAGGGCGGAGGCCATCGAGGAAGCCCACCGCTTCAACTTCCTTCTGCCTGCACTTTATTTATTGCTTCTCCTCATTCTTCTGCCGAGTGGGATCTAACGTTGACCACGCCGAGGCACGCGGATGGGCTGCGGCAAGAGCTCACTACCTTCGCCGAGCCAGCGCCGAATGCTGCCCGTATCCAAATTTGCTTGACGGCGGCCTCAGCCTGCAGCAGCAGAGGAACCACCACCGCCGGAGGGGAAGGGGACGTAGGAGCCTGATCTGACGAAGATGAAAAAAGAACGAAAAGCAGGGACATGGGCTCACAGAGAGACTCTGCAATGATGAGTTTAGCACCAAGGAGGAAGAAGATGCTACTTATCCTGGATCTTAATGGCCTGCTCGCATATACTCCCTCCATCCTAAATTATAAGATGTTTGACTTTTTTTTTACACCAAGTTTGACCATTCGTCTTATGCAAAAATTTGTGCAAAATATCAATTCTTTTATCGTGGCTTGGTATATTAATAAAAGTTCCTCAAGAATGACTTAAATTTAACTATGTTTATATAAATTTTTTGAATAAGACGAGTGGTCAAACTTGAGATAAAAAAAAGTCAAACGTCTTATAATTTAGGATAGAGGGAGTATCAACCAAGACGAGCACAACACTCATAAGTTATGAGCCAAACTAGGTAAATTTGCTGCCATTTTTTTTGCCCTTGGTAAAATCATTTGTTTTTTTCCTCTAGCCTACCCTAATTTGCTTGGGACAAAAGGACATGTTGTTGTTGTTGGTAAAATCATTTTTGGTTGTCTCTCTACTATTAATATACGCCTGAATCAGATTGGTAGTTAGCTTGAAAAATATTTGTAATGGTGCCATTATCACATTCACAGTCTTCAAACAACCCTACTGTGACGATTTCATGAGGTTCTGCATCCACACCACTTCGAGCTGGGGATATGGTCATCAAGACTCAGGTTCTAATTAATTAGCTACTGCATCTCTTTAAACGGGCCGATATATATAATTCTGCTGCGTGGTGCTAATTGCTGATTATGATATATATTGTTTTATTTACAACAGAGCTAATGTCGACACAGTTGTTAATATCTTATTTAGGAAAAAAAAACAACTGCATGTATGATTTGAGTTTTTCACCAGGCCTTTATGCTTTGGACAGCTTGCCCTGCTTGCTTTTCCTCATCTGGTTGAGAGATACATTTAAACAAAGACAAGACAATTTAAAGATCCAAGAAGATTGTATGCTCCTGGGCGAATGTACCAATAGCTGGATATCAAGTCTACCATTTTGATATTGTTGCTATATAAATTGTCAAATGTAATTTTTTATTGTCTACTTAGACTGTAATATTTTTACATTATTGTTGCTAAATAAATTGTTAATTGTATTGTTCATCCAGCCTACTTAGACCAACATTTTAATCGATTTATATCTCTCTTTTCTTGGCCAGGAGAGAGAGAGAGATTGAAGCAACCGCTAAGTTCAGTAGGGTCCCTTGTCATTTTTTTCTAGAAGGTCCCTTGTTCATCAATAATGTCATGATTAAATTACATGACACTCAGATTGTACTCACATGAAGAACGCTGCCTGGTTTGATAGTCTAATCAGTGCTAGAACATTCGTAGGATTATTTTATTACATGACGTGTTTCCTTGATATAGTAGTCATAATTGATCCTAGGTTTATTTGCCAATCTTAACATTAAGAAGCATTTTAATTTTTTTGTATGGAATGATAAGTTCTAATTGGTTTGCATTTTAATGTGTTGAGCAGTAATGGCCATGTCTTACACAGGGAACCATCTTTAGTTTGTTTTAGTTTGCATATATTTAAGTACTAATTTGCATTTACCTAAATTTTATCGTAGCATTAACACGGACACTATAGATAAGGTACATGCAAGGCCATAGACAAGGAAGGTTACTTTAGTTTTGTTTTTACACAAGGAAGGTGAAGGTTAAGATGCAAAAACAGGGACCCTCGCTGTATTTGTTCCCTCGTGCTAATGGTACCCTCTCCGTGCTGATGCGACTGTTAAAGCAACTTCACCAACGACAGCAAACAGTATCCATTGCTTTCCCCTTCAATCCAATACCGGACGTCCTACACAACAATCCATGCTCAGGATGTCAAACACAGCAAAGAGAGTTCAGATGCCTACGGGATGCTCAGGGTTGTCCAGACAAGTGACAGTAGCTCTATTACAACTGAGTTCAGATGCAACATTTGTATCTAATGGACCAACACGAGACTACACTCTTATGTCACCGAGCTGATCTAACCAGCTTCCAGAAACTTCTATAACAACAACTCTTCAAGTAGGATAGATTAATTAATCACAGTTTAGCAAACATGTGACATCAGGAACACCATTACATCAGATAATGTGCCTTGGGATAATATTGGTTGATGTACCTCGACTGCAAACAATAGTAAATACCAAGTTAAATCTAGTGTTGCAGGTTCAGATACATTTGAAGTAATGAGCACTGAAGAACAACTTCATACCTTCACATTAACATCAGGTGTATCCGGGGTTTTCACAGGATAGAATTTGTAAAATTTATGTTTTCAAATGCTTCTCTTTGCTTAGGGTCCATATCTTCAAGAGCTTTCTTCCTGGCTTCTTCAGCCTGCAGAAAAAGTTTTGGGGAATATTGAATATTGTAAAGCATCAAATCTCTTGGAAAAATGATTAAATATTTCAGTTAAATGGACCTGTTTCAGTTTTATTTTCCCTTGTTTAACCTTCTCCTTTAGAAATTTCTGTCAAAGAAACGTGGCAGCAAAATTAGGAAGGGAGTTACTGCTGTAAAACAATGCTAACTTTAGAGTGTATAATTGATCAAGAAGAGATTAGTGACCTCAATTTTTTCCCTCTCATCCTCTGGCAACCCCTCAGCTTTGACTATCTTATCAGCTAAATCCTGCATTGCAACATGATATGATCCAACATGGATGTCCTTTCATAGGCATAGTCACACCGCATACCAGGTACGTCGACCCAAATCGAGGTACGGGGACGAGATGGGTCGATGTCCCATTTCTGGATGGGTCACGCCCTGATTACAGCAGGTGGTTTGAGAAGGGACGAGTCCCAATCCTAGATGAATGAAGAGTGCACAGGAGGCTGGCAGCATGGGTAGGAGCACAAAAACAGGGGCTGGCGGCCAGAGTTACCCGAAGGAATTCTTGGCGTCGATGGAGAACCGAGCTCAAGATCCTCGCCAGCCCTCGCGCCTCCTTGCATCACTGCCGGCGTAGTGCCACCCAGCCACCCCATGCGCGTCGCCGGTCCTCGCGCCTCCTTGTGTCGGAGCCAGCGCAGTCCTACCCAGCCACGCATGTGGAGGGCGGATGACAACGAGATTAGGAGAGAACGAGAGTCACCGGCGGCGGCTGCTTGGTGTATCGTATAGTCCGAATAGGGCATCACGAGGTGTAGATGAGTTGGGTGGGCCAGAAATTGCAGCCCATTTGTATATTGGGCTCACGATGGCATGGAACGGCTCAACTATTCTTTTGTTTTACTATTTTATTTATTGATGAATAATATGTAACATGTTTGCAACCTTGGTCCCAACTCAACAAGTCAACTACATACAAGACTAGGGCTGGATATCGAGCCAACCGTAGTTTTTTTCGAGCTTTTTTAGAAATTGGTATAATCTTATTCATCATTATTTCATGCATTGTTTAAGACCCAACTTCATGACGAGCCTAACGAGCCGAGCCTAACGAGCCGAGCCGAAGTTGAAAGTCGTTCCAAATCAAGTCATTTTCATTTTAAAAGATAAATGAGTCTAATCGGAGCACTTTTGTACCGAGCCACCGAGCCAGCTTAACGAGCTTTTTGTCCAGCCCTATACAAGACTCCATGCTTCGTACCGGGGTCATCGACCCATATGCTTCGGGTTCATGTACCAAATATTTGGTTCTCGTACCGCAGGGGTATACCCCCTTCGTACCATATTTTTGTCGAGTGTCGACCCGTGTCCCTCGACCCGGTCGACCCAGAATTCTCGTGACTATGTTCATAGGTAGCATTGTACATCAGAGTAGAACTGAAATTCCTTACAAACCTCGTAAGAATCACATTCCAAGTCAAAATCACAAATTATCTGCAACAAGCAGCAAAAGGTAAACATTAATACAACAACAACAACAACAACATAGCCTTTTGTCCCAAGCAAGTTGGGGTAGACTAGAGATGAAACCCAAAAGAGACGAGAAACAGGGAGACACATAAAGGGACATAAAGAGCACAAGACAAAAGAGGTCACGGTTCAGGCACGTTGATTGCCAATCTCAAGCACTCCTGTCCATAGCTAAATGCTTGGAGATATTCCACTCCTTAAGATCTCTCTAAACGGACTCGTCCCAAGTTAGTTTAGGTCGACCTCTACCGCTCTTTACATTAACCATGACCTCATCGACTGATGATCACGTCACAGACTAAAGCAGACTAGATCACAGCAATAATACACTTAAAGGAAGCTTACCGGCGGTTCTAGAGGATATACGATCCTGACAACTGTGCCATCTTCATCTTCAGGAGGATTTAGTGGCATGTAATCTGCAAGATATTAAACAAGGTTCATATGCCGATGAGATTACCCTACAGAGAATGATATCATTAAAACAACTAATGTCATATAAATTTAAATCGAGTGATCAACTAGTAGAACAGCTATAGGATATGGGCACATATCTGAGAGTGGATTGTGCCAAACAGGATTCAGTGAGTGTTGGGTCATTTTGAGTTCTTAGCAATCTTTTCGTGCTTATAATGTCTTAGAATGTGATTGACAATTCCATCCTGGCAGTTCTTAGGCACTAGGCGCAACCCTGCTACATACCATTACCTGCTGCTACATAGGAACCACTGAGTACTTTCTGAAAATAGCATGACCTGAAAATCTGCACGCTCTAGAGATGCTAACCGTCAAGGTGCGAACAGCACTAAAGGCCAAGCAAATATGCACCAAAGTGCAAAAATGAAAAGAAGAAATGTATCCCTCAGAAGAAAAAGGAGAATAAAAGAGAGATTTGCTTAGGGCAGGATATTATGTGCCATCAAATTACGAGAAAGCAACCAGGATATAATTCAAACTGGTGTTACTAAATATGATGCCATTATGATTTGTAAAACGGAATACCAGTCAACCAAAAAAACAAGTTTAAAAGCCATTGCATGTGTTTGCAGGCATGTTTCTTCAACTGCCTCTTCAATGAATTAACAATTTGATTAGGGAAAAGGGCATCATTCCAAGACGAAGAATTGCATTGCAACCATTCAACTAATAGTGGCTGCAGTTCTGCAGAATTATGCACACTTTTGGATGGTTTGGTTTTCATGATCTTGGCATGACACGTGCCAAAGATAGGTACAACAGTGGAACCTCTCTAATGGTAAGGGGTATTCAAAGGATCATAAAGCAAAAAGGGTAAAAAAATAGATATTACTAGAGAAGCATAATACAGGCCTAAAAAAATAAACCCAATTCAGCTTACAGGGCGTGCAGTAGTTGAACTTGTTGGCTCTCTCAGTTCTCATATGCTTCAGCGCAGACCTGTAAATGTACAAACCTGAGATTTAGTAATCGTAACTAGTGGTAATGGAAATATAGCACATCATTGAATGAGAATGAAAATGCCTGGAAACATATAAGCAACAGAAATAAATATGTACCTAAAGCATGAAATTCTGAAAGCATAAATTCATAAAACTCACCTCCGCTGGGTGCAACAGAGAGTAAAGATTTTTGTTTTCAAACGTTCAATCCTGCCAAACCTGTAGGCAAAGCAATAGCAAGGTGAGCAAAATAAGTTACAAAGTAGAGGGAAAAAGCAGGGATATAAAGAATGAAAACAAAAGGCAACAAATATTGCTCGATATAAGTAACGCAACAGTACCGGTCCTCAAGAGGAACATAAGGCACCCATGCCATCTTCATCTTTTTCATTGGTACTATTTCTTCTCCCGTTTGAACCAAATTTATGCCAATCGTATCTGATGGAGGAAAAGGACAGTCAACCTGCAAAATTGAACATGTCAACTGCTAAACAAGACAGACCATCCAGATCATAGGCCTTAAACAAGTATTTGATCAAATTAACAAATGACAAAATATTTGATACTGCATGTTAGGGTAAAAAACATCAGTGAAGAGCAAGACAAGGTCACCAGCCAAATAATTTTTGACAAGTTAACAGGAAATCTTAGAGAGAGAAAACAGAATCATAACTGAACAACAGCAATAGAAGGAAATAAATGCTCCTACTAAGATAATTCTCTTGGTAACATCAACTGACAAAATAAATAGAGTTTCTTACTCCTTTTATTTTTAAAAGCTTGTAGCAACTTTCTAAACTTAAAAGCTGATACATAAATTTTCATCCTGTGCAATTAATAATTCTACATAAAAATCGTAAACAATAATATACTAAAGATGGTATGTTTTTAAGTAATGCAAAAGGTATAAACAGAACTGCTGATTTGTTTATCTGATGTAGACATGAGCTAAGGGTTCAGCTGTACAACTGCAAGACCATTCTCCGCTGTACATTTTTTTCCTACTAACATGTTTCGCTTTGAAACACAAAATGTAAATATAATGGTGTTAGATGCTGGGCCAAGAGAGTGGATGAGAACTTACAGCAACTACAACAGGAACAAGTATGATCTTCAATTCACCATTAACATCCGATAGTTGTGCTGCTCGCCAAAAGGAGCCAAGTTGACTTGTATGGAATAATATTCAATAGGTGTAAAACTAGTATGGAAATAAGAAGATGGCAGACACTAAAGCCACTTTACATACAATATATAAAGTGATACACAAATACAATTGTTGAATCTCACTAAACCAGACTAATAGCACTTAAAACAAACATCAGTAAATTTATGGCCAGATAACCCTACTTTGCTACAGATTACGAAATATTACCAACATTATAAAACATGTATCAAGGATCAACGGTAGCAAAATTAACTTTAGAAACAGATTACTGAAATATTATCAACATTACAAAACATGCATCAAGGATCAACTGTAGCAAAATCAACTTTAGAAACAGCTGAGCGCCAAGTATACTTAGTTACTTACGCTCGGTGCTTCCAAACAAGTAAACCGTCTTCCCATATAGTTCACCCCCTTCCTCTAGTGTTTTCTGCTCATCAACAACAACCACATATCACTGTATGCTGAAGTTAAACATTCAAAAAGGGGGTAAATCTTACAAGATTACGTTTGACTATCATACCTCTAAATTTTCGAAGTTCCAGTTGAATTCCTTTAGCTTATCAATGCTTTCCCACTGCGGATGACAAGCCAAGTTCTATAAGTTGTTCAAGGCAAGGAAATGCGTACAGCTTAAGCTATATAATATGTCCAAGTGCGCACGACTAACATACACATTGCGAAAAAAAAGGGATGGGAACAAACCTCAGTCCCAATAGGAAAAACAGACCACCACAGATCCTCCTGAACAGAATACAAACCATTAGTCAAAACACACACTAATCAAAATAGCAAGAACATCATACAAGATCACAATTCTAATCATAATGACAACTTCTGAAAACAGTCATAACGGTTGCTTCCAATAGGAAGAAACTGCTGTCATAAAAAGAAGGGAAAAAAAGCCTGCAAATAGAACATGGCACCTGTTGTGCAACGATGAATATGTTCTGAGTCAGCATGCCAGAAACATGTTGCTGACTCATCATCTTCCAATACTACCATAAACCTAGTGCTAATCTGGCATGCTCCTCGACTGACATAGCAATTGCTAGCACAAGACTTGGAAAAAGGTTGACCAGCAGAACACACACGGGCTTAAAATTTTTTCATCAGACACGAATTCTCTAATACCACGGGGTAAAGCATTCCAGTTTCCTATTTACATGAGAACAAACTAATAGTCAAACCAAGTGTTAATAACATACTCATATAAACAGTGAGATGCGCATTTGAGCATCACTAGCAGAAGAACGGAACCAACATCCCTCATTTTCTACCCAAAAAAAAAATTCCCAGCAATGCGAGCACCAATCAAAAGTGAAGCTATCCGCGAGCTAATCAGTTAAGGACCAACGCTCCCTACTTGGGGATACCAATTATCAAAACGCAAAGGAAGTGTCTCGGTGTCAATCGATTGAAAATTAATTTCTCTTAACCAACGTCTATAACCATTAGACATTGATCCAACAGTCCATCCAGACCTGGATCTCCTTTCTCTCTTTTTTCTTCCTGCTTTCATCTTCATGTGCGATACACCAACCGCCGACGCCCAACGCGGAGCCCCCCGCCGCCGCCACCTCCCCTCGGCTTCCGTCAGGGCCAGACACCCCTGCCACCTCCGCCGCCCACTGGGGTTCCTCCACTGCCCGGCTCCGGCGGCGCCTCCACCGCCGGCCGGCGAGCCTCCCTGAGCTCCTTCTAGGCCTGCAAGTCACAGGTAACTTCCGACCCCAGATCCCCTAATTCGTAACCCCAAATCCCATTCATTCATTTTTGTAACAGAGATTTTGGCGATTGATGGATAAACGAGATTTCAATCGATTGATGGGTAACGGAAAACCTAACAACCCCAAGCACGCAACCGAAACAGCAGCCTACTCACCAGATTCCTCTTCCGGGGCATGTCGACCTTGGGCTTGGGCAGCACCTTGACGCGCTACTCCGCCCCAGAGGAGCTGCCTCCTTCGCCGCCGCCTCCGGCTTGCTCGAATCAGTGGCCGCCGTGCGCTACCTACCCCGCGCCCCCCGTTCTCGGTTGCGAGGGTATAATCGAGGAACGGGCCACGTCGCCCGAATTGGGCGTCCGTCCGTGCCACAGGCAGGCGCGTGCAGCTTTACAGAAAGACCCTCCCTTACAGTAAACGAGGCCTTTTTTTTTTTTGCTAAACCCTCTGTTGTCCAAAATATTTCAACACCAAGGCCAGGCGTTTTGATGCTGAAAAAATTTCAGCCCGATGAATAGTACCACTTTCGTCTTATTTGACAAATATTGTCCAATCGTGGACCAACTAGGCTCAAAAGATTCATCTCGTGATTTCCAACTAAACTGTGTAATTTGTTATTTTTTTATCTACATTTAATACTCCATGCAAGCGGCTAAAAATTGATGTGATGGAGAGAGAGTGAAAAAACTTGGAATTTTGATGTCATCTAAACAAGGCCCAAGAAGAAAAAATTCGGAAATCGTGGTAAATTTACGGACAAAAAATTACCCGCGCTGTTATCGATCTGAGCCCCCTGTCAGCCGAACCGGCTGTTGCACGGTATTTTCCTCTCGCAATAAATCAGCGTCTAATTCAATTTCCTAATTCTTTGTGTGCACAATTGAGCTACAAAATTTTTGTTGGCGCTGTACCACTTGTGTTATGTCCTGATGAAGCACGTGTCACAGCGTGTGTGTGAGCATGTGACTCACTTTTCACCTTTTTATTTAGAACTCCCAACATCTATACTATAATTGATCACTTCGAATTATTTTAGGTTCACCAACGAAAATGTCTCCCGCTGAGTAGTCTAACTATTGTGTACCCAGAAAAATACACACAGAAATTCGTATTCATTAAAATCAAGGGCTAATAAAATATCTAAATCAAATCTGATGGCCACGATTGGATGTGTGATGCCAGGCTTCTCACCCAGCTTCTCACCTCGCGCCCTCCCGCACGCGCCCCCAGCCCCGCAGGAATCCCCGGGCGCGACAACCAGGGTCCGAAAAAAAACGAACAAAATTTTCTTTCCTTCACCCTGTGCCTCACACGGTCACGCCAGCCGCTGCCGTCCGAACCCACCAGCTCGAGCCTCGCCCCTGGCCACGCCGCTCATCGGCCATCCCCTCCCCATTCGCGCGCGCCGCCCATCCCCGTCCTGCTCTCCGATCCCCACACCTATCTGCGCAGTATTGACAAACCACGAGACCACGAGACACCATGCCCTTCAGATCCCCACCTCCATGCTCGATCCCCCGCGGAGACAGAGCACGGGCAACGCGGATGCGCTAGGCGGCCTCCAATGGCGACAACCACGAGCATGAGTTGAAGAACAGGTGGATGACAACTTCCTCATCATCAGCCGCCGCCTCGCCGTCAACATCCCTCCGCCGCCCCAGATTGCCAGAGGTAACCGCTCCGCCCCCTTCTCAATCCGTGTGAAACCCTAGCTCAGGCCCGATTGCTATCGATTCGGTTCTCGATTAGCCCTTCGATCCGCACCATAGGTTTAGGGTTTGCAAGGGTTTTCGGCGGGTGTTTGATGGTGCCACCCTCGTGGGGTTTCGTGCTGTTGTTGCAGGTGCGGGTTCATGGCTGGGCCATTGATGCTTGGTGGCGCCAGGTGTTTAGATGCGTCAAGGGGGTGGTGCTTGGTTTGTGTGGACTGGATGCAAGGTTCAGGTTACCTTCTGTATTGATTTTGGGGCGCTGATTTGACTGATTGGATTGTTTCAGTCAGTTATATATAGTTCTAATTTTTGTTGTGATGCTGGCAGAGATCGGTATGGTGATGTTGATGCACCTGTTAATATTCTTACATCGCATAATAATGTAGCTAAAAACCAATGCCTCAGCTGTTTCTTAAAACATGCCCCTGTTTCATTTGATATGTGTACAGAAGGTACTAGATCGCGCTTGGATATTTTTTTAACTACTTTTATGTGTTTATATGGCATGGTAAAAGAAGAATCTGCTTGAACTATAGAACACTCTGCAAATCTAATCTGTCCAAATATATACCTATCAGTTATACATGAAGATTTACTACATCTTTCTCTTGTCTTATGAAGCTTGCATCAGCAATAATTATAACTTGTTTATAGCGTAATCTTCGTCATTGATAATGCTATTTTGATACTATGGCACTTCTCTCCTGTCACATATTGAAGTAGCTTTTGGTTGGTGCAGAGAAGCAAGGCCTTGATACTGAAATACCCCTTTCTCCTTATTGGCTTATGAAGTTGGGACAAAACAAGGTTAGTCCTTTAGGAAAAAATCATACTATGAATATCATACATGGTAATTGTAGTAATAGGGTACTTGTTAGGTTATATTAATATCATACAGGGATTTATATGATTGCTTGTGTTTTGTAGGATCCTGTTTCACCGGGGCCCAGATGTTTCAAACACACGAGGGACTGGTGAAGACCAGGTTACAACACGAAGAAAAGAGATGTTTTCAGCAGCGGTATGGCGTTGCAGAATGTAAACCTGTTAGGATTTTCATTTATGTGTTCATGTCAACTAGATGATGCATAGATAAACGGATAATGCCTTTCACGGCCATACATGCTAATAACAAACAAAAAATAAATGGAACAAATACGGATAAACAAATATCACTTTAATGGGTCACCAACAATATCCGCTAATTTAGTGGGCAATATTTAGCTGAGAGAGGATCTTGGTTAAACACCATGGTAAACAAAAATCACATTGGTGTTTATAATTAAGGATCTCAGTCAAAGTGGTGCTTTCGAAGAGGGGAATGCAGGTGAGGAGTTGATGATGCTATAGAAGTGGTTTTGAGTTTGGTGCTCTCTAGATCATTTTGGTTTAATTTAGCTGATTTGGTTCTTGCCACTTGCCGGGCAGCGAGGGATAAGGCTGTGCCGATTCCAGATGAACTGCTCGGTCATTGCAAGGATGCCAATGGTAGGGCCCTAGACCTAGAGCCCATTTAAAAGAACTTTGCCATTGAGTCTGCAGTTTTCTTTTGAAGAGGAGAGAGTGATGATGCGGTGTGTGAAATTAGCGAAAGCGTGGTGCAAGATGTGGAGAAGGCTGCAATTGAATTGCTTGCTGCCTGGTGAGAACTGACAAATGATTCCCGCCTAGAGATGTATATGGTATTTTCCTGAAACTTCGCTGGTAGCAACTGTACTAAATGTTTTTGTTCTTTCACTCTGTAGTATGAACTGGGTATCTATCATAAATGTATAGTCTGCTGATCACACATACAAAAATGCACTTGTCTGAACCAAGTGAATGTCTTCTCGCTGCTGCCAGCGAGTTAATCCACGGGGTTTTCTCATTTTCTTACATCATGGCTGTCTTAACATCAATAGTCTAATGGAAGTTTCTGTACTATGCATTCAGGCCATTGGATTTCACTTTTTTTTGGCATAAAATAGGTCAGTATAAAAATGAAATGTTGTTTCGATGGAAAGCATATATTGCTTTAGCTCCCAGGCTTTCCTTTGTTGAGTTTCTTGTGAGTGGATATGGTGATGCAAGGGGTATTTCGAATTATAATGTATCTATGAGTGGTTGGTTGTGTAGAAACACCATGGTCACCGGAACAGGTACTAATTAATTTTAGCTGATTAAATTGCTCACTTAAATCTGTTTGGCTAGAGGGGTACACGGTGCCTGACATCATTTTAATCTTTCAAAAAACTGCAGATCAATTTTCTCAATAAGAGTTTTAGATGTTAAAAATATTTCATTCTATTATATTAGTGGAGTTTATGTTAAAAATATTTGTTTGTATTATATTTTGATCGATTTCTCATTACTGTAAGGATAGAGATAATTATAAGAAACATGGAAAAAGTTATGTGCAGAACTTTTTCCAGTTGGAATAGTTCCATATGTACAGTTTTCAAAGATTTTGCCTCATCTTTTAAATTACATTGTTTAATCTTGTCATTTGAAGCGGCTCTACGATGTGGTGGGTCTAAATTTAACACTGTTTAAAAATGTTTTAAGTTTGAAACTTGCATATCTTTTATCAATGTTTTATGCTCCAATAAAATGACGAAACGAAATTGTTGTATAGAATTCTCTTCTTCAGAACGCCTGTTTCACCTATAAATGACTTAGGTACAGAACTGATGCTATCCTCCACATTGTTATTTTTTCATGTCCACTACATATATGGTACCATATGGAATTGATATGTCATGTGTTTTTCATTTTTGCACATCTTACTTCAAGAGAGGTTATAACTTATAAATGCCTGCAGACAATGGACGGTCTGAGACTTAAACAAATCTCAATATTGCCTTTACAGTCAACAATGGGTTGATATGATGTTGTTTCTCAGTTTCTGCTGCCAATAAAAAAAATAGAACTAAGAAATACAATTTGGGTCCTGGCAGATTTCTGCTAGCTAGGTCCTTGTATTACATTATCAGGAAACAGCTAATTGGAAATGACTTCTCAACTTTGATGCATAGTTTGCTGGATAATACATGGAGAGGATAATTTGATAAGCACCCTACAAAGTTTTTGTCACTATCTCAAAATTAATTGATTGCTCCATCACTTTCTTTTGGTGTTTTTAAAAGTAGGTTGGTGGAGGGTTCATGAATAGTCGATGAACTATCCATTACTTTTAATATACATGCGTGTGTCTGACATATGCCTGTATACTTTTTGCTAAACTGAACTGATGGATGCTCCTCTCCTAACTCCTACAGGTGAGGTAATCTAGGCTGGCCCTTCATTGGAAGGCAACAGCTACAGTCGCTGACTGGCCCTTCAGGTGAGGTAATCAGGGCTGGTGTGCAAGAATGACTACACATGATTTGCTTGATTGTTTTGTGTCTTGGTTTGCTTCAAGGGTGGCGAGATGAGGACGAGCTCAACGAGGTTGGTCCAGGATGACACATGGCTTTGGGTCAGCGGAGTTGGCGTGGATCGGCGACGACCTTGGCATGGCTCGAGGTGGACGTCGTGGCATGGCACGGCTACCTACACCGTCTGGGGCGTGCGAGACGTTCACGCCCTCAGGGAGGCAAGGCATAGAAGGTCTTAAGCAAATTGTAAATTAGAGGGTTGAGGCGAGACAACTTTATTATGACTTGTTATTAGATGGTTGAGGCGAGACAACTTTATTATGACTTGTTACGCATCCTTGAAATGAAGCCGTAGCGTTAGCACGGGCATTATACTAGTGTTATACAATAGCACCCATTTAGGTCATGTTTTGACCCATTAACACTAAAATTAATAGCTAAACCACTTGACGTTCTTTGTTTACGAATTACGAAGAGGAAGTTGGACAGCACGTGGACACCTTGCATGTTGTAAAAGAAAAAAAAAACTTGACACCTTGCTAATATATTTGTGCGCCAAATTGATTTTGCGCCGCATAGACAAACTAACTGAAGGGTCCTGAATATGTAATGTAGGAGTAACCCTTTGTTACTACTACTGGTGGAAACGCGCGCCCCTGCGCGCGATAGCTGAGGGTTTGATGAAGTTTACCTGAAAATGATTTAGGTTTTGGATATGCACCCGTATGTTTTGTAGCCATGCTGTTTTTGGGTTCTGCGCGCGGGTTTATGAAAATAGGTTTTTTTTAGCTTCTGAGGTGGCCCGAAGCAAATACGGCATTTGAGAAAGGACCTATGTAGGCATGGTAAAGCAAATATAGCAGTATTTCAAATAGAAGCATGCATAGTATAATATCACAGGGAGTTTTAGTTATATCTCAGGTAACTTAACATACAGGCACAATATGACAAATATTACGCGAGACCGTACCAGCTGGGCGCGTCCCTGCGCGCAAGCAGCAGTGACCATCGTTTGGTACATAGGCTGATGATATATATAATTAGGAATGGAGACACAGGTACGGAAGACATGTATTACAGGCGGCTGCCTCTGTGATACAGATGGCGAGTGTAAGCAAAAGCTGCTGGGTTCGCACAAGCAGCATTTAGACACTACAACTGCCGCTGATGTACATAGGTATGGTATTATGGTGGATACACTTGTATAGGATCCATATATTTACATATGTCGGGTCTGATTCTACATGTTCATTACATGGTCTGTGAAGGCCTGTGGTCGAGGACCAGCTGAGGTGGTGATGCAGTGGGTTGGTGAGTCAGGTGACGATCTGTCTTGGAATGTATAGGATGTAAGTTGTGTGTAGGTAGGCAAATATTATTTGAGTTCACGGGATAGGGTGAACGTACCTGTCTTTTAGAAGGCAATTAGGGAGTTAATGGTTCATAGTCAGATGACCCTGTTCATGTAGTCTGATGACCCTGCACAAGGCAAGCGACATCACGTGAGTCGGTCAATAGAAGGTGGTATATAAAATTTGGTAACAATCTAGATTTCTATACATCGATATAGTAGTCTAGATTACATTGATCGGAGCACATATTCCTATGTAGAGAATGTTTGATTTTTTGTTTACCTCCCGGTGCCTGATGACAGTCAGTTTGAGATCTGCAGCCATTTCCTTAGTCCTAAATCTGCAACCATTGGCCTGAAGATCCTAATATGAAAGAGCACCATATCAGTTGGCACAAAGGAGTGGTAGCAAGTAGACAGAGAAGGCGGGCGAAAATGAAGCATTAACAGCCATCGCACCGAATGGAAGACAAATGTAAGGTGAACATGTCCACAAAAGATAGTAAAATAAGGAGACAGAGCATGGATCTGATAACAAAAAAGTTGTTGCATCCAACACAAATTGTAGCCTTGTAAGTGACATGTTTCATGAGAGAAAGTCAGATTATAATAAATGTAATAATTCTATGCTAGCAGCAGCACGTAATGGGGCTAAGAGTATAGAGTAGAAGCCCCATAAGTGTCAGGGAATTGGCCATAGACCTTACAACATAGGTCTCGTAGGTCTACCTGAATCAGGAAAAAAGTAACAAAATATCAAAGGGGCCAAACAAAGAGGATGAGATGCTAAAGTGAACAGGGAGGTGTCTAACCTTTGCCGAGGCAATATCACAGACATTTGGTGTGGTACAGTACCTGAGGCAGTACACTCTTGCAAAACCAAATAAAAAGGAGATGAAGACAGGTAATGGGAAATAAATAAATGGACCAAAGTAACGAAGGATGATTAGAATACCAGGACGTTATTGCAGCATTGATAGGTCATATTCTATTAAATCATACAAATATAGAGTTGCAGATAATAATAATTTTTAGCAATAGTTCATTCCAAATTAATTACTATGCCTCTAAGGGCAGAGACATTAAGCATGAGCATCGAATGATGTGGTAGCAAATATAGCAATATAACATGAATATATAGCATACATGGGAATCTAAAAGCTTCATAATTCAAAGGAAACCTAAATAGCTTCATAATTCAAAGGGACACTATACCTTAGAGGTACAATCTTAAATAGCTAGTGATGCAGAAACCTGTCTTTGTGGAGGATTTTATAAAGCATTTTGAAATATCAGTTTACAGCAAGGATTTTCCATGGTTTATAATCTGTAGATGAAATGCGATAGGAGGAATAATAAGAATGCTCTGATAACGTATATATAGCATGTATATACAAACAGATCACCAAAATGTGGTGCGCCATTTTAAGAAAAGGAGGCCTGAGGAAGGGGGAAACTATTCTGACTTAGCAAACATTAGCCAATGGAGAACGGTTTGTGTCATGATAGACTATACAGATCACATGACTGAGCCGGAACTAATTGAAAGATATTATATTTGAGAACTTAGCTGGAAAGGAAAGAGCAGTACTAAGAATTAATGAAGTTTCTACATGAAAATAAATAATTTAGCATTGTCTTGTAACCATCAATTCCATGACCATAATTCATTTCCCTCCATATCTAATTCGTTCCACCTCCAGATTTGGATTAAATCCTAAACCGCTGCCTATGGTTGGCAAGGGGTTTGCCCTATCTCTCCAAATAGATAAAAATTCAGACTAACTTACTGATAAGGAGTCATCGGTATAGGAAATCTTGGAGCATCCAGGATAATCCATGGAGGTGAATGAAGTTCAGAAAAGTTTGCATTGAAGTCAAAGTTGCACAGTCGAGTAAACGTCTGCATTAAGACAAAATATATATTATATACCTTGAAAATATAATAGGAGGATTTTAGCCTACACATAAGTTTCACTTTCATTTGCCTCCAGGGCATGTAGCACTCCATAAACTGTTTGAGCCTCCACAATATTTCGATATAGAACCATCAATTATGCATCAACTAATCCTTATTTCATAAGTTTGACAACAATTAAATGGTTGCCACTATCTAAAACAGCCCAACTATCAGTGAGAAAGATGTAGTTGCTAGAGCTGGTAATTAGCAATTTGACATGACACCAGAAAGTACTTGAGGGCCTGCCAACGAATGTAAACGAAATGTAAAAAGTTACCAGCTTAGGTAAACAGTTCGTCATACGTGAATATTATGAGGAGATGAAAGCTGATTTGAAAAACCAATCGCTACATATTGAGGCAAGAGCAGATGGCTCTATGGTCAGTCCACATCATCTGTTTTGCGCAATAGACATATATAGCCATCATTGCGTTAGATATCCAGTGACTCACTTGAATCACAAATTCCTAATGTATAGCCACTTTTTACATAACCAAAAGGCAACAGAGTAAGATAATGGAATCTGATTATGGCCAGCTCAATAGTAATGTGTAAATTTAACCTTATAGCCTAGGTCCATACCTTCAGTTCAATAGAGGAAGAAAATGCATCTAGTTATTAGCACCCACCTTGCAAAATTAAAACAAAGGAAAAAGGTAACATTAGTTTTCTTTGGTGTAAAACTAAACTCAATAGTATCTTCCTTAAAAAGAAAATTTTCATCTCAACCTGTAGCATGATTCCAACTGTAACACACCATTGCTGCAAAAGATGGAGACAAAGTTAATAAAAATGAAATGGACACCATAGGAACTCAAGTTTGATTATTATAAGGTGTAATAAGGAGATTAAAGGCTACTGCACATAACAGATCTAAGGTGGTCACACCCTTCCTTGTACACCTTCCTGGCACATAACAAAGGTAGTAATTATGGTAGAGCTTGATTGTCGCACGTACTTCCAACTCTGAATTGACTGAAGAAAGTTAGAAATTAGGAACTCGTCACGTGGAGGCTGGTCCTGGGCAGCCATGTTTTTTTACATATGCAAAGCAGACAAGGTGCTGGTGGTGATGTGAACCAAATTATATACATCCTCATGATATATGTACAACAATGCAGGGAAGCATGTTACTTTTAAAACACTGAATCAACAGATGGAAGGAGGAAATAAATACATCATCGGCAATGGAGTGTGCTCAGCAGTAGAACAATAAATAAATTATGTGAGGTAAAGACATCATTGACAATGGGCTTATGGTCAGTGAGAAATGCACAAAATATACCAACTAATGGAATTAGAAGCAATGCAATTAGCAAGTCTGATGGAATAATGAAATAATTATAATCATCATTGCACGATTCCATTGTCTCAGTTAAGAAAAAGGCAAACACAGTAAATCAGCGGTGGAGACAAACAGAGTCACCGGATGGAGATCAAACTGGTAAATTTTTTTTACTAACGTGGATGGCCTGATTACTCAGCGACAGGTTCACATTTGTAGGAGAGAAATTGCATGATTCCATTGTCTCAGTCTAAAAAAAGAGCATCATTGCACTGCCTCCATTGTCTCAGTATATAACATGAATGAAGATACAAATAATTAATCATCACTGCACAATAGAGGATATCAGTTTTGCATATGCTGTGCACATAAGAGAAGAGCAGGAGGAAACGAAGTTTAGGGTTTGGGCTATCCCCGCTGCAACAAAGAGGGGAGTACGGGGGCAAGACCATCGAAGTGAGAAGAGGGAGCTTAGAGAAGGGGATGGGGGAGAAGGGAAGATAGTGCACGCCAGAGTTCAGGGTTTGGGCCAACCGGCATGGCAGCGCGCGGCGCTTCCTGTAGCACCACAACAAAGCGGAGGGAGGCGGAGCACCAGTAGCACACACGCAGGAGGCAGTGGCCGCTCCTAGGTGGCCCGCGGTGCGGCGCCGCCGAACCGCGCTGGGAGCAACAGAGAGAGGGGAACGGGAGGGTACATACGGAGAGGGCACAGACCCACCGGTGGAGGGGGCTGCCGCGGCCGGCGGCGGTGGGTGGCTGCGGTGGGCAGCCCCCGTGCGCGCTAGCCGCGGCACACCATGCCGCGGGGCCTACCCATGCAAGGGGTGGGAGGAAGGGAGGGGGAGCCGGGGGCCGACCGCAGTGGGGGCGCCGTCGCCGGAGGAGGAGGAGAGCACGAGCAGGCGCGCCATCGCCGGAGGAGGAGGGCGAGCGACCCGACCTCGGCCGAGACGGAGAGGGCGAGAGAAGCAGCTTTTTTTGTTTTGTTTTTTTTGTCAGTGGAGGGAGCGACGGTTCCAGAAGCAGATATTATTGCCTGCACGGCGCTGCCCGCTGCCACTAGGAGTCCAACACGGGGAGGACACAGTAACCCACGGGCGGAGACAACCGGAGTCACCGGATGGAGATCAAACGGGTAAAATTTTTTTTGCTAATGTGGATCTGTACCCTCTCCGTATGTACCCTCCCGTTATATGGATCTGTATATTGATTGTATATTGACTGTCAAAATTTCTGCCCTCCCATTATACAATCATTTTTTTTTGCTAACGTGGATCTGTACCCACGGGCGGAGACAACCGGAGTTGTATCGACTTTTTTTTGCTAACTGTAAATTGAAGCTCCAATCCCACAGCAACATGGCAAGTAAATACTAAGGGACAGCTAGCTACATGAATATATTTAATCTATATGATCATGATGGCACTAAGATGAATGACAAAAAGAAAGCACAATTAATTTTAGCAGTAATTGGTGGAAGAGACACCTTCGAAGATAGTTTAATTTGATGCAGGATTAATTTTAGGACGCATAAGTTCAGTTTCATGCATGTAAAACTTGAAGTAGTAGTAACCTGAATAATAAACAGAAAACAGTTATTCCCTGAGACCTTGTAGCCTTATTTCTTTCTGTGTTGCCTAAGTAGCATCATAGGACCTAACCTGCACAAGGAAATATCAACTTAAATCCTTTTGTGTGATGTAATGACTAAGAAGGACATGCTTACACATCCATCATAACTGAAAGAAGATTGAATACTACCTCTGTAGCCTATGGTCTACGAAGGCCATGAGAAGTCTAGAGTATATTAAAAAACAACTGAAGTAATTCTATTTGTTCCTACTGAGAACATAAAGAATAAATAGTAACATTTTAATGCACTGTAACCTTTTTTTGTGAAGGCATCACTGAACACTGAGCACACAATTGGATAAGGAAAATGTGAAATATTACTGACTTGAATAATGAGCAGAAGCAATAAATACCCTGAATCGTTTTACCTCTATTTATTTTATTGGTAGGAGTTACATGGTTGCAGAAGATTAACCTCATAGTTAGGAAATGATTGTATATTCTCAAGTCATAGCCATAATCCCCTATGTTTAGGATTAAACTACATTCTGCAATGAAACCAAGAACCAAATTCTTAACAGGCACATAAGGTACGTACCTAGTTGCAAAGAAAAAAGAATGGTTGAAGAAATAGCAGGGATCAGAGTACCTTGATATTGAGGTGGCTTTGGCAGGGCACAAAATGGCCTGTATAACCTTTGAAGAAATGGAAACATCAAATCAAATATTAAGATGGTCAAGGCAGCAGCATACAAAATTGCGAATAGGGTACAGACCTCTGTGATATCTCTTATTCAGTTTTGCAGCCATATGACTCGAGTTGAAAAAAATACCAGTGCACATAAAAATTGTACTCCAAACTCAAATAAACAGGAGAACCAAAAGTGGTCAAACACAAATCCCTGGGAATAGGCCATGCGCTGAGAATGCACAGTATATAATCTGATGTCACAGGGAATCATCACAGATAACGATCAGAAGCAAGTAAGAGTGCAAAACAGAAGGCAATGATCAGATTAGACAAAGGAAGAAATCATCACAGGCAATGGCATTAGAAGCTCAAATCTCATGATCAAGAACTAACTCTAGCCACATAGAATGTTACTGAGTAGGCAACAAACAACAATTGTGATTGGTGGCTCCAAACTACACAAAACAGGACAGGTACAAGGAAATGCAACAAAACAAAAGCAACCAATCTACCATTGCCTCAGGTTTCATGGAGTAGGTGGAAAGAGATGCCAAAAATGGTATCAACATTGGTTATGATCACTGCCTCAGTTGTCAACATGGTAAAGAGATGTAAAACAAGACAGAGATTTATCTGTTGAAAGATAGACCATGGTCATTGCATGAAACATTTACGATGCAATCGTCACAGCGCTGGCCCATTCCCTCAAATGAAAAACATAACAGAAAGAGGAAGATATAATCATCACTGCACATGACCCAAATACAAACAATATTCCAAAAACCAGCAGCACCACAGTGTACACGGTCTCAATTTTTATCTGACACTAAGAAATAAAACAAATATCACTGACATGGTCATGCGCTCAGATCTATGCCATAATACCTGCCTGCTCTCGAGATCCAACTGAACTGATGACGTCACAGCCCACACAACATCCAAAAATAAGCAGCAACCTTGTAGAATTGTAAGAGGAAGAGGGAGAACAGTACATCTAGGGCGAAACTGACCTTGCTTCCATGAATATGGCACTGCATCAAAAGGATCGAATCTTTTTTTGCTACCGTGGCTAGGCTGGCTGCTCAGAAACGCATTCCCAATTGAAGGAGGGAATGGAGAGAGAGAGGGAGAGAGATGAGCGCACGGTGTGGGGCAGCGGCCGCCGCAAGGGCCCGGCCGTGCCGGCGCGCCGCCGCACCAGAGGCCGGCCATGGTGGGGATCCACCACATCAGGAGAGAGAGATTGAGAGATCGAGAGAGGTGGGGGAGGAGGGGATAGCGGACAGCGTGGAGGCCCGGCCGTGGCACAGCGGCGCACACTGGTGGCGCGGCCGCCCCGACTGCCGCTGCACAGGGGCCCTCCCGCTGCGCCGCCACGGCCAGAGCGAGACGGAGAGGAAGGGGGTAGGGGTGGGAGCGGCGGAGGTGCCGGCGGTGGCCTCGGGCGGGCCAGCCCGCTGTGCTGCGACGGAGACGGAGGGAGAGAGGACGCGTTTTTGTTTTGAGCGATGGATGAGAGACGGTTCCAGAAGCAGATATTTTGGCGAGAGCCAACACGTGCACAACAACAGTTACAGATCGGTGGAAGCAAATCTGGACGGTAAAAGTTCGATCAAACGGTTCAAATCTTTTTTGCTAACGTGGATGGGCTGGGATTGCGGCGACTGGTTCACCTTTGTAGAGTTTAGATGTCAAAACAAACAATATATATCACTGTCGGATCGGAACCCACACCACTACCGCAATTGCATTCGGCTGATGATAATCTGCAGTGATGAGAGTGGATATCACCACTGCCAAGTCAAAGCTTTAACCTGCAGGGATACCATGCCAGATTGTCGCATGAACCGACCGTGATATCACGAGTGTCACTGCTGAAATAACGCATGAGCGGGTAGTGATATCATGAGTATCGCTGCTATCGGTTCTTGTAGTGGCACTCATTGTTGACACCAAAATTTGGTAATGGGCCCGGCCCGGGATCAATGAGACAAAAAACCCGGAAACAACTTATTCTGCCCCATCGACTAATTGAAGAATGGGAGTTCGGATTGATAACGTCAGCAGAAGATCTATGGCAACCAAATGCGCGAAAGATATGGGACCCTGCAAAAAGGGAATGATTAGGGCCCAAGTTATCTAATAGATTAGGCAGTTATTGTACGCCAATATGGCAATCTAGATCTAGAACAAGTCGTATCTGACTTGAAGTCATGTCAAACCTCGGGTATAAATTGTAACACCCCGGTGTTACGCAAGCATTTATGCACTGCAAATCATGCATATTATGCATCATCAAGCATCATGATCATACCTGCCTAATCACGTTAAGTAATAACTGAAACAACACTTTGAAATATATGAAACATGCTAGTGAAACATGAATGTTGCATACACTTGTTTAGAATTGTTTCACCTTAATTATGCTCGCTAGGCTAATAAAACATGTGTGTCTATAATTGTAAATCATCTAGAATTAGTTAGCACAATTTTCGGAGAAAAGTTTGTACTTTTGACAAAATTTGCTTTTGAAAATATTAGTGAATTAGTCAAAAATCCTCCCTATTTAGCTTTTACTTTCTAATTCAAAATCTGTCGGGAATTTTGAGTTGGTCCCTTAATAAAAGTTGTAGAGAATTAATTTCTAAGCAACTTTCATTTTTGGGTCATTTTCAGAAAAGGTCATTTTCTTACTCAAAATGGGATTTGAAAACTGTTATTTGAAATTTATTTGAAAATAGAAATTGGAAAAATCAATTTCTCACCTAACGGGCCACCACCTCCCTTTCGGCCCGCTGGCCAAAGCGGCCCAGCTCTCTCGCGCGCGCGCCCGCAGCTGCTCGCTCACCCGCGCCTCCGCCTCGGCCCAGCCCACGCCGAGCGCCCCCTCTTCCTTCTCCCGCTCGCGCGCGCTTGCTGGCCGACCGCGGCAGACCGCGCGCGCCGCGTGGCGGCCGCATGCCAACGCCGTTGGCCGTGTGGCGCCCTATGACACCGCGTGCTCGGCTTCAAAGCCCACATCCGCTCCTTCCTGCCTCCTCCGTTTTCCCTTCTTTCTGCTTCCTCACGCGAGCGGCGGCGGCGGCGGCAGTTCCGCCAGTTCCGCCATGCCACCACGCGACATCGCTGGACACGGGCGTTCCGGCCACGCCAGCTCACCGCGAGCCGCTCCATCTTGCCCCAAGCTTCCCCTCCCTCTAGCGCAGCCCGTGCTCACCTCAACCACCCATGGTAAGCTTCTCCTCCGCGTGAATCGCTCGCCGAAGTTCTGGCCGAGCTCACCGAGGATTCCCGCTCCGTGGAAACATCCCCTCCGCTCCCCTTTTCTTTCCTTCGTGCGCGCATTCCGTTCACCTCGCTTCCCCGGTGCTCGTGCGCCTCTCCTCGTGCCGTTTCTTGGCCGGAGGCGCGCTCCCGCCGTTGAGCTGCGCTGTCGAGCTGCCATGGCCGTGGGCGAGCTCGGTAGCGAGCTCCTCCGGTCACGCCGTTTGCACCAACGTGACCGCCTTGGCACGGTGATCACGATGGTGGTGACCTCGTCACCGGCGACCTCGCCGTCGGTGAGATCCGCGCAGTCAGTGCCCGCCTGTCAGCTCCTCTGTGTGGATCTGGGTGCACTGCACCGGGTGCACTTAGCAATTTCAGTCGGTTTGTTTTAAAATGATTTTGAAAATGATTTTTCAGAAAAGATGTAAATGCTTTAGAAATTCATAACTTGCTCATTTTGGCTCCAAAAATTATGAAACACATTTTGGTAGGCTTCTTAGAACCAGATCTATGATGTAAAAATATTGCATGTCAAGTTTGAAATATTTTTCTGTAGAGTTTTTATTTAATCATTGAAATTGCTGTTTTCTTGATAAATGCATAATAAATCATAGAAAGCTCAGAAAAATATGGTTCCAATTTTGTTAATCTTCTTGTCTAATGTGCTTTCTAGGAAAAATATGTGTCATGCATGTTCTGTAGAAAAATTTTGATGTCTAGTTCAAGTGCTATTTATTGCCTAGATTTGTTTTTTTATAGAGAGCAAAAATTGTATAAAACATGTATATAATAATTTTTATACAGTGATTGTTTACTGTGTAGAATATAAAAAAATACTAAATCTGTTGTTTGGTACTTTTCATAATACAAAGTATTTTCATGCTCATATTTAGGCCCTAGCTTGTTATTTTTGTGTAGGCTATTCCACTTATCCAAATGCCATTAAATTTTGATGGTAGTCTACTTAGGGTATTATTGTGCTATGGTAATTTTCTAAGATTTTTCTTTACAGTAAAAATAGATGTTGCTATTCAAACCTATTCTTAATTAGGGTTTAATCAAAGAATGCTTTATTGCATGATTAAGAACTTAGTAAAGCTTTGGTGTATCTTTGAAGCATCCATGCGATGGTGTGGGCTAAGCATGTTAGTGATCTAAGAGAATGCAGTAGATGACATGCACTAGTAGTACATGTTCTTGGATGATGTGGACTACCTTGTATGATATTTGTATGATACTCCACTCATTAAAGCAAATCATGCTTATCTACCTCGCATGCAAACATATTCATTGTGCTCATTTCATCCGATGCACCGTTTGCATAAGCACTTACATATCTGCATCATACAGGATCGCAAACCGAGAGCCTGGTCGTCGTACCCGAGGAACCCGAGGAGCAGCTCGAGGTGCAACCTCAAGAGGTGACCGAAGCAGACGGAGAGGACGTTGAAGCACTTCCGAAGTGCCCCGATCACCGTCCGAGCTCCTTTGAGAGAGGCAAGCCCCGGAGCATTTCTCTCCCGGTTTGCAAATGTTTTAATAATGCTTTACTTCAATTGATGCATTACGTTTAGGAGTTGTTTGCAATCGTTGTTGTATTATACCTTGTTTACCTTTGTTCTATAATATCCTTGTTATCCTGGTATCCACAGTCAGGTCAATGCTTAGCTGGCTTAGACCGATAGAAGTCAGGTGATTCCCTGTCACCTGCGAGTTATAGCTGGTTACCTAGATCTACTCGTGTTACTATGTCGTAATGGTATAACTAAGTGTTAATATGAAGTTGAGACCGGACGGAGACTTATAGGGTTTTAGACTGTAGTGATTTCCGTCTGTATCGATTAAGGACCGACCGTTGTTGGGCCTCGGGTCATGTTGAACGCATACCTTACATTTAGCTAGCTGAATAATGTACTTTTCGACCGCGAAGCTAGGGGATTATTCGGGCCGAGTGGATTGCCCGCAACGCACTGTACCAGAGCAGGTGTGGTAGGACACGGGGGCACGATGATAAGACTGAAAGGCAGTCGGACGGTCCCCGGGTACATGTGGTTCCTGGCGAACTCGAGACTTTACCTGAATAGTTGACTCGGTGACCAATATCTCACTTTAGTAGGTGAGTGAGGTTTGTGTGAGGAATAAATTACTAGCTGGTTAATAATCGATTCGAATCGCCATCGTTCACTGGATAGTGAACACTTGACTTGAGTTACTTCATCGTAGTAATATTGATGGAACACTTGGATAGTTATAATGAATATGACATTATGGAAGTATTAATGATCATTGGTTATCATTATTTGCTTAATCACATGCTTGTTCTAGTATAGGTGCAAATGTAGTCGATAGGTTAATAATAATTAACTTGACACTAATGCTTTTGGAAAGGTTCTTGTAATACTAAAAATATTTTATGCAAAATAAGTCAGTTACCCCACCATAAAGCCCTTCATAATCCTTGGTGTCACTTTATTTTTTGATTAAGTCGGGTAAGTCTAGCTGAGTACCTTCTTGTACTCAGGGTTTGTTCCCACTTGTTGTAGATGGGCAGATGTATTACGGCTACTGTATCAACTACCTCTATCCTGCGATGGGTGATGCTTAGGACCATGGGCAATGGTCAATCCTTATGTCTTAACTAATGCTTTTGTTAGAGATGATCATCAGCTGATACTTTATTTCAAACTCTGTGTGAGTGTGTGTGTGTGTGGATTTGATCAAATGGCTTCCGCTACTTTTATTTGAACTCAGTTTGTAATAACTATGTTTAAACTCTGATGTATCCGTGATGCAAACTTTCATGTAATATGTGATGGTGACCGCTAAACTTATTACGATCTTGGCTGGTATGTGAGTTGGTTTGAAATCCTTCGTGATTTCACGGACTACCGGGTTATACAGGCTTAAGTTTGCTAAATTGTCTACGTTGGCGGGTGATTTTCTTACTTAATTTCGTATAATTGGTCTGTTCTGTTACTTAAATATAAACCCCCAGCCATTGTATTAAGGATCCCTCGATCAATACAACAATAGCCCTACCGACTCCAGCCAAAAACCCTCCTTTTCCTCCTCTTCCCCATTTTTCTCTTAGGAGTAAAAACCCTGGCGTCACCTCCATCCAAGTAGGGCTGCACTGGCCTCGACTGACCTCCGGCTTGCACGTAAGTACCGTCAATGGCTTGCATCTTGGTGTGAGCTAGTTATCGGCTCTATTAGGCGTGACACCCTAGTAGATTCATTAAGTTACTGATGTTGCTTGCTCATAATGATCAATCTGTTGTAGCATCATCACTTTGACCGGCCATTTGTGGAACGTTTAGCCTCATCTTTATGTTTTTGATCTTCCTCTATGCTTAACCAACTAAAATAAATCCAGACATGATCGTTGTCCTGCTCATATCGGCTAGGATGTTGTCCATGATGGGCGTCGTAGTGCGGGGGCGAGAGGCTTACCCACTCATTGGTGCGTTAAGGGGTCGGTTTAGAGCCGCTCGGCCGTTGGACCAGCTCTATCTCGATGCCGAGGCGGGCACGTATTTGGAGACGCTCGCATAGCGAGGGTATGCTCCAGGATGATGTAAAGCTACGAGCCTTCTAGACCAACTTTGCGTTAGATCTAGACTTACCTGCAGCTGTCTAGGATCACTGTGAGTCTGCTGGCCTCGAAGACCAAACTCGCTTTGACGCCTGGAACTAGCTGTGGTTATGACGGGTAGCCCCGGACGTGTCCTATGAACTCCAATCGGCTATCTTGCCGATACGACAACGCTTCCACTCGTAGCGTGTCTTCACGCATCTATTTAGTTGTGAATGGGTTTAGGGTTGATGTGAAGCCGCCAGCCTTTTAGACCAGCTTCACCTTGATCTTGGATTTAGGAGCATCTAATATGTTTAGTTGTTGGGGAGCTAGCAGATTTATTCAGGTTCATTGGAGCCCGTCGGCCTTTTAGACCAGATGCCCTCAAATCTGGGTAGGTTTGTGTAGGCTTGTTGGAGCCGCTGGCCTCGAAGGCCAGCTTCAGCAGGAATGCGAGCCCTCTCGGTGGCTAATCTAGAACATGCACTCATTATACCATTTAACTCGTATCGACTAAACCTGATCGGCTAATGAACTGTCACTTTACATGCATATCCTGTGTAGCTATTTCGGTTTACTCTTTACATTATACTACCTGTGCTTACATGCTGAGGTGTCGACTCTCTAGTCGATCGCTTTCATCACTGGCTCGAGGAGCCATACACTGGAACTGTCTGGCAACCAAACCGACAAGTTCCGCCTTGTGTTACTGACTCGTATTTCTCTGCGTGTCAATTGCAGTGATTGACCGGCACGCCAGCAACCCGATCCGCCCAAGGCGACTTGAGGTCTAGGGATCTACTAGCCCTGATGCTTCCCGCGGATCCTCGCGAGGCCTCGGAAGACGTAGCACTTGGCACGGGAGATGAACACATTTTCGTGCCGACACGTCTTTCTGGCACGCCCAGTGGGACCACAATCGCTGACATGGGGATTAACGACGAGATCTTCGACGTCACTAAAGATGAATTGCCTAAAAACTTGAAAGCAGATTTTGAGAAGGCCATTCATGAGTACGAGTTGAAGCTATTGCTATCTTACGGGCGTACTCGTAACAACAAAGTCTTCCAGAAGACCAAGTTTCCAAGAACTCTTCTGGATGGACTACGAGATCCAGATGTTGTGAACGCGCAACATGAGATGTCTGAAACAATTGGCCGAGCTATGTCGGAAACTCTCAACAATCATAATCAAGTGTTCATCAATTCGTTAACGAAACGAATGTGATGAAAGAAGTTATACATGGAAGGCTAGTTGATCCAAGAGGACCATCATATCAGCTTACACAGAAGACGACATCAGTCAAGATGCACCTGGTGAACAAGCTGAAAGTTCTGAGCAAGGAGGAGGCATTGCCTGCCCCCAAGCTACATTACCTTCAGCGGAGCCCTCTTCAGAGCAACAGCCGAGCACTAGAGGAATTGTAACACCCTCAGTGTTACCGCGTTAACAAAGCACTAAACCATGTCATGAGCACCATGTTTATGTATTATTGTAAGTGACAAAATGAGGAATTAAATTTTGTTGCACTAATTCTCAATTTGAGCTCTAATTTAATTCTTGTCCAAGTATTCTTCCACAGCTCAACTCACTATTGTCATCCTGATCCAACTCCAGCGCTCGCAATTTATTTTCTTTCTAAATTCCTTGATCGCGCTCACTGCACACTCGCAGAGCGTGCCCACGCAGCACGCGCACGGCGACGACCCACTGCGGCAGCGGCAGACACCACGCACAACATACGCGTCAGTTACTATATAATCGCGCTCTGCAAAATCAATATCGTCCTGCTCACACATCGTGCTGAGCACCGCACCAGAGAGGAAACCAGAAATCACTGTAGCATACAGGAATCACTGCATCCAGACTGTAGTGCGTAGAAAACACTATTCATCACATAAAACACTGTTTATCCACAGCAAAGTCTGTCGCCTGTGTGCTGTGGGATTGATTAGCGCACGTCGCGCTGCCTCCGCTGAAGTGTGTCGTGCACGCCGGTCGTCGTTCTCAGTGCGAGCTCCACCTCCATCCCCGCGTATCCTGCCTTTAAAAGATACGCCGTGCAACCTCCATCGCAGTCGCGAGCTCGCCAAGCCACCCCACTTCGTTGTCCACCTTCTTCCTTTCTGAGTCAAGTTTTCTCCGCTCTCCTGTAGAACTCGGCCGTTTGGCCAACCCCCTCTCCGAAGCACCAGTCGACTGTAGTGAGTATTCCGTGAGTCCCTCCAATACTTCCTCTGTCTCTCCCTAGTAGCGCCATCCTTCTTCATTATTCCTTTGATTAAAGACCCACATTCATGAGCAAGTCACGGGAGACCAAACCAAGAGCTAATTAATTCCTTTTAGTTTTCAAAATTAATTAAATAGCTACCTTGCGCTATCAATATCTCCACCATATAATCTCTGATTCACTTGTTTTTTCTTTCTAATCAGCCCACTCATCCATGCACTTGAAAGCCCACTCATCCATGCACTTGAAATAGAAAAAAAGTCATAGCATCTAAACCAAGTATCGTAATTAATATTCAATTGCACCATATTGTTTCTCGCAATAAACTCTTTAAAACAAGACCCCACATAGATATATTTCGGTCCATCCGCGAAAAACAACGACTCTCGTGCACCTCCATGGCCAAAACCAATGTTCCTGAGCAAAAATGTGGCATAACTGCATATCACATAGATTTTTTGAGGTCCTCCAAAATGCCTCAAGGAACCGTACACAGAACTACCAGAACTCCTGGGGGAGAGGATGCCCCTCGGGTATATTAGGGGGAGAGGGTTCGGTTGAGTGAGACCTCGGGTGAAATGCTTCGAAACCACTAAGGTTTACGATGACCCTCTAACGAAGACTACAGTGAAGCCACCCACATGGATATCCGATGAATGTTCTAGGCTGCTCCTGTGTGCGAGGGCCCTTAATGATCTTATTCATGAATATTGGTCCTTTATCAACTATGATTATTCATCTCAAATAGCCTGTTTTAAGGGGACGTCGTGCCAAAAAAATTTTAAAAACCTGCAAATACATCTCCTATTCCCTTAAAATTTAACATTTTAAAACATTCAAATTGCACAGCCAAACCCGCAGCAACGCGCGGGAAATCCACCTAGTTCATCTATAATCACGCTCTACCCATCCATATCATTTTCTTCATCTCTAGAGCTCATTTGAATTTATGTATTTATCATAAAATGAATTTTGTTAGGTTCCTAAATTCATGATCTATCTGTTAGTTTATTTAGTTCATACAGTCAGTGATACCTTTAGGGTTAATTTATTATTTTGAAATGCTTATTATTGTTATGGTTATTTAGAGAATGACTTTTTAAGATGCATTGGTAAAACTGCCAGCCCTGAAAATTGTGCAGTAGACTCTTGGTAATATTAGATGCTCTCTATAACTTTATAGCCACTGAATAGCTAATTTAGTATGGTAGCTAAATACTCATTAAGACTAAAATGAATAATGACATGATATTGGTTTGTAAGAATTAAGCACATGTAGGGTGAGGTTGGAATCTTTTTGGTAAGGATAAGGGTCAGCTTAATATCTTAGTCATTAGAGCTTAGCTTAGTAGCTTAACATGTGTATTCTTATTTTTAATTGTTGCATCACCATCATCGCATGCATGTAGAGAACGAGTTGGTGGAGTTTGTCACTACGAGAGATCAGGAGTACGAGGAGATCGTCGAAGAGTATGAGGAGATTCTCGTGCCGGAGGTCCCGGAGCCATCGCTGACTGACTTTGTTGACATCCCACTTGCCCAAGGCAAGCCCCGGTGCATAACCCTTATTTTGCAAATTACTATATATATAGTTGTTGTGCACTTACGTTACAGGAATTCTATGAAACCCACATGTACATATATAACTACCTATGAGTCTTACTAGTACAGGATCTTGTAGCTGCTATGCTTAGGTTTATCGGTAGCGTGGATAACCTGTTGTTACTCACAAGTAGGTGAATATTAACACTCTTATAATAAAATGATGGAAAGGAAATGGTGACCGAGCAGGGATGTGGTTTGGGTTCTGGTGGGTGTAACAAGTTATGTCCCGCGACCACGGGGCTTAGCTTGGTTACATTGTTTCCCTGTCCGTGTCGATTAAGGACCGGTCGTTGCACTAGATCCCCGGTCAAGTCACAGATATATTGTCCTAAGCACATACTTGCTTATGGGAGCGAGAAGACTTGTTGCTCTCTTGTCATGGGTTCTGGCTCTTTTCGGACCGACTGTTAGGAGTGGGTTTTTAGGTGGAGGTCTAAGCATCGCACTGAGGCTGGGTCTGCAGTGTTGGGGGCTTAGAGTCCCAATTTAGACGGGGACCTAGACCCCTTGACAGAAGTGGAATGGGTTAGTCTTGCTTATGCTTGGGGTGCAAGTGAGGTGTGTGTTTTCAGGGCACCCAGCTAGGCATATTGATTCACGAATCGCTGTTTCTATATGACGGTACGGCTTGACTGCACTCTGACATCGTAGTAAGAATTGACATAAGAAAGATGGTAAAATGGTTCTGATTGCTCAACCCTTGCTTGAAAATAGATCAGGTGCTCACATAGAATATTGGATAATGAAATAAATATGGCTGCTAATAACCTGATGAAATATGGACACACTCTTAGTATTGCTTTCCGCAAACAATAAATCCACAAGCCATAAAGCCTACCATATTCTTTGAGAGTCAGGAAATATATTCCCAGTCGGGTAAGTCTTGCGAGTATATTATGTACTCAGGGTTTATTTACCCTTGTTGCAGGTGCACTTTGAGAGGCTAGCTGTTGTGTGGAGGATTCTTCTGGTGGGCACAGACGGATCCTTGTATTGCTCTACTAGATGTTTATTTTAATTCTACTATTTAATTATTGCACTCTAAACTTTGTACTGTAATAAAGAATTTCTGAGACACTTTGTTGTATGAAATAGACTAAGTATTGTAAGCTTATACTCATTATTGGATCTTGGATGTGAAACGTGGATTGTTTCGAGTTCTCTTATTAGGTGTGCTCGACGGAACTATTCGATTTAACTTCCTTTCAGGGTACTTAGTGTCTAGTGGTAGATAGGTGCCTCCGAAAGTGGGCTAAACCAGACGATTCTGCCACAGGAATGCTCTTAGTGCCTCCATCGGCTGCAAGACCTACAACAATGCCATATCAGGAGAATGATTAAGAACAACATGTTGCCGGTGGTTTACCTAACTTTGGTTATCAGGATGGCCAAAGAGTTTCGAACAGGCTAGACGAACTATATGATGCTCAGGTGAACCAGTTTTTAGGGCAAATCTCTGATATGATGCAACGACAATTCGGCCTCAAACCAAGGAATGATGGAATGTACTACAAGAAACCATATCCAAAATCATTTGATCAAGTACCGCTTTCATATCGTTACAAGATTCTAGACTTCAAGTTCAGTGGAACAGATTCGGTCTCAACTAGAGAACATATTAGCCGATACATTGTTCAGCTAGGAGATGCTACTTCAGTTCCAGCATTGAAAGTGCGGTTGTTCCCTTTGTCTCTGTCTGGATCTGCATTCTCATGATTTTCATCATTGCCTTGTGATTCCATCAGGAGTTGGGAAGAATTGGAAGGAAAGCTTCATCAATACTTTTATTCTAGCTTCATGGAGAAGAACATAGGCGATCTAGTGGACCTGCGACAAAGGAACAGTGAGTCAGGGGTACAATACTTCAGAGGTTTAGAGAAATAAAAAATCAATGCTATACCCTGGCTTTAATCCAAGATCAGCTGATTTGCATTGCAATTCGTGGCTTACAATCAACACTCAGAGAAAAGGTGACTAGGATAGAATTCCAAAATCTGGGAATGTTGGCTAATCGGATAGCTAGTATTGAAGCCTAGAGTAGATATTCAACTCCACGTAGCAGTAAGTTTTAGAAGAGTGGGAATGTTGCGATCTACGATGAATATAGCTCCTCTAATGAAGAAGAAGTGGCTACAGTTGAGTAGGCATGGAAACGTACAAAATTCCTGCCATGGTTGAAGGCCAATAATAGTAATATCAATGATAGATACACCTTTGACGTCACCAAGGCTGATAAGATCTTTGACTTGCTGCTTGAAAAGGGTCATATCAAATTGACAGCAGGTCACAAGATACCTTCGGCTGAAGAGCTTAAAAGAAGGAGGTACTGCAAGTATCATGATACCAGTACCCATCACACTAATGTCCAAGAGCTCGCTTGCATTGGTGGGGGTCTTGTGACCCAGCTCGTGGGCTAGTTCCTTATAGGTGGTGCCAGCAATGAACGCCCCAATGATGTCTGGGTCAGTGACGTTGGGGAGCTTAGTACACTGTTTGGAGAAGCGATGGATGAACTCACAGAGAGTCTCGTCCAGCTTTTGTCGGTAGCTTCTGAGGTCCCAAGAGTTGCCAGGGCGCACGTATGTGCCCTAGAAGTTCCCTATGAAGACCTTAACCAGACCAACCCAGTTGCTGATCTAGCGTGGGGGTAGGTGCTCCGGCCAAGCTCTCGCTGAGTCGGCCAGGAATAGGGGAAGGTTGTGGATGATGAGCAAGTCGTCGTTCGCACCGCCTAGCTCTCAGGGTTCGTCTTCCTAGAATACTTGATGATGCTAGCTAGCTGACGGAACCAGGCCAGGAACCAAGCCCTGTGGATGGCTTTCCTGAAGACTCGTAGACCCGGTGGCTCGGGTGAGGGGCTACGGTCCTCCCCGCTGTCATAACGCCTGCCTCAGCGTGCTTGGTAGCCACGGGCGGTGCCATCATCCTTATGGCATTGCTACTCATTGAGGATAGTGCGGACGTCAAGGTTGTTGCCGAGGCAATCACGCACCGAGGCGGCCTCGTTGCGCTCAAGCGCCTTTAGGGGTTCGGGATGAACCGAGGCCTTCCTTTCTTGTCGAGAAGGCGCCACAGGCTGTTTGGCGTCTGGTTCACGTCGCTGGGACACAGAGCTCTCGCCTTGCTGAATCGCAGCGCACTCAAGGAGCCCATGGAGCTCATCGCGGACTTGTCGTCCCTCTGGGGTAGATGGTTCAAGCATCGTCCGGAGGAGGATTGCCGCCGCAGTAATGTTTTGGCTAGCCCTGGTGAAGACCGAGGGTTGTTCACCTCCCTTGTCCTCATTGATGCAATGCTAGACATCACGTGCTCTTAGTCAGGCTGCTCCGTCGTCGCTGCGGTCTGTCCACTCTCGCTCGAGGGTGGTCCGCAGTTGTCGCAGGCACTGGCAATCTTCCTCAAGCTTGGCCTCGAGCTCTCAGAGCTGCTCGAGCTCTGCCCGTCGGTGCCTCTCGAGGGTGGACATTGCCACCCAATTTCTTGGGAGCTCAGCGGGCAAAACCAGCTGGGGCGGAGTGCGATCACCTTGCTCGACGGGAGCGTGACCCCTCCTGCGCCACTTCCTCGATCTCAATGTGAAAGCATTCACAAGAAGGATCGTAACTGCCCTCATCGAAGTAGGAGTAGCTGAAGCAATAGTTGCTCGTGGCCAGAAACCGGCATAGAGCCTCTGGGTCACGGAGCCTAGAGAAGTCTACGCCGGCCCATGAATCACTGTCCTCCACAAAGTCAGCGTACGTTGAGGCCGGCATGGTCACGAGGAGGTCAAGGGTGGAAAGTAGATGATGCCCAGGGAGTTCCATGTAGGCGCTCATGGCTATGCTCGCCGAGGAGGAGTAAGCTGTGGCGCTATCCATCCCGTAAGAAAACGGGGATGACGTTGCCGCTGGCCTCCTTGCCGGCGAGGTCAGCCTTGCAGAAGGTGGTGGTGGTCCAAAGTGTATTGCAAGAGCATCGCTTTGCACCTCTAGCGCCCTGCTCGTGGTCAGGCTCATGCCGGATAGGTCCCTCACAAGGGTCGCTATACCTGCAACCGGTGGGGAAGTGCCAGAGGGCCTTGGGGGTTCATCCCCAACTCTTGCGGAGGAGTTGGGAATTCCCTACCTTTGTCGTGCTCGGTGAGCGCGCGAGAGTGGTGGCCTGAGCACCTCCCGTGCCTTGGTAGACGTGGTGAGGACTCAACGCCAAACGATGCTCTAGGCGGGAGGAGGACCATATCATAGTCGTAGCCTAGGGACATGAACTCCAGGTTCTCGAACCATATCACCGTGCCGAGACACAGCGGGCTATGGCTGTCAGCCATCCAGAGCTTGCTGGGAAGGTGATTGCGATACACAGCCCCTACCTAACGCGCCAACTGTCGATGTCTGAACTAGCGGTTCCTACACCAGCGAGTGAATTTGTGTCTGTGTGCCCTTGATCCGGATGATGTGCAAGATGAACACAAGAGATTTATACTGGTTTAGGCAAAGAAGTGCCCTACATCCAGTGGGAGAAGATCTTGTATTATCTTGCACCAAAGTGCTCGTAGTAGGGGTTATAAGCTGGTGAGAGAGGGAGAAGTTCCCAAGTCTCAACGAGTGTGCTAGAAGTGGAGAGAATGCTTGTTCTCTAGAGCATTGTTCCCCTACCCTAGAAATGGTCCCTGTCCCTCCTTTTATAGCCGCAAGGGAGACAATGGGTTACACACATGCGCTACATTGTTTTCCTTAGCAGAGAAGGAAGATTTGAGGCCTCTAGCTCTGTCTTGTAGTAGCATGGCGTAGCACAGTTGGGGGAGTGGCCTCTGTCCTTTGGGTGCTGGAGCGACGTGCCTGGGCACGCCTGGCCCTGTACATGACGTAGTTTCTCCTATAGGCGTCGTGCTGGTCATGATCGTTCCTGTGGACGATGTGCTTGTTCTTGTGTGTTGACCGGCGTAGAGAGCCGAGGCCCCCTGGAGCGAGTACAGTGGCCTAGCTTTGTTGAATTCAAGGACACAGGAACCTAGGAACAGCGCCTCGATGCTGCGCCGGCGTCGGTCGTGTGAACAGTGTAGGGGTTATGTAGCATAGTTGCCGGTAACCCCCATCCTATTCCGCCGTGGGTGGCATGGTGGTGACTTGACCCCTGTATTGTCAGACCACGCTGCTGTACTATTGTGGGTACATAGTTGACGCTTCGGGGGGTCTCGAGCGTGACAAATAAGGATGACGTCACGCCAGAGGGGTCTGGTAAGGCGGAGATTTCAGCACCGCTTGTCGAGCCGGCCTCAGACGAATCAGGGAGTTGGTCCTTGCTCGAGGCCCTGCCCTAAGGCCTCAGGTGAGGCAGAGATCCTCCTACAAGGAGATTGGTGGCCGAGCCGGCCTCGGACGAGGCGGAGAATTGCCCGCGAGCGTTCTGGCTTAATCTTGAGAGTTAAGTGGACTTTTGTCTCTGATTTGGGTACCCTCTCTTGTGGTACCCGACACCAATGAAGGCCTGGCCGGCACGAGCTGGTGTTTGGCTACCAGCTAGGAGCCCGGCCCGCAGCCTAACCGCCACAACTGCCAAGTTGTGGCTGTGTTTGGTTGCCGCCCAGCCCAGGTGCCCTCCCAAGCATCAGCATCACCAAAGGCAACACAAATGCCCCCAACAACAATTCCATTCACTTCTAAAATGAAAGTTTGCTCACTTCTAAAAAACAGCAATTCCACAAGTACATAGGACCAATTGTATGAACACATGGACAAAAAAGTATGGATATCTTGTTATCATAGTTCAATAACCAGTAATTACATGAATATCTCGAAGTTGTTGCACAACATACAACATATGAACATTGGACTCATCTGAATGCATGTACGACTGATAGAATGCAGCAAGTGGTAGCCACAAAGGACGCTTCAGTTTCAATATATATGAATGAATACATCATAGGTAATATGTAAATAGTTTGGCCTCAGCTTTGGAATATGATGGACTTATTCCACAATGGTTTAGTCATTGGTGGTTGCAAGCAAAGGAAATGACAAACAAGAACAAAGAAGAACCAAATGCAAACCCCTGGAGACATCATTCAATGCCATCATCTCAAGCAACAGCTTGGTGTTGCTATAGAATGCATGTCTGCCAAGGGCTTAATGGCAGACATGAAAGAAGCAGATAACACAAGAACACTTCATCCACCTCATAGTCATGTATGCATCATAGGCCTTATATGAATCCCACTTGTTCCACCAAGTCTTTGAGAACAACAAAAGGCCAGCAGGAAATTAAAAGAGAAATAAGAACTCAAAAAGATAGTAATGCAAAGATAGTACCTGTTATCAATCCCACATGATCCACCATAGTATTCTAACAAATGCAAAGATAGCAAATACTAGAAAATTAAAGATAGTACTGCAAATAGGTTCCAACGCAGCCAACAGAGGCTGCAAATAGGATTACATACCCAAGTCTTAGCCATAATAGAAGGGCTCAAATGTTGTCCATCCAGCAAAGTACACCAAATAGTTAGCCACCCTCTCAGCAAAATAAAACCCCAAAAGGACAGCAGCAAGTTAGCCAACCTAACTGCACAATTACCTATAGTCCAGTGTGTCAATTGTAGTCAAAAGAGGAGAGTGGAGGAGGGAGGTGGAGGAACTATACATCTCTATAGTCAACCCTCTCAAAGGACTTTGTCCCAAGTAGCAGAGCAGAACTAGGCAAAGTAGTTCTTGGCCAGGAAACCCCTAAGCCAAACTACCCTATGGCTCTCACTCATGCCAACAAAGCCCCTGCCTTAGGCCTTGTTGTCCAGCAGATAGGTGTAGGCTACTATCAGGGCATCCTCAGTGTATCCAGGCATCTCCATGACAGCTAGGTGTAGGTTAGCATCAACATGTGCAGGTTCAGTCTCCCTAAGTGCATTGGCCACATTGTTCACTGCATCATACATGTTAGTGAGCATGAGCTTCTCATCCTCAGTGAATGTGCTCCTCTTCCTCTTCACTCCAACACTAGAGTTAGTGAGGATCTCAGTGGCCTTGCTGTTGTTGGGGATCTCATGGATGGTCTTTTCCTCACTAGCCCACTTGAAGGAGTTGCCCTCAATCTTGGCAGCCACACTGTCAATTTGGCTAGGGCCTAGAGATTCACTAGACCCTAGTGCAAACTTCGCAATTGCCCACCCCTAAATATGGCCTCCATCTTAGTGTAGAACCTAATAGGGCAGTTTAGAAACTTTGCATCCTTCGGGTGATCCTGCACAAGGTTTAGCAGCTAAAGTAAATCCCTTCTACACTAGTAATAGGAACAGTAAGGTCATGCAAATTAACAACCTTGATGTGGCCAGAGTAGTGCTCCCCATCTAACATGATGGCATGCACATCATTGTCCCAAAGTGCCCCACTCAAGTCCTTCAACTTGGACACCTTAGCCCACTTCTGCCTCCATTTTCTTAGGTGGTTGTACACCTAGGTGGAGCTAACTATCTCACCAGTGAACTCCTTCAAGTGCTTAGCCACAAGGTTGACATCCTTGTCTTTGAACACCTTGTCTGGCCTACTACCATCATTCACCAACTATGCCATCCTCCTAAGCACAAACCCAGATGAGGTGTTGGTCCACCTCATGGGTCCTGGAGCTGCTGCTGCTGGTGGAGCAGGGTCAACAGGACTAGCAGCAGCAGGAGGCATTGCAGGTGCTTTACCATTCAGACCAGCAACAATGCCAGTAGCCTGTGCTGCAATCAAAGCCTCATCCCACACAACATTCAGGAAGCCATCCCCACCAGCAGCCTCCTCAATAGAACCAGGTGCCAGAAGAACTTTATAGAGAAAGGGAATGATGATAGATACAAGCTGTAGCATGTGTGGGAGATTCGACGAAGATGGAGGCCATCTCCTGTTCAAATGCAAACAAGTAAAAGAAGCATGGCGAGCTCTGAATCTAGAAGTGATCAGGAGTGAACTAGCCGACTCAGTTTTAGCCATGGATATGATGGAAAAGGTAATGAAGCTGGACCAAAACACACAAACGATGGTTGTGCTCTTGCTATGGCTATGGTGGGATGAGCGAAATAAAAGGCGGGAGGAAGGCAGACGACGCTGAAAGCCCAAGTTTGGTTTTAGTAATTAATGACACCAAGTTGCTAATGCTATTGTATCAAGTGTGATTAAGATAGGCATAAGCAACATGTGATGGAGGTGAAAATGGCATGGAGAGATGGCCACATGATTTGGTGCATGAAATGATGAGCAAGATCATGAAGAAATGCACATAAAATGATGGACATGATGATCAAGTGGAAGAGAAGGAACTAATAGCGCAAGGCAAAGGTATAATCATAGGGTTTTCCTTTTGCTGGTCTAAGTTGAGTAGAGAAGTAATTGACCGGGTTTAGGATACATAGCCGACTATCAAGAGGGGCAATCACGGTTAGCTCGGGAATCAAGTGCCACTAGATCAATGTCTTGAGCATATGCATTAGGATCTAGTAGAGAGCTAACATAACGCCTTAAAAATGTTTGTGAAAATGCTAACACACATGCACATGGTGTTTTTCACATGATGGTGTTGGCACATTTTCGAGGAAGTGAAATTCCTATTTTCTATTGCACCGGAGGCGAGAAAAGGTGGCGAAAGTCCGAAATGATTATCACTGAAAATACAGTGACCGGACGCTGTGGTCGAATTGACCGGACGCGGCTGGCGCGTCTGGTTAGTTCAAACCACAGACAGACGCGCGTGTGAGAAGGGTCGCGGACCGGCGCGTCCGGTCCCTCACGGAACCGGCGTGTCCGGTCACGCACCCAGGAGTTCAGCACGGAGGGCAGATGCGATCGGACGCGTTTGTGCGTCCGGTCATACGCTGGGGCACGTCCGGTCGTAGTGGGAGCTTACTAGACTCCGACCGAATGCCAGGTGTAGCGCATCCGGTCATACGCTGGGGCGCGTCCGGTCAGGGCAATGGCTACTTCTGACGCGCACTGTTCACACTTGTCCTGTAGTGACCGGACGCGTACGATCACCCTGACCGGTGCGTCCGGTCAGCATGTTTTTAACTGTGTCGTCCGGTAACGGCTAGCTGCGTACCCCTTTGCTATAAATAAAAGTTGGCCAGGGTTTAAGGGTAACTCTTGCACATTTTAAGACCTAGAGACATCCTTTGAGCTAGAGAATAACCCCTCCACTCATCTCTTTGCTTAGTTGCACATCTTGAGTGAGATTGAGTGAGATTCAAGTGCATTGCTTGAGAGTTGCATTCTAGAGGCACTTGATCTTCGAGTTGCTACGGATTTTTTGTTACTCTTCCGTGTTTCCCGACACGGTAGACGGCTTGGAGCAGCAGAGGTGATTGAGCTCACAATTGGAGATTGTTGGAGCCCTCACCAAGTGTTGTAAGGGGTTCTTGATCCTTCCCCGCGGGAGTTCGCGAATTGGATACTCTAGTGGAGCTCGTGGCTTGGAGGATCCCTATCTTGTGTGTGGTTGTGCGGCACCTGCCGAGGGCTCAACTCTTGATAGTTGATTAGCTCACGAACCGACAAGTGGGTGCATCGCCACAACGAGGAGTAGCTTACCGGGAAGCAAGTGAACCTCGGTAAAAATCTTGTGTCATCTCTTTGCCGAGGATTTCTCTTGTGGTTGATCATTGTGATTGATTCTTCGAGTGCATTATTTCTCTACATCGTTGGTATAAGAATCAAGTCACTTGCTCTTTACTTTCTTGTACTAGTCCTAGTGTAGTTTGCTTAGTGTAGCTTTTATCACATAGGAGTAAGTAGCTTAGTGACTTAGTCTTGTTGGTGTGTATTAGAGATCATAGCCTTGCTTCACTAGATTTGTATAGGTGGCTTGTATAGTGTAGTTGAGCTAGTGCTAGAATTAGCTTAGCCATCTTTTATACTAACGTGGTTGTTTAGTGAAGCTTGTAGAATTTTAATAGGCTATTCACCCCCCCTCTAGCCATTTGGACCTTACAGACGCAAGGGAGCAGAAGTGGCGTATATAGCTGCAGCGATGGCAGACAAACTCAAGGCCAGTCAAGCGCCAAAGCCGTTGTCAGACCAACTATTGTCGGACGATCGTCAGGCACAAGTGTGGCAAAGACCGATCCCTGATATCCTGAAACTAAATTCTGATGGTGCTTTCCTGGAGCAAACGGGTGAAGGAGGATGGGGTTATGTTATCAGAAACCACCATGGGTCGGTCCAGAAGTTAGGAGCGGGAAGAGAAAGATTTCTTCAGAGTGCGTTTCATGCTGAGCTATTGGGATGCCTAGAAGGCCTTAGAATGGCAGCATCAATGCGGATCTCCAATATCATTTTGGAGACGGATGCGCTCACTATGAAGGCTGCGCTAGAAGGCGGGGAATATAGACTCTCCTCGATGGGAGGAATCATTGCTGAAATTAAACACTTGATGGCTTCAGATTTTGTTATGTGTAAAGTTAGCTTCTGTCCTCGGGTTTGTAATAAGTTAGCTCATGAACTTGCAGCTATCGGTTGTAAGTTGCTCGGTAGTCCTTATGCTATCTGGGATGATGTACCTCATTCACTTGAGGATCTAGTTACCAGCGATTCTGCTAGGACTGAGGAGTAATGAAAGCTCGGTTTCAAAAAAAACAGAACCAGGTGCCATCCTATGTGAACTAAAGAGTTGAGAGCATACCAATTATAGTACCAAGGATTAACATAACCACAATATTACAACAGCAATAACAAACTCATAAACAAGGAGAAATAGATGCATTGGTCTCAACATGTCCAGAAATTATTACAACAGCAAGACAAATCCAAGTGTTCCAAACTAGAGCTAAATAAGTAGACATAACATTAAGTTAAATAACATGCATCAGATCCTATGAGAACCCCTACCCTCCCACATTGCCTGGCAAATTGCATCCCTCTTTTCTACCATGGCCTAGGAGTCCTGGGATAGAAGGTCATCTATAGGCTATGTGTTTGGGTCAACTGGTGGCACCCAGTTCTCATCAGGCACCACTTCATCAACCCCAAGCTTGACCTGTGTTTTGTATTTATGGAAGGGTTTGTTGTCTAGGATCTTGAACCTGTTCTTGAGGGCCCCAAATGTCCTCTCAATTGTGACCCTAAGTGAGGAGTGCCTGAGGTTGAACAGTTCCCTGGCATTGGTGGGCAGGTTCCTAGGACCATACTCTGACAAGTGGTATCTCACCCCCTTGAAAGGAGGCAGGAGCATCATGAGCTGAGCCCTCCCAACCAGCAAGAACATAAGTGAACTTCATGTCAAAGTCAACTGTACCCATGACATTCTGTGTGGGGCTGGTCTTTCTACCTCTGAAAGGTTGCTGCATGCGCCTAGGAACCCTTGCCAAGACATGGGTGCCATCAATGGCACCAACACAATCCTAAATAGGGGATACAGTGCATTAACAACAGTGCTTGACAATTAAATGTGGATTACTTCTAACAAGATATTTGTATTAAAGGTTACCTGCAAGTAAGGGTACCATCTGGGGCTCCCAAGAATTTTAACATTAACATTGGTGCTTGGAGGCCTGATAAATTCCTCCCTGAGCTCACCAACAGCATAGAGTACTTGGTGGAAGTGCATGTGTACAGTCTCAATGGACCTCCTAAAGGAGTGATGCACTACCCTATACCTCTGGTTGTGGCCAACTACATGGAGGAACATACAAACTTGTTCCTCAATTGACACTTCAGCACTGTCCTGCAGTAGGCCCTTGGTCCTAAACAAATTACACTAGGAAAAAAGGGAGCCCTCCTCATCCTAATCATGGAGATGCATTCCACATCAGAGGAATGGTAGATGGTTTCTAGGGTTCTCTGTCTATGCTGCTCCCCATCACTTCTAAGCCTATATTGGTTTGGGTTTAGCTCAGACTCAGGCTCAAGGTCACCCCTCTTCCTTTTCAAGATAGAAACAACAACATAGACCATGGACACTACCAAGCCAGCTGCTTGTCTAACCATCATGGCACAGGCCTCAGCAGATACTTCCATCTACATCCATGTAAAAAGAATGAACATCTACAAATATAGACCTGGTTTGGCATCATCAAGGACTTGTGCTAGCTTCAAAAACCAATGCTAGCTTCAAAAACCAATGTGCACGACTACTTGCTTCAACAAGCCTCCCAGTACACATGACCACATCATCGACCAATAAACTCAAACATCAATGAACTTGAACTAAAAAATACAGCATTGTATTATTGCAAACACCATGTACAAAATTATAGCTAACATAAACTAAGCAGCAGAGAATTCGTAGCATAATACAGTGCCTAACATCAAAGGGAACACCATGTAAAAAAGATTGAAATGTACCTACAAATAGCAACAACAGAGCGCATACGCAAACAAGAACGAGTCTGCTGGTAGAGCACCATCTCGAACAGGTAACAGTAAACCCTAGCATCATGGTACAATGGGGAAAAAGATAGAGAAGGAGGTCAATTTCTCCTTGCAGTGCTCGGATCAGGCACGCACAAGCACCAGAGTGGAGAAGAAGCAGGCGAATCGAGGAAGAAGCACCAGGAAGAAGTGGAAGCAAATCTGGTCCGCTCCAAACCCTAGGCCACCACCGCAGAGGAGGAAGAAGACGGTCCATGCCCAGAGTACCAGCAATGAACAGGGTACGGATCCACGGCAGAGGAACAGAGACAACCACCGCCGGTGAACACGCCGACCTCGCCGCACACCACCGCACAACCTTTGCCGGCTCTCTCACGGGAGTGGAGGACGAGTCACGAACAGGGGAGAGGGATAAGGAGGGAGGAGGGGCACCTATATAGGCCATGGATTTCGCAGCGAAGGAGGGCGCGAATGGAAGTTTCAGCTCCCGCGCGAGCCCGTGCGAGCCAGCCGTCAGCGGCAAATTCGCCCCCAAATCGCCCACGCTGCGCCGCCAGGAGCCGAGCTCCACTCATACGCGAGATTCTGGCGTGCCGCCGGGGCCTGGCCGAGAGGCCAAATTTGGCTCTGCTAGGCCTGGCCCGTAGACGCAAAAAAAAAATGCACCCAAACACCAAACACCAAACTAAGCCCAAATGGGTGGAGCCAGGCCCACGGGCCACCCTTTCAAACACGCCCTTAGTCAACATCTTTCTCCTCTTACCCGTTTCAGTTCAGTTGGAGAGACGTCGATGTGGCGCTAGAGAAGAACTTGGCAAGTGGATTCCTTGTGCAACATGGTGGAGCCGATTCGGGCGATGCAAATCCGCCCACCTGTATTCAATCTTGACAAAAATGTTTATACATATAGTGCATCTATGCAAGTCTCTCTCGGGAAAATTTCGCATACTCGCTACTCCCATGTGTATTCTCTGCTCCCGCAACATGATGGGCGTTAGGTTCATTAGCGGGTCAACTGAGTGGATCCATTAACGGATGACCCAAAACAATCGGTCCTACTCCGTAGTCCGTATCTTACTTCTCTCCCCTTCCATTTGGATCGGAGAAAAATTCGGTGCCTCCACAGATGGAGGCGGTGGCGACAGTCTCCACCGCGGTCCTCCCCGGCCCCTCCCTGCCCCTTCCCATCAGCATATTATAGGACGACGCTCCTCTCCGTCAGCGACGGCCCCTCCCGTCCACTTGGTGGCCATGTTCGTGGAGTAGCGGCGGCGGCAGCCCCAACGTTCCACCCGGTGGCGGCGTGGCGCAGGGTCGGCGGCGGCTCCCCCTCAACCTGGCATCGACGGCCGTCCCCTCCACAACCCACCGCGACGGCCCATTCCCGCCACCAGGCGCGTCGCCCCGGAGGCAGATCTGGCGACCGGTTGCCCTCCACCTCGGTGGTCGGCCTTCCCCAGCTCCCTTGCCATCCATCGAGGAGGCTGCGGATCCCGCGGCATCTTGTCCTCCTCTCTTGGTGGTGGCCTCACCCTTCCCAGTTGCAACGGCGGTATATAGTGAAATTATTTCTAAGTGTATTTTTTAATGTTTCTTCACGGATTAGAGTATCAGTTCATACTTGCTACGATTAAAATAATGGTCTTCCAATATGTATATGCAAGAAGAATCGTTACCAGCCTGACTGCTGGCTGCATTCAGTGTGCTTTGCTGGTTCTAGTATTATTCTCTTGCTGCTTTCACAAAAGAAAGCATCCCTGCATATGGTTTTAGTTAAGAGTATGGTCAAATACTTTTTTGAATTAAAACGAATATTCTTGGATACTATTTTTCAGAGAAGAGTATGTTTAGATATTTTTCCAGAGAAGTGTATGTTTAGATGCTTTTGTCACAGAGGAGTATGTTTATATACTTTTTAAGAGAAGAGTATGTTTAGATACTTTGTCACAGAAGAGTATGTTAGGTACTTTTTCACATTATAAGAGTATGTTTTGATACTTTTCATAGATAGTAGTATCAAAGATAACTTTCGTATTGCAGTATTACTTAGATATTTTTTATTTCAGATTGCAGTACAAGGAACGCCTGTATAAGAGCATGCATCCAAGTTTCTGTATGACTCATACTAATTCTGATCCGAATTAGTGCTTGTTATTTTTATGACGAAAGGCACTCTAGATCCAATATGAGTATGCTTCGATACTATTTTTCAAATATGAAGTATGTTTAGATACCTTTTTCAGATAAGTGTATGTTTGGATACTTTTCTTGATCAGATTATCATTTGATATTTTTCATATTACAGTATAAATTGATACCTTTTTCAGATCGCAGTATAAGAAATGCCTACATAAGAGGTATGCATCGAGGTTCCTACATGACACGTCATCTAAATTTTCTTGGACATATGACAACATTTTTTTCTGATTGGTTTGGAATCACGATGTTCAGGAAGGGCTCAACTATACGAGGGATGACTATGGCACGGTGAAGTAGGAAGTTTAGAGTTTACTAGCAAACATGCACGTGCGACATGCACATGTTTATTGTTTTGGTTAATAATATATTATATGAATTAGTGCATACATTGCTTATGCATGCATACTTATTTATCAATTTGAGTATGTTTATATACTCATTTTATGATGGTCTAGATCATATTACATGAATTTTTTTTTTTCAAATTGAACACATATTTTTTTAACATATTATTTTAATTTTATCACAATAATATATAAAAGAAGTATAACCATATACTTAATGTATACTTACATACTTGGCATACATACTACCGCAGATCGTCTATTATGATTATATATACTTCGTGAACATACACTTCGTCGGTTCATATACAACATAAATCTAAGGATATATACACAGGAGTAACTACTCTCTGGGAGTAGTAAAGAATTTTCCTATCTAAATTGTACATATGAATACAAAATTATGAAGTATATGTTCACTGAGGCAAGGACACTATATCACCTAATCTCCAACAGATATAACGACGGCAGACGCATATGGCAAGAGCAAACATGTACAAAGCACAAGTCTCAGGTATTCCGGCCGTATCTTGACAACATGTGCATGCGTGCATGTGTATGTCCAGAAGTTCCTCCACATGACTTGTCATCGGATCGACATGAAAACAGAAGCCAGCGCAAGACATCCTTCTATTTCTTCCTTGCCAATTCCATGTACCCAAATAAAACTTTATGTACGTTGTAATTGCACATGTTCATTTATTTTGTATAATGGACATGTTCGCTGCCATGTACCCAAAGTTTCATGTGTGACGGCCAACGTGGGTTGCTCGCATGACCGACCATGACTCAGCGTATCGTGTTAGGAATCTTACATCTTACATGGAAGATCACGGATCACGAGCTCATATTGCATGACGTTTAGATATTTGCACGATGTTTAGATCGAATAGTTATTATAGAGGAACGACCCCCCTAAAAAACTCCTCTTTTATAGTGTGAGATGATGATGATAGAGCTAGAATGGAATCATCAGATATTTAAATTCAAAGAGAAACCCAAGTTATCTATGTTTTCTTTTGATTCGGTAGACACTTGGCGCGTGTCCATGTATCATAGGGCTGGTACGGTCAACTTGCGGAAGAGTACGTATATACTACTCCGTATATACCATAGGACTCATAAACTAATCTGGATCTTTTCTTTACGTACCGTGCTAGGAGTCTTACATGTAAGATGTAAGATCTCGTATGACGGAGAGCTCATATAGCACGAAGTCAGGATCGAACGGTTATTACGCAGAGAGATCCCCTGAAAAAAAACTCGCTCTTTTATAGTAGGATAACTGAACCTATCTCGTAGTTTAGATAAGTTTTGTCAGCAAGAATTGCATATCAGTTTGCCTTTAGATTATAAGATAGAGTATGTACTAATACTAGCTCGTGCAAAAGTATGCACTTAGCTTCTCTTGCATGTAAATAATGTGATGTGCTTTTGTAATGTACTTGTTATATGAACTTAGTGTGTGTGTGACATGATGGATCGCATGGAACAATCAATGACGAGGATGACATATGAATTCATATAGTATACTAGAAAACTAAGAGCGCGGCATGGCGCGCCATCTTTGAGATCGCCAGTGGGTATTTTAGTGTGCTGCACGTGAATCTAAATGCAGAGAAGCTGAAAAATAGTTATGATGTTATCCAGCTAGTATTTTTTTATACTTTCAGATTTAGCTTAGGGATAGGATATATTAATAGATAACAGATGGCACCCACGCATTGCTGCTAGAGAAATTAAGAGTCACAATTGTCATATTCGTTGAAGTGAAAATATTTCAGATATTTGTAGATAACAAACTAATCAGAAGTAACACTAAAACAAAATCTGCACTCCCATGATTCCATAGAAATGGTGTTGATAGCATGAGAAGCACATCCAGGGAGCAGGGACTCACCTGCACTATGGCCCATTCGTTTCGCTGAAATTTGGATTATGGCGATGCTTATGCTAATTTGTTGTGAGAGGAAAACACTACTACTGAAGTAGTGCTGAAGAATAAAGCGTAACTTAGTAACTTTCTCTGTTAATACAAATAAAAACTAAAAAGAATTATGGTTCTATTTTGAAAGATATGAAAGCTTGTTTAGTGGGAAATCTTATAATGTAATGGCACAACACACATGTTCCACCCACTTATGAAACTCCAGGAAAGAAACATTGCATGCTCTAGTGGTCACATATAGATAATGAGTAAATATATTCTATATGCAATCATCAAATACTTGCGATGGCTAGATAAAATCAGTTGATTCCCATTACCATTAATTTGAATATCAGAAGCTATATGGGGTCTACTATGTCTACATAGCACAATCAAAATAGTTGTGAATGGAACTAACTCTGTATTCTACAAACTATCTACCATACTTAAAAAATTAAATACCCTATGCACGATTGCCTCAAGAAGGTATTGCTTTTTAAAAAAAAGAATCATATGTTTCAGCCTTGAGATAACATGCATGCTTAACTTAGGCAAGCACGTTATGATTGTTAAAATGACAGGTATAACATCGTAAAGATTTAAATAAAAGCTAGTGCTCAGAACCAAAAAATTATAATATTGATGAGAGATGAAGCTAGTGCTCAGAACCAAAAAATTATAATATTGATGGGAGATGAGCTTCAAAGCTGATGAAGACAAACAAACTTTGGAACTCTGATGAACCCCCATGAGCCATGTGTGTTCTGGAAGCAACCTTGCCTCCCATCTTTGGTGATATTGACCAGCTGCTTATCAGCCAAATACTAATCAACCAGATAATGTCCCAAACTAACTGTAGACATGCAGAAAACAATCCAATTGGATCCAACAGGGATATGGACCACCGCACCCAAAAAGAAGAAATCACCACAACCAATCAGAAGGAATCCTAAATCGCTAATCGTTGGCATAGTGTGTGCGTGAATCATGACTCTTTGCCAATTGGTTGCACATGTAGCACATCAACCAGCACAAGCAATGGCGTTGTCTGTTGTGTTAACCATGCAAATTAAGAGAGATCGTTGGGAGCCGAGAACTGAGCTATGTTCATAGATGTAGGGAAGCACACACCTATATCTGTAGCAACAGAAACAAATGTACTGTTTGTAGGAACTGAAATGTATTAATAATAAAATGAACATAAATTGTATCTCAAATCCTCTAGAACGGTGACTGAAAGAAGGTAAAAAACAGAGTATAATAATAGTACTTATTGCTCCTACACTTGTACTCATAGTTATAGAAAAATTATAGAGCATAAATAAACAAAACAAGAAGCTGAGGTATGTATATGTTTTTTAGTAGATCTGCGAAGCAAACGTATATATTAAACACACATAATAGTTTGTTACTTGGGCATTTGTCTTTTGAAAATTTCTGGAAATGCACTGCATAAATTAGTGCTTCATAGTGAATGTGATAACTACAGGATGAAATAAGAGACTTTGTACCTTAAATCTGTTGCCATGTCTAGCGTTGGCATTTAATCGAGTGCCCTGCTTGCATGTTCCGATAGAGTAAGTTGGCAAAACACAGATCCAAGGAGATCAGACAAACATGTGACTTGGAATGAAATGAAAATTTGGGATTTTGAAAAATGAAAGGGGATTTTGATGACCATTGTACAGGCCATCCTACATCCCTACAAGCGTGGGTATAGTGGCTGGCCGCCACCTACGCCCACCATGGGAGGAGTAGCGAGCATGCCTGTGGGCGGAGAGAGAAGGCAGGGGCAGGTGGAGGACTGGAGGTGATTGTCGCTGTTGCCGTCGACTTGTAGTTGAGCCACCGCCCGTTTGCACCAGCAGCGAAGAGTAAGGCGAGGCAGTGGAGCTCGCGGAAGGAATCCACGAGCTGGTACTCCGTCGTGGAGTTGGCGGCGTTTGCCCCCGCCTGCCCCGTGACGCCCATTGTCTTGGCAGCATTGCATCGAACACATGGTGGGCGGCGGCGTACATCCCGAGCTCAAAGTCGAAATCTGGTTCGATGACGCCACCAGCCCTGATCTTGTGCTTCCCTTACGACTAGATTGCCGGCGGCTGACGAGCGCTTTCGGTAGGTCCTAGTGAGCCACCGCCGCGCCCCATGGCCGTAGGCCGAGCCACCATGTCGGGAGCCGCCACCGCAAGTGGATCCTGCCCCTGGATGTCGCCGCGCTTGGAGCCTGCAGCCTCGCCAGCTCGCCGGTGGCAGGGACCCGTGGCAGTGGCCTGCTGCGCCAAGGGACTCGCGCTGGTAGCTTGCGCGCCGCCTCTCGCACCAGGATCCGCAATCGTTCGCACACGCCTTGGCCGGGAGCCACCGCGCTGACGGCCCGCCGCTAGATCCCCACCACGCCAGCACCTCACGCAGTGGCCGGGAGGTTGCCGCGATGAGGGCCAGCCTCCAGCGCCAGCTCGCCGGTGGGTGTGATTCCAGCCCGCTCCGGTGAAGTGGAGAGCGAAGGCAACGGAGCAGGCGAAGAAGAAGCACGGGTGTTAGGTCCAAATGGCTAGAGGGGGTGAATAGCCTATTTAAAATTCTACAAGTTTCACTAGACAACCACGTTAGTATAAAAGATGGCTATGCTAATTCTAGCACTAGCTCAACTACACTATGCAAGCCACCTACACAATTCTAGTGAGGCAAGGCTAAGATCTCTAATACACACCAACAAGGCTAAGTCACTAAGCTACTTACTCCTATGTGATAAAAGCTACACTAAGCAAACTACACTAGAACTAGTACAAGAAAGTAAAGAGCAAGTGACTTGATTCTTATACCAACGATGTAGAGAAGCAATGCACTCGAAGAATCAATCACAATGATCAACCACAAGAGAAATCCTCAGCAAAGAGATGACACAAGATTTTTTACCGAGGTTCACTTGCTTCCCGGCAAGCTACTCCTCGTTGTGGCGATGCACCCACTTGTCGGTTCGCGAGCTAATCGACTATCAAGAGTCGAGCCCTCGGCGGGCGCCGCACAACCGCACATAAGATGGGGATCCTCCAAGCCACGAGCTCCACTAGAGTATCCAATTTGCGAACTCCCACAGGGAAGGATCAAGAACCCCTTACAACACTTGGTGAAGGCTCCAACAATCTCCAATTGCGAGCTCAATCACCTCCGCTGCTCTAAGCCGTCTACCGTGTCGGGAAACACGGAAGAGTAACAAGAAATCCACAGCAACTCGAAGATCAAGTGCCTCTAGAATGCAACTCTCAAGCAATGCACTTGAATCTCACTCAATCTCACTCAAGATGTGCAACTATGCAAAGAGATGAGTGGAGGGGTTGTTCTCTAGCTCAAAGGATGTCTCTAGGTCTCAAAATGTGCAAGAGTTACACTCAAATCCCGGACACCCTCTATTTATAACGAAGGGGTACGCAGCTAGCCGTTACAGACGACGCAGCGAAAATCACGATGACCGAACGCTTCGGTCAGGGTGACCGGACGCATCCGGTCACTACAGGACAAGCGAAAACCGCGCGCGTCAGAACTAGCCGTTGCCGTGACCGGACGCGCTCAACCGATTGACCGGACGCGACAGTGCCAGCGTCCGATCGCGTTCCAGTAAGCTCCCGTCGAGACCGGACGCGTCCGATCACACGTGACCGGACGCGCCGCGCGTCCGATCGTCACTCCACTGCTCACTGCTCCTCTTGACGCATGACCGGACGCTCCGGTTCCGTGAGGGACCGGACGCACCGGTCGCGCGCTCTCCTTCTACGCACAAGTGAACTGACCGAACGCGCTGGTCATGCCAGACCAGCGTCCGGTCACAAAACCTAGCAGCACTGAGTTGAACTGACCGGACGCGTCCGGTCAAACCGAGACCGTGTCCGGTGCAGCGTCTGATCAACACAGTGACCGTCGTTCGCCTCTGTTTCTTTTCTGACTTCCGGCGCAATGGAAAATAGGCATTTCACTTCTCCAAAAAGCGCTGAATCCCACCTCGCAAGCTCGCGCGGGAGGGAGAGCGAACCCCAAACCCCTCTCTACCGCTTAAACTCCACCGCCTTCGCAAATATGCTAACACCACCAAGTGTAAACCACCATGTGCATGTGTGTTAGCATTTCACAAACATTTTCCAAGGCGTTATGTTAGCTCTCAACTAGATCCTAATGCATATGCTCAAGACATTGATCTAGTGGCACTTGATTCCTGAGCTAGCCGTGATTTCCCCTCTTGATAGTCGACTATATATCCTAAACCCGGTCAATCACTTCTCTACTCATCTTAGACCGACAAAAGAAAAACCCTATGGTTATACCTTTGCCTTGCGCTCTTAGATCTTTCTCCTCCACTTGATCATTATGTCCATCATATTATGTGCATCTCCACCATGATCGTCATTTCATGTCCATGCACTATTTCTTTGTGATCTTGTGGCCACCACTCCTTGCCACGTACACCTTCATCACATGTGTTGCTTATGCCTAACTCAAAATACTTAACACATGGCATTAGCAACTTGGTGTCATTAATTACCAAAACCAAACTTGGGCTTTCAATCTCCTCCTTTTTGGTAATTGATGACAACCATCACAAAGATATGAAATGAAATTAATTTTCAACTTCGATAGTATTAGCTCCCACTACATATGTGCTTCCATGAGTTTGGTTCAATTGTGCACATATGTATGGATTTGAATTTGGGAGTGTTACTACTATCAAATTGATGCTAAGGTATATAGAATGGACCTTTGAAGCGTGATACCAATCGGAGTTGCCTTTATATACCATCCTTAGCATCGATGTAGCTAGACACCACTTGTAATACATCACTTGTAAAGATCACAAACACTAAAATACCCCGTGAGATCAACATTATAAGCAAAGGTGTCTAGTTACTACTTGTAAAGCTACTCTTAACAAAACATCATTCAAGTTCTATTTCTAGCAATCACCATACAAACATGAATATGAATTTAAGCTTTGCAATGCAACAATTCATCATGTTAATGCACATACAAATGCAACAAAAACATTCATGAGCTTGCTCCCCCTACTTGTGTGCTCAATTTTAGTTTCTCTCCCCTTACTATATCTTTCTCCCCCTTTTTAACTTTGTGACTTTTCTATCTTTGTGACTTTTCTCTCCCCCTTTGTCAACAATCACCAAAAAGGTGCCAATTTTAGTGAGAGTTAAGTCAATCAATATGAGGGAGTCCAAATTATGGTTCAATCTAGATCGCTTGCCTAGAATATGTAATTCGGTTTGATCCAAGGACAAGCTTCTTCACACCTCATAAAGTATAAGGGTTATCTTGACCATGTTGAATTACACATCATGAGCTCATTTTCTAGATTCAACACTAGGTTTGCAAGCCCACAAACATGTCATATGCTACCACTAGATCAATCAAACATAGAAGCAATAGTGGTACCATATATACATTAAACTCATTTGATTTTCATGAATAAGCCTATTTGTCATGCAAATATGTCTATATGTTCTAAACATGTCCTTAGCAAAGTATGGATGATATGCCAAACAATTTTACCTTACTATGTCGGAGGAGAGGCATGTCATTTTAAGAATATGGAGGTGCACTCATTTCAAGTTGGAGAAGTCAAGTATGTTCAATTCATTCTTCAACTTGTAAAATCTTTTCTCATCAAGTGGCTTTGTGAATATGTCGGCTAGTTGATTTTCGGTGCCAATGCTCTCAATGCTAATATCACCCTTTTGTTGATGGTCTCTTATGAAGTGATGCCTTATATCAATGTGCTTCGTTCTTGAATGTTGAACCGGATTTTGTGTCATCTTGATTGCACTTTCATTGTCACAAAACAATAGCACATTCTTGAACTTAATTCCAAAATCATTCAAGGTGGCCTTCATCCAAAGTAATTGTGCACAACAACTACCGACACTAATGTATTCGGCCTCGGCGGTAGATAGCGCAACACTATTTTGTTTCTTTGATGACCATAAAACAAGAGACCTTCCAAGCAATTGACAAGTGCCACTTGTGCTCATTCTATCAATCTTGCATCCACCATAGTCGAAGTCTGAATATCCAATCAACTCAAAATTAGACCCATTTGGAAACCATAATCCAACATCATGAGTGCCCTTAAGATATCTCAATATCCTCTTGGTTGCTTTCAAGTGACTTTCTCTAGGTGAAGCTTGATATCTTGCACACTTACACACACTAAATATCACATCCGGCCTTGAAGCGGTGACATAGAGCAAACTTCCAATCATAGACCGGTATTGCTTTTGATCTACCATGTTGCCACTAGCATCAACACCCAATTGATCATTTGTGCCCATTGGTGTACTTATTGGCTTAGCATCTTGCAATCCAAACTTCTTGATCATGTCCTTGATGTACTTGCCTTGACTTACAAAAGTGCCATTCTTCATTTGCTTGATTTGAAGTCCAAGGAAGTAACTAAGCTCTTCAATCATAAACATCTCAAACTCTTTTGCCATCATATTTCCAAATTCTTCACAAAAATCTTGGTTCGTTGATCCAAAGATAATGTCATCCACATAGATTTGTAATACAAACAAGTCATTTCCAAGCTTCTTGGTGAAGAGAGTGGTGTCAACCTTTCCCATCTTAAACCCTTTAGAGAGGAGAAAGCCCCTCAACCTCTCATACCATGCTCTAGGTGCTTGCTTCCAACCATACAATGCCTTCTTGAGCTTGTAAACATGGTTGGGCTTCTTGTTATTTTCAAAACTGGGAGGTTGCTCAACATAAACTTCTTCATTGATGTAGCCATTGAGAAATGCACTTTTGACATCCATTTGATAGAGCTTGATATTGTGTGCACAAGCATATGCTAATAAGATTCTAATAGCCTCCAATATTGCAACCGGTGCATATGTTTCTCCAAAGTCAAGACCCTCAACTTGTGTGTAACCTTGTGCTACCAATCTTGCTTTATTTCTCACAACTATGCCATCTTGATCTTGCTTGTTTCTAAAGACCCACTTAGTGCCAATCACATTGTAGTTCTTTGGCCTCTCAACAAGCTCCCAAACTTGATTTCTAGTGAAGTTGTTTAGCTCTTCATGCATGTCATTTATCCAATCGGAATCTTTCAATGCATCTTCTATTTTCTTAGGTTCTTCAAGTGACACAAATGAGTAGTGCTCACAAAAGGATGCTAGCCTTGATCTAGTTTGAACAGCACTTTGAATTCCACCAATAATTTGGTCCAATGAATGATCTCTTGCAATGCTAGTAGGTTAGAGTATTGGGAGTTGATTACTTCCACTTGCTTGACCTTGATCTTGCACTTCATTATGAGAACCACTAGAGCTTGCTTGATTTGTATCAATTTGCATATTTTGGTTGATCACATGAGTATCATCATCATCATCAACTTGCCTTGGCCTAACATCACCAATGTTCATGTTTCTCATTGCATTTGCCAATTGATCTCCTCTCACATCATCAAGATTTTGAGCTTCATTTTGAGATCCTTGAGTTTCATCAAACTCAACATCATGAACTTCTTCCAAGGTGCCATTTGTGAGATTCCAAACTCTATATGCTTTGCTTGTGGTAGAATAACCAAGTAAGAACCCTTCATCACATTCCTTTTCAAACTTGCTCAATCTAGTGCCTTTCTTGAGAATATAGCATTTGCAACCAAACACTCTAAAGTATTCAATATTAGGCTTTCTTCCATTCAATAGCTCATATGGTATCTTCCCAAGCTTCCCATGGCAATAAAGACGGTTACTACAATAGCAAGCCGTGTTGATAGCTTCACTCCAAAATGAATGGCTCACATTGTATTCACTAAGCATTGATCTAGCAATGTCAATCAAAGTTCTATTCTTTCTTTCAACTACACCATTGGATTGAGGAGTATAGGTTGGTGAGAATTGATGTCCAATACCAAGATCATCACATAAAGCTTTAATTCTTGTGTTCTTGAACTCACTATCATTGTCACTTCTAATCTTCTTGATGGTAGTCTCAAACTCATTTTGCACTCTCTTGACAAAAGACTTGAATAGATCATAAATATCATTCTTGTCATAGAGAAAGAACACCCAAGTGTATCTAGTGTAGTCATCAACAATCACAAAACCATACTTGTTGCCATCAATTCTAGTGTATGTTGTTGGCCCAAATAAGTCCATGTGCAATAGCTCAAATGCCTTTGATGTGCTCATTTCACTCTTACTAGGATGTGTATTTCCAACTTGTTTGCCGGCTTGACAAGCACTACATGGTTTATCCTTTTCAAAAGTCACATCTTTCAAGCCTCTAACTAAGTCATGCCTCAAAAGTTTGTTCAATTGTTTCATTCCAACATGACCAAGCCTTCGATGCCACAACCATCCCATACTAGATTTGCTAAGCAAGCATGATGTCAATTGTGTCTCACTATCATTGAAGTCAACCAAGTATAAGCTACCATGTCTAAATCCTTTGAATATCAAATTTGATCCATCAACACTTATGACTTCAACATCATCACTACCAAATATGCACTTGAAGCCAAGATCACAAAGTTGTGCCACCGATAAAAGATTGAAATCCAAGCTCTCAACTAGCAACACATTAGATATGCTCATGTCATTTGAGATAGCAATTTACCAAGCCCCTTGACCTTGCCTTTCTTGTTGTTGCCGAAAGTGATAGCATCAAAACCACCATTTTGACTTGTATCAATTGATTTGAACATACATGAATCCCCAGTCATATGTTGAGTGCACCCACTATCAAGCACCTAATGCCTTCCTCCAGCTTTGTAATTGACCTACAAGATAAGATTAATTCTTTTTAGGTACCCAAACTTGTTTGGGTCCTCCAAGGTTAGTGACCAAGCTCTTTGGTACCCAAATGGCTTTCTTCTTTGAGCCCATCCATGGTGCACCAATGAACTTAGCATGAACACCATTTGTACCCTTGGTAAGTATATAGAAAGAATCAAACTTAATTGAGGATACATTAGCATTGGATTTCTTGTTCATGCAATGTTGCTCTATGTGACCAACTTGCTTGCAACTTTTGCAATAGCTACCATTGTTCTTCACAAAATGAGTCTTGTGAGGAGCAAAAGCGGCCTTGCCTTTCTTGGGGTTATAGCCCAATCCCTCTTTGTAGAGAGAAGCTCTTTGGCTACCCAAGCATATAAGCAAGCGGTCCTCACCACCATAAGCCTTGGCTAAGGTGTAATTGAGCTCTTTTACCTTCTTCTTGAGATTTTCATTCTCAACTATTAGTGTGGAGTCACAAGTGAAACCGTCACTACTAGATGAGGATGATGTAGATGCGCTACATGAAGGGTTAGTGGGAGCAACAACAATAGGCTTATGACAAGATTCATCAATTATATCACAAGATATGCCTATGTTGCAAGTTTTAGCTTTTCTCAATATTAGTTGGCATGTTTTCACATTTTTCAACTAGAGAGGAATGAGCTTCTTCAAGCTTAGTGTGAGACTTTTGAAGCTTCTTATGGTCTTCCTTTAGACTCTCATAAGATGCCCTAAGCTCATCAAGTTCTTGCATAAGGTTTTTCTTTTCCTTAAGCAAGCCCTTGCACTCCTTTCTAGATTCTTTAAAATGTTGAGTGCAATCTTCTAGCATAGTGATTAGTTCATCTTTAGTGAATTCTTCTTCATCACTATCACTATCACTAGCATTATCATGAACACTCTCATCATCGGATGATACCTTAGCGGCCTTAGCCATGAAGCATGATGGAGTGTCGAAGAGGGAGACCTTCTCTTGGATGGCAATGCAAGCATGTCCCTTCTTCTTGCTCTTATAGTCATCCTCATCATCACTATCCCATGTAGCAACATGAGAATCATTCTTCTTTTTATGAGAGCTCTCCTTCTTTTCTTGCTTCTTCTTTTGCTTCTTCCTCTCCTTCTTGATAGCATCTTCATCATCACTATCATAAGGACACTTTACAATAAGATGATCCTTGCTATGGCATCTAAAGCATCTCATGTTATGCTCATTCTTCTTAGATGAGTTCTTCCTCCTCCTTGCATGATAGCCCTTCTTCTTCATGAATTTGTCAAATTGCTTGACAAAGAGAGCCATCTTCTCATCAATGTCATCACTATCACAAGAGCTTGAATCTTCATCACTTGATGATTCAATCTTGGACTTGCCCTTGGATGTGATGGCTTTGAATGCCACACTCTTCTTCTTTTCATCATCTTTCTTCTCATTTTCCTTCTTCTTCTTCTTGACCAACTCATCCTTCTCATCATCTTCTCTATATGAATCATCGGTCATCACCTCTTGAAATATTTGTTAAGGAGTTGAATCCTTCAATGTAGTCCTCACTAGCACGGTGATCAATGTATCAAACCTCTTGGGCAAGCTTCTCAAAAACTTCATAGAGAATTGATTGTCCTTGACCTCCTCACCAAGTGCCTTGAGCTCATTGACAATGACTTGCAATCTATGAAACATCTCTGGAACACTCTTATCATCTTGCATCTTGAAGCTTGAAAATTTTTCTTGCAAGATATATGCTTTAGTGGTCTTTGTGCCTTCGGTGCCCTCAAATGTTTCTTCTAGCTTGGCCCAAGCATCATGTGCAACTTCTATGTTTTTCACTTGCTCAAATGTCTTGTCATCTAATGCCTCATGAAGAGCACTAATGGCAGTGTCATTGCATTGGAGCTTCTCTCTTCCACCGGTGTAGGTGCTTCCGGATTAGCAACCTCAAATTTTGTTTCGGTGACCTTCCACACTTCTCTATTGATTGACTTGAGGTGTGCGATCATCTTAACCTTCCAATATGCATAATTAGTGCCATCAAAGTAAGGTGCCTTCTTAGTGTTGTTGATGTGCAAGCTTAATTGAGCCATTTCTTTTTCACCGTAGGTTGCTAAGCCTCAAATAAACGGTGCCTCGGCTCCGATACCACTTGTAAGGTCCAAATGGCTAGAGGGGGGGTGAATAGCCTATTTAAAATTCTACAAGCTTCACTAGACAACCACGTTAGTATAAAAGATGGCTATGCTAATTCTAGCACTAGCTCAACTACACTATGCAAGCCACCTACACAATTCTAGTGAGGCAAGGCTAAGATCTCTAATACACACCAACAAGGCTAAGTCACTAAGCTACTTACTCCTATGTGATAAAAGCTACACTAAGCAAACTACACTAGAACTAGTACAAGAAAGTAAAGAGCAAGTGACTTGATTCTTATACCAACGATGTAGAGAAGCAATGCACTCGAAGAATCAATCACAATGATCAACCACAAGAGAAATCCTCGGCAAAGAGATGACACAAGATTTTTTACCGAGGTTCACTTGCTTCCCGGCAAGCTACTCCTCGTTGTGGCGATGCACCCACTTGTCGGTTCACGAGCTAATCGACTATCAAGAGTCGAGCCCTCGGCGGGCGCCGCACAACCGCACACAAGATGTGGATCCTCCAAGCCACGAGCTCCACTAGAGTATCCAATTTGCGAACTCTCGCGGGGAAGGATCAAGAACCCCTTACAACACTTGGTGAAGGCTCCAACAATCTCCAATTGCGAGCTCAATCACCTCCGCTGCTCCAAGCCGTCTACCGTGTCGGGAAACATGGAAGAGTAACAAGAAATCCGCAGCAACTCGAAGATCAAGTGCCTCTAGAATGCAACTCTCAAGCAATGCACTTGAATCTCACTCAATCTCACTCAAGATGTGCAACTATGCAAAGAGATGAGTGGAGGGGTGGTTCTCTAGCTCAAAGGATGTCTCTAGGTCTCAAAATGTGCAAGAGTTACCCTCAAATCCCGGACACCCTCTATTTATAACGAAGGGGTACGCAGCTAGCCGTTACAGACGACGCAGCGAAAATCACGCTGACCGGACACTCCAGTCAGGGTGACCGGACGTGTCCGGTAACTACAGGACAAGCGAAAACAGCGCGCGTCAGAACTAGCCGTTGCCGTGATCGGACGCGCTCAACCGATTAACCGGACGCGACAGTGCCAGCGTCCGGTCGTGTTCCAGTAAGCTCCCGTCGAGACCGGACGCGTCCGATCACACGTGACCGGACGCGCCGCGCGTCTGATCGTCACTCCACTGCTCACTGCTCCTCTGGACGCATGACCGGACGCTCCGGTTTCGTGAGGGACCGGACATGCCGGTCGCGCGCTCTCCTTCTGCACACAAGTGAACTGACCGGACGCGCTGGTCAGGCCAGACCAGCGTCCGGTCACAAACCCTAGCAGCACTGAGTTGAACTGACCGGACGCGTCCGGTCAAACCGAGACCGCGTCCGGTCCAGCGTCCGATCAACACAGTGACCGCCGTTCGCCTCCATTTCTTTTCCGACTTCCGGCGCAATGGAAAATAGGCATTTCACTTCTCCAAAAAGCGCCGAATCCTGCCTCGCAAGCTCGGCGGGAGGGAGAGCGAACCCCAAACCCCTTTCTACCGCTTAAACTCCACCGCCTTCGCAAATATGCTAACACCACCAAGTGTAAACCACCATGTGCATGTGTGTTAGCATTTCACAAACATTTTCCAAGGCGTTATGTTAGCTCTCAACTAGATCCTAATGCATATGCTCAAGACATTGATCTAGTGGCACTTGATTCCCGAGCTAGCTGTGATTTCCCCTCTTGATAGTCGGCTATGTATCCTAAATCCGGTCAATCACTTCTCTACTCATCTTAGACTGGCAAAAGGAAAACCCTATGGTTATACCTTTGCCTTGCGCTCTTAGATCCTTCTCCTCCACTTGATCATCATGTCCATCATATTATGTGCATCTCCACCATGATCGTCATTTCATGTCCATGCACCATTTCTTTGTGATCTTGTGGCTACCACTCCTTGCCACGTACACCTTCATCACATGTGTTGCTTATGCCTAACTCAAAATACTTAACACATGGCATTAACAACTTGATGTCATTAATTACCAAAACCAAACTTGGGCTTTCAACGGGCAAGGGCGCGGCAAAGAAGCTGCGGCCCGCGACGGATCACGATGGATCGGTCGATGTTTGTTCGGGGTGCAAGACCCGAGCCGACCCGTATCGGACGGGCCAGATCGCATCACGGCTCGATCCAACGGCTATAGGGTTAGCGGGCGACGTGACCGTATCCGCTGCCCGCGGTTTCTCCTGCAAATTCGTTATCAGAAGATGTGTTTATTCTTTGAATGTGTATTTTTTGCTTTATTATTTGTGTTTGAATCTGAGAAAATTCAGTTTCGAGTTCAAAAAATATTTTTTTAATTCTAGAAAATCTTAATCATGGCGGACAAATAACAAGCAACCGTCACGGTTAATCATTTAAAGGAGGCAGGCGAGTTAAAGCAACCGCCACCGCCGTGGTGGTTGCCCTAAAACGCCCGCTACGGTTAATATCATTAACCGTGACCTTTGATATTAACCGTGACCTTTGATCCGTGGCGGTTGGAATACCCGCCACGGTAAATAAAAAACGCCCGCCACCATAAAAATTCTATATTAGTGTGCCATATGTAGCTATCTGTATTGTTTCTTTGATTCTTTCAATAAAAGCTCTAGTTGGTTATTGGAGTTTTCCATGGGTGTGTTGCTTTAAGTAAAAGCTCTAGATGTTATTGGAGTTTTCCAAGGGTATGTTGATATAAGAAAACTTGGATGCTTGCTTTATCTGTGTTGGTGCGTCCTGACTATGATAAAGTGATAATGGTTGTTGTGCGTGGCTCCAAGATTGCCAACAAGGGTGGTAGCCCCTTTCCTAGGTTTGTTTTGCTATAGACAAGTTAGCTTTATACTTGATGCCTTGCCTCCTTGGTGCTTATCTGTGGTGATGCTAATGCAATCAACTCTACTCATAACCTGCATGTTTGTTCAGTGCAACATATTTTCCCATAGTTGCATACATATATCTTTTGGATCCGAACTCATAAACTGCATACTTGACCTGTACTTGTATGACTTAGTGAAGAAAAAGTTCGCTCTTGTTAATCGGTAAGTAGAGATGATAGGACATATTGGTTCAGCTAACTACATAACTCATCCTATAAAAATCAAAGGCCAATGTGACACATGGACTTGAATCGTGTTTCTTGTATCTCCGGACAACTTCTTGCGTTCTATTGATTGGACTTAGCAAGAACATAGTTCAGCCCTACTGTTACCCCCTTTTCTATATGGAGTTTAACTTATACGGACGAATATAAACCATACGTCGTCATAAAATATTCCCCAAATAAGAAATAATATATATATAGCGCTAAACAGCACCCAGGGTACCGAATATTATTCAGTACCCGAGCCACTCGCCCGCCCCACCGTACGTGGTCCACGAGCACACCCCCGATCCCTCATTCCCAAGTTTGCAACCTGGACCGTATCTGATTTTTTCCCCCACCGTCTCTGTTTTTGTATTTTTTTTCCCGCAAACAGGTTTTGCAACTGGCTTTTTCGTCTCTGTTTTTTTTTCATTTTTCCTGTTCTCGCCTTTTTCAAGCAAATAGTTTTGCAACATTTTTTTGTTTTTTCACATGAACAGGATTTGCAAATATATTTTTTTCACGCAAACAATTTGCAACTTTTTTGTGTGTTTTTCACACGAACAGGATTTGCAAATATCCAAAAGACAGGATTGACCGTCCTATTTACCTTATAGATTAATATTTTTTCAAGTCTTCTTGTTTTGTGATTAAGATTATTTTTTCTCTTCTTTTGCCAAGGATTAGTGAAACTATATCCTTTCCTTTTCAACTGATCCATGATAATGAAAACAGACTTCCCTTTTGATCGACACAATTTGCTATTTGAATCGGTGAAACTTATAATTAGGACAAATTTTCAGCAAGATCAAGCACTCATAACAAAATACTGCCAACTATAATAATTCATTATGCAAACCACAAATACATTATTTGATCATTTGCCTTCAAGGATACAGCTATTTGATCTACTCATTTTTTTCTCCCCAACCCAGGTTCGTCATGATGGACTACTTGTCAACTATATAATATTTCAAAACCCAAACCATAAATACTAATTGAACTGGATTATAGAAAAAGCATACATTGCATCGCGAATCCTTAAGACAAATATCTCCTCCAGACCATTCGACAACATGACAGTGTTGGTCATGAGCAGCATCATCGTAAGATGCTGATCACAGCTTTCTAAAGTGACCTTGCTGATCACAACTTTCTAAAATGAGACTCCTTAAAGGCAGACTTAAAGAAATTTATCAGTATCATGTGAGCTTGGTTCTCTTGATGGAAAGTTAGATGATGCAGCAGCTCAGCCTTCATATCTGTTAAGAGATCTTGTAACAAAAGTATCACTGATATAAATCGTGAATCTTCCATAATAAATTGACAGTAGCATACACTTGCACATCGAATTAATAGTAGACATGTAAAATAGAAACAACACATGGCAAACTGCTCGTGAGTGCAAGCCCCAAAAAATTCAGTATCAATAGAAACTAGAGGCGAAATAATTAAGATTGGAATGTCACTGCACTAAAAAACAATGACATCAGGCCAGCGACTACATACACCAGATACCCAAAATACCTTTGCACCTATTAGTTTTCAGAGCCCTCTAACAGAAAACCTAGGGATAATTATTGTTGGAAAAATAGTATTTGAAGTAATGTTTCGTTGAAGGACTAAGCATTTGGTTGTCAACAAAATTTGTGAGAAAAGAAAGCTAAGATCAAACAAAAGCATCCATGAACACAAAAAGAGAGTAGAATTCAATGGGTCCAGTGTCAAGTTAGTTTCTTATGCATAAAAAATGATGCTTGTGACTGCAAATACATCTGGATATATACATTGATACTAGTAGTACCTTATCTCAAAGGCCACGTGAGGTTATTGTCAGAACTCCTAAAACACTTCCGCGCACAAGATGGTCCACTCACTTAGAACCTGTGTGGTGGCTGCTATGCATCAAATCAGAGTCAACAGGGGTTGGGAGCTTCATGGCACGTTGGGGGACTCCAGCTAACTACTGAAAGATCAAAATATGGATGTATTTGGTCAATAAAACTTTTGATTGCTGCGATTAAATAACTGACCTTACACTGAATTGCAGCGAGCGGCAGCTGCGGTGGTCAGCAGCATGAGGCCAAAGGCCCGTGCGCTCGGCCACCCCGGGTTCGAAACCCGGTGACCGCAGTATTTCCGTGCACAGTGCATGGGAATGGGGAGAAAAAGCTCCTCGGTTAAAAAAATTACACTAAATTGAAGACGTGATATAGAAAGCCAAGAACTTGGTGGAGAGAATGTTTAGACATGTCTTGACTAAAAGAAATAAGATATACTGGGTACTAGCTGACAAGAAATTAAATCACTAGAGAACATCTTGGCTGCACAAATAAGCTCCCAATGACTTCTAAATATAATTTTAGGTTTAAATAATTACATAGTTAAACTAAATATCTTTGTACATGTGACAATTTATTATAATTTCATCATATGTATACTGACATGACTCTGAAATTGACTATATGATTATTCTTCCCCTGCAGTTAGCACATCAAAATCAAAGACACCTAGATTTCTGATCGTAATCTGAGCATGCACATGCTACAATTTCATTCCATATAGACCAAAAAACCTAACCAGCGGCCTGAAAGCCCAAGTTTGGTTTTGGTAATTAATGACACCAAGTTGCTAATGCCATGTGTTAAGTGTTTTTGAGTTAGGCATAAGCAACACATGTGATGAAGGTGTACGTGGCAAGAAGTGGTGGCCACAAGATCACAAAGAAATGATGCATGGACATGAAATGTCGATCATGGTGGAGATACACATAATATGATGGACATGATGATCAAGTGGAAGAGAAGGATCTAAGAGCGCAAGGCAAAGGTATAACCATAGAGTTTTCCTTTTGCCGGTCTAAGATGAGTAGAGAAGTGATTGACCGGGTTTAGGATACATAGCCGACTATCAAGAGGGGCAATCACGGTTAGCTCGGGAAACAAGTGCCACTAGATCAATGTCTTGAGCATATGCATTAGGATCTAGTAGAGAGCTAACATAACGCCTTAAAAATGTTTGTGAAATGCTAACACACATGCACATGGTGGTGTACACTTGGTGGTGTTAGCACATTTGCGAACGCGGTGGAGTTTTAAGCGGTAGTAAGGGGTTTGGGGTTCGCTCTCCCTCCCGCCGAGCTTGCGAGCGCGGGATTCAGGCGTTTTCGAGAAAATTAAATGCCTATTTTCTATTGCGCCGGAGGCGAGAAAAGGTGGCGAAAGTCTGAAATGATTATCACTGAAAATACAGTGACCGGACGCTGTGGTCGAATTGACCGGACGCGGCTGACGCGTCCGGTCAGTTTAAACCACAGACAGACGCGCGTGTGAGAAGGGTCGCGGACCGGCGCGTCCGGTCCCTCGTGGAACCAGCGCGTCCGGTCACGCACCCAGGAGTTCAGCACGGAGGGCAGATGCGATCAGACGCAGTGGCGCGTCCGGTCACGTTCGATCGGACGTGTCCAGTCACGAGTGGACCTTTACTGGACTCCGATCGGATGCGGCTGGCACGTCCGGTCACGTGTGATCGGACGCGTCCGGTCTCGACGGGAGCTTACTGGAACGCGACCGGACGCTGACACTGTCGCGTCCGATCAAACGCTAGAGCGCGTCCGGTCACGGCAACGGTTACTTCTGACGCGCACTGTTTACGCTTGTCCTGTAGTGACCGGACGCGTCTGGTCACCCTAACCGGTGCGTCCAGTCAGCTCGTTTTAACTGCGTCGTCCGGTAACGGCTAGCTGCGTACCCCTTCGCTATAAATAGAAGTTGGCCGGGGTTTGAGGGTAACTCTTGCACATTTTGAGACCTAAAGACATCCTTTGAGCTAGAGAACAACCCCTCCACTCATCTCTTTGCTTGGTTGCACATCTTGAGTGTGATTGAGTGAGATTCAAGTGCATTGCTTGAGAGTTGTATTTTGGAGGCACTTGATCTTCGAGTTGCTGCGGATTTCTTGTTACTCTTCCGTGGTTCCCAACATGGTAGACGGCTTGGAGCAGCGGAGGTGATTGAGCTCGCAATTGGAGATTGTTGGAGCCCTCACCGAGTGTTGTAAGGGGTTCTTGATCCTTTCCCGCGGGAGTTCGTAAATTGGATACTCTAGTGGAGCTCGTGGCTTGGAGGATCCCCATCTTGTGTGCGGTTGTGCGGCGCCCGCCGAGGACTCGACTCTTGATAGTCGATTAGCTCGTGAACCGACAAGTGGGTGCATCGCCATAACGAGGAGTAGCTTGCCAGAAAGTAAGTGAACCTCGGTAAAAATCTTGTGTCATCCCTTTGCCGAGGATTTCTCTTGTGGTTGATCATTATAATTGATTCTTCGAGTGCATTACTTCTCTACATCGTTGGTATAAGAATCAAGTCACTTGTTCTTTACTTTCTTGTACTAGTCCTAGTGTAGTTTGCTTAGTGTAGCTTTTATCACATAGGAGTAAGTTGCTATTGATTTAGTCTTGTTGGTGTGTATTAGAGATCATAGCCTTGCTTCACTAGTTTTGTATAGGTGGCTTGCATAGTGTAGTTGAGCTAGTGCTAGAATTAGCTTAGCCATCTTTTATACTAACGTGGTTGTTTAGTGAAGCTTGTAGATTTTTAAATAGGCTATTCATCCCCCCTCTAGCCATTTGGACCTTCCAAGTGGTATCAGAGCCGAGGCACCATTTATTTGAGGCTTAACAACCTACGATGAAAAAGAAATGGCTCAATTAAGCTTGCACATCAACAACACCAAGAAGGCACCTCACTTTGATGGCATAAATTATGCATATTGGAAGGTTAAGATGACCGCACACCTCAAGTCAATCAATAGAGAAGTGTGGAAGGTCACCGAAACAAAATTTGAGGTTGCTAATCCGGAAGCACCTACACCGATGAAAGAGAAGAAGCTCCAATGCAATGATATTACCATTAGTGCTCTTCATGAGGCATTGGATGACAAGACATTTGAGCAAGTGAAGAACATAGAAGTTGCACATGATGCTTGGGCTAAGCTAGAAGAAACATTTGAGGGCACCGAAGGCACAAAGACCGCTAAAGTATATATCTTGTAAGAAAAGTTTTCTAGCTTCAAGATGCAAGAAGATGAGAGTGTACCGGAAATGTTTTATCGATTGCAAGTCATTGTCAATGAGCTCAAGGCACTTGGTGAGGAGGTCAAGGACAACCAATTCTCTATGAAGTTCTTGAGAAGCTTGCCCAAGAGATTTGATACATTGATCACCGTGCTAGTGAGGACTACATTGAAGGAATCAACTCCTCAACAAGTATTCCAAGAAGTGATGACCGATGATTCATATAGAGAAGATGATGAGAAAGAGGAGTTGGTCAAAAAGAAGAAGAAGAAAAGTGAGAAGGAGAGTGTGGCATTCAAAGCCACCACATCCAAGGGCAAATCCAGAATTGAATCATCAAGTGATGAAGACTCAAGCTCTTGTGATAGTGATGACATTGATGAGAAGATGACTCTTTTTGTCAAGCAATTTGGGAAATTCATGAAGAAGAAGGGCTTTCATGCAAGAAGGAGGAAGAAGTCATCCAAGAAGAATGAGCATACCATGAGATGTTTTAGATGCCATAGCAAGGACCATCTCATTGCAAAGTGTCCTTATGATAGTAATGAGGAAGATGCTATCAAGAAGGAGAGGAAGAAGCAAAAGAAGAAGCAAGAAAAGAAGGAGAGGTCTCATAAAAAGAAGAATGATTCTCATGTTGCTACATGGGATAGTGATGATTCCTCAAGTGATGATGAGGATGACAACAAGAGTAAGAAGAAGAGACACTAATCACGCAGCGGATGCTGCGTCACCGCGGGCGGCGTGGTTACTGGTACTGCCTTACCGCGTGCAGCGGATGCTGCGTAACCAAACACGTTCTCATGAAGAAGGACCACGGTTGCTATCAGTTTCGCCGCGGGTTCAGCATGTTTGCAGGATACAGAAACAGTTCGTTTCGAGATGGTCAACCAGAACACATTCAACATGTGGAACGATGTCTACCGACGATCCAACAGACCACGAGGCTTCCCCCATGGTACCCTGAATTCGTAATCCAGTTCATCTTAAGTATTTTGTTACAAAATAACACACACGTTATTTCGTTTACTCCATGACAAAGTTCATGTATCTGTACCGGTGTGCTAATTCGCCCATTCACACACATATAGAGATTTGACAATGCAGCGGGCATCACCATGATCGACATGAGGACGTCGTGGTCCATGACATCTGATCCCAGACCGCTCGTCAAAGTTACTCCACTGGGCGCCTGGGCACAACCAAAGCAAACAGCTTATTTCGTTTATGTAGTTATTAAACGACTATCCACGTTGATCGCCTGTGATACTCTACTTTAATTTGCAACCTTTTTAAGTGGTGCAATTACCTTGAATTATTATTTTTCATTCTTAGTATTGTTTTGTTTTTTCGGAAACCAAAGTGTCGCGAAGCACCAAGCGCAAAGCCCCAAGCTGCTCCACTTAAAAAGGCGTCGCCACAGCTGTCGGATTCTCGTAGAACTCGACGTGTCCATCCATACCACCGTACCGAGTTCAGGGCCCATGGCGCCCGGGTTCATGCGAGCGCAGAAGCCTATGGCCGCGTTGTCTTGGCCCACCACTAGGAGCAGCAGGCTTTGCGCTTGGTTCCTATATTGCTGGGCCGCCACGCCGGTGCTTGCCACACTTTGCCTATTCAGGCGCCATGGACCGGGCCACCGTGGCCTTCGCGCGGTCTTCGTAGCCGTCACCGAATTCTAGCAAACATGCAGTTCATCTTCTTCCCCCCGCCATCTCCTCCCCCAACCAACGCCCAGGACGCCGGAGACCTTCAGGCCAACCAACCAACTCCGCCGGACGAGACGAACACCCGCCAAGCACAAAATGAGCCCGGCCCCGGCGGCAGCAGGCACGGTGAGATGATCGATGATGCGATGATGGATATGGCTTTGCCTGGTTCCTCCCTCATAGCCAAGCTAGGCCAGGTTGGATGAAATAGCAGAGTATAGCAGCTGAAAACTGGAGTGCTAGCAGCCTACCAGTCAGCAGCCAAACGCTTCCTCTTTGTTATATGAAATGAATAATAATGTGTACAAGACACGTCGAAGCAAATATTTTAATCCGGTTGGTGGTTTTTGGCTGACCATTGTATGTAGTAGATTAAGTTATTAGGAGCTTTCCCAAAATGGAGGAGGGTGCGTTAAGGTCTGGCGAACCAACAGTAAAAAAACAGCCACTCTCATGGATTTGAAACCCACGAGAGATTCGTTGGGGGCGTAACCCTCTTAGCGACGCGCTACATCGGAACCCGGGTGTGGTGTTAAATGGGCAAGGGCCGGGTCGTCATCCCCTTAGTGGCGCGTCGTATCGTGACCCGGGTACGATGAAAAATGAGCAAGGGTCGGACCGTCGCAACCTTAGTGGCGCGCTACATCTACGCCCGGGGTAGTGAAAAATGAGCAAGGGTCTTCACACTTCCCTCGACGGGTGCGAAGGGTAAGGAAGCTAGCCGAGCCAACTAGGATTCGTCTAGGTAGCTGGAACGTAGGGTCCTTAACGGGTAAGCTAAGAGAGCTAGTCGATACAGCAATTAGAAGGCGTGTAAATATTCTATGCGTTCATGAGACCAAATGGAAGGGCCAGAAGGCGAAGGAGGTGGAGGATACTGGCTTCAAACTTTGGTACACGGGGGACAACATCGGGTAGGAATGGTGTAGGCATCTTGATCGATAGGAGCCTTAAGGATGGAGTCGTTGATGTTAGGAGGCAAGGCGACCGGATTATCTTGGTCAAGCTGGTAGTTGGAGATTCGGCTCTAAATGTGATCAGTGCCTATACCCCTCAGGTAGGTCTTAGCGAGGGCACCAAGAGGCAGTTTTGGGAAGATCTTGATAGCGTGGTTAGTACCGTGCCTATCGGCGAGAAACTCTTTATAGGAGGAGACATCAACGGCCATGTTGGTGTGACTAATATATGTTTCGAGCGGGTGCACGGGGGGTTCGGGTATGGTAGTAGGAATCAAGAGGGGGAGGATGTTTTGAACTTCGCGCTGGCCTATGACTTGTTAATAGCGAACACCCTCTTTAGGAAGAGGGAATCTCATCTAGTAACCTTTCGTAGTGGACAACACTCGAGCCAGATCGACTTTATCCTTGCAAGGAGGGAGGATAGACGTGCTTGCTTTGATTGTAAGGTGTTACCTGGGGAGTGTGTTGTCCCTCAACATAAGCTTGTGGTGGCGGACTTTCGCTTTTGAGTACGTGTCCACCGGGACAAACGGGCCAAGATTGCGAGAACGAAGTGGTGGAAGCTTAGAGGGGAAGCGGCGCAAACGTTTAAAGAGAGGATGCTAGACGAGGGGCCTTGGGAAGAAGGAGAAGATGCCGACGACATGTGGCTAAAGATGGCAACATGTGTCCGGAAGGTGGCTTCGGAAGTGTTTGGCGTGAGTAGGGGAGGCAAACGGGAAGCGAAAGACACATGGTGGTGGAATAACGAGGTACAAAGGGCTATTAGGGAGAAGAAGGAGTGTTTCAAGCGTCTCCACCATGACAAGAGTGCAGCCAACATCGAGAGCTATAAAATAGCGAAGAGGGTTGCAAAGCGAGCTATGAGTGTAGTAAAAGGTCAGGCGTATGATGGCCTTTATCAGCGGCTAGGCACAAAGGAAGGGGAGAAGGACATTTATAGGATGGCTAGAATCCGCGAGAGGAAGACAAGGGATATCAACCAAATAAAATGCATCAAGGATGGGACAGATTGACTTCTGGTGAAGGATGAGGAGATCAAGGACAGATGGAGAGAGTACTTCGACAAGCTGTTTAATAGGGAGAATGAGGGTCCTACCCTTGAGTTGGACGACTCATTTGACGATACCAACAGAAGCTTTGTGAGGAGAATTCAGGAGGCAGAGATCGGAGAGGCTTTGAAGAGGATGAAGGGAGGTAAAGCGATGGGCCCTGATGGTATCCCCATTGAGGTGTGGAGATACCTAGGCGCCAAAGCGATAGTATGGTTAACTAAGCTTTTTAACCTTATTTTTCGGTCTAACAAGATGCCTGAAGAATAAAGAAGAAGTATATTAGTACCTATCTTCAAGAACAAGGGAGATGTTCAAAGTTGTACTAACTACCGTAGGATTAAATTGATGAGCCATACGATGAAGCTCTGGGAGAGGGTTATCGAGCATCGCCTAAGGAGAGTGACACATGTGACCCAAAATCAATTTGGGTTCATGCCTGGTAGGTCGATCATGGAGGCAATTTTCTTATTACGACAATTGATGGAGAGATATAGGGAGCAGAAGAAGGACTTGCACATGGTCTTTATTGACCTCGAGAAGGCATATGACAAAGTACCGAGAAATGTCATGTGGTGGGCCTTGGAAAAGCACAAAGTCCCAACTAAGTACGTTACCCTCATCAAGGATATGTACAGGGATGTGGTGACGTTTGTCCGAACATGTGATGGCGACACCAGTGACTTTCCAATTAAAATAGGACTACATCAGGGGTCAGCTTTGAGTCCTTATTTATTTGCTTTGGTGATGGATGAGGTCACAAGGGACATACAAGGTGGTATCCCTTGGTGTATGCTCTTTGCTGATGATGTGGTGCTAGTTGACGACAGTAGGGCAGGGGTTAATAGGAAGTTAGAACTATGGAGGCAAACGTTAGAGTCGAAATGGTTCAGACTTAGTAGGACTAAGACCGAGTACATGAGGTGCGATTTCAGCGCGACTAGGCATGAGAAGGGAGACGTTAGCCTCGATGGGCAAGTGGTGGCCAAGAAGGATACTTTTCGGTATTTAGGGTCGATGCTACAAAAGGACGGAGACATTGATGAAGATGTTAGGCATAGAATTTCAGTCGGCTGGTTAAAATGGCGTCAAGCTACAGGCGTCCTCTGTGACAAAAGGGTGCCTCAGAAGCTGAAAGGTAAGTTCTATAGGACGGCGATTCGTCCGGCGATGTTATACGGTGCTGAGTGTTGGCCTACAAAAAGGCGACACGTCCAACAATTGAGTGTAGCAGAGATGCTATGTTGCGTTGGTGTTGTGGGCACACAAGGAGGGATAGAGTCCGAACGACGATATTCGGGATAGGGTTGGGGTGGCTCCAATTGAGGAGAAATTGATTCAACATCGGTTGAGATGGTTTGGACATATCCAACGGAGGTCTCCTGAGGCGCCGGTGCGTAGTGGAGTTCTAAAGCGGGCCGATAATGTAAAGAGCGGTAGAGATCGACCTAAACTAACTTGGGACGAGTCCGTTAAGAGAGATCTTAAGGAGTGAAATATCCCCAAGGATTTAGCTATGGATAGGAGCGCTTGAAGATTGACAATCAACGTGCCTAAACCGTGACCTCTTTTTGTCTTATGCTCTTTTTGTCCCTTTATGTGTCTCCCTGTTTTCTCGTCTTTTTTGGGTTTCATCTCTAGCCTACCCCAATTTGCTTGGGACAAAAGGCTATGTTGTTGTTGTAGCTTTCCCAGAATGAAGCATGGAGAACTGAATTTGAATAAGAAGCTGGATCTACTTTTCATATAAGAATCTAAAAAAATATTCAGCAAGACACAAGTGAAGCAAATTGGCGGACACTGGGCATGCCCAACAAAAAAAAACTGCTGTTACAGTATATTAATTCTTAAGATCCATGCATGCACGAATTCCAAAACCTAAAGAAAAATAAGCAGTGCCAAAAGAGTTAAACTTTCAACACCGCCTTGTGGATCATGGTCTCTTTATGTATTTCGTGACAGCTCTTCTCAACAAGGTCCAGGAGCTTTTCAAGGTTTGTGGCCCACGAGTTCAGCGTGCCATTGCTGTCTTGGGTTGTCCGGAAGCTGACAACTCCCATCGGCCTGTCGATCTTTGCGATCAGAGCTTTTGAGTTAACCATGTCTGAGAGATGCTTCTCTGCCTCCTGAAAGAGTAATGTGTAGGGGCAGTTAGATATCCCAGCTGCAACTCTAGCTGCAGCTATAAAATGCTTCACAATTCAGGTGATTGTCATGTACTTACTGGGTTTAAACACAAGATGCCACAGTTGGCATCACAAAGAAAATACAATATCATGCAAAGGTGAAAAATACAAACCTGCAAACTCAGGCAAAGAAGATCGGCAAGCCTCTTGAGGGTAACCCTTGCATAGTACTTGGACACAACCAAGATATTCTGAAGAGAGCAAGAAGTCAGATTCAATGGACAAGCATATATAGAGCAAAATAATTATAACTATAGACCAAATACAAAGTAAGCAATACATGTTCGATAATCCTCAGTTTCAAATCTTCTGAAGCTTTGACACCCAAAGCTCCCCCAAGAAGATTCTTCTCTTTCTCATATTCCTCCTTGAAGAATTCCCACAAACTTGTCCACTGTATCACCTCCATGGTGACCAGCTGCTTCAGCAATAACCTTATTTTTTTCATCACATCACAACAAGGAAAAAAATTGGTGATCATTGAGACAAGCTCGCCTGGAGTTATTAGAGCAATTTTGCAAACATACAAATGTACCCATGGTTTTTAAGGCGGCAAGGCGAGCCACTTATTCGAGTCGCCTAGGCGACGCCTAGGCGAGCATAAGGCGAGACAAGGCGACGCCATATGATTATAAAAAACTTCAAAGCAGGAGCATGGAGAAGGGATAAAAAGGAAAATGACAAAAATAAAAGAAGGACAAGGAACAAAAAAGGCCCAGCCCAACAAACAGCCCACAGAAGCCCTCCCCAACTATCATCTACTATCTAGGTCTGCCCCTGCTCCTCAACAGGTGCCTCTTCTTCTTCCTCTCGATACTACTCTCCAACCCAGGTGCCTCTTCTCCCTCCCGATCCTGTTCTCCATGTCCACTGCTGGAGCCGCCTCCTTCCAGATCTCCCCTCCCCTTCCTCACTGCTGCTGCCGCCCCCTTCAAGATCTCCCTTCCCCTTCCTCACAGCTGCTGCCGCTCCCATTCTAGATCCCTATGCGAGATCCCCTGCTACTGCCCTTCAAGAGCCAGAGCCGAAGGGGATGGAAGCAAAAGTGGGTCGTCAGCCTTGCCTGGTCCTCCTCCAGTTCTTCCTCTCTCTCCTCCCTCCCCTGCTCTCTCATTTTGCTGATTTTTGGTCGCGGCGTCCAGGACGCCCAGGTTTTTTCAGCGCCTGGACGCCTAGGCGACGCCTAGGCGACGACTTAAAAACCATGAATGTACCTGAAATTTGGGATTTCTGAAAGGTTTTTATCCTCTAGTGTAGCATTGAGAAGGCTCGATTGCATAGGATCATGAGGTGCTAGCACCAAATACCAACAGATCTTCCTAAGAATCTGCAAAGGAATTAAAGTGGTCAGATAATTGAGGGTTGGTGCCTTGGTGGATGGGTGTCAGGGGGAGTGTATACACATGTTGAAAGAGAGAGTACCGGTATCCACTTTGCTGGATCCTCTTTCATTGCTGGAATATCATAAATAGCCTTGTAACAACGGCAGATTTCCAAGTAATCATTGTTGTGAGAATAATATCTGTGAAGAGACAATGAATAATTATGGTTGGTTCCAATATAAAAAGTCATTGTGAACCATAGCGTTAAATAGAACAAAGAGATTAGCGGTTCCAGAGGTAGTCAGGTAGACGAGCTAATAATGACAATTGACAATCAAATAGCAGGCCAGTAGTGCATTAATCTAATTCAGATTGAGAAGTATGACATACCGAATCATCAGTTCGTAGTAGATGCGCTTCAATTCTAGGAGGGAAGGAATATCTGCAGGAGCATCCTGAACAATATTGTCACCTTCCTTTGGTTTCTTTTTTTCCTTTGATGGATCTGCGTCAAATACTCTAGTACTGATTTTCCTTGATAAAATCTGTGCTCTGACATAATCTTGCCGATCTAGGCATAGCCGGACCTATGACAACGATAATAGTAAGTTTTACATGAATAAGCATTTTAGTAAGAATACAAAGTATTAACATAATAGGTTGGCATAATACCTGCTCAAGAATGAAAGCAATTTTCTCCGTCTTTGCCATAGAGCCAAATGTTTCGACCTGATAAACAGCTTGTTAGTCCATTATAGTCATGGATAGTGAGAACTGAAGAACAGTACTAAAAAAGTACTAAAGAATGACAGAAACATTGTCACAGAATATGGAAGTACACGTCCTCAATTCTAGTGCAGTGTGAACTTACAGCAACTTCTTGCATCAAATCAGCAGCCTCGTCAATCTGTCCCTGCTCCTCTTTGATTTTTGCGAGTCTTCTGATCAATCTTGCTCTCTCTATCTCAACATAAATCTGTAGATGAACAACTGTGAGATTACACACATAAAAACAATGAATCTTAAAAGGAATAATCATCAAGATGGAAAAAAAATCTCACTTTGCCAGCAGCGACGCTGCTCAGTGTTTTGATTAGCTCAATGCGCGTGTCAATGTCTGGTGTCAAATCAATGTAGTCCATTGCTTTTTGAACCATAGCAGTAATGGCCTGCAATAAACAGAAGTGACAGTAATATAAGTGTATAGTAAACAAAACAGTAGCAAGTGAGATATACATATGTTCCATTCGATATGTTTTTTTCAGTTTATTAGTAAACAAATAGACAAATATGCCGCAAAAACAAGATAACAGCTAGAGTGAGTAATGCTCTGGTACAGCATAGGCTCCGTTTGAAAGGAAGTAAAGAACTTATACTTAATACATTGATCAACAGTGTTCTGGTCATGGGCAAACCATTGCTCGAGATGATTGTGTATAGGACTCAAAAACTGGCAACCGTATGTCCAAGCAACTAAAGATGAAAGCAAAATGCTGCAGAATAAACATTCCACATTGTAGTTGTTCAACAATGGATAGGACCAATGCAAAATACTCCATAATTGCAACTATCCGCTGGTGCTAAGAAAATTTAATAATCACAACTGCAGGTAATATTTATTGGATGGATAAACCATACTTCCTCCTACCACTATAATGGTTCATACAAGCAACTTGGATTCAGAAAGCTTTCTCAAGTACAGCTTCTGTTACCAGGCAGGAGTTCAACAGATGTTTGGGTCAATACATCGAACCAATAGCTAGAGTCATCAACACCAAAACCACAACAAAGTTACAGTAGTAAAATACTTGTTTACCAACTTCAATCACACGTTATTAAGCGAAAATTTGATGTTTAAAGGCCACTCTGCCTTCGTACAGGCATACTAATTGATTCCTAAAGCACCTCTAGAGGGCCTCATACACATATACTAGTCATTAGAAAAACCAATCGAATATGTAAGAGCAAGCCATGAATTCTCGAGAGCCGAACCTGCTTAAGCTGGCCTCTCCTCTTAGAGAGGAGAACGATTTGGTCGTTTAGCGTCTTCCACGCGCCGGCCTTGTAGCAGAGCTCGACGATGTCGATGACGGCCTTCCGCGTGCCGGCGACATCTCCGGCCAGCCTCATCTGCTTCTCGACATTCAGGAGCGACTCTATCGCCGCATCGAGGTTGGTACTGTCGCCCTCCTGCACTCATCCAGCAAGAGCAGAGTCAGACCAGATAAATCGGCGCGAGATTGAAACCCTAGGCGGGAGGGCGCGGCCGGCCCAAACACTAAGAAGCGGGGTGGAGCGCGGACGGACGAGAGCAGGCGGGGGAGGAGGCCGGCGGGGGGCTCACCATCGCCGGGATCGCGGGGATGCTGCGGAGGAGGAGACGGTGAGGCGAGGCGGCGAGGAGATCGATCTGCTGGGCTGCTTCGCTTTGATCCTGCCCTTTTCCCGACTTCTCCCCCAAATTCCACTATAAAAAAAGAAGATTCTCCGTCACATCAAAATATCGGTAAATGCATGGAGTACTAAATGTAGATGAAATTAAAAACTAATTACACAGTTTTGTTGTACTTTACGAGACGAACATTTTGAGCCTAATTAGTCAAAGTTTGGATAATTTTTACCAAATAAAAACAAAAGTTGCTACAGTACGATATGACGGCTATTGTTCCAAGTTGGTTCACCCAACTTGGGATCTAAACACGGGCCCTGTTTAGTTAAAAAAGTGAACCCAAAAAGTGCTACAGTACCTGTCACATCAAATCTTGCGGCACATATATAGAGTACTAAATGTAGATGAAAAAAAAACTAATTACACAGTTTAATTGTAAATTACGAGACAAATCTTTTAAACCTAATTAATCCATAATCAGACATAAATTACCAAATAAAGCGAAAAGTGGTAAACAACCCCTTTGCTTCTTTGGACCCTCCACGGTAAAATTGCGCCGACATGTGGGACCGCTCCGTCATTTGCAGGCTTGGGCCGTGTGTGGTCACACCACACTAGCCACTTCCACTCTCCCACCCACCACCGTCCTCCTCCTTCCCTTCCCCCGCGCCGATCACGCCACGCCCGCCCGCCCGCCCGCCTCCCTCCCTCCGTCCATCCAGATCAGGCGCCGCGCCTCCGCCCCCACTGCCCGCGTCGCCGCGCTACTCGGGGCCGCCCTAGGGCTAGGGGCGGGGATCCGCTCGCCCCGTTCGCCGGCCGCGTGGATCGATTCGCACGCACCTCCTCTTCTCGGTAAGGAAACCCACCCTCCCTCCCTCCTGGGCTAGCATGTAGAACCCCAGCCCCTGCACTCATGCTGAGATTCGATTCGACTGCACCGCTATAGCAGTTTGTTCCCGCGAGCTTTGCCCCGCCGCCCTGCATTTGCCATCTATATACGGTTTGCGGGACGCGTTAGCTGTGCCTGTGTAGGTGGATTCGATTGAAGGGTGGTGGGCGGGCAACTGGACTAGTGTGCGGTGGCTGTTGACGTTCTATACCAATTTAGTAGTAGTTAACAACAGCTCCTAGTCGTACAACACACATCGACCTCCTTCCGGTAGTTGATTGTTTCTCGGCTTTCCTGGGCTTGTTCCAGCCGGTTAGCAGCGTTGGGGCTTTACTCAACTTGATTGAATACTTGGTTGTATAGTAGTAGTGCCCTAGCTCACTGAGCCATATGAGACCGGGTTACCCCACAAGCATGCTGCACTGAGTCTGAGTTGCTCAGGATCCAAAGCCTTGGTCTCGCGGTTTCCACCAAAACCCCACCAAGTTGTCGAATCTGGATCCGCAGATTGACAGATCCTTCTAGACATGCCTCATTGGGTTGGTTGAGGCACTGCTATGTTGTTTTTGTAAGATTCTGGATCTTTTTTTTTTCCTGGTTAGCCCTTCGCTGCTGCTTTGTAGTGGTTATTTTGCTCACCCATGGGTTCTGGATAAAATTGGGTGTGGGTTTAGCATGTACAGCCTTATTGTACTAGCTCTTTTCTTTGCTAAATGTGTGCAACTGTGCCTTTTTTTTCACTTGTGATTTGTTGGCACCTGATATAGCTCTGTGGAGATGGCTAAGAGTTACCTTTTCACCAGGATTTGGAGGTTAGAGTAATGAAATAAAATGCTGCTCAAAAGCAAGTTTAAGTTGGCCACAGCCATTGGCATCGTGCTGTCGATGCTATCGCTGCTCGTGCACCTTTTTCTAGCTAATTATTCAGCTGGGGGCATTACAAAGTACACCATGCACATGGACGATGTCCTTCCATTTGGACCGGTAATTCACATGCTCTGACCTTGTCACAGTATCAATTCTCAAATTTCCTTATAGTTTTATAATGAAGGAATTTGTGTTTACTGAGGTTACGTTGGACACCCATTTTCATTGCAATCGTTGATTATATGTCTAACATCTTTTTTTATGCTTCTTGGTTTTTTGGCAGAGGCCTCGACCACGGAGACTGTGGGGTCCATTGGTCCCACTTGATCACTTGCATCCTTTTGCGAAACCTAGCAAATCATATGCTGGTAAATTGATCTTAAACTTGCACCTACTTTATTAGTATTTTCATTGTGACATCTTTTGTTCAACTAGTCGTTTGGTTACTTTAGACACTGAGTGAAAAGCTGTAGGTGCAGTTGTATTTCTTTTTGAACAAACCATTTATGTATAAGAAATGTCTCAAAAGATACATGCATATAGTAGTGATATGCAAATTTTTTTTTGTACGTGCGATGATCATTTTTCTACAAGTTTGCATATTCTATCATGCTATCTGTCTTTGATTTTTTTTTCCGACATGTTTTTGACATGTATAAATATCAGCGCTCAGACTAAAATGGGCACAAATGCACCCAGGTGCACTCTTACTCGGCCTTGTATAACTCATATTTTCCAGAATATGCTAGCATTCTTCATTAGTTTCCACATTTTGTCTTATATTGAGATTCGTTCATAATGATAATTAAATATTCTATATTTTCCCAGCACTGGAACCATTAGTGTTAGGTTATTGACCTTAGAATGTTTCTTAATGTGATTTCTGCACAATAATGTGGATAAATCTATTGCCACACTTCACTACAATTACTACATGCTTATCCCATTTTATAAAGTGTTAGATTACCTGAAATGCTATGATTTGTATACTCAGCATCAAACCATTTTACGATATAACTAAACCTTGATAAATCTGTCTGATTACCTTATTGCAGCCCCCAGTAAGCATAATGGTTTTATTTATGCAAAGATATATGGTGGCTTTGAGAAGATACAGTCTTCAGTAAGTTTTCTTGTGTTTGTGTAAAGCAACCTTGTACTTGTTATCATTGTAATAGTGTCATGACATTGTTTCCTTTATTAGATCTGTGATCTTGTTGCCGTTGCCAGGCTACTAAATGCCACTCTGGTTATTCCTGAGATACAAGCAACAACTCGTGCAAAAGGCATCAGGTTGCTGTGCCCTTCCTCATTCTGAAATTGGTTATGGTGGTTGTCTATTCCTTATCCTTTTTTCTTCTGCTCGACCTCTAAAATATAGCCTTTCCTCTGTTCCAACTTGCAGTCCGAAGTTCAAAAGTTTTTCTTATCTATATGATGAAGATCATTTCATACATGCACTTTCCAGTGATGTGGTTATTGTGCATGGCTTGCCAAAGGATCTCAGAGAGGCTAGGAAAAAGATAAAATTTCCCACAGTATCCCCTAGGAATTCTGCTACTCCAGAATACTACATCAAAGAAGTATTACCCAGACTTGTAAAATCAAAAGTTCTTGGGATAATTGTTAATGGAGGTAACTGTCTTCAGGTATCCTCCACGCCCATGCTTACTCTGTTTTCTTTTTCATTCTTTGGTCAATGTGAAGTTAGAGCCTTTCCATACGGTTTTCTGCAGTCAATTCTCCCTTCAAGCTTGGAGGAATTTCAGAAGCTTAGATGCAGGGTAGCCTTCCATGCTCTAAGGTTGCGCCCTCAAATTCAGGCTCTTGGGAGCCAAATAGTAGGAAGGTGAGGCTTCCCACCTTTGCCATTGATCCACTTACCCTTTCTTTTTTGTTCGTTAATCAATTGTAGATTTATCAATTATGCTCCATGCCCTATGAATCGTCAATTTATGCAAAGAAACTAGTACTCCCTCCGCTCCAAATTGTTAGTCATTCTAGCTTTTCTAGATACATGGTTTCTGTTACACACCTAAATATTTATTATTGTCTAGATTCATAGCTAGTGAAAGATATGTATCTAGAAAAGCCAGGACAACTTACAATTTGGAATGGAGGGAGTCTTTCAGTTGTGATGCCAGTAAATAATGGTTGGCCTTAATCAGTAATTCAAGTTGACTTCCTTGTACATACACACTAAGAAGAAAGATGGCGCTTTAATCATTTGTAATGTTTCCTTGTATGTACTGGAAAGTTTTGGATTGCTTTCTCTGGATTGAGAATGTTGTTTTAAACTATGTAAAGTTGAAATCTTACCCTTTCAGGGTATGCTAGTTATAGGAGCTGAAGGGTTTCTTTACTCATTATTAATTATTTTTTCCTATAGTGTGGCTTTCTGTTCTCATAAGTCATAACTCTAGAATGATTTGTATAGGTTGCGAGCATCTGGCCGTCCTTATGTGGCCTATCACCCAGGACTGCTTAGAGATACTCTAGCTTTTCATGGTTGCGCTGAACTGTTCCAGGTTTGTATGCTTACAATTATTGTGTTCCAATACTATCTACTGACTTTCGTTTGACCGGTGGTTAATTTTATCATCTCTAGGATATTCATACAGAGCTTATTCAGTATAGAAGGAATCAGATGATTAAACGAGGAACAGTAAAGGAGCAGTTAACAGTTGATTCAGTGTCCAGGAAGATGGCTGGTTTGTGTCCACTCATGCCAGAAGAGGTGAGCTTGCTTATAACAGTCTTGTATGTTTGCTCACTAAATCTGGCTGCAGCTTTTGCATGTTTATTAATAATAGGTAAGCTGGTGTTATATTACTGCTCTGCACCAAGAGAATTCACATAGAAGAAATCTGAGGCTGACAAAATATAAGCAACCAAACAAAAGAAAACTAGATGATAATTTTCCTTTACCATGTGGACAAAACCTTCGGAATATTAACTTCATGTTTTGCTTTTAAGCATCATTGTTTGTACTAATCCAATCATTATGAAAATCAAGCTCAAGGCAAAGAGGTTTATAAAGGAAGAAAAGTTAACTAGAAAGACTTTTATTCCTTGGTCCTGTGGCACACATTCAGCTGCACGATATAATCTGCTTAATACTATGCCTGATTTACCATACCAGCTTACTGATTCATTTTGATTGCTAATGCTGTGATGTAAACAATCCTGTGTTTCCAGGTTGGACTTCTACTTCAAGCATTAGGTTACCCACCAACTACAATAATATTCTTGGCTGGTTCCGAGACTTTTGGTGGACAAAGAATGCTTATTCCTCTACGAGCTATGTTTGCTAATCTAGTTGATCGCACTTCATTATGTAGTCAGAGGGAGCTGTTTGATTTAGTTGGGCCAGAAGATCCTCTAACCCCAGATTTGCCACAGCCTCCACCTCCCAAAAGTGAAAAACAACTCATTGAAGAATGGAAGAGAGCAGGGCCTCGTCCAAGACCGCTGCCTCCACCTCCTGCAAGGCCATTCTATGTGCATGAGAAGGAAGGCTGGTATGGTTGGATTGGTGAGAATGACACAGAACCGGATGCTTCACTGATTGAGTTCAGGAGGCAAGCACACCGGTTGCTCTGGGATGCACTTGATTATTTTGTTTCTGTTGAAGCTGATGCCTTCTTCCCCGGGTTTCACAATGACGGGAGTGGTTGGCCAGACTACTCAAGTTTGGTCATGGGGCACCGGTTATACCAAACACCTTCCGGTATAACCTACAGGCCTGACAGGTACAGAGCTATTATATTTTTATGGTTGCATACTTTTTTGTACAGCTTAGAACAGTTTTTCTTATCTTCAGCCATTAAAATGCATTTTATATTTGCTAAATTGCAAAGGAAAAAATTGTAACTGACATTAGTGGTAGTGAAGTAGCCTTCGGGGTGCAAGTGGATAACTGTTAAACTTGGAACAAACACAATAGCTATGCAAATTGTAAGACATCAAAGTTACTGGATTGTCCAGTAGTATATTGTGGGTCAAGTATAATAACCTTTTGACAGTTATCCACTTGCTATTTAGTTTTGCATGATGATAATTTCCTTTCCTTTTGAATCAACAGAAAGATTATTGCTGCGCTGTTTGAAGATGTTAAGGATCATCGGTATCATCCACCGCGGAATTGGACAATTGCTGCACGTGAGCACCTGAACAGGAGTGCAAGTGTGGAAGGTGTCGTGTCATCAGTTATGTTGTCAAGACCTGTATCTTTTCTCGCCCACCCTTTGCCAGAGTGCTCTTGCAGAACGCCGAAGTCACCTGCTGTTCAACCGGTGAAAGACAGCGATGGCAGATTCCTATTTGGAGGTGAGGAAGAGTGTCCTGATTGGATGGCACGCAACCTTGCAACAGCATCTGCCAGGAATAATAAACCTCAAAATGAGGACTATGAGGATGAGTTGCCTGAAGATGGATCTAGATCAGACACGCAGGAATCTGACAGAAGTGACTCGAATAAATCTTCAGAGCAAGATGAAGAGATGGATCCGGATGATTAGAGAGATGTGGAGCATGGATTTATGGCACACCTTTTAACTGCTACCAGCTCCAGGCTACTCAAGCAAGAAAACCATACACTCAGAACTTCCTGGACCAGCAGGAATCATCTTGCATTGCAGAAGCGCATCAGCATCTGGAGTAGCCCCATGATGACAAGGTCATCCAGCGTGGGAGCTTGCCTGGATCCTACTCGGTATACAACCAGGCTTGAATACGAAACTAACACTTTGTTCTCTTCTCTTCTTCCTTCACGTCTTAACTCATTTTTTTTTGTTTATTACATTTTTGTGGGTACAGCCCAAAGAAATTGTTTCTGTACAAATGTCTTAACTGGGAATGCATTATTTTTTGGGTGAGTTTGATATCTAGCATTTATGAGGTAATGAGGTTGGCTTATGGTGGACAGATGTGCGCACCTGTAAAATACAGGACAGGCATTGCCGTTTTGTCCCACGCAATTGCTGTGAGTTTTGTTGATCGCCGAAGAGCGTGCCTATGAAGTTGGTGCTTCTGCATAACTTATACTATGAATCAGAAAATCGTGTATATCTATTTTGACTATACGAAATGTTTGTGTTTCACATGAAATCTGCTCAAAATTTTAGAGTGAAATTTGTCAAAAGATGATTCTGACGTGAAACCTTTTCCAAATTCCGATGGCTTGTGTGGTCGGTGACGATCTATAAATGATGAATCAGCAGTGATCTGACCGTGTCTGATCCAAAGGTGGATAATTTCTTTCTGGGATGTGTTTGAAGCACTTCTGTTGCATCTTATTGTTCATATATTGTTGTTCCAATACAAACATGTGGATAATATCCAGTATATCGAACGGAGGATGCAAACACACAAACGATCACAAAGCTCCTTTCTCACACAAGATCCAGATTCCCCTCCACCCCCCCCCCCCCCCCCCCCCCCCCCCCCCCCCCCACAAAATTCAGTCCAGAAAATTGAAAAGGAATCATACAAGATACAGTGGCCAAAAAACATTTTATTGCATGCCTCCAACAATAATTTGTTCTATAAATATTATTCAGCAGGCAATTTTTCTTTGAGGTACTTGAGAATTGCTTTCGTTCCTCGCTCCAACAGAGTTCGTCTTATGCTGCACAAGAAAGCAACAGGAGGCTAAGCATATTGTAAAGTGTCTGTCAACTATATCTTTCCCTTTTATTTCGTTTTTTTGTTCCAAGGATTTATCACATAGCACCAACAATCATATGGCTATCATGTGTGTTTCTGTAATTTTTGGTAGAACCATACGGCTACATCCTGGATTCCTTTATTAACACAGGTATCATCAAATCACAGCTCGAGGTTACATTCTTACCTTCTTAGTGGATTTCCATCCAGTTTCAACACTTGCAAATTAGCTTCAAGTAATCCCTGCTGAGACAAGCATCCATAAATACAAGATCCAGCTAAATTGAGAAACAAATACAACTCATGAGCAGGAAGAGTTGTCCATAACATCTATATTATAGAACAGTGTGCGGAAATAGATACTAAGAAGATACATGAAATAAAAGACTAAAAATGAGGAAAAAAAAACATACCAGCTCTGCTGGGAGTGCTGTTATATTGTTGTCTGACAGATCAAGCTCAATGAGAGCAGTGAAATTCTTGATGCCCTGTTTATGTGCAGTTTAGTCAGCATATGCAGAAATCGGAAGGCACCACTATCAGCTGCTTACAACATTTGTAAATATAAATTTTGATCTTCAAAACATATCATGAAACCAAAGGAAATTTTATTAAAACTAGCAAACTCCCTTGCTTGCAGAGAAATCCTAATAATTACCTCCGGCACAGTTGTAAGGTTATTCTGACTTAGGTCAAGAATCCGAAGCCGTTTTAAGCCCAACAAACCATTAGGAAATTCATGGAGTTTCATTCGTCTGCCAACAGATAGAGAAAGATAAATAAGCTTTCTTCTAATAGTTGTAGTTTAGAGGCTGTGCATATGTTCCAACCTTAGGTAGAGCTCCTGCAGCTGTGGTAATGCGGAAACTGCAGAAGGTTCAGGAAGTGCTGAAGCATTGCCACTTAGATCAAGTACTTCCAGTTTGGACAGAGATGCAAGATCAGTGGATGATATCTACAAGAAAAGCAAGTGTGTTATGATATTGTGTAATGAAATGCTGGATATTTACCATATATTAGCACGTAATATTTCAAGAATATTCTCTTTGTGCTCATTTTGTACTATCAACATTCGGTCAAGCTCCAATAATCAACATTGGCCATAAGACTTGACAAATTGAGATTCTTCTGTTTGCCAAATATATGCCATAAGACAAATGATACAAAGAGATGTGATTGTTATATTACCTCTACCAAGGGGTTATTGTCCAGCTTTAAGGAAGACAAACTGGTAAGGGAGGAAACCACTGTGTGAGGCCACCTTTTTATCTTGTTATTAGACAAAACTAAGGACTGAAAAAAAGGGCAAACGCTAAATATTCAAGTTGAGCTTGATAATAATAAAAAATATGACGATATTTCCATTCTAAGAAACTTACTTGAAGTGATGAGCATAGTGACAACTCATTTGGTAGATCTTCTATTGAATTTTTAGAAAGATCCAGTTTTACCACATCACTTGTCTCCCATGCCGCAGCTGGTACACTGGTCACGCCAAGACCACTCAAGTCCAGTTCCTGATACAGCAGCAATGTGGGAACCAATTCATTTAAGGAGAAGAAAAGGAAAAGGAAAGGGATAACTTTCTTATGACACCACAAATATTTTGAAAAATTAAAAACACACCTTTGAAGATAAGGACAATCGCCTTGCTGCAGCAATTTGGTCATCTTTAGTCGAGGTGCTTCCGGATCCTGATGCTGCGCAGGAAATAGGTTTAAGGATCATTTAAGTGGTCATGGCAATGATTCTCAAATCCAGACAATCTGATATAAAATGTTGCCATCAAAGATCAAATGCATGCATGTTGACTTAGCCTTCTCAATTACCTTCCTCATCAGATGAAAGCCGGCTGCGCAGATACTTCAGCAATGTTGTTGTTGGTCCAGAAACCAATGAACTGGGAACACAATATATTAACTTTGGCAGCTCCATAGAACTCCCTGACAACTAGTTTAAGAAACGGTAGGAGAAACAGGGATAATACATACCTCCTAAGTGTCCTCATAGGATTTCCAGTAAGCAGAAGCTTTCTTAGGGTAGTCATTTTACCTTGAGTTGCGCATGGATTGTCAGAATTTTCAGTAAGGCAGTAACACAAACTATGCAAGGTTCTTACAGGCCAAAGCATACACTTATCACTCATGCAAGAATTCAGATCTACTGTTAAATACATAAAAACAGACAGAGAGGAATGCATAACATATGCCTAGGCAAACAAGCAGACCAATGCATAGTGATTCCAAACAAAGCAGACAAATAGCAGCATAGTGCAGAGTAGAACGAACCTAGTTCAGCTGGTAGACCAGATAATGAGTTATTTGATAGATCGAGGAAAGATAATTTGAGGTTGCAGGCTCCAACTGGATACTCCTTTAGCTGGTAACAGGAGAAAATTCATCAGGCATTGGGTTTGTTGCTGGATACTCCTAAACCCAAATAAACAGTAGCCTACCACAACTTACTTGGGACTAAGGCTGCATTGTTATTGTCATACATATGGCGCTTTTGACAAATAACTTAATTGTTTGAAGTCATCCAAAGTTTTAACAAATAAGTTTGTTGTGAAAACCATCATCAGGAAGCAACAATATAACTAAAGTTATTCTGAATGATTGTGCTCTACAAATTCATTTGAACATGTATCATGTATGTGTCCTAACTAACAAGATCTCAAAAGGATATTTACCCCCACCCCCACCACCACCACCACAAAAAAAAGCCTACTAAAACAGTTGACAGGATTAGGCTAGTAAGCCTATTCGGGGTAAAATTGTAACAGGAAAGATAAATTATTATGTATGAAAAGGCCCAAGCATCTATCGCACCACTATTCGCTGCTTGCAATTCCAAATAAATGCTAGATATTCCCAGCCAAGGAACTAGAAGCTTTTCTCGACAGTGTCTTCTTTTTTGTTTAAATGATGCAGGATAAATGTTCAAGGGTCTAGGGAAATGATGATAATATAAAATTGACAGTTTGGCCATGGAAAAGATGGGTAGAACCTGATTAGAATGAAGATCAAGTATGCCTAATTTTGATAACGTGCCAATATCAGCTGGTATTGAAGACAATAAGTTATTTCTGGAACACAAACAGAAAAGATGAATTTACATCACAGAAAAATAAATGCACAGAAAAAAAAGGTGAATATGTCCTGAGTTGTGAGAAGAGAACAAACCCCATATAGAACTCGGCTAGTGAAGAGCAACCCTTTATGGAAGGAGGAATTGATGTTATTTCTGACACAGAAAGGTAGAAATCCATCAGTGCTAGTGAAAGAGTAAAAATGCAGAGCATGCACATGTGACAACATGGGTAGATAAACTCACTATTCCGATGCATGTCCAGGCGGATTAGTTTTGGAAGTGCTCCAATGCTACCTGGGATGGCTGTAAGCAGATTTTTTGCTGTAACAAGCTAAAAGTTAGTTAAATGCAAGCAAAACTCAAATGAATCACATAAATTCAACGGATCTTATGTTACTTTTCATACCGAGATTCAACTCTGTGAGCATTGTCCATGAGACAAACATGTTTTCAGAAAGCGTCACAAGCTTGTTACCCTGATAAGTTGTGCACTTGAGTTTCAACAGGCAACTGGAACAACAAAGTAATAGCTTTAGCTAGCTAGCTAGATGTAATGTGACACTGTGAGAGAGGGTAAAAGGAAAGAAGTAGTGCTAGCTGTGATTTGATTTGATATACGCACACACGAAGAAGGCCGAGATGTAATGTCAGCACGCGACTATGTGGAGGCGGTCCGTCTCCGTCCGAATGGATAGATAGATAGATAGATAGATAGAGACGAGGTGAGATTTGGACGTGATGGTGACGGACACGGACCTGAGGGAGCGATTGGAGAGGTTGAGGGAGCCCGACTCCCTGGCGGACTTGAGGATCCGCTCCATGGGATGGGACTGGAAGCTTCCAGATGGCTTGGTTGATTCAGATCGCCATTGAGGAGGGGATGGGTGGAGAAGGAGGCGCGGGCGACCGCTCTCCCTCTTGCCTCTTGATTCAGATCCACGTTTCTTTTGTTTTCACCTGCCCGAGCTGATCCTTGTCACACAGCCCAACGCAATGGCTGATCCCCCGCCCATTTGTTTATTTTTATGTTGTTAAAAAATTGTTAATTTTTATCATTTAATTTCCATCCACATATTCCATCTCATCATCATTTTTTCTCAAAATCAAATGCCCCGCTCATCTCCTTCTTCATATCATATATTATATTATATTATATTATATTATATTATATTATATTATATTATATTATATTATATTATATTATATTATATTATATTATATTATAGCGCACCATCGCAACAATCGGTCGTCTATTCGTTTTGCTTGTTGTGTTGTTTCTTCTTATTCTAAAAAGAGGATATGGTGATGGAAATGTGAAGGAAGTGGATCAGAATCAACAGAAAAAGCAAAATTTGCATAATTCTCCCTCCCAGCATAGAGAAAAAAGGAACTAACACTCTCTCTTTTCATTTCCGCTTTTGTCGGAAAACATTTTATGTGATATATTTGGCAAACTTAGGGGGTGTTTAGATGGAAAAAATTGGAACTTGGCTACTGTAGCACTTTTGTTTGTATTTGGCAACTAGTGTCTAATCGTAAACTAATTTGGCTTAAAAGATTCGTCTCGTAATTTATAATCAAATTGTGCAATTAGTTATTTTTTTATCTGTATTTAATACTTTAATGCTCCATGCATATATCTAAAGATTCGATGTGATGGAAAGAGAGTGTAAAAATTTAAAATTTGGAAGGCATCTCAGCGAGGCCTTAATCCAAAACTACGTATCGAGCGGGCCTAGTGTTATATCGTCAGTCATAGTATTGTTATAGAGCATGTGCATGCAACAAAGTTTAGGCGGATTGCATGTGTGTGAGAGTTTCTATATTTGTACAACGAGGGTGTGTTTAGTTCGCAAAATTTTTTGGTTTTCACTATTGTAGCACTTTCGTTAGTATTTGTTAATTAGTGTTCAATCATGAATTAATTAGGCTCAAAAGATTCGTCTCAGGGGTTTCTACCAAACTGTGTAATTAGCTTTTTTCGTCTACATTTAATATTACATATATATATGTCTAAACATTTGATTTGACGGAGAATCTTGAAAACTTTTGAGAAATAAACATGGCCTGAGTTGGTTTGGTGTGACTCTCACACCCGGCTTCTCTCTGGCTCCGCGTGCGGAGGCCCACCAAACGATCTTGCGTGGAGGAGTGTTTCTGGCCAGAAAAATACGGAGCCACAATTGTTTTCATGTACAATTGTGGAGCCCCAAAAGCTCAGGCCTCGTTTAGTTCAGTGAATCGGGGAGAAAAACACAGTATCAGAATTCCTGTAGCATTTTATTTGTATTTGGTAAAAATTATCTAAATTTTGACTAACTAGGCTTAAAATGTTCGTCTCGCAAAGTACAACAAAACTGTGCAATTAGTTTTTGATTTCATCAATATTTAGTACTCCATGCATTTGCCGACATTTTGATGTGACGGAAAACTTCTTTTTGCATAGTGGAATTTGGGAAGAATTAGAGGAACTAAACAAGCGCTTAATGGCATGACAACGGCAGCACACAGCTGTCAGTGTTGCTCGCTAGAGTGAAGGCAGAGGAGCGCAGTCGCCACCTGATTACCTGAACGGAGGCGGTTTTGGCATTTGGCAAAGCACGGACGGAGACAAATCCGCGGCTCCACCGAATTCCATCTCCAGCGCGCACGGGCACGAAAGCCACCGCCAAGAAAACGAAGCCACTGGAACCCGACGCGGAGGGAGAGGGGCCAGAAAGCGACCCGTCCGCGACGCCGCCCCGGCCCCGCCTCCGTTCCCTCCCTCCCCGACCGATCCATGGCGCCGTCGCGGCCGCTCATGCGGGGGATCCGCCCGCCGCGCGTCTTCCCGACCCGCGGCGGCCGCGCCTCGCCGTACGCCGTCGCGCTCACCGCGCTGCTCCTCGTCTCCGCCGCCCTCCTCGCGCTCATCGCCTTCGGCGTCTTCTCGCTCCCCGTGTCCGCGCCCAACGCCGCCGCCGCCGGAGGGGAGACCGAGTCCGCCGACGCCCGACCCGCGCGCCCCCGCGCCCGCCGCGACCTGGGGTGAGTCACGACTGATGTCATCCTTCCACCTCCACCCCGGGGGGGTTTCGTTTCGGTCCCCGCATTTCCTTCCCCACCTGCTGTCGCTCGTAAAGATTTGGCTCGATCCGCTGCTGATCCTGATCGTCGCTGCTGTTGGTTGCTTGCGACTTGCGAGCAGGGAGGGGCTGGGAGAGCGCGGCGCGCAGTGGACCCAGGTCATCTCGTGGGAGCCCAGGGCATTCGTCTACCACAACTTCCTGGTAAGCAATGCCAATGCCAATGCCACCACCGTGTCTGCGTGCTTGCTCTTCTGTGTAAAGTTCTTCGCGTCATCGGATTCTCATGACCGACCGAGACGGATTGAATCATGAGCTGTGTCGTAGTACAGTTGGATCTGGGAATAGAATAATGGTGCTCATATTATGACTTACGCATGGGTTTCACCATGAACTTATCAATCGTATGTACTGCATTCCAGTTTTATTTCGCGGTCTGCCTTTTTTTTTGGGGGGGGGGGGGGGGGGCTCAATTGCATTTTATTCAAACATAAAGGCTAGACTAAACTTCTAGTGTTAGGCCTTCATTTTATCGTCATAGCACAACTCTATCTTGTGGGATTAGTACTGACATATGAGACAATTGGGGTGCAAATTGGGCAAACTAGTACTGTCTATGTTTCTCTATGAGCCAGAGCCATCTTAAACTAAACAATATTAAATGCAGTGGAAGACTTGTCTTGTTGACTAGTTCCCTGTGGCATATATGTTGCTGGTGGTTTTAGATAGGGACCGAATTGCCTATGGATGGAAGAACCACATGCATGGTCTGTCGCTGATATATTCTTTTGCTGCTTATTGTGCACCACCATTTTTAAAATGCAAGTACACCTGACTTAATAAATACCGTGTTTAGGTTGACCTGGTTGGTTATGCAATTCCATATGTCCAGTCTACTTAGGAAAAAGATCTCAGATGCTATGTATGTGTTCAATTGTTCATAGTTATGCATACTGTACAATCTATCTATATAGTCAGTATTTATTAACTGCTTCTCCCTGCCCCATGCCAATGATTATCTGACTACGTTGATTGCTGATACTTTGTTCCTTTTCTTAGTCTAAGGAAGAGTGTGAGTACCTAATTGGATTGGCCAAGCCTCACATGGTAAAATCAACAGTTGTCGACAGCACTACCGGTAAAAGCAAGGACAGCAGGGTCCGCACAAGTTCAGGCATGTTTCTTCAAAGAGGAAGAGACAAGGTCATTCGAGCAATTGAAAAGAGGATAGCAGACTACACCTTCATACCTGTAGGTGTGTGATTTTTATGATATTTAGTGTACGGCTATATTTTTCACGAGCAAGTTCTGTGCTTAGCGTGATCTTAGAAATGATAAATTAAAACTGAGGTGTACTTAGAACTGGCACCCGTATAGCACGTAGCACAATTTGATGGTTATATGTGCCTTCTTAGTTGTTTGTTAGGAATAACATTACACCCAATGACACGAAACTGAGTTTTGTCAGCATGTTACCATCATGAAATGCAGTCTAGCTATGTATATCCAACTTGTTCTCTCTTTTTGCTTTGATCATTTAAAAGATGTATATCCTGTTGAATCATATTAATTCATGCTGCCTTACAGATCATGGTGAGGGACTCCAAGTGCTGCATTATGAAGTCGGGCAGAAGTATGAGCCTCACTTTGATTATTTTCTTGATGAGTTCAACACCAAGAATGGTGGTCAGAGGATGGCTACTCTTCTGATGTATCTGTAAGTATATATTTATACATTATTTTATTGTTAGATTTTTTGTAGTGTTACTTGAGTTTGCAGTATTTTCTTATATACTATTTTTAATGGGTACAGATCAGATGTTGAAGAAGGGGGTGAGACTATTTTCCCTGATGCAAATGTGAACGCCAGTTCTTTACCATGGTACAATGAGCTTTCAGAGTGTGCCAAAAGAGGCCTTTCTGTCAAACCAAAGATGGGAGATGCACTTCTTTTCTGGAGCATGAAACCAGATGCCACTCTGGACCCATTAAGTTTGCATGGTTAGTTCAATAGCCGTCTGTTGTTTTTGTTACTTATTTTTTCTTTAATGATATGGAAAGGTGTGAAGATATTCCACCTTTTCATTATGAAGCCCTTGTAGCCTTGTTCCATTTTCCCTGTGGAAAGATATTGGCCCTCCAGCTTTTCATATGTTATATGCAGTTTTATTTATATCCCGTCGTTGTTGCAGGGGGTTGTCCTGTGATTAGAGGAAATAAATGGTCATCAACCAAGTGGATGCATATCCATGAGTACAAAGCTTGAGGCTTGGAGAGTCGAACATACAAAAAGGTATATGCTGTTGGATTGGGTTTGTAAGGTGTTACTTGTGCTATTTTAACAACATGTATTTAGTCTTGTCACAAATGTGGCTTTGAGCTTTGAACTAACTTGGCACCTGGCTCCAATTGTCTTTGCACTTAGAGATTGATCTATATAAAACCCAACCGCGCTGCTTGATTTGTTTGCAAGGAATACAGAACCTTGATCATGTGAAGGTTTTGCTTCATTGCTTGAAGAATTGTTAAAACTAATTTGGCGCTGTACTTTCTCCTGCAGATGGATCTCTATGCATGTGACTTGGGGCTCTCTACGGGATTGACCCTCATGTATGCTTTACAGACCCACTGAAGCTGTATTCTTTGCTCCTTTGTTGGAGGGGAGATAATAGGGACCAATAAGCAGGGGCCTTGCTCGTCCCTGCAGTATTTTTTTGGGGCTGATCCTTGCTGACTTGGCTTTTGTCTTTTCTTTTCTTTTTCTTCCCTTGCAGTACCCCCAGCTATAGAGGAGTGGTGTATTGTCTGGGGGCATAGAGTTTAAGATTTTGTTTTTGTGCCATACCCCTAATATTAGTACATGAATGCTGTACCTGCTATGATACTCATAAGCTTTGGTACTAATGAATAATGAGGCCTAGAGACATCCAGTACATGAATGATGTATACCTGTTGAAGATTTCTCCCTGTCGACGGTGGCTTGATTGATGGTGCTGGAACTCAGCTGCAGGTGTTGTATTGATCCGAAGGATCTGCAGCAGAATAACTCAAGTGTTTAATTTTCGATAATGATCCAACACGGGCGTCCATCCGTGACTCGCGTATCCGTCCGCCCCTTCCCCAGCGCGCGCGCTCGTTGTGTAGTTGCGCCGTGCCCTTTCCCCCATTGCCAGCCGCACCGTGCGCCCCTAGCTCCTAGTGCCACTGACCTGCGTGGCAGTCACCTGCGTCGTTCACTCTCTCGCCATTCGTCCGTCGCCTATCGCCATTGGGCGTGTTGCTGACCCTGCCATGGCCGTTGGGGCGCACGTGTCGTGGCACCTCATATCTTCCCCGGCCGAGCCAAAGGCACCTACGAGCGTGGCCGGTGCTGGTGGTGCTCGGGCATCGTGACTCGACGCCAGCTCCCACCCCGATGGTTGGAATCGGCTGGCCTAGCGTTTCCTCTCCTATGTTGCATATGTATGTTTCAAGTGTTTCAGACGTTTCATATATATGTGTTGACACCGTTTTTGGCACGTGTCAGAATGATCAGAGTGGGCTAATCAGCAAGAGGAAAGTTATTGTATACGCTGACAGAAGGGTGTCGATGGAGATCAGCTTGTGAGGATTGTTGCCGATGAGTGGTGGTGACCGATGGAAAGATTGACTTAGACTGGGGCGTTGCTGATGAGGTTGGAGATATTATTGCCGATGCCGATAAAGGGAAGTTTGAAGACTGCTGCCGATGAAATTTGTGATGACGGGGAGCATGCCGACGGAGAGGAGGTCAATGGAAATTTCATCGTAATTAAGGCGGACAGGGAAGTAGATAGGTGTCGATTTCCTTTTCTATATTTGTTAGAGTATGATTCATGTAAGAGTCACGTTTTTTAGTATGAACTCGGTGTCCTAGTCGTGTTTGGTTGTGTTTCCTTAGATCAGGTTATAAATATAGACTGAAGGACAATGTAAGAGATATATCAATCAATATCAAACTAATTTTACTCCTATTTGTATCTACTTACTTTTCGGCGACTTTGTCAATTTGTGTATTTTTTCTTTTTACGAGTTCTCGTCGATTCGACGAGCTGTATCGCTTCAGTGCGACCTTCGACGATCCTCGAGTTCCGTGTGAGTACCTCTTGGCCGTGGTTTCCGGGCGTATCGCTGTTGTCAGGACCAAAGTACTCGTATTTTCATCCTTGTCGATTAACAGGTCAAATCGACTGGCACGCTTTGGATATCGGATTGGGTATTAGCCCTTTGTGTTTGCAGATCCACTTTTGCATCAAAACATCTTTTGGCACGCTCGTTGGGACCAATCAACACGATCAATATGTTCAATCCTGAGATCGATTCGGGGAACATCATCGCGATATCGAAAGAAGATCTTAAGGAAGATCAGAAGCAGGCTATGGAGAAGGCTATAGAAGATTACAGACAGCTTTACCTGAAATCATTCAGCGTAAACAAGAGCGGAGAAGTCATCCAGAAGCAAGATCTGTCGTTGCCTAGGCAGGTTACCTTTGACTCCAATCCTGGTAAACTTCAAGAGATGATTAATTCTGCAGTAAATCATGCTTTGATTAACCACTCCAATGTGTTGTCTAATACTGTTCACAATGCTGTGGTTCGAACTTTTAAAGAAGGACAAGTGCCACCACATTACGTTGGGCCAGCTTATCACCAACCAGAACCGGCATCGGTCAATGCTCCATCGGCTCCCTCAGCCGTTGTGGGTACAGAAGTTACTTCTCCTCCAATATCGGCAGGCTTGCCTAATGTTCAGTCTACACCGATACGATCAGATCTAGTACTTTCAGGAGGACGAGTTCAGCTCAATACAGATCTATCGACATCAGCTATGTCAGGCCCTGTGTCTCAGAATAGCCAGATTCCTGCTAATTGGTGGGGATATGGTATGCCTCCGGAGTCATCCGCCTTCAATCCTGGGTTACCTCAAGTGTTTGACGCAGCAGGAAAAGCTCATGTATCATCAGCTGTTTCACCGATGGCTCAAGTGCCTCAATATGCCACATCAACTACTGTGCAACCAACTCCAAGATGTTTCCAGATGCCTTCTTTTCAAGCACCCAATACAAGTCCATTGGCAAGCTTACTGCCGATGCAGCAGAAGGCCCCTATTATGAGTCAACCTGGGGTGCAGTTCGTGCCTCAAGCTGGTTATACTCCAATGCCAGCAAGTTACCAGCCATCGGCAAGTTTTGTACCGATGAGTTCTAATAATGGTTGGTCAGGACAGTTACCTGTTCAGTATACAGTTCAGCAAGGTCATATGCAAGCTGGTTTTCAGAATCAGACATTGGCAGCTCAGCCGATGAATCCTTTCCAGCAGGTTAGTGGACCACAAGTGACGGCGAATATGCCGATTGCTGGAGATCGTGTGCCACAAAGATACGTGGAGGGATATCAGCAGGCACCTCCTGTAGAAATTCAGCCAGTTCGTCAGTAGGAGGCTGATGCTTTTTGGGCCGATAAGATAACAGAAATTATGAGGGATCAGTTTGGGATAAAACCCAAAGTTAATACTTATTCTTATCGGACTCCATACCCTCCAGCGTATGATTTAATTCCTCTTCCAAATCGGTATAAGATACCATATTTCACTAAATTCTCTGAACAAGATGATACATTAACGATGGAACACGTCAATCGCTTCATTATTCAATGTGGAGAGGCAGCTAGCAGAGATGAATTAAGAGTTCGACTATTTTCATCATCTTTGTTTGGATCAGCATTCACATGGTTTATTTCATTACCACCAAATTCTATTATTACTTGGGCTGATCTAGAAAAACAATTTCATAAGTATTTCTTTGCTGGAATCCATGAAAAGAAGCTTACCGATTTGGTAAAATTGAGACAACGTAATGATGAATCGGTAGAAAACTTTGTGCAAAGGCTACTAGATGTAAAGAATAAGTGCTACAGCCTAGTGCTGGATGATCGACAGCTTGCCAATCTGGCTTTTCAAGGGTTATTGCCACATCTTAAGGACAGATATGCCTCTCAGGAGTTTGAAAGCCTAAGTCATCTTGTACAAAGGATCTCTGATCAAGACACTAGGGTTTTCGAGCCTAAAAAGAATTAGAGCAAAAAAGTATCATTTGTTGAGGAGGTAGAAGATTCTGATTCTGATAAAGAACCAGTTATCGGCTTAGCTGAGTGGGTTAAGAATAAAAGGCCGATATCTTGTTCCTTTGGTTAGAAAGAGCCAGAGAAGTTTACTTTTGACATCACCAAAGCCGACAAGATATTTGATCTTTTACTTCAAGAAGGCCAAATGAAGCTGTCACCTAATCATGTGATCTCATCGGCAGAAGAGTTGAAGAAGATCTTGTACTGCAAATAGCACAATGCAACTTCACACAGTACAAATAAGTGCAAGGTGTTCAGACAACAGTTACAATCGGCTATTGAATCTGGGAGAATTAAGTTTGGCAACTCCAAGACCCAGAAGCCGATGAAAATTGATCAACACCCTTTTCCAGCAAATATGTTGGATGCCAAGGGTAAGACCAAGGTATTGACATCAGAGGCTGCTGAGAAAAACGCATCGGTGGATCCCCAGCATCGGATAACTACCGATGATGTAAAAAGTAAGGGTCTGCTGGGAGAAAGTAGTAGTTCCAAAAAAACTTCCTCGACCTGGCATTGTGATAACCCATCGAAGGCAGCAGGAGGGTTGGCGTCAACGTAGGGACCGATATCAACAACAGCAAGAAGAGAGATGTCGAGAAGAGTGGTATCGGCATAAAAATCATTGGAGGTGCCCGTTTTCACCCATTGCTAGGAAGACTGCATTAAATTACACTAATTACACTAAAGAGCTTTGCTACACAACTATATATCAAAGTAATTACAAGAGAGTGAGTGAGATGATTGTACCACCGTGGCAAGAGATAATGAACCAATCAATAAATACCAAGTAAATCACCGAGAGAATTCTAATCACAATTGACACAAGATTTTTCTCTTGAGGTTCACGTGTTTGCCGGCACGCTAGTCCCTGTTGTGTCGACCAACACTTGGTGGTTCAACGGCTAATTGGTGTTTCATAAACCTAGCCCAACACTTGGGTGCCACAAGAACCTACCCACAAGTGAGGTAACTCAATGACACGAGCAATTTACTAGAGTACCTTTTGGCTCTTCGTCGGGAGAAGGTCAAGAACCAGCACAAATCACTGGGAGAAGACCACGAACAACCACCAACTCATGCCAATGCTCCTCCGCTACTCCAAGCCATTTAGGTGGCGGCAACCACCAAGAGTAACAAGAAGTTCGCAACCGCAACAATCACTAGTGCCACTAGATGCTCAAACACTAAGCAAATGCACTAAGATCACTCCCAATTTTAACTTGGATGAACAAATCAAGAGCTAGATGAGGGGGAGATGTTAGAGTTGCTCACAAGGTGTATCAATGAGTTAGAGAGCCAAGAGAGTGAGACAAAGCTGGCCAAGCTCTATTTATAGAGCCCCCAAACAAATCCAACCGTTATGCCCCTCGCTGGGTTGTCTGCGTACTGACCGGACGCGTCCGGTCTTAGCGTCCGATCACCCGTGCGCCGCCACATGTCTGAAAGCCCAAGTTTGGTTTTGGTAATTAATGACACCAAGTTGCTAATGCCATGTGTTAAGTGTTTTTGAGTTAGGCATAAGCAACACATGTGATGAAGGTGTACGTGGCAAGGAGTGGTGGCCACAAGATCACAAAGAAATGGTGCATGGACATGAAATGTCGATCATGGTGGAGATACATATAATATGATGGACATGATGATCAAGTGGAGGAGAAGGATCTAAGAGCACAAGGCAAAGGTATAACCATAGGGTTTTCCTTTTGCCGGTCTAAGATGAGTAGAGAAGTGATTGACTAGGTTTAGGATACATAGCCGACTATCAAGAGGGGCAATCACGGTTAGCTCGGGAATCAAGTGCCACTAGATCAATGTCTTGAGCATATGCATTAGGATCTAGTTGAGAGCTAACATAACGCCTTAGAAAATGTTTGTGAAAATGCTAACACATATGCACATGGTGTTGTACACTTGGCGGTGTTAGCACATTTGCGAAGGCGGTGGTGTTTGAGCGGTAGTAAGGCGGTGGTGTTCAGGCGTTTTCAAGGAAATGAAATGCTTATTTTCTATTGCGCCGAAGGCGAGAAAAGGTGGCGAAAGTCCGAATTGTTTATCACTGAAAATACAGTGACCGGACGTGGCTGGCGCGTCCGGTCAGTTCAAACCACAGACAGACGCGCGTGTGAGAAGGGTCGCAGACCGGCGCGTCCGGTCCCTCGCGGAACCGGCGCGTCCGGTCACGCACCTAGGAGTTCAGCACGGAGGGCAGATGCGATCGGACGCGGTGGCGCGTCCGATCACGTACGATCGGACGCGTCCGGTCACGAGTGGACCGTTACTGGACTCTGATCGAACGCGGTTGGCGCGTCCGGTGTCGACGGAAGCTTACTAGACCGCGATCGGACGCTGACACTGTCGCGTCCGGTCAAACGCTAGAGCGCGTCCGGTCACGGCAACGGCTAGTTCTGATGCGCACTGTTCATACTTGTCCTGTAGTGACCGGACGCGTCCGGTCACCCTGACCAGTGCGTCCGGTCAGCGCGATTTTGACTGTGTCGTCCGGTAACGGCTAGCTGCGTACCCTTTCGCTATAAATAGTAGTTGGCCGGGGTTTGAGGGTATCTCTTGCACATTTTAAGACCTAGAGACATCCTTTGAGCTAGAGAACAACCCCTCCACTCATCTCTTTGCTTGGTTGCACATCTTGAGTGAGATTGAGTGAGATTCAAGTGCATTGCTTGAGAGTTGCATTCTAGAGGCACTTGATCTTCTAGTTGCTGCGAATTTCTTGTTACTCTTCCGTGTTTTCTGACACGGTAGACGGCTTGGAGCAGCGGAGGTGATTGAGCTCGCAATTAGAGATTGTTGGAGCCCTCACCAAGTGTTGTAAGGGGTTCTTGATCCTTCCCCGCGGGAGTTCGCAAATTGGATACTCTAGTGGAGCTCGTGGCTTAGAGGATCCCCATCTTGTGTGCGGTTGTGCGGCGCCCGCCGAGGGCTCGACTCTTGATAGTTGATTAGCTCATGAACCGACAAGTGGGTGCATCGCCACAACGAGGAGTAGCTTGCCGGGAAGCAAGTGAACCTCGGTAAAAATTTTGTGTTATCTCTTTACCGAGGATTTCTCTTGTGGTTGATCATTGTGATTGATTCTTCGAGTGCATTACTTCTCTACATCGTTGGTATAAGAATCAAGTTACTTGCTCTTTACTTTCTTATACTAGTCCTAATGTAGTTTGCATAGTGTAGCTTTTATCACATAGGAGTAAGTAGCTTAGTGACTTAGTCTTGTTGGTGTGTATTAGAGATCATAGCCTTGCTTCACTAGTATTATATAGGTGGCTTGCATAGTGTAGTTGAGCTAGTGCTAGAATTAGCTTAGCCATCTTTTATACTAACGTGGTTGTTTAGTGAAGTTTGTAGATTTTTAAATAGGCTATTCACCCCCCTCTAGCCATTTGGACCTTACAATGTCACGTTTCAAATCAAATAGCCGTTGGCGTCCAACGGCTACCTTCTCGCGCTCATTAGTCAAATGATCGGCCACGACGTTCAAAATGAATGGATGCTCACATAGCAGAGTCCGATCGAGTTTAGAGAGCTCCCAGAGCCGCTTAGACTCGACCGAACGTGACGTTCAGGGTTAGGTCACTCTTTACATAGAGAGTCCGATCAGGGTGAAAAACACACTGAGAGGTTCTAGAGACGACCGAACGCGCCCCTGCGTCCAATCCCTCCTATCTCGCACCGTTGCGCCACGGCACCATGACCGGACGCAGGAACAGTAACCTGCCTGGGTCCGGTCCTTCTTTGACTCAGAGTCCTGTCAAAACTACACCTCTGCCTGAGCCTGGGTTCAAGCACCAGACGCGTCTAGTCCCACTGTCAAACGTGTTCGGTCACCCCGTGACTAGCGTTTCCAACTCCTTTCTCTTCACCCTTGCTTCTATATTGCCAACCACAAAGTGTCTCACCATAGTGCACGTGTGTTAGCATTTTCACAAAGCATTTTCAAGGGTGTTAGCACTTCACTAGAATCTAAATGCATATGCAAGTGTTAAATCACCTAGTGGCACTCGATAACCGCTTAGCCAAAGATTTCTTCTCTTTATAGTACGACTATCGATCCTAAACACACTCACACCCTCGGTGTCTTGAGTGCCAAAACAAAAACCTATTTGATACCTTTGCCTTGATCAACACTTGATTTTTGTTTTTCTCTTTCTTCTTTTCCAAGTTGGAGCACTTAATCTTCAAGTCCGATCACCTCCATCACCATGACCATCATCTAGCTCTATCACTTGGTGTGTACCACCCTATCTCAATTACAACACTTAATGACAAGGGTTAGTACACTTGGTTTCATCAATTATCCAAAACAAACTAGGGCTTTCAGTTGCCCTGTGATTAAAGGAAATAAATGGTCGGCCATCAACGAAGTGGATACATGCATTTCCATGAACCATGAGTACAAAGCTTGAGCCTTCGAGAGAACGTGTTGGCATGGGTACGTTCTGTTGTTTCATGAACACATTTTTAGTCCCGATGGATACAAATGTGGTTTTGATTAAGCTTTGAAGTAGCAAACTTGGCATAATTGCACCAGGCTCCAGTTACCTTTGCACATAGGAGATTGATCTTATGTGTATACTATTACGTTACGTATGCCTTTTTAGAGACGCTCTATGTTCGTCACTAGAAATCACGATTTATAGAGGCGGTGGTCATGTCCGCCTCTATAAATCGTAGTCGAGCCGCTGGTCCTATATGGAGATCCGTTGTGCGCGGCCTATCAGCTGTCGTGAGCGCGCAGCCCTACCGCCGACGCCGAGGTGAGGGAGAGAAGGGCGTCGCACGTGAGGTGAGGGAGAGGACATCGTGCGTGAGAAGAGAGAAGGGCGGAGCAGGCAGGTGAGAAGGAGAGAGAGGATTGTGGTAGTTAGGGTTTCATTTCGTTTATATAGTTGAGACAGGTAAACGGGCTAAGGTGTGTCTTAAGATGGATATTGGGCTAGGCTCAATTAGCAGATTTGAGGTACATAAGGAGTTCACCTATGAAAATGGTCACCATTTTCAGAGACGAGAAATTTTTGGGTGCATTCGTAAAATCTATTTTGTGAGATGGACAATTTTTCGATTGCCTCCGTAAATAAAAACGACCGCCTCAGAAAATCCTCAGGCATTTTAGAAGACAAGTAAATTTTATGTCCGTCTCTGTTAATAAATCTAGTCTGTCTCTCAAATTCTATTTTGTAGTATTGATATAAACCCTAGTTTCTGACTTCTTGATGTGTTTTTACCGGAGCTTTGATCATGCATGTGAAAGTTTTGCCTTGGGAAAAAAATGATTGAACTTGTTTGCCGTTACTTCCTCCTGACTTGTTTTTTTTTTGTCTTTTTTTTTTCCTTCCTTGTAGTACGCCACGAGCCCACCACCGACCATAACTATAGAGGAACGGTGTAGTAGCGTAGTGTTTGGGGGCATATTTGAAATTTTGTGTAGTACATGGATGTTGTATTAGTACGGTGGTGTACTATAACAAGGAAAAATGAGGTGTACACGTCACATCTATCTATATACTCCTTCTGTACATGAAAGAATGTAATTATGAGATCTGTGTCAGTCAAAGTAACTCAGGTTTAACCGAGTTTATAGTAAATAATAGTAGCATTTATGTCTTCAAACAAAATTTATTAAGAAAACGTATTATATAATTAATCTAACAATACTTATTTTATATCATAAATGATAGTAGTTTTTTTTATAAATTTAGTTAAAGTTCAAACTGTTTAACTTCTCGAGAAAAACGAAAATTGCATTATTTGTAGTATGTTAGAATTTGTACAGTTGGTGCTCGGTGGTGGCTACATGGTGCTAAGAACTCAGCTGATCTTCTTATTGACGTGCTGCAGGGCTAGCGCTAATCTTGTGGACGAGGGGATCCTTTTTGCAGTTGGGTTGGCAAATTAGGGTGGGTGGCAAGGTAAATGATCTGACCGTGGAACCAAACTTGACTACTTGGGCGGCAGTAGACTGGTAGTGCTAGTGCAAAGCTACCTAATACTGAGGATGCACTTGAATTGAGGCCTCGTTTAGTTCGGTGAATTGGGGAGAAAAACACTGTATCAGAATTCCTGTAGCATTTCGTTTGTATTTGGTAAAAATTATCCAAATTTTGACTAACTAGGCTTAAAATGTTCATCTCGCAAAGTACAACAAAACTGTGCAATTAGTTTTTGATTTCATCAACATTTAGTACTCCATGCATTTGCCGATATTTTGATGTGACAGAGAATCTTCTTTTTGCATAGTAAAATTTAGGGAGAATTGGGTGAACTATCTGCAGACAGCACAATGTGAATGAACATGCAACAATAAGCAGCTGTAGTTGTGTAGCCAATCGCGGTCTCACACAACACAATCACATGGGAGGAGAGGAAGGAAGCAGTGAAGAAATGGCCGAACGGACAGGCGTCGGCGCGTGAATCTTTTGCTTGCCGCGCCCGCATCGCACGCAATTTCCCTCCCATTTTCTACTCCTCCCTCCCTTCCCTCCCCTTCACCGGCACTGCAGGCGTCTCTCCCTCATCTACCCTGCCTCCAGTCTCTCCTACCGACGACCGCTGCGGCAGCGGACTCCTGCCTGCCTGCCTGCCTGCCTGCCTGCCCGTGCCCGCCCGCCCGCCGCGGCTGAGCCTGAGCCCCAGATCTCACTCACGCCGCGGGCCCCAGATCTGCGGCGCGCCCGCCATGGACGCCGGCGCCGGGGGCACGGCCATCCGAGTGCCCTACCGCCACCTCCGCGACGCCGAGATGGAGCTCGTCAGCCTCAACGGCGGCGCTCCCGGAGGGGACGCGGGCCCGACGCCCAAGGACGCGGACCCGTCCGGGCCGCGGAGCGGCGGCGCCACCGACAGGACCAAGCTCGTGCTCGCCTGCATGGTCGCCGCGGGCGTCCAGTTCGGATGGGCGCTGCAGCTCTCCCTCCTCACGCCATACATCCAGGTATGGCGCACCACCTGCCCGCCCCTCTGCTTCGCTCTTCGCTCACGCTGTACTACTAACTTGGCTATCTGCCTACGAACTGCCGCAATGTAAACCTGAACTAATCTTATCTTTGAACCGTGTACTACTATGTATTTTAAACATCTGGCCTAGAGGGCCATTGAAATCAATATAATCTCAGGTGGGGATCCTCTCCCCCCGTCGACTTATCAAAAAAAACTTGGCTAACACCAAACAAATCACGGCCGCTAAAACATCTCTAGACTCCAGGCTAGCAGGCAAAGCCGCCACTCGGTTTTCATATTGATACCACATGGCTATGCTAAATTGAACTCTCTAAGACTTGCAGTAATAAAGGGCAGACCCAGTCCAGAGGCTCCCACACGAGTGGGGGTCTGGGGAAGGGAATAACCGAAGCAAAGTCTTACCTCCGCAGAAATTCTGCAGAGAGACCGCTTCGAACCCTAAATGATAGTGTAACAGCCACCTGGGTCGACATGCATTTATGCTTTTTATGCCCCCACATCTCATTTCTGCCATGTATTCACCTGTTGCTCATTTCTCAATTTTGTGCAGACCCTAGGAATAGACCATGCCATGGCATCATTTATTTGGCTCTGTGGGCCTATAACTGGTTTTGTGGTAAGTCACCCCAGGTTCAACCTCCTTTTTCTTTCTTGACTTGATTCATAGTCAGGATTAGAGCTATGTGCTGATGCCTCGCCTCTCCAGGTTCAACCTTGTGTTGGTGTTTGGAGTGATAAGTGCTGTTCAAAGTATGGGAGGAGACGACCATTTATTTTGGCTGGATGCATAATGATATGTGCTGCTGTGAGTTAGATGAAGTTTCCTAGGTCATTGTATTTCCTTTTCTCCGCAATTCCGCATGTTCTAATAGATAGACTCCATACATAGGTAACTTTAATCGGGTTTTCTGCAGACCTCGGTTACATCTTAGGGGATACCACCGAGCACTGCAGGTAATCATCATAATGGTTCCTTGCTTGCTTTTATTTGCATCAAGCTTGTTGTCACTGAAATGCTGTGTTTTTTTTTTTAATTCAGAACATATAAAGGTCCAAGATTTCGAGCTGCTATGGTTTTCATTCTAGGATTCTGGATGTTGGACCTGGCAAACAATACAGTGCAGGTAAGCTTGCGATCTGGCATGCCTGCACCATGTCTTTATCAACTTTGGTGCTGAAGTTATATTGTAAAACTAAAAGACCTTTTAATGGACGTTCTCCTAACATTTTTGTTCCTTTCTGATATGTTTAGGGTCCTGCTCGTGCTCTTCTAGCTGATCTTTCAGGTGGTTACTACCCTAAATTTAGAAAGTTTACTACTGCTGGATTCACCATCAAGTCTTAGTTATTCAATGATCCTTTCTATTATGCAGGTCCTGATCAGTGTAATTCTGCAAATGCAATATTCTGCTCATGGATGGCTGTTGGAAATATTCTTGGTTTTTCAGCTGGTGCGAGCGGGGATTGGCACAAGTATGCCTTTCTATGTGCTCTCTTTTGTGATTGCATAGACATGACTATGGTTCAGCAGTTGGTGTTATCTTTAAGATAGTTATTATACATTTGATTTAACTTGTGCTAGTTGATGTAAATGGTACCTTGTGCAGTTAGCAAACCATAAGATATGTGCCGATTTGCATCCAAAAGTAATAGGCTCAAATTTGTGTGGCATTTTGATTTTTTTTTTCTGCTTATTCTGTATAAAGTCTAAAATTAGTTTTGCTTTCTTACCTTTCCAGTTTTCTTTTTCATGATGAAAATCCTTGCGTAGTCAGATAAGCTTATAAAAAACAATGATGGCATGTATCGCTCTTCATGCCATCTTTTGACATTTGGTTCTCTTATTAAGTGCTTCTTGGTCCACGAAGTTCACATACAATTTCTCCCAAATTCTCCCAAGTCAACAAAATCTACTTCTTTATGAGAATTGAGCTTGCCTGCTTGTTCTTGGTGCAGGTGGTTTCCTTTTCTAACGACAAGAGCCTGCTGTGAAGCTTGTGGTAATTTAAAAGCAGCTTTCTTAGTTGCAGTTGTAAGTTTTCAGAAATTCTGTAACTTCCCTTGGAATTTGAAGCTAGTACTTCTTATGCACTAAGGATCCTTCTTAGATGTTCTATGGTCCTTTTAGGACTGTGTATGCCAAAGCTTAGCAAGCTGAATTTTGCAGGTATTTCTTTTGTTTTGTATGTCTGTTACCCTGTACTTCGCTGAAGAGATCCCACTAGAGCCAAAAGATGCACAAGGGCTATCAGATTCTGCTCCTCTATTGAACGGTTCTAGAGATGATGCCCATGCATCGAATGAACCAAATAATGAAAGATTTCCTAATGGCCATGTGGACGGGAACAATGTGTCGGCCAACAACAACACTGAGGAATTTACAAATGCGAATTCCAACACAGATAATGGAGGAGTCTTCAATGATGGACCAGGAGCAGTTTTGGTTAACATTTTGACCAGCATGAGGCATCTACCTCCTGGGATGCATTCAGTGCTTGTAGTTATGGCCCTAACATGGGTATGCTATCAGATTACATATATACATGCCTACCAACCACTTGCTGATGGTTTGTTTTCTATCTTCTAGATTGATGATGTTACCCTTGTTTTATTTGCTTTGCAGTTATCATGGTTTCCCTTTTTCCTTTTTGACACTGACTGGATGGGGCGTGAAGTTTACCATGGGGATCCAAATGGAGATCTGAGTGAGAGGAAAGCTTATGACAATGGTGTCCGAGAAGGTGCATTTGGTTTGCTATTGAATTCAGTAAGAACTCGCGATCAATTTGTATTGCTAGCGTTTTTTGTGTTTGTATATCTCACGTAAGTTTGTAACTGTAATTTTTACTTCATTTGTGTAGGTTGTCCTTGGCGTTGGTTCCTTCCTTGTTGATCCACTATGCCGGATAATTGGTGCAAGATTGGTTTGGGCCATTAGCAACTTCACAGTGTTTATCTGCATGATGGCTACAACAATACTAAGTTGGATCTCTTCTGATCTGTACTCAAGCAAACTCCATCACATCATTGGGGCAAATAAAACAGTCAAGACTACAGCATTGATTGTTTTCTCTCTTCTCGGATTGCCACTCTCTGTAAGTATCAGAACCAGACTCAGCACATTGTTCTTAATGAATTAAGTTGGAAGCTTTCTTATGCTTTGCTCTTAAGCATTGCAGATCACTTATAGCGTTCCATTTTCTGTGACTGCTGAGCTGACTGCCGGTACAGGAGGTGGACAAGGTTTGTATAATTACAGATATATTAGCTCTGTTATTTATTACGCCCTTGTGAATCACAGTGAGTGATATTGTTTGTGCCCCATCTCCAGGTTTGGCCACAGGAGTCCTAAATCTCGCTATTGTAGTTCCCCAGGTAAGCAGCTACCATTTTGTTTTGAACTGCCTGCTGTATGCATAGTTGCGAAAGATGTCCATGCCACTAATGCTTCCATTTTATTTACAGATAGTAGTCTCACTCGGAGCAGGTCCATGGGATGCTCTGTATGGGGGAGGGAATATCCCGGCGTTCGCCTTGGCTTCGGTCTTCTCCCTGGCAGCAGGTGTGCTCGCAGTTCTCAAGCTACCAAAGCTGTCTAACTCGTACCAATCTGCCGGTTTCCATGGATTTGGTTGATGCTCATGCCAAAGCCGTCTGCCGTGTAACATCCAGACACACACCAACACTTAGCCCCATTTTGCCATTCGTTTACAGAGAAATGATTCTTTTTCCTCGTACCCCTACAGAATAATGATAGTGAAAGTAGAAAATTAGGTTAGAGAGGCTAGTTAGGTTCATGTGCATACAAGCCAATGCAAAGGTGTAAAAGCTGTATCTTCGTTTTTTTTTTTTTTTTGACAGTGTATGTAAGAGCAGCCCATATTGTGCAGAAATTTTACAAGTGGTGCAACATGTTTTGGTCCTAACCTGCCCTCTTTTGTACATTGTACTACTACAAACTACTAGTATTACCACATGTTTATCTGTTTGTACCTTGTACTACTACCACTGCTGCATGCTTACAAGTGTTGATCAGATCCAGATGATTCTGTATGTACATACAGTTGAACTGTATACTATATCACAATAGTAACACGTTACATGCCTCATCATCCTATGTTGCTGGCAGCTATGGAAAAGGAGAAACGAGGTGGTCTTTCGAGATGTTCACCAAAATCTGAGGACAATAATAATTTCGTGCAGATCAGAGGCCTTTCAGTGGAAGGTCAGAATGCCAAAGAAAAGCAAAATGGTCATACAAGCCTGGTCCTCCTTTCTGGAAATGACGGTGAACAATTCTGTGGATGTAATCTAGCCTAAAAAGGCAATTTCTTTCCCAACACTTGTAAACATCTTTGTAATCTGGTTGCCAATGCTATAAATCAATAAAATCAGGTGGGGAGCAATCCCTCCCGTTGAAGTTGTCAAAAAAAAAAAAACACGTTACATGCCTCGCAAAAAATAAAATAAAAATTTACATGCCTGCGTAGTACCAAGAGTAGCACTAGCTTGACTGACGGAAAAAGAAAGGCGAGCTTGGCTGTCTTTGTCAGCGCGTAGTGTATGCTCTCAAACCGCCATGCAAGCAAAACCTAACGCGAGGCTTCCGGCCCTTGGATCCATGGCGTCCATGGCAAGATTGCACGAAGCGAACGTCGAAGCCAGAATGCCATCGGCGTCGTAGTGGCAACCAGCTGGCCCCTGCTGCACCGTCGACGTCGCCTCGGCGATCTCCTCCAGGTCTTGATCACCGTCGTCGTCGGATGACAGCGACAGCGCGGGCGGCGCGGCGCCGCTTTTCTTGGCCACCGGCGTCTTGCGGATCTCCCTCCATCGCTGCTTCATGACGCGCGACGTGCGCCCGTACACCGCGCGGCCGACGTCCTTCCAGCGGCGGCCGCCGAGGCGCGCCACCAGGCGTCGCAGCTCCTCGTCGTCGCGCGCGGTGAAGGGGCGGTGGTAGACGTCGCGTGCGAGGTGGTGGCGCCAGCGGTCGCGGCAGGACCTGGCGGACCGCCCGGGCGCCGGCATTCCGCGCGCCACGCGGTGCCAGTGCCCGAAGCCGTTCTCCTTGGCCAGGCACCGCAGGCGCGCGTCCTCCTCCGGCGTCCACGCGCGCGGCAGCCTCAGGCGGACCACGATGCCCGTCGCCCCACGCGCGCCGGCGGCTGGCGGCGCGGGGGAGCACGCCGACTCCCCCATCTCCACGAGTGACCAGAGACCGACCGCCGCCACCGTATATACGTCGCCGGATCTGCACGAACGGAGTCGCTCGCTCTTACCCAAGATCCTGGCTTTGAGTGGACCGATCGATTGATCGATGATGGGATGGTTCCCGCTGCGGGGAAGGAGATCTCTTATTAAGAGTAGCAATTCTTGATTGATGACCACACTAAACATGCTTAGTCGGATTCGTATCTTGGTCCGACTCGAATTAAGCATCGAGGAATTTTGCGCTAATAATCATCCTCGCTCGGCGCTCATTGGCGCGAATCGTAATCCGAGCTCGAGTCTGAAAATCGAATTGAATGGAAGGAAAGCCGTCGGAACAACTTTGCAGTTGGCCAGCCGCCGAGTCCGACATGGCATGGGCTTGTCTATTTGGCCAAGAAAAAGCCCCAACGGCCCAGCCTAGGAGTGGAGGAGAAGGCCTTTGACAGGGCCTTCCTCGTGCCCACCGGCGCCGACCGCCATGGCCGCCGCTGAGGTTGATCCGGAAACGAACCCTCTGACCTCCAGAGAAGAACAAGGCGGCATATGACCAAGTCAGCAGGGAAACCCAGCCTATTTTTATATTTTCTTTTATTCCAGACCTATTTAAATTCGCTCTCACGGGGAGTCGAACCCAGGTCTCTGGATGCCAACCAAGTGACCCTTTGGCAGGTGCGGAGGAAATTATCGGGCTCGTGTGGGTTTAGCTTGGTAATGGTTTTGGCCTGACCTCTCGGAACCACGTGGTGGTTGGCTTCGCCGCTGGTTGAGGTGGAGCCAGTGGCGGAGCTAGGAATTCACGGCTGGGTATTCCGCGTACATAAAATGTTCGAGACAAATGTGCATTGGTAACAAAGAAAGTACAAGGTCTGAGCATAGTGGCATAGTGCCATTGTCTCTATTAATTAAGAAAAAAAATTACAAAACAGCAAAGGCTCAAAGCTACTACCATGTAACTCTACGATACCCCTTTTGGAATTCATTAATGATATCATCATCTTTGACTTGACTGAAAAATTCTCTCTCAATAAATGTGACCAAGCAATTATTCAAATATCCATCACTCATTCTATTCCTTTGCTTATTCTTCACATAATTCATTGTGGAAAACACTCTTTCAACACTAGCAGTGGCTACGGGAAGAATCAGCACCAACTTAAGAAGCTTGTAGACAACATAATATTGCTCAGCTCTGGTTGTGCTAACAAGTGTGACCGAAAGCTCACATAGGTTCTTCAAATTTTTAAACCTTTCATCTATACGCACATGAGAAATGTACATATTGAGCTGATATGGAAGTTTAGTCAATTCATCAGTTGTGAAATCTTTAGGATAAAACTTTGTAGCAAGCCTAACCAACTTCTCTTGATCATAAGCAGCAAATAAATTAAGTGGACTGAAAGCTGCCATGCAAGAAAGCAGTTCTGTGTTTACCTCATCAAATCTGTCATTCAGCTCTCGAAGTTGCCTATCAATGATGCTCACAAACATATCAACATGGTAGCGATGATAATTCATTGCGCCATTATAGAACCCTCTTTTAGGTCTCCCAACTGGATAATAAGGACCCTTCATGTCAGCAACTTTGATCCTATGCTTTATACAGAAAGAAGTCACTTTTTCAAGAAAACTAGTCCAACCACCATCTTCCCGCAAGCACTGCAAATGAAACTTTGTAAGATCAACAAGCTCCATAGCATTGACAATATCTTGATCTTTCTTTTGCAAAGCTCTATTCAAGTCCTCAGTATAACCAAATATTTCTTGCATCAAGTGTGCCATGAATACAAACTCAAATGACCGAAATGATGTCAACATAGTCATAGCTGATTGGGCCTCCGCTGTAGTATACTCTTTTCCAATCTTGGTCAGTACATGCCTTATTGCAGGATACATAGAGATAACATGCATCACAGTTTTGTAGTGAGAGCCCCAACGAGTATCACATGGCCTCCCCAAACCCATTTCTTGATTCAAACCCCTCCCGGCGCAATAGAAACCTAAATGCCAAGCCTTGGCGCAATAGAAACCTCAAGCACTTGAGTGTCCATGTCAAGCGGAGCTTATATAGTGCTTTGTACTGTGTGGTGTTTGAAGCAATAGATTCTCGAATTGATGTGCTAGGTGTAGTAAACCTATCATATTTTTCTTGAGCTTCAGCATGAGCACTATTGATAGCTCCCATGTGTGTTTTCAATCTTGATTTTTGGTTCCAATTTCTCCACCCACCATTCACAAATTTATCTCCACCGGGCCATTTTGTTCTATCCTTAAACAAATAGCAGACCAAGCAGAAAACTGCATCTTTTTCTACACTGTACTCAAGCCAAGGATATTCCTTAAACCAAATAGAGCAAAAGCGACGTGGATGACCACTTATATATCTAGTTGGAAAATCATGATTCTTAGGTTGACATGGCCCCAACTCAATGTACCTCCTTCTAACTCTATCCTGGTCATTAACATCATACCTTGAGATGGGTATCCGCTTCCCAGGATCATGCTCAAGTGCCTCCAAATCTGCTCCAACCTCATCCTCTCCATCAATTGCATAATCTTCTACAATTGGAGTTGGGGAAACTCTGTCAATGTCCGGTTGGGGAGCTTGAGCTTCATCATTTGCTTCACCACCATCCTGTGCTTCCACAATTGCTAGCTGCAGATTGCTCTCAACAGGGGAGAGGCTATCAACCTCAACAGGAGGATTCGGCGTGGATGTGGAAGATGTTTTCTTTGCCTTTGCAGCTTTGTCCCACAATGCAAATATGTTACTGCTAGCACCCTTCTTCAAGTTCTTCTTCATCTATTTTACAAGAATCCAATTGAAAAAAAAAATCAAAAAACGAAATCGCTCTAAATGTATCCGACTTGAACGGCGGGCTACTCACCTTCCCTCACGCAGCAAGCTGGAGCCGAAGCCGAACCGTAGCCGTCGCGCCGTCGCGGGCTGCCGGAGCACCGGGCTCGTCGTCGCCGCAGTTCGCTGCTCGCCGGGACGCTAGGGTTGGGCGCCGCCGCCAGGAGCACGAGGTATCGTCGTATCGAGGATTTGTTGGCTTGTTGCCGGTCGATGCGAATATGTGATGCGATGACTTGGAAGAGCCAACAGCCAGGGAAAATGCGATGGTGGGCTGAAAATTGCTCTTTCTATTGGGCTTTTGGGCCAGATTTGGAACATGAAGAAATACGTATACTTAATACATATATGTATTTGTGTTTGCTTGTAAAATATTGGGTCTTCCATGGAATACGGGGGAAGACACCTAGCGCCGCCCATGGGTGGAGCACGTGCCGGAGAAGACGACGCCTCATCGCCGACTTTAAGGAAATCTTCGACAAGATCACGCCCCCTACCACCAAGGTAATCTTCTCCATTTTTAAAACTGACCTGTCGGCCTTCTACGGGTGACTGGCCACATAGGCCTATCGGCTATTGAGGCGCCGACAGGTTCTAGATTTGCATATTTCATTTTCACCTGACTTTGTTGTCCTGACGTTTAAGGATTTGAAATTCATTCTGATACGAGGAATGTTTTTTTTTTGTGACGTGATGTGAATTTGATTTGGGAATACCCACATCCTCACGAACTGATGGTTGCTCATACACATGCGACACGTGATCGGCACCGACGAAGACGCCGTGCTCCCTATCCCTGAGGATATGGGCCCATGGTCGCCCGCTCTCGCCGAGGTTTCGGCGTCCACCAGCACCCGGCACCCATGGTCACCACCGCCTCGCCGCACGAGTGAGTATCAAATTGGTTCTAGTCCGTGTACACTTGGTTCCTCTCGTGTGTTGCCTAACACTTCCACAGGTGTCTGACGTGTTGGATTGTCATGGCTCGATACACACATGGCTAACAGTGGCCCCATTGTGCGTGAGACTCACCGGTAGGGTTACTCGCTTCAGCTGTTAGAGCGAGAGAAATGAGCAATAAACATAAGGTAAATTACTATCCTCTCCGAAATTGGTACCTTCACTTTAGCTACATATGAGATTGTCATTGCTTTTCCTGTTTAGATTGTCCTAGCTCTATTTGACTCAGGCGACAGCCCTAATGCACTAAAAATTGAGGATATGGTGAGCACACTTCGAACCATATCTTAAAATGCAAATTTGTTGGTTTCTTTGGCAACGACCATACAATGCTTGGAGTGAGCAGTGAATCTGTGGGGCTAACAGGTCACAGTACCCCACTTCGTGGAAAAGAAATATTTATAATTGTTGCTCATTATACGATTGGTGCTCCCGTATGCAATTTAAGCAACAAATTTGTATTTTAAGATATGGTGGCCTTGATACTCTTTCGAAATGCTTGTGTGGCAGATCCATCTCTGTATTTGTTTGGTGTTTTCTGTTGGCTCCTTCACTAATCCCAATCTAAGTGGGACAACATGGTTATTCCTCTCATTCCATACATTGGGTTTAATGTTTTTAAAATGTGTTACTATTAATGTTTTTGTTTGGGAAATTAGCACTATTGGACCAAATTTCTGTCACTTCTATATCTATCTTCTAAACATCATGAATAGTGGAACATCCTGAATAGTGGAGCAGATAGTGCTTTAGATGATGTTATGTGTGGCAGCGTGTTCGACTTTAACTTAAGGGATATGGTGAGAACACTTCGAACCATATGTTAAAATGTAAATTTGTTTGTTTTGGATAATGATAGCACATTGTAAATGACTTCTATCGCCGATTCAATGTGTTGTTTGTTGAGATTTTATTATTTCAAATGTGTTTTCGTAAGCATGCAACCTGTAAACTCAGAGGTGCTATATTACCTTGCCACAGATATATGTAGGCACGCTTATATATATAAGAGTTACCACAACTAGATTGATGTTATGTGGCAACCATCCAAAGTACCACATACAAATATCCTATCTCTAGAAACTTTCATGTTTATCCACTGTTGACGGTAGATAACGACCATATTTAATAGTCAAATAAACATGCATAAGGGCATATTTGAGATCACCAACAAAGGTTTAGGGGTTTAAACTAATAATTTTCACAAGTTTTGGTGAATCTGTGTTTCTGCAAAGACTTAGCAGGAAAAGAGGGGAATAAACCTAAGACGCCGGGCTAAAAAGCATATTCTACCATGGCACCAGTTAAGAAGGATCTAGAAGACACGAGAAGGCGACCTACCAAAGGAGGGGCCCACCTGTCACTAAGACAGGTCAGCCGACCCCACCTAGGCCCACTTGTCAGCCGGCTTCACACGTCGGTCCTCCACCGCCATTTAGATCTTCAACCCCCTCATATGAGAATTTTCCCACATGAGATCTTCAACTCCCTCATACTTTATGTCCTTAAACATTTTGAAAGGGTGGTTTTAGATGTATATGTTTATCATAAATATTACAGATCTCGTTGACATGAATCTTGAGGTAGGTACACAAAAGTTGATGTTGGAGGGGAAAACACTTCACCAAAACATATTTTAAAGGTTTTCCAAGGACAAGCCCTTTGTCCTAAAACAAGCACCTCCCGGAGATAACATGAGTGTTCACCATTTGCTGTAATGCCCTTGTGAATTGAACATAGAGATATAATTATGAGAATGTTCTGTCGGGTATTTTTGTCACTAATCATCACAGGTTTGGAGCAAAAAGCGAAGGATGACAATGCAAGGTATGTCCAACAAATCAATATGCAACATTAGACACTAATTGTTATTTGACAATTAGTGTTTAATTATGGTCTAAGACTACCCGCAGTGGGTACTCTAAAACGATACTCTAAAGCTTTAGAGTATGAATATAGAGTAAAAACTGTTGCACTGAATACTCTAAAATGATACTCTATCATTTCTCTTACTCTATATTTAGAGTAGTACTGTGCTTACTCTATACTCTATAGTGACGGCCCCACTAGCTAAACAAAGGAAAAAAAATACTATAACTCACAAACCAAAAATCCAAATTAAATTTCGATTTCACCATTAAATTCGTCTCAATAAATCCTTCAAAACTAGATCACACATGAATATATTTAGATAAAGTGACAAGTGGGTCCCACAGTGGATAGAGGATGATATAGAGGATGAATGGGTGCGGGATAATTGAGTATAGAGGAGAGAATCTTGCTGACTAGGACGTATAGAGGATGAATATAGAGCTCCATGAGTGCGGGTAGTCAATTAGGTTTAAAAGATTCGTCTCGTGAATTTCGTCTAAACTATGTAATTAGTTTTATTTTTTATCTATATTTAATGCTTCATGTATATGTCAAAACTTCGATATGACAAAAAATCTTGAAAAATTTTGCGAACTAAACAGCCCACGCTCGGTCGACTACTTCACCCTGGAGGATCTGTGGGAGCAATTATTGAGAGAGCAGCGCGTACGGCCTCGCTGTTCCTGTCCATCTTCAGACGACGGGCAAGTCCATCACCCAGCATTTCGTTCCCTACCTATCAGCTGTTCAGATATACTCTCTCCGTTCTAAAATAAACGTCATTCTCACTTCCCCATAAATCAACTTTTTTTACTTTGACTAGTTATATATTAAAGTATATTAATATTTATAATACATAATTAGTATCATTAGATAGATTATTGAATATACTTTTATAATAAACTTGTTTGGAGATATAAATATTGCACGTTTTTTCTACAAATCTAATTAAAATTGAAAAAATTTGATCGACACGCATCCCATAACATCATCTATTTTGGGACGGATGGAGTATACCGCCCAGGCTCTGGCTGGTATCCCCAGGTTCACCCTACTTATTATCTGAATTGATTGATGCCTGACTTGCTTAGCTCTCGTACTCTTTCGTTCTCCGGAACTGAGGCCTTGTTTAGTTGTGTTGCTAAAGTTAAAATTTTTTTACTCTCTTCATCGCATTAACTTTTACACGTATGTATAAAGTATTAAATATAGATAAAAAAATAATTAATTACACAATTTAGTTATAAATCACGAGATGAATTTTTTGAGTCTAATTAGTCCATAATTAGACACTAATTATCAAATACAAACGAAAGCTCTACCGTAGCCAGATTCAAATTTCTAGCCATCTAAACAAGGGCTGACCAACAATTTCCTGTGCATGCCCGATTGGAATTGATGAAAACCCCCACAGCAGGAGCATGGAAAGCGAGACTGATTCTTGGAGCGACGATAATAGCGTTGGCGACAAGGATTCCACGTCCTGGGATGCCGCGTCATCGTATGATTCAAGCCATGAAGACTTGGATGATCCTACTGTTCGTTCAAAGCAAGGTGGATACCTGAATTTCCAGTACAGTGAATGCGACCCACCCTATGAGAGAATTCCTCTTGCTGACAAGGTACCACTAGTCCTAACATATGTATGCTATATGGCTGCTGAACAGTCTACTAATCTCTCAAGTTGAAAAACTAAAGCAATGCGGCAGTAAATCTGAAGTAGTGTGTTACTTACGATCAGGTGGCAGAGCTGGCACAAGACTATCCATGCTTGACATCACTGAATAGCGTGGAATTGTCACCTTCAAGCTGGCTATCGGTAGCATGGTACTTCATTTTTTGTACCAAATTTCATCCATCTATTACAATTTGTCTTGGATTATATATGGCAGAACAATATCTACTGTTACCTTTTTGACACTAGAGAATGAGATTCCAGCAACATGAAGAAGCTATAATAAATAAAGCTATAGATGCCTTTAATGATTCATCCTTTTTCTAGCGCTGTCCATTGTGATTCTGCCTGTCCGAGATATATATGTTCACTTTTGCTCTGTCTTATCCTTCATTCATCAGGTATCCTATTTACCATATCCCTTATCATGGGAACCTGAAGGGAATTTCTGCATGTTTCCTTACCTACCATTCTATTTTCAACGGTTTTTCAAGGTACCCTTCTGTTCTATGCATGATCGACTTGTTCGTTGCATGCAAACTTTTGTCTTTAGTTTCGTGCATCATATATGCTTGAGCATGTAGTTGCTGCAATTCAATCTGTCTTCTTGCATTGTGGAGAAAGAGCCTACTCTAACGAAGTTGTTTCCACTTCCTTGAAAGACAAACAAGCTTGTTATTACTTCAGGATTGTAGTGCATATGCATATGATCTTAATTGGGTTTCATGGCAACGCATGCATGTTTGGTTGATGGAGCTGTCTGTCATGGTTACTAGGATAGGCAACTACATACAGAATCTGATTCTTGAGGTTTTGCCACATTCCTATCCTGTGTTCATCTCTTGTTTCTACTACATACCGAATCTGATTCTTGAGGTTTCAGTATCTGTTGTATCACTATGGCGGCTTGACTGAAAATCATTAATCGTGTGCATCTGCTTATGCCTTATATGTGTAATAACAAAATTCATAGGGCATTCATGACTCAACAAAGGCCATAATACTATATATGCATGTAACAAGATTGCTGTATAACGTGTGGGTGTTTGCGGCGATGGTGATTCCTGGCACAGACAAACTGAACTGAACCGAAATGAATGGGTTGGTTGCACTGCAGATGAGATCATAGTGAGATGCGGTGGCGACAGGACCGTGGCGCTTTCCCCATTCGGACTGGCGACCTACAAAATGGAAGCAGGGAAGTGGCTCTGGACGGAGCCACATCACATGCCTGCAGCTGCTGGTAGTGGTAGTGGTAGTGGTAGTGGTAGTGGTAGTGGATCACCAAATGCTGCTGCTGCTGGTGCTAGGTTATCAGTCTCATCATCCCATTCTGACCTCTACTGGGCGGCATCCTCTTGGCTGAAGCAAGTGGGAGCACACCATCCTGACTTTAGCTTCTTCACAGCTCATCGCTCGGCGATCAGATAGCAGGAGCAGGAGACATCATATATGATATACAGATGCCAATGCCATGTATTTTTCTTCCTTTCATATGCACTTCATCTCCTGTCTGTTGGTGAAAAAAAGGGACAATAAATAAAGTAGCGATGGAGGTCTCTGTTTCCGTCAGCCTCGGACAAAAGCACTAACAGTCAAACACCACTCAGACAGGTTCTTGTGTCAATTTCTTTTATCCTTTTTATGAGAATACACAGAAGAATTGCATGTCAAACGTATTAAGTAAAGTATGCACTACAAGTCTACAACTACTGGAGCGCTCAGGATCACACACCAACCATACTATCAAGTCCTTAGAGCAACTCCAAGAGATTGTATAAAATAAGAGCCTAAAATCCATGATTTAGCCATTCTCTAAAATAGAACATCCTCCAAAAAAAGTAGAGTAATGCAACAACCTTTCTAAATTTCTCATTATCTATTTTTTAAAGCTGACATGTCAAGCTGAAATTGGTTCGCTCCCCCATTTCCTGTACTCCCGCCATTTGCATGCACACCACCAGGCAGATGGCGAGCCTTCACGGCATGCTATTTTTACCCAGCGAGAAGTGTGGGATGGATGACTTGTTATTTTGGAAAACATGATAGAATAGCTGTTGGAGCCGTGATTCTTCCAAAAATACCTAAAATAGCATTTCACAACACAAATGACCACTCTCTTGGAGTTGCTCTTAGACCTTCCGCACAGGGTACTGGAAATAGTCCGGTTAGGGATGAAAACGATCGGAAACGATCGATAGGAGGCCAAATCACTTTCGTTTTCATATCTTTTTCTCGAAAACGAAATCGATACGATATTGTCGGAAACGAATACGGTGTCGATATTCCGGTAATTTCAAAAACGATAGTAGTCGATCGGAAAATACATCGATAACGATCGGAATCCATGAGAACGGTATTAAAAAACGATAAACACGCCAAACTGTAGAACGTGAGAAGATCCATATAACTCAAACTATCTCACGTACTAGTTCCTTTTCAAAAATTATTTGCCTTGTGTGCAGATGTAATCCTTTCCAAAAAAAATGTCTTGTGTGCTTGCAGCTTGCGTGTACAGATGTGATCCTTTCCAAAAAAAAATTGCCTTGTATGCTTGCGTGTGTAATGCGTTGTATATCTATAAATAAATAATGATTCATTAGTTAAAGTCCTTTGAATCGGTAATTACCGACAGTAAATTACCGGTTAAATACGGGAATCTTCGAAAACGATCGGAAAAGGGCAAAATCATTTTCGCTTTCGTTTCTGATTATTTTTACCGTTATCATTTTTGTTTTTTCGGTTACCGCTACCATTTTCGTTTAGGCATAAAAATCGGAAAAAACTCGAAAACGATTTCGGAAAATCGGAGATTATCATTTTTGTTTTCATCCCTAAGTCCGGTAAACACATGTAGCGTAGCACACGTCGGATGGAGAAGCTGCACCGGGGTACGCTAGATATTCCGGGAGCGGTTCCTCCAAATTCAGCGTGTTCCGGTACGTACGCCAAAAGAGGTGGGGCCTACAGGCAGTGCTGCCGCGCACACAGCAAGGCAGAGAGTCATGTGCGGGAGGAGGGAGGAAAGAGAATCATTGCCTGGGAAAACGTGTCTAACCTTTTCTCATATAAAAAATGTTATAACTCATAAACCAAAACACCAAATTAAATTCCGATTGCACCATTAAATTCGTGACAATAAATTCTTCATAACACGATGTCACATGGATATATTTAGATAAAGTGATAAGTGAGTCCCACAGTGGATAGAGGATGATATAGAGGATGAATGGATACGGAGAAACTGTATATTTTGTGGTGACTAAGATAAATTATTTCTTTTAGAAAATGAATATAGAAGTCCATAAGTGCAGATAATCTTACGCTGATCGCACCGGGTCCGGTAAAGCCACCTGCAGTAGGTTTTACCGGATCAACGTGCTGCAGCCGAATACTGTACGTGCTACTCTATCACAGGGTCGGTCCTCTATATTTAGCGGGTTACTGTTCATACGTGGCAACAACGCTATCAGGGGACGGCCGCGCGCGCGTGAGAGACGGTTTGCTTGCATGTTGCCTGGAATACCGTGCCAACTTTTTTCCGTATAAAAAAATGTTATAACTCATAAACCAAAAAACCAAATTAAATTCCGATTGCACCATTAAATTCGTTTTAATAAATACTTCAAAACTAGATCTCACATGAATATATTTAGATAAAGTGACAAGTGGACCCCACAGTGGATAGAGGATGATATAGAGGATGGATGAGTGCGGAAGAATTGAGAATAGATGAGAGAATCTTGATGACTAGGATGTATAGAGGATGAATTTAGAGTACCACGAGTACAGATAGCCTTACTCCCCTATTTTTCTGTTGGCAGTGGAGCCGCACCTCTTCTTTTTTATTATTATTTAGAACGTAGAAAACAGAGGAACGTAAGAAAACACAGCAAAAGGATAGGAATGCAGTGACAAAACAGAGGAAAGAAAAAACACATGAATTTTACGGAGTTGGTTGTTTGAAATATAGGAATACAAAGAGTATATATATATATATATATATATATATATATATATATATAAAAGAACCAAACAGTAATCTTATTTTATTAGTTGTTGCACGCCACTCGATAGCTGCCCCTGCCCAATGAAGTCACATCAAGCCGGCTCTTCATCTTGTCCCTGTACGTATAGAGTGCTCTCCTCCTGTAGTATCGTGTCATCACTTTCCTTCTTTCTTGATAAGGCTGTGTTTAGTTTCTTGTGAAATACAAAATGCAAATTACCAACTACTTTAAAATGATGAAATGTAAAATACTAAATTTTTATGAGTGTGTTTAGTTCCATCTAAAATACCAAATTTTTCATGGGGTGGGTGAGGGCTTTTTGGCTTTTCGGCTTTTTTTTTACCTCTTGAGGTCAAAATCTAAAATGGAGAATGGATACCTTTTTGCTAAAAATTTTACATGGTGTTTAGTTCTATTGTGCAAACTGATAGCTAAAACTCAAAATAATTTAGATGAAATGAAGAACTAAACACACCCTAAATCAAAGTTTCACAGACGCGCACTGTGTCTTAAAGAGCGGTTTCTCTCGAACTTCGCAAAGGAAAAGAAACCAAGAGCTTGCAGTGGATTTTCAATTTCCTCCAAAACATACATGTATAGGAACCTTTCCTTTAGAAAGGAATCAACGAATCGTTTGTTCCAAACACAGCTACAGTAGCCAAACTACAGGAATGTGAAAGTCCTTTAATTCCCGTAATCCAAACACTATTTTGCATTCCTTTCTCCGGTTTAAGACCCCTCCAATTTAAGGCCCTGATGGATAGGGCTTCTTTCTAACCAACTTCACCAGAGTAGTTAGGGAAGACAAAGAAATCACCTTTTAGAGCGTCAACAGCACAAGCCGGCTGAAAAACACTATTAACTGATTTGTTGCGAGAGAAAAAACACTGTTCTGACTGAAAAAACAAGCTGAAAAGTACAAATTATAAGCCGGATGAACAGGGCCATAAAATCAGTTGTCCCAGCAAAAAGTTATATCTTCTTCCATATAGGATATAGGATCCGAGGGATTGACGCTAATGTCATTCTATCCCAAGCCACATATATATTTTTCTTCGCACCAGTCCTGTTACTTGTTCTGCCTTTCTCGACCTTAACATGCAAGCTGCTAGCTCCAACCGTAAGCATTCACGTACGAGGGGTGGACGCCACTGGATAAGAGAAAACACATCTTGAAGGTGTTCAGCTCTCACAATTTGTTGTTCCGGTGAGTGCTTCTGCACAAAGTTAGGTAAGGCACCTGTTGACAACCTGCAATGCAGGGCTACTATCTCCATGTTTTTTTTTTCTTCTATATGGCGTCCAAGCCTACCTAGCATGACGATCGCATTGGGCATGCTCTTAGCCTCTTAGATGGCTTCACTCTTGTAGTTCAAAAGGCAGCTTTTGCTCTCTAGAGCTTATCTCGCGTAACCATTTTCTTGAGTTATTGTGTGGCAGGCATCATCTAAGAAGCTAGAAAATCCATGGCTTAAACTATCAAGAAGTCTGGCCAAACAGACATGACTTCACTTCACAAACACAAAAAAAATGGAAGATGTTTATGTTGTTAATCATAGGAGACGATATGAGCTATCACACTCGTGCATGTGTTGATCCTTATCTCTCGCAGTTTTGTTATTGCCCTTGGTTGCATCATCGGTGCTAGGTCCACTTATCCGCCCTCCTCTCTACATGTTTCTTTTTGTGACGGCTTTCTCTGAAAACATAATTGTTGACGCTGAAGATCGCTCCAAGCCAACACACCAGCGAGGGCCTTAGACGCCCAAGAGGTCTCACAAGACCTGCAACGCAGTAAGAGACGAAGCGTAACTGGCCTAACCGATCTAGAGATCGATAGGGACGATGTAGAGCTCGTTCTCGGCCAAAACGGCTCCCAAACTACTCCTGGAATGATCCGTCGGGGAGAAGCACGTGGAGAATCTCCTAGGACCAGCAAGGTCACCTAGGATGCCGACAAATCTCATGAAGAGACTTGCCGAATAGCAGGGTAGAGGGTTGAGAGGAGAAAACTAGGGTAAGATAGGAGTTTTGGTTGTTGTTTTATCGATTGGATAAATGGAAACTCAATCGCTATGATCCTCTCATATACATAGAGGGGGGTGGTCTTATCCCAGTAGAAAACCTCTTCAAACCTTATTTTTCAAGTTTCCCACGAGTTTGGAACAGTTCAGATCAGAATCTAGAAGGCCAGATCCAAACAGCCTTTTTATTAGGTCTGTCGGAAGTGCCGACGTCTGCCGGAACTGTCGACAGTTAGAACTGCCGACGTTTGCTAGAACTGCCGACGTGAGTCAGAACTGTTGACGTGAGTCGGAACTGCCGACAGTCAGAACTGCCGACGTGAGTTGGAACTGCCGATACTGGTGGATCTTCCCGAGGGCATAACTCCTTTATCCGGGCTCCGAATTAGACGTTCCATATATGTTTTTTTACCGTCTCGACGAGAGGAACGCAATGGTAAAGTCCGTTTCATATTTTGACAACTTCATAAAATGGATATTTTTGAGTGTCAACATATGCCCCCCTGTTTTCAGGTGAATGATGCATGAATCTGAAAACACTTAATCAAACCAAACACAATAAAACTGAACAGCGATGATATCCATCTCATTGGTTGCTCAGCGACTAAGGGCGATGTATACATTGGCCATTTTTGTTTTAAGGGCGATACATGTATCAGCCATTGCTTGGAGAGCACTTAGACTTCTTACCAAACACTTAGAAAATACTTTTTTAAGTACCTCCTATTGAATGCTCTATTGAGACGTTCACCTTACAATGTCTCTAGCAAATAGGAATTACCGTATATGACTTTGATCACTTTGTAAGGACCCTCCCAGTTAGGTGACCATTTGCCAACTGCTCTTTGATCCAATAGGTAGTATGGTTTTTAGACTAATTCTCCTACTTGAAAAGATTTGCTCTTGACTTTCTTGTTGTATGTCCTGGCAACTCGAGCCTTATCTTTCTCTATCTCCTTGAGAGCCTTTAATCTTACATCAGTTACCACATCGATGTTATCCATCATCAAATCATGATACACAACGGCTGATAGATTATTCTGTTTAGCAAGTCTATATGTATCTAAATTTACCTCGACAGGCAACACGACCTCTTGACCATATACCAACTCAAAAGGAGTAACTTTTGTGGCACCATGCCTTGAAATGTGATGTGCCCATAGAGCTTCAGATAAAACTTCATGTCACCTCCTTGGATTCTCCTCAATCTTCTTGATGAGCTTGATCAAAGTCTTATTACTAGACTTAGCTTGGCAATTAGCTTGAGCATAGTATGGAGATGAATTGAGCAACTTGATCTTATATAATTCGGCAAATTCCCTCACCTCTTTAGACACAAATGATGTCCCTTGATCTGTAGTTAATGTCTAAGAGATGCCGAATCTATGTATGATATGCTCGGTAATGAATTCAATAACCTCCTTATGTGTCATATTCTTCAAAGAAACTACCTCGGTCCACTTAGTGAAGTAATCTGTAGCAACCAACACAAAGCGGCATCCCTTGGAAGATGGGGGATGAATTTGACCAATGAAGTCTAGCCCCACCCGCAAAAAGGCCATGATTTGATGATAGGATGAAGCATAGCAGCAGGCACCGACTAAACATTCACAAACCTTTGGCACTCTTCACAACCTTTGTAATTGTAACACCCTTGGTGTTATAGTAACTAAAAACTTGCCATATCATCATTTGCACTGCAAATCATCCATGATTAGGTTAACTATATTATGCATCAACTAAAATGAGTTTAACTTCTTAGGTTGGATGTGTTTCTCGTTGTGTGACTCGAATCTGAAAACCCTAATTTCGAATGTCACCGCAAATACTTAGTTTATGCCCTGCGTAATTTAAGGTGTATGACTATGTTATACACTAGTGCCAAGTGTAGGGTATGAGCTCAAGTCCCACTTATAAAATAAAGCTTCAAGTTTGAGTTAGGATTTGGAATCCAAAACTTGTTGCAAGTTTTTTGATTCGAATTCGAATTCAAATTTGAGGAATTAGTAAAAGAATTTCCTAAGTCAAACTGGTCAACCTAGAGTGCCATTTGGTCAACCATGTGAGGCTTGACTCAATGATGCCCTAGGGTGAAGGTGTGATCATTAAATAATCACCAATTAATAGGGTATCAAGTTTCAATTTAAAATCTTTCCGAAAACCCTGAAAAGCAAAACCCTAGTTTTACCCCTTTTTGAATAAATCAAAATCTAAGCAAAATTTGGGGAAAAAGTGTAATACCAAGTTTGTAGATATTTTTAAGGGCTACAAGTTTGATGTTTTGAGTTTTCAAAGTTTCAGTGTAAAATTTGAAGTAATTTTGAAAAGATTCAAATCTCAAATTTGACCCCTTTTCATTTCCCCTATCCAATTTCAAAATGGATTTAGAATTTGAAAATATTTTGAATAGAAAAGTTGTAGGTCTTTCCTATATGTACAACTTTGGTATTTTGAGTTTTTGAAGTTTCAATACAAAATTCAAAGTAATTTTGAATTTACAGAATTCCAAAAAATGTCTCCTTTTGAATTCAAATTCAAATTTTAAAATCTAAGCCGAATTGGAAAATGTTCATATTGAGAAAGTTGTATAACTTTGAAAATTGAACAACTTTTGTATTTACAGATTTTCAACTTCTGTAGAAAAATTGAGAGTAATTTGCAAAATTGTGACAGTGGCATTTCGGTAATTAATTTGAAATCGTCGCCAACCGTAGGATGCCACCTCCCGCCGACGCCACCTTCCAGGCACGCCCTCGACCGCCAGCTCTTGCTCTAGCGCATTTGTGACTTGCCACATGTCATTGTGAGGTAGTTTTCATCGCCCTATATATGCTGAGCACCGCCTGCGTCGCATTTTACTTTCCCTCGGTTTCCGCCGCCACTGTAACACCCCAGGTGTTTATCACCAATTAGGCCGTGGGTTTGAGCTCAAACATGATAAATTAGTTGAGATGACGATGCCAAAGCCAAACCTATGGAAATAAACCCTAATCTAAATTTGGATGTTGCACCCTCGCTTACATATAGGCTCAATTAAAAGATATATGCTTGGGTGTTGCTATCAAAGTATCTTCACATGTCTCACCTCAATAACTATCTATATTGACCCCTGGAAAAGTTTCATGAAGTTTGGAATCAAAAAGTCACATGAAATGATAAGTTCTATTCCTATTGGAATTTTCACCCTTAAATGGATGGAACTATAGGTCATCAACCAAACCTTGCAACCTTGCCCAAATGACTCTAGATGAACTCTACAACAAAAATCATAAAGGGTTCATGTTGAGCAAATGTCAAGAAAATGCTTCCATAGATCAAAAAGGATAAATTAAGATTTATCGGGATGCTACTTTGACTTAGGGTGAACTGTGGCTTAGAGTGGTTACGTGGCGGTGAAACCTAAATAAGAGTTGTAGTTCATTTTATGTACAATAAACTTTGTTTAATAGTTGAGAGCTAGTTTAGTCTCTAACTTAGTTTAAGAAGGCCTCCAAAAGTGAATGCAGTGCTGTCCCTGGAGCTGAAAATTTGGCTAAGTCCCTAATGCTCTGAAACTGAATTTTCAGTTTCGAGGTACCCCACTTCGGGGATTTATATCTCGTGAACCATTTGAAAATTTACTATGAGCTTTTAAGCAATGTTGTTGTCCTCCTGTAGCTCTACACTTTTCATTTCTGGAGTTTTCGCTAACTTGAATCGTATTAGGAGATGGACGGGGATGAAAATGGAGTTTCAGTCGGCTTGAACTGAAACCCAGGATTTCAGTTTTGAGGTACCCTCCTTTGGAGCTTTGTATCTCTCTAACTGTGCCGAATTAGACTTTGATTCTTTAACCAAAGTTGGAGTACACTTGTAGCTCTACAATTTTGTCAATTATACCACGAGCCAATTCGAGCTAATTTGGGAGGTGTGATCGATGAAAAATGGAGTTTCAGTTGTACGTTTGAGGTGGTATTGAAAATTTGAATTTCAGGGGCAACAGTAGTGGCCGACCGGCCTCAGGCGTGGGCCGCCGCGTGGTGTGGCCGAGCGCCGCGTAACTGAGGCCAAGCGCCGCGTGGCTCTCCGGTGCCCTCGCTGCTCGACACCTTGTGCCCACGCGTCTACCTGCCTGTCCATGCCGAGCCACACCATCATGTCCCTCTGCACCTTGCCACTGAGACAAGCGTTCGCCATGGACAGGAAGCAAAGCTCCGAGCTGCCACTGACGTTCCGCCGTTCCAAGCCACCACGTCCGCAGCCGCATACACCACCGCATTCACCTTGTCGTGCTCCACCTCGTGCACACACCCGCCCGGGCCAAGCATCGCCGGAGCGCCCCGCCGCCGGAGATGCCGCGGGCTTGGCCGCCGTCGCACGTGGCCGCGAAGCCACGGGCCACCACCGACCGAGCTGCGACCACCGGTGCGTGTGCCAGGTCACCGCGGTGCTCGTGAACCCCTCAGGTTCGTCGCAGCTGTCTCCTCCGCGCCGGAGCACCGACGCCGGCAAGCATCTCCTGCTGGAGCCGCCCGTGCGCGTGGCTAGGCCGTTCAGGGCCATCTCCGACCAAGCTTGGCAGCCCTATGCGTGCGCACCGGTTCCCTAGTGCTTCCCCACCGTTTCCCAGCTGCCCGGCAGGCCCTCAGCCGGCCGACATCGCCGTTGCCGGCGACCCTGCTCCGCCTCCTCTGTTTCAGTTCCCGTCGGGGACCTCGCGCGACAATTTGACTAAAAGGGAGGGCCTATCTGCATAGCCGTAGACTCATATGAATAGTGCCACGAGGACTGTTTTGTGATGATTTTGCAGGAACTTTGAAATTTCATAGTAAATCATAGAAAATTCGTAAAATAGCAAATTAGTACTTTTTGGAATCCTTGTGAAATTCTCTATGCAGTAGATCTATAATATGGCCTGTTTTAGTTTAATCTTTTTGCTGTAAAAATGGATTTTTCAGATTAGGTTTTTAATACTAGTTGTATTTGTTATTTTCATAACTGCAAATTTAGGGCTCCAATTGAAGTGAAATTTTTGTGGCATGCTACTCATGTGATGATTGATGTGTGGTAAAAATTTCATGAATTTTGGGTGTTGTATGAGTGAGTTATTAGTGTATCTTGATCTCACATGATTTATTGCAATATATATTTGTCTTTTTCATAGAGGTTGATATACTTGTCCAAATGGCTTGAAATTTGGACAGTAGACTTTTGGGAGCATTTGTAGGCCACTGTAATTTTGGTAGAATTTATTGTGCACTTTTGTTAGGTGTTCATAATTCCACCTAATTATCTAAATAAATTAAGAAAATGCATTAAAAGAATTTATTTAGGAATGGACACTATGTTTTCTGGTGTTCATTAGTCATGTGTGACATGTTGGTAAAGTTGGTTTTGTCCAATTATATGTTTGCAACATAAGTTAATAATTATTTCTCGCAAATGAGGTTTCTGGACAGATCTGGAAACTTAGCAAAGTTCTTCATGATAATGTGCCTTGTTGTAAAACTTGTTTATACAAAAGTTGTAGATAATTTATGTATCTAGCTGCTGTTAAAATTTGGTGGCATTTGGCCATGTGGTTTAGGAGTTATAGCTATTTAAAGTTGGGTTACAGAATTGCTTGCTCTCTGTCTTGCTAGACCAGTTTCTGTGTTTGTGTAAATTTGACATGTGAAACTTTGGAATCATGCTGTGGTGATTATAAATGAAATGTAGATAATTTCCTAAGCTTTCCAGAATGTCTTCTTGCAAGTCATTTGGACTTATGGAACTCCAGATATGATTGATTTATGAAGCTACTGTTTGTAAGTCCAGAAATTAACATATTCTAGTTATAGTTGTTGCTTCACCTTGACTTGCTTTGCTATGTTGATTTCTAAAGAGGGATATACACCTTGTTAGTGTTAAGTGTGCTTGAGATCTTGTGTGACTTGTGTCATGATCGATTTGCTGGTCATCTTTTAAGGATATGCTTAAGTGATAGTTAAGTTAATTAGCTCTAGGGTTTATGTGAACTTTGGTATGCTTGCATGATTACTTTGTTTATTGCACTTCTATGCATTCATACATATGTATTGTTGCACCTCATTTAGGTACGCTAGCAGAAACGCGTGAAGGATCTAAGGTAGAGCCAAACCCGAAGATGGAGTTGGTGGATCCATCCCGAAGATCGAAGGATCGGACAAGCGCAGATTGGAAGATGCTCGCCAAGCGGGTTTTATCTGACATACTCTAACTTGAGTCGGATCCCAGGCAAGCCCCGGAGCATTATAAGCCTCCTATCTTTAAAGCAATTAATTCTATATATGTTATAAGTATTGTTGCATTAAGTGATAGGAGTTGGTTGGAAACCCTTGCTGCATTATATCATTCCTTGTCCAGATATATGAATCCTTGAATCCTACATAGACTAGGATCGAGTAGATGCTTAGCCCTGCTTTAAGCGGTAGAAGTCAGGTGATTTCCTGTCACCTGCGAGATATAGGGATATTCATATATGGCACGGTTGGCTATATTTGCTATCGTGGAATGGAACCATGTGTTAATAAAATGAAATGAGACCGGGCGGGATGACGATAGTGAAGCAACAAGGCATGGAGGTCTTGGGTGTGGATCTATCCCCGTCTGAGTCGTTTAAGGACCGATTCGCTGTACGTCCTTGAGTCATGTTGAACGCAGTCTAACACTTAGTTGGCCGGATAACCCGTTCCGACCGCGAAGCCGAGTAATGTGGTTCAGGCCGGGAATCGAATGGTAGGTTGCTTCTTGGAGGAGAGAAAGGATGTGCTTGGGGACATTGGCGTGAGACCAAGGGGGGGTTAGAGTCCCTATCACTTGGCAGAGTGTCGCCCTTGGGGTCGCGACATCATTCGGACCCGCGATTCCTGAATCATATGAAAAGGTGGCTTGTGCGACCCTGGCAGGGGCCTGCGCGGTGAGTGTTAGAAATACCCCTCCAGCTGGATAGGAATTCGATTCGAATCGCCGTCGCTCCCGGTTAGTGAGCACTTGACTTGAGCAGCGGCAACGTAGATTCCATTAAATTGAACGGATGGTTAATTGGATCACGATGGAAAGGTTGCCTCAATTTATACCTGCTATGGTTAATATTGTTTGCTCCTAATAAAGTGAGTGCTCTAGTACAGGTGCTAATATAGATGACAGGTTAATGATAATTTACTTGATGCTTAAGCATTAATGATTGATCATCTATATTAAGCTTTTATGCAAAATGTTGTCAAGCTAGCCCCACTTCATATCAGCCTTGCATGATCCTTGGTGTCACCTTATTTCTGGTTTCTGACGGGTAAGTCTAGCTGAGTACTTTGTCGTACTCAGGGTTTTATCCCCACTTGTTGCAGGTTATGATGTATCATGGCGGCTGCAAGAGTTGGTTGACTCCTACCTTAGTGGCGGAGTGTGATCACGGGCATGATCCTTCTTATTTATCTTGTCTCTAATGCTTTTGTTGGAAGTCGACCATGGTACTGGCATGTATTTGAAATAAGATTTATGTTAGTTTTAAATTACTTTGCTTCCGCTACTTTTGAACTTAAGTTGTAATAACTATATTGAACTCCGATGTATATTAAATTACTTGTGAAATGGTTGTAACATATGACTTGTTATGTTGAATCACTACGATCTTGGCTTGTATATTGGTTGGTTTGAGATCCCTCGTGATTTCATTGGACTACCGGAGTTATATGGGCTCAAGTGCGAGAATTTGATCATTTCGGTGATTGTTTTTTGTACTTGTGCTCTTATAATTTGGACGGTTCCGTTACAGCCACCGCAGCTCCGCCGCTCGCCGTCACCTCCGTTGAGCCACCTCTGGCCACGCAAATCCTTCTAATGCAACCATCTTGATCCTGCGCACCTCCTCGGCCACTCGCATCCACCGCTACCACACGGAGTGCCCGCACAGCCGCCGTCTTCCTCGCTGCCGAGCAGAGGGCCGCCGTGGTCGCCTCACCGTGGACCGGCCATTCTAGCGGGTCTCCGTCTTCACCAAGTTGCCCAACGTGATCGCTGTGAGCACGTAAACCTTTTTCTAGCTTCGATTTGGTTGCTAAGGCGCTGGTGACGTGTTTTCGTGGCTCACCGTCGACGGTGGTCTGCCGTCGTCGTCGGTGATAGGTCATCGGTGCTTAGGCTTCGTGGTTGAGTAGGCCATGTTGGTTGGGTCGGATTAGGCTCCCGAGGTCATGGTCGCCGGCCGGCCGCCGTGCCACTGCGACGGGAGGGAAGAGCGGGAGGTAAGGGATGACATGTGGGGCCGGCGTGTCAGCGTCTGGGAGAGCGCGGGCGCGCGCGAGCGGGCCGTCTAGGCGTTGCTGGGCCGAGCGAAGGAAAGCGGGCCGCGCGCGCGAGCGAGAGAGAGAAGAGCGCGGGTGAGCGTGGGCCGCGCGCGCAGCGTCGGGCTGGGCCGAGAAAGAGAGAGGGAGAAAGGAAGCAGCCCGCGGTGGATTTTGTTTTTCTTTTTTCAAAAATGTAAAATAGTTTTCAGTTTTAATCATTTTGTTATAAATTATTTAGGGTTCCAAAATTAGTGAAAATTTTTGAGTAATCTCTAAGTATGGTGTATTATTTAAGAAAAATATTAAATGCCAATTTTAATTACTTTTTGTAGGTTAATTAATTAGCTCATTTAATTATTAAATGGCTTTTACATAATTTTTCTAAGCTTATTTAATTATCCAAAAATCATGAAAATTGTTTTACCACCTAATTATGATATAAGCTTCCTAAATTAAAAATTCTAGCTTAATAGACTAAGTTGATTTTATTCTTAATTTATGCTTTATTAATTAATTAGTTAATCAATTAAATTAGGGTTTAATGATTAGTTTTGTTTGACTTTATGATTGAGTGTTGACTTTAGGTCATTAACCCTTAATGACCTTTAGCATTCCTAATTGGTTGTTTAAGCTCTCTTAATTATGTTGTTAAGACTTAATTAGTGTTATTTCATGTGTTTAACGAAATTCTTTAATGAAGTGTTTAGTGTAATCGGACCCTAGGTTAGGGTTAGGTTAGAAGTTTTTGTCGTTCAACTGTACCACGAAGGAAAGTTGTACTCAAGTTGTTAACTTTGTTATGCATCCATCGAGCATCATGTTTATTAATTCATCATCTTAAGCATGCATTATCGTCACGTGTAGTCCCCGTGAACAAGGAGGTTGCCGAAGCCAAACCCGTTCTCGAAGAAGCGCCGACGTCCGTGAAAGTAGGGTTTGACATCTGTGGTACTGATCCACAGCCCGAGTTTCCCGTCGGCCAAGGCAAGCCCCGGTTACATTTAAACCTTCCTTGCATTTTAAAAAGTTTTACTTCACTTACATTAATGCTTTATTGCATTAAGTGATAGGAGTTGAGTGATAACCTAATTACTACATTACCATCCTTGATATTCCAATATTATCCTTGTTACTATTTTTATTTGAAAATGCTTAGGATGCTTAGCCATGCTTAATGAAAAAACTTTAAAACTTTTAAGTAAAGTTTGAAGGGTTGTTGGACAACCACTTGATGAATATTGATGGTGATAATCTGAGACCGGTCGATGGACTTGCATTGGGAAAGGAGTCCCCCTGTAGTGTCTCTGACTGAGTCAATTAAGGACCGTACCGTTGTTTGAATTGTGTGCGTCGAGACTTTGTAACTGATCACATGCTCCAGTAAGCCTATGACCTCGGTAATGCCAACATGTGAACGGCTAACTGCGCACTGTGAGTGGAGAGATGGCGAGAGTAGTGTGTACCCTCATAGCCAATGGCTGGATTGGAGGTGTACTGTACTCTTGGGTAGCGTTGGACCGATCATGCGTTGGAGGATCCAAGTGAAGGTTGATATATGTCGGTTAAAGTCCTACATATGTCGTGTGGTTAGGAATCCCCAGCTAGGTTTAATCGATTCGAATCGTCGCTGCTCCTCGGTTAAGGAGACTTGATTATATGTTCAACATCGTAGTTAAGAAATAGAACTTTGGTCAGAGAATCAGAAAGATACTGAATGAGTTATATGATCTAGATTAGGATCACTTACATTCTATCAATAAGTAATACTAAAATAAAATCGTGATCTTAAGGATTCACAATTAGTAGCTTTTATGCAAAAAAACTTGAATTTTTGCTAGAACCTCACCTTGTTTCCCCTGAGCCTGCATTCCTGAGTCATTTCACCCGGTTTTGTCGATTAAGTCTTGTTGAGTACTTTCGTACTCAGGGTTTGTTGAACCCCCTGTTGCAGGTGCGTCTCATGAACAGGTGTGTTTTGGACCCTGTTGCATGACCATCTTTGCTGTGAGCGATGGCGAGTAAGCTATTTGGCTCTTGGGCAGAGCGTCGCGTTTTGGTGTTGTAATAATGTTAATAATGCTACTCCACTACTATGGTTGTAACACTAAACTTAAGTTTTGTAAGTTTAGAACATCGGGTTTGTAAATTTATGTTATGTAAGACTTCCATTTTTGTACTCTGATGTAATTTATTATATAAACTGTTGTAATACTATAATGCCTCTGAAATGTGATCCTGCTCGGAAGATCGTGGATGATTCGGGTTTCCCGAGAACACCCGACAGACTTCTTAAGTTCTGTGGTACACATGTACAATGGTTAGAGGTCTTTAAGACGATAACAAGTACATGTGGGCCATAGTAATTAGGAGGTTCTACCATAGTAATATCGAAAACAATCGGTCATCATGGTAGGCCAATAGAAACCGGCTCTACGCAACAACCACTTTATCTTCGGAGCCGATTGATGCGTACCACAAATGTCTTCATGGACTTCCCCCATAGCCACTCTTACTTGATCAGATCCTAAGCACTTTAATAGTAAATCTTAGGTGGTTCTTCGGTAGAGCTCATCGTTGTGCAACATATACTTGAAAGCACTCTGCCGAACACTTTTGTCAACTTTAGCACTTGGATCAAGTAGATATACCAACAAGGGAGTCCTCCAATCATATAAATTAGCCCCAACATCATTGGAACTTTTGTTGGGCCGATTTAAAAGCTTCTCGGACAAATTGGCCGGGTCGACCAAAGGTGAGTCAGCTAAGCTGACTGGGCCAGTCAGCTTAGCCGACTAGGCTACTGCATAGGGGAAGTCGGCTAAGCCGACTGGTCTAGTTGGCTTAGCCGACTGGCTAGCATCCATCAGGGTGTCGTCTAAGCCGACTAGAGCAGTCGGCTTAGCCGACTCGTCTGTACCTCTATGGGAAAATTCTAAATCTTCATGCATCGGCTTTTCTTAAATGTGAAAGTTACACCCACCGACGTCATAGCCAGATGCTTGTTGAGCTACATGTTGGCCCTTTGATTTTCATGCCTTGAAACATGCTGAATTTGAAATTCGGCAACAGAACCAATGATATCGAGGCAAGCATCAAGACAAACTCTTAGTGATCCTTCTAAGCATTGAAATTCACCAGCAACCTGTTGTACCACTAGCAAGGAATCACCATAGGCCTCAACATATTTTACTCCCATGGACCGTAACATAATCAACCCGAATCATAGACTTGATATTCGGTTTGATTATTAGTGCAATGAAAATTCAACTAGCTTGACATCTCAATTTCAACACCACTAGGGGAAATAAGCACAATACCAACACCTTGGCCATCTTTGCAAACCAATCCATCAAAATATAATTTCTAGGGAGTAAAAGTAAGGTAATTGATTTCATTATCCAATTCAATACCATGCTCAACAATAAAATCAGCAATGACTTGACCTTTTAAAGCTCTCAATGGTTCATAAGTCAAGTCATATTCAATTAGTGCGTATGCCCATTTGCCTATCCTTCCATGAAGAATTGGC